>CM068542.1:29217177-29817177 GCA_035048495.1 Euptelea pleiosperma | reverse complement strand
GCCGGGTTGAGATTGACCCATTTGAAGTTAGAACCAAGGTTTAAAAGGGGCCGTTATATATAAGGGTGTAACGGACTGGGGCGTTACCTTTTTTTTTTTTTTTTCCATTATAACAGCCATTTTATAATGAATTGTAATGCTCAGGGCAAAAACAGAAAATAACGAGAAAATAACAGAAAAACGAAAAAAAATGGTGCTGAAATTCATAATTTTAAAAGAGAAAAAAAGGGAAAATAACTGCTGTTGTAACAAAAATAAAGGCCGTTATTTTTTGATCATTTTAATGGTACATAACACAACAGGGGAGGTCCAAATCCGTTATAACGGCAGTTAGTTTCGTTATAATGGCCATTCCATGGATAGAACCCAAGTTGAATTTGGGCTGGTTCTGACTTTCGATTAGACTTGGACTCGCTTCAGGCTGACCCTAAGGGAGTTAAACATGGCTGACCGCACACAATATGAACCACGTGGCACATTTTTAGACACTGACAGTATGAATGTTTGGCCAATCCTTAGCTGGACCTACAAACCAAAAATCAGCGTGATTAGTAATTTCAAACCTTTGGATCTTATGTACCCCAAATAATGGTCAACAATGTTCAAATTCCCACAGTTAAAATCAAAGCATGAAAATGACTCAAATCCAATGCTTAGAAATCACTAATGATAACGTTGATTTTTGGTTTATAGGTGCATCTAGGGATTGGCCAAACATCCATACTGTCAGTGTCCTCTAAATATGTGCCACGTGGCTCATATTATGGGCGGTGAGTGACCGTCACCGGTCGGCCAAGTTTTACTCACCCTAAGGTGTGCTGAACTTGGTACCGGTTACAGCACCTGAAAAAGATGAGGGCATTTTGTATGCTGAACGGCGTTTCCTAAGATTATGATTCCTCAAATTTCCGATCACTACGATGGCAACTTTTGTAATTTCGGGGTAAAACAGTGGCTTTTGTTCATTCTATATTGTCGTAAACACTGAAGTTTAAAAGAGACGAATATTCTCTTATGTTGGTCCTACCACCGCTAATAATTGGGTCTTCCAAGATCAAGGAAAGTTTGTTGATTAAGATCGAACGGTTAAAGACGAAGGTAACCTCATATGGACGGCTGCAAACAAAAAGATGACGTCACAAGTCACAACACTCGATCCAAGTCTGAAAAAACAGGGACATTTTTGGCTTCGCGAGAACCAGTATTTCAGCTGAGAGGCAGTGTATGAAATTACCAAAAATACCCTCATGGCGGTTCTGAGAAAACAACCAAACACAGTGAGACAAAAGATGAAAAAAAAATTACTTAGTTATCCAATAGGAAGATAATAATTGTAGGGTTGACCCAGTAAATCCACTACATGGTAGGGCCCATTCCTATCTTCCAATCTGTAAACACACGATCATCCACTCAATTCCCAACTTTCAGATCAGCTACAGCTCATCCCATCTGTCCAATTCCATAATTTCTGTTTTTTTATGAGATATGTCTAAAGATCTTGAGTATGATAACTGAAGAACAAAATCAGATTAATGATAAATTACAAGTGAGAAGGTATTTTAAAAAAGGATACACAAGAATTAATTAAATTTATTGAAAAGATTAGTAAAGGGTAAAGATGAAATTCAGAAAGTAAAAAAGCAGATCTCCATATTTAGAGCTAAAGAATAGAGATCTCTATATTTGGAGTTAGAAATAGAGATTTATAGAGTGCTGGCTCTAAATTTAAACCTGAATATAGAGATGGGTTGGAGTTGGATTTCAAAAAAGCATCTCTATATTTGAAGACATAGAGATGGGTTGGAGTTGCTTAACCAAATAAATTTGGAAAATATTTTCTATCATTTACATAGTCAAAGAAACGTGAAAAAAAAGTTTCTTATAAACAATTATTTTAATTTCAAGATGGTTGATCATAACAAATCAATCTTGAGTCAAGTTCGAGATTTTCAATTGATTGCTGACAAAATATTTAGCACCAACATGGAACTCAATGAAAATTTTCATATTGTAGCAATCATCTCAAAGCTCCTTCCTTCATAGAAAGAGTACAAAAATATGTTGAAGCATAAGAAAGAAGACCTCACCGTCAAGCAATTAATGTCACATCTTCGGATTGAAGCAGAGTCGCACATTTGTGACAAGAATTAAAGAAGATATCAGGATGGACCAGTGAAGGACATGTGGTTGAAAGAAAGTTTAAAAAGAAGTTCCACAAGCTTTCCAAGAAAGATAAAAAGTTAAAAATGGAGAACATGAAGGACACAAAATGTTACGTTTGTGGCCAAGAGGGTCACTTTGCTAAGTACAACATGGATTGCAAATGCAATATTGACAAAAAGATAACTTTGTGGCAGTAATTTCCCAAGCGAACATGGTGAGCAATATGGTTAATGGTGGATCGACACAAGTGCTACTCGTTACATTGCATGCGACAAAAATGCATTCCAGACCTATTAACTAGTGGGAGAAGAATCGTCTACGTACATGAAAAACTCCTTCACATCAAAGATTATAGGTAAAGTGAGTGTCAAACTATATTTCTCTACATGAAAGATGATCAAGTAAATTTCTCCCAACAAAGGGAGTTTAGAGAGTACTCTCTCAAAGTTTTGGCGATAATTCCTGTCTTTTATTTATTTAAATTTATTAGTTATTCTATTATATTTAAAATAAAATTTTACCAAG
The DNA here is from genome assembly GCA_035048495.1 of Euptelea pleiosperma. Taxonomy (NCBI): domain Eukaryota; kingdom Viridiplantae; phylum Streptophyta; class Magnoliopsida; order Ranunculales; family Eupteleaceae; genus Euptelea; species Euptelea pleiosperma. The sequence continues at coordinate 29,814,489 of CM068542.1, read as the reverse complement.
GAGTTAAATGTGATTTTGATTAGACAGTTTAAACTTTATTCATTTCTTATATTGGGCAATCTGTATTGTAATCCTTAAGGACGTGTAACCCGTTGAGATTCAGATTGAGTTTGACTTGTTAAACCGTGGAAATAGTATTGTCCTTGCCATGATGATCATCGATCATCACAAAAAATAGCCCATTTTGACATTGCAAACCATATAAGGATTTATCTGTAACAGACCAAAATCAATTTTTTTTGTGCAACTGCGATCTCTAAAACTTGGAAACTTGAACTGTAACTCGAGGGAGTGCGGACCAGAGGCGAATCTACATTAAAACCATGAGTGCACGGTTTGAGTGCGGGACCGGTAGCCCATAGGACAGTTCTAGTTACTATGACCAGGATCATCTCATTAATTTTGTTTCTCTCTTCTTTCTTGGTGGGTTTTAGCCATTGGGGCTACAGTACACTATGTTAACAAGTGGGAGTTGTTTAGGGTGATTTTGTTTCTACTTTAACGGGAAGTACAGTTTTGGATTCTAACTAAGATTCGTGTTGCCGACCTCATATCGTTGGGATAAGGTATAGAGGAGGAGGATGACTATTTGGAGATCACCATTGACACGTGGTACACATGCAAGGCATCGTTTCATTGGGTTCCATTACTTAGGAGATCTGCTAAGTAAAAAAAAGTCAACATAATTGGATAATCTCAACAAATCACACCATGTCTATCTCACAGTGGCAATTGATGAAATTTCTTATTAGAATAATGGTTAATATGCCAAGTCATGGGATTCCAGCAGCTTATTGGAAGACTGAGGTTTCCATGATGTTGCCTCCATAGTAACAGACAAGGAGAGAGACGAAGGTGGACGAAGATGCAGGGTTGCTCCGCCACATTATTTTAAATAAATCCATCCCCCCCACCCCACCCCACCAAATCAAAAAACAAATAATATATATAATAATTAAAATTAAATTAAAAAATGCAATATTCTAATTCATTCTCTTCTCTCCCTAGCTATCCTTCCTTTCTCAAAACCATTTTTCGGTGATCGGTGGATCAGAACGAAGGCTTTGCAATTCCACCATGATCGATCGGTAACAGAATTATGGCCGACCAGGTCACTGAGAATTATGATACTAGAAATTTGTGTGTTCTAACAAGAATTGAGGGAGAAAAAGGTTTTGTTTTCGATCATATCGAAGAATCTTGCGACTTTGAAAGCGAAAAATGGTGGGATTATGGGTATCAGTTAAGTTGGTAGTTGGTGGAAGTTGAGATTATGAATTTGGAAATCCAATGGGGCGACGTCGGTTTAAGATAAGAGGATGATGGGATTGGTTAATTGGACAAGGGTCGTTGGATGTTGTCTTCTTTGCCTCTTCTTTCTACTTCTTATTCGACAAACTTGTGCACAAGAAGGTATGTGTTGCAGGCCTGTGGCTTTGTTAGATCATCATAGAAGAGAAATTTATCAAAGTTTTTTTTTTTTTTTGTTCGTCTTAGATTTGTTCTTGGATACCCATTGAATGAAAAATTGATCTGGATCGTAAAATTTGATAAATCAAACGAGATTTTAGTTGTTTGAGCAAAAATCAAAGTTTTTGTCAACTCCCCAACACAAACACTTTGATGCCCTGATTTTCTAGGTATTTTGTAGAAAATTATGATATCGAAAGATTAAAAACTATTTTAATTTTTTTTGAATCCTTGTATTTTAACCTATATTTTTCTCCCCTCCCCCTAAAACTATTGAATTTATGTAAAGGGCTTAGGGTTTATCTAGAAATTACCCATTTCTATATATTACCTAGAAATTTTAGCATCACCCCAAAATAGAAAAAGATCTAGTGTTTTGATCTATAAAAGTGGGGTATACACAATGAACATGTCCAATTGAGGGATCCAATTAAGGGGAATTCGAAGTCGATGGCCAATTCGATGACCCTAACCGTCGATTAAATAGACTTTGTTTTGATCATCCAAAACAATGCACTAGATTGGATAGATCTTTGGTGAGGCCTTTCACTTGGATCAATGAACATGTGTGCCACGTGTATGGTAGAGATAGTGAGACATTATAAGTAGGTGTAACGCTTCAATCGGCTGATGGTTGTAGTACAACCTTGAATTAACGGATTCAATCCCGACTTACCCACCCGAAAAGAAATTATCTGATCATGCCCTTGCGGAAAGTTGTTTATGATGTTTAAGGACATAATGCAACCAACCCCTTAAAAAAATACCTCGAAAATGTGTGGTTTTCGAGGTTTTTTTTTTTTTTTTTTTTGCGGGGTTGCATCTGTGCAACTCAATTAGGGGTTGCTTACTAGCATTCCTCAACAATTTTTAGGGTACAATTAAATGTAGAACCTTGTATTTATTTTGCAAATTCATGCAGGTTTTGTGAGCTTACAATGTTGTGCATCAGCTAATGTTACTGATCACATAACCAAGATAAACTGGACCTCAGATATCAAGCTGTTCCATAACAACAAGAATTGCCAGAATATCTCTGTTCCCGTGGTGAACGATACAAGCTATAAACGAGCTCGGATTTTCGGCACTGGTTTGGGAAGCAAATGGTGTTATAACTTGACGACGGTTAAGGATCAAGACTACCTAACAAGGGGTACATTCCTTCATGGTCCTATTCTAGCTACTTTGCCGGACACATTTTTCAATGTTTCGATTGGTGTCACACCGATAAGCCGAGTGAGCTCCTCCGTCGACCCGTTGGAGGTGGAGGGCATTTTCAGAGCTACTAATCACTATTTTAACTTCTGCTTATTGAGGGGAAAGGGCAATCCTTACATTTCAAAGCTTGAATTGAGGCCTTTGAATGATTTGCGTTACTTAGGTGCTGATCCATCTAGTGTTCTAAGTGTTGTTGCTAGAGTGGATGTTGGGAACACACAAGGGGTGATCAGGTATGCTTCCTTGAACCCGTTTAAAAGAGAAAATGCAAGGTTTTTTCATTTTTTTTGGTTATTTTAGTGATACCCCCGTGAAATTTGAAAGTAATTAGTAATACCCCCTTATACTTTCAAAATTTTGGATTACTCCCTTGACCTAGTTTAACCATACACTAAAACATGACATGTATCATGCGCCTGTTCATGTACTCATGAAAGGAATATAATATTGCAAGTACAATGCTAAAAGAGGTGTGATTCAAGTCCGTTTTAACCTAAGTTAACCTCCATTAAACTAGGTCAAGTGGGGTAATTGGAAAGTTTGAAAGTATAAGGGAGTATTACAAATTACTTTCAAATTTCAGGGGGTGTTACTAAATACCCTTTTTTTGTCAAATATATGATTGTTATGCTCATCCAATTAGGTTCGATTCTGATATTAGAGATCATCGCATGGGATCCGTTGGATAGTTGATCATGCGATCCCACTCATGTCGAATGACCTTAAAACATCTTAAAATTTGATGTTGATCACATGCTCCCTTGTTACATTCGCCGTATGTTATCGCAGGTCTCCAGATGATCCGAACGATCGAATCTGGAACATCACCGATGCAACCACAAGTGCTACTCCAATATCAGCACCCTATGCCAATTTTTCCGGCAGCACCGTACCGATTCGAGTGCTACAAACTGCACTGACTGATACAAAACAGTTGGAATTCCGGCACGACAACCTTGACAAGAGTGATAGCAATTATCTAATCTTCCTCTATTTTCTAGAGCTCAACAGCTCAGTCAAACCGGGTCAAAGGGTATTCGACGTATATGTCAACGGAGAAAAGAAATATGGGAATTTCGATATATTGGGCAATGGCACCACCTCCAATTATAAGGAAATTGTTTTGAATGTTACAGCAAATCGGGTTCTTAATGTGTCCTTGATCAAAGTGTCGGATGGTGTGGAGTTGGGACCTATTTGCAATGCTTACGAGATCTTGCAAGTGCACAAATGGATTGAAGGGACCCTCCAAGAAGATGGTACGTTCCTTCCTTTATTTTCTGGGAAATTCCATTTGCACCCCACAAATTCCATGAGCACCCCATTTGGGTGTTTTTTGGCCATAAATGCACTTCAGACAAAAAAAAAAAAAAACCCTTTCGTCCCTTCTTCTCCCTCTCACCCTGAAAAAAAAAGATGAAAAAAGAGGAGGATGCCGTTGCCGTCGCTGCCACTTCCACCACCACTATCTCTCTCTCTCTCTAATAGGCCCCATGGCCAGCCCAACCGTAGGGCATATTCGAGAGAGAGTACTTTTGTCTAAAATGCACCCAAATGGGGTGCTTATGGAATTTGTGGAGTGCAAATAGAATTTATTCTCATGGTAAATGTGTTTGGCAATGCTGAAGGCCTGGGTTCGCTCACATGCCAGGGTAAATGTCCCCGGCTGTTCAGTGTCAAAAGAGACTTGTGGGTAGGGCTGGCAATGGATCAGGTTCAAGTCGGATCTAGTACTGATTTGGTACCGACCTGATAAGAAATCCAATTGTGGAGTATATAATTTTTTTATTTATTTTTATATATAACAGTTAGAATATGAAAAAAGACCACCTGCATATATAATATATGTAGTTTATATATCGGGTTCATATCAGATTGGTATAGGGTCGATCTGGTACCGATCCGATCTTTGATCCGGTACCAATCTAATAAGTAAAAACAAAGTTCCGAACCTGGATTTTTCAGATCGGATCTCCGGGTCGATCCGTTCCATTGCCAGCCCTACTTGTGGGTACCCAATTTTGTGCAGAAAAATGTGCTACCTGGCACTCTTTCGGCCTTCCGAACCATCTTGATGAACCTGCACACCAACAATCAGTCAGATTGGTGATATCTAACCTTTGGATTCCAACTTTTATCATGGGTTGATTTCTAGCCATTGGATTTGAACTTCATTTTTTTGGATACCCAGATGAATGGCTAGAGATCACCAATATGGCTGATTTTTGGTGGGTAAGTCCACCGAGTGGTGGACCAATGGGTTAGTGGACCAGACAGCATATGCCAGGTGGTACATTCTGATGTGCTCCAAATGCCAAAAAAAATCGACCAAGTCATATGATTGTATCAACCCGAGTTACTGTGTTGCCAACAAACACGGGTAAAGGTGTAAAGAAGTCAATAGATCAAAAAATTATGATCGGCCGAGTAGGTCAATCTGGTGGTGTAGGAGATCTCCTAGGTGGGTCCTGTCCTGTGGATCATCTAGTATGTACAAAACAGTGCATTCCCCATTAGCTTTTGGAGAATTCTTATTAACCGTTGATAGACCTTACTGCAGTTACAGGGCTGCCAGAGTCAGAAGAAGCCTTTCTGCACCTCTTTTTTTACATGCTTGTGTGTTTGTTGTTTTGTTTCAGTTGATGTAATTGTAGAATTGAGGGATGAGTTGGTGGCGGGAAACTCAGAAAATGAGTTATTGGGCAGTTGGTCTGGAGACCCATGTCTTCCTCTTCCCTGGAAAGGCCTGCACTGTGAACACAGTAAAGATGGATCCGTCGTCATCACTAAGCTGTAAGTTTCCTGTTGGATTTATGAGAAAAATGGGTGTTTCGTTCCTTATTTCTGTTTATTTTCTTGAATCCCATCTCTAGAGTTTTATCAGAAGGAATTGATGAAATGGGTATTTTGGTTTTCTAACAAAATTAGTTTATAATTGATCCATTTGTTCCCCATTACCCTTGTTCAGGGATCTTTCGTCGAATGGTCTTCAAGGATCATTTCCACCCATCATCACTGAGCTGACCCACTTGAAGGAGCTGTATGATTCTCAATGCGTTTTTGTTTCTAATTTTTCACCGTTTACTTGAAAGTCTAGTTCTGATATATTATGTTTGTGTGCAGGAATCTGAGCTTCAATCGCTTTTCTGGGACCATCCCGCCGTTCCCAGCGTCTTCCGTATTGACATCAATGTAATTTGCTCTCTTTAGCAATTTAGGAACAATGGTGATTCAGTTTTAACTTTTTAATTTGAAACTAATGTTAGAAATATAGACTATAAAATGAAAGTTGTAGAACCGATACCAAACCGATGATAAAATGTTGAAAATATGATGACGATAGAACAGTGAATCCGAATCAAGGCTTAGAGGCGCATAAATGCTTCTTGAAGATAGTTGAAGCCTTCCAAAATGTGCAAGAGATTAACGGTAGCCCTATCTCTGGGATTCAACCAAGTCAGGACCCTTTCCAAGTCTTTTCTAGTGCTTGCACAACACACGAAGACCCGAGAACATAATCTCTTTTACCGAATGCCCAAATAGAAAATCAAAAGGTCAAGAAAAGAAGAACTTTGATCTCAAACCAACAAAAGAAAAGCTTTGATCTTTGAAAGAACTACTTAAGCTCTTCAAATGCTAATCCCCAAGTGCATTTTCGTTTTAGCATTTTGGTGACTTTATATAGACCTCCAAAGGTTAACAAATGAGTTACCAGATACCCTTAATTAAGCCTTAAGTAAACCTATAACTCTTAGGTAACTTAAAAGACTCTCAAAACTCTCAAATAAGCTTTAAAATGACATTAAAGCTAACTTACTTCTATAAGTAAATCCCACGTGAAAAACTCAAAAGACATTTCAAAAACATAAACCCAATTAATTCAAAGATAATGACAAAGAGCATGTACTTTAAAAGTGAGTGAATACAAACTAACTCCAACAAATTACAGATAAAAAGAAAAAACTAACTTCAACAAATTTGTTTCAAATGTGCATGTACGTTAAAAGTGCATGAATATAAATTTAACAAATTGTTTCAATTGTGCATGTTCATTAAACAATGAATTATCAAAATATTAAAGCATTATTTCATTAAATATTTGTTTTTTAATAAAACATTCTAACAACTAATTCTGTTACTGTTTGGGGAGTCTAAGGGTGGTTGTCCCATAGACTACCAAATGGGTTAATTGGATGATCCTCAGTCAATTGTGTAGTAAGAAAGATTTGGTAGACACAGATTTCCTTGCTAGGACCCATCTTAATTGCTGGTCCCATTTGTACTACAATGCCACTAGTAGATTATCTCAACCGGTGTGCCTTGCGATTTCCTGTAGTTCCTTGTACTTGAGTGATTCATCAGACCAGTGACACTAATCTTCCTTTCTGTATGATCCATCCATGGGCTGTAAGCAGTCATGCAATCTGCAATGTTTTGGATCTGAGCTTTCATGACTTTTATTTAAGCTAAATATTAACATTATCATCCAATTTTTAAATTTTAGTTCACTTTTTTGTTTCTTGGTGTGTTTATGCATCTCTTAAATGTTAGTTTTAAGTCCCACTAAATTTCATGGTAGAAGAAGTATTATTATGTATCCGTCCAGAACCTTGAATCAGAGCATTGATTGCCTAATGCACTTTATTAGCTCATGGCTTCACATCTCCTCCTATCACTCTGTTTCAAATTGCAGGGATGTGAGGCATAATGAACTTATGGGGCCGATTCCAGAATCTCTTGCCTCTCTTAAAAATTTAACAAAATTGTAAGTTCTCATCTTGTATATTACTGGGTGAACACGTTTTATGAATTAAGTTTTGGTTAGGAACCTCCTGGACTTGGTTTAATAATATTAATTCTGTGCTCCTTTAGGTATTTCGGGTGCAACCCTCACTTCAGCAATGATCATCCTTCCAGCTTACTGACCCGGTCAAATCTTTCCACAGAGTATGAATGCTATACCCAGATAAATGACAAGAACAACAATATATCAATGAATTTTTTTTAATACTTTGACTTTCATATTTCAGCTCTGGAAGATGTGATGGTCAAGGCTCTTCAAATTCATCACAAGGAATATTCATAGGAAGTGTGGCAGCTGGGTCCCTCTTATTCACCATTACAGTTGGAGTCATATTTGTATGCTTTTATAGACAACGGGTATTGGCTCGGAGAAGATTGGGTGTAGGAGAATACCCAATGACAAAGAGTGAGTTCACTTATCGCTTCTCCAACTCAGAGATTTGCAGAAATATTTTCCTTATGAAGTTGATAGAATATTTATTTGCATGTTTAGAATCAAATTGTGATTCTGTGTATTGTGGGTTTAACGGTTTTGGTTTTACAGTCCTGAACCATATGATGATAACCTGGAGCTCTACACATTAGGTCTGTAGATATCTTCTCTCTCATTCAAAGATAACTCATGCCTTGAAATAGCTTTTGCTAGTTTATGATATGTAGTGGGACTTGATTTGGTAACACATCAAACATGAGGACCTATTCCACAGCCAAGTTTCTATTTGAGGTAAGAACTTTGAATTAATTTTGAGATCTAGGTATAAACCGCCTCCTATTTCATTAAACTCGAGATTGGTTCTCTGGTTTTCAAAAACATTGGGATTTGACTGGAGAGGAGTTCTGAGGTATAAATACCTCCAACTTCTTGGATGGGGGGACCTCTATTCTTGCTAGCTGGCCGAATAAGGAATTTCAAGGCATGCCATGTTGGAAGGCCCCTGACGTTGGATGAGTGTATCATAATTTTGATGGTTACGCCTTTGGCAGCCCCGGTTGAGTTGTATTAGTGCTATTTTATGATGAGAAGGGAAAGTGCAAATGGTATTTTCCAGTCAGGTTGTGATAAAGGATTCCAATGAGGTGGAGGCCCTTTACCTCTTAAAATGCTTTAAAGTTTATAATTACACATTAAAAGACCATTTGGTAGTGGAAACCGGCTATCATAATGTAATTACATGGGCATTTTGTAATATTTTGGGGGCCAATTAGAGTTACCTAATGTCATGGATCATATCAGGGATTAGTGCCCAACTTAGGCACTTCATATATCCACACCCTTGATCAGCCAATGAAAAAGCTGCCTCCTTGCCAAAAGAGGGTGTTCTTAGACAATTTGAAAACAGGGATCTCTACTCTTTAGCGCCCCCATTTAATCTCTTTCTTAATAAGTTCTCTTTACTGATTCAAAAATAAAAGCAGATACCGATGGGTGCGCAAAGACAAATGCGAACTATAAGACAATCCAAACTGACCCATTTGAGATGATTACAAAAAAAAACCTTAATCTTCTTTTCACCAAACCTTGCAGAGAAGATTGAAGACAGCAGGAAAGATGGTGGTGTCAAGTGGCGGCAGTCACTTCAATCACTAGCAATTCATCTGGCATGATAATTTAGTTGGTCGATTTCTTTTTACAATTTTTCATCATTACTATAGCCTTTTTTTTATGTCCATGATATTTTCTCATGCTTTACATTCTTCATTTGTTGGTGGCATCTCAGTAAATAACATAATTTGTAAATTCAGGAGACTTTGACTCATTCTAAAAGTTTTTGATAAGATATGCATGTGCACTCATGGTGTGTGCTTTTTTGATAACATATGCATGTGCACTCATGGTGTGTGCTTTCATGAGCATGTTTCCAGGTCCACAAGTACAAGTAAAATACATGCCCTTACATGCTCACATGTGTATGTGTGTTCTCAATCAAATCCTCCTGTAAAATGCAGATGCAGTGTTCTCTATACCCAGCATGGACGACCTTGATGTAAAGTCAATATTCATACAGAACTTTACTCTGGAATGCATTGAAACTGCCACCAGCAAGTACAAAACATTGATAGGTGAAGGGGGCTTTGGATCTGTTTACCGTGGTACTCTACCCGATGGTCAAGATGTGGCTGTGAAGGTTCGGTCAGCCACCTCAAATCAGGGAACTCGTGAATTTGAGAATGAGGTAAAACATTTTATGTGGAATCCCTTCATCTTGTAAATTTTTATATTTGCACAAACCAGCTTGATGTTTTCTACCTAGAAGATGATATAAGTATTTGAGGAATGCTAGGAAGGGAATCAAAAGGTGCAGTGCACTTTTTCCACTTTGATAAAAGACAAAAAGTTGACCTGGTGACTCACCATGTTGCCACTTGTGCTCGTTCTTTTTCTTATTCAATGGTGCTAACCATGTGAACACCAAGTCAAATTGTTTGTCTTTTATCGGGTGGAAAAGTTTAGCCACACTTTTTGCCTTGCTTCCTAGCATTCCTCTAAAGATCATAGTGTGACTTAGGGAGAGTTCCATTTTCAAGTTTTCTCTTTCTATGACTTCAACTAATATACTGCACTACCGTATTGCCATTTGGTTCCGATGTGCAATCAATGAGATGTGCCGCTAAGGAGAATTGACCATGATTTATTGTCATAATTTCCTAATCTCTCTCTCTCTCTCTCTGTGTGCGAGCGCGCGCGCGTGATTCTGCTCTTATCTAGAAGTTCCCATTCTCATCACCTTTAGACAGTTATTCAAGAGTTTATTTCTTGCAAATTGTACCACTATAAAAAAGATGGCATGGGAACATGAAAACCCCATCCAATTTCTAGATAAGAGCAGAATCACACACACAGAGTCTCTCTCTCACTCTGTGTGTGTGATTCTGCTCTTATCTAGAAATTGAATGGGGTTCTCCCATGCTCATCTCCTTTAGACAGTTAGTCGAGAGTTTATTTCTTGCAAATTGTACCACCATAACAAAGATGAGCATGGGAACGTTAGAACGCCATTCAATTTCTAGATAAGAGCAGAATCACACACACACACACACAGCTCTCTCTCTCTCTCTCTCTCTCTCTCTCTCTGTGTGTGATTCTGCTCTTATCTAGAGATTGAATAGGGTTCTAATGTTCCCATGCTCATCTTTGATTCTTTGTTATAGTGGTACAATTTGCAAGAAATAAACTCTTGACTAACTGTCTAAAACCATCTGAGACTTTAGTTCAGATGGGTTAAATCAAGCACGTAGTTATGTTACATTTACCTGTTTACAGCTCAACCTTTTCTCAGCTATTCAATATTGGAATTTGGTTCCCCTTCTTGGCTACTGTTGTGAAAATGATCAACAAATTCTTGTCTGTCTGTCTAAAACCATCTGAGACTTTAGTTCAGATGGGTTAAATCAAGCACGTAGTTATGTTACATTTACCTGTTTAAGTATATGACACTTCTTGTTAATTTACAGCTAAACCTTCTCTCAGCTATTCAACATGGGAATTTGGTTCCCCTTCTTGGCTACTGTTGTGAAAATGATCAACAAATTCTTGTCTGTCTGTCTAAAACCATCTGAGACTTTAGTTCAGATGGGTTAAATCAAGCACGTAGTTATGTTACATTTACCTGTTTAAGTATATGACACTTCTTGTTAATTTACAGCTAAACCTTCTCTCAGCTATTCAACATGGGAATTTGGTTCCCCTTCTTGGCTACTGTTGTGAAAGTGATCAACAAATTCTTGTCTATCCTTTCATGTCCAATGGTTCTCTACAAGATCGCCTCTATGGTACTCCTAGTTCTAGTACCAAGGTTTTTATGCTGATCTTTATTGTTATTCTTTCGTTATTGACCATCTGTTTTTTTTCAGGGGAAGCAGCGAAAAGAAAAACTCTCGACTGGCCAACCAGACTTTCCATTGCACTCGGTGCTGCACGAGGCAAGTAACATGCAGATGCCACCTCTTGTTGTTTTTTCGTGCTTTTATTTATCAAGAAAATACAGAAAAGAAATGCAGAGAACAACATAATGACTATATTCCTCCTGATATTCGATTTCTCACATGACAATGAATTCGTCCTAATTTTTGGGGAAACGTCAAGCTTGGTAGTGCCAATGGGTTCTCTAATGTTGCTATTTTTGGAAGTACAGTAATTTACTTTCAGAGAATTGGTCAGGACACACAGATGGTAGAAATCCCTGAGTTTGAATTATGCTGTCCATACACATGGGGTACGTGCCCTTGATGCACTGTTAATTTGCTCTTATGAATTATTGGCTCTAGATTGTTTTCTGGACCGTTCACCATATTCCTGATGTCGAAAAGAAAGCTATTGATTGGATGATTAGGATCACTCTGGTCAATTATTTGCCTGGGAGATCTCCTATGCGGGACCATCAACTGCTGGTCCTTTACTGTCCATGTGTCCTGACCTAGTATTCCTCTTTGTTGCCTTCTATCTTTTCATCTAGACAGAAAAATGATGTCCATTTTCCTTATTAACTCCTACACAAGTAAATGAAGATGTCTCCAATGGGTTGAAAATTATAATAATACTTTCGTTTGGTAAGTTATGCTAGTACTTTTTGATAGCGGAGGAATTAAAAGTGTCTCCACTCAAGGAAAAGTTTGGAATTCAGAAACCGACTGGAGTACTAAAAATTGACAAAAGCCCATAACATATAACACAAGAAAATACCTTTATGGAAAATTCATCAGATTGTAAACACTACATGAAGTGTATATTAGTATATATTTATATTAATCAGTGCTATCAAAATTCCAGAGTCTTAATACTATATAAATGTCCTGAAGCTGGCTGATTCATTTGGAGATCAGCCAAGTCAACTTGATTTCGCCAAGCTCTGAGTACCAAGACCAACACTGACTTGTTAAAAGTCATCTGACTTAATCATCTCCTTGGCTGATTGTTTCGAAAATTGACAAGTTCTTTTTTGACCTCAGAAAAGTCGAATTCTGAAACTAAAAGATGATTTTCGAATCGAGATTTGAAAATTGACTAGAATATCAAAGACATAAGTTCAATGTTTATTTTCTGATGTTAATCAGGTCTAATGTATCTGCACACATTTGCTGGCCGCTGCGTCATACATAGGGATGTAAAATCAAGCAATATTCTCCTGGATCAAAGCATGTGTGCAAAGGTGGCAGACTTTGGTTTTTCTAAATATGCCCCTCAAGAAGGGGATAGTGGCGCTTCTTTGGAAGTAAGAGGGACTGCTGGATACTTGGATCCAGAGTAAGTTTGAACCTTTCTTTCTAGGCCCAACATTGGGATTTCTTTCCTTAAACTGACTAAAATGATCAATTTGTTAATTTGCTAGCATTGATGAATGAGAAGTCACATATCCAAAAAAGAAAAAGAAAAAATGAATGACTATTTGACTTACAATATAAGATCATTCTTTCAATATTTTCCTTTTTATTGGATAATTTCACGTTGGAAATGTGATACTTAGAAGCTTTCTGGATTATAATTATCCAGAAAACTCCTGTTAAAAATATAATTTTATTTTCAAACCTGGCATCTGACATGTTGGTTTCATTAGCTGCCTGAAACACAACTGAAATCTGGAATCTTAAACCACTTTCTGAAAAATTTCGGATATTGTTTTTATCACAGGTACTATTCTACCCAGCATTTATCCACGAAAAGCGATGTCTTCAGCTTCGGTGTTGTGCTTCTAGAAATTATTAGCGGTCGGGAGCCTCTCAATATACGTAGACCACGCAATGAGTGGAGCTTAGTCGAATGGGTATGGTCCCAATTCGGGCTTATCTTCTCTCCCTTTTAAATTATTAGCAAACTGTCGGTTATGTTTATGTTGTAGACAATGTATCTTTCATTGTTCTGCAATCTATGCCTTAAATTTTGTCTCTTTAGTCATGTTGCATAATGCTTCTGGATTCATAATAGCTAAAACGACTTGGTTTTGGTGTGCAATTTGGGCAACTGGCGAACACTGAAACCTATACGAGTCTATTGATTCAGCCCAGTCAGTATGAACTCCACCAAGTCGCTTACACAATTATGAGAACAGATTTATAACACTATAAAAAATCTACATTTTCACAACTTGCTCCATTAAATTAATTTTCCATGACTTGGCCTCATATAGATACCCCGTCAACTGTATCACTATCCTGAGAAACCAAATTAACTTGGCCAAGTCTGTTAGTGTGTAGCACAGCCATCATCATCTCATCGCAATTGAACCATAGAGTCCATTCCTTTTACCTGTTCAGGAACTGACCATGAAAAAATTCCTTTCTGTGGTCTTAGCATTTAAGCACTCTTCTTTAGTCTTCTATGTATTGGATATAATTATACTTCTCTTATGAAGTGGAACTACATGCTGGAATAAGCTGGTGGGATGGTATGCTTGGTAGTACTGTTTTTAAAAAAAAAAATCTTACAAAAGTTCCTTCACTTGGAAGCAAAGAAAGATTAGATTAACTTTCCAACCTTTCTCCTTGAACTTTCTTACTATTTTTTTCATTTTTTTCCCAGCAACTGCTCTTTCAACCATTTTAACAATAGTCAACCTGGAAATCTGTTATAGTTGTTACATACACATAAATACATATGCTGGAGATGCACAATATCATTCACCATAGTTAATTTGGATATGGATGTCACTAATATACTTGCTTATTTATTCTGTCCTTCTCTGAAAAGGGACATATATGTCTATAATTTGCATATATGATTTAGTCTAATGATCAACTAACACAATCAAACCCCAATTTTTCTTCTGCCTTTTCTTCTTCCTACATTCTTTTAACGTATTTTTCCACAAATCAATTACCTATGTCATTGATTCATCCAAAGTGCGCACACAGACATACATTCACTATGCATTCAGATGCACATTTCTTTCACTTTTACATTTGTTAAAGCTCCACATTGGGAAAGACTGACCCCTTGAGACTTTTTATTGGGGATTCATATCTGAGGAAAAGCTAGTTGTCATAGTTGAACGAGTTAAACAAGTGACTTTGTTGGGTGACTTCATTTATCCTGCCATTTCAGCAAATAGCATAGCAGCCCAGTATGCATTTGGGAGTGAGAAATAAGATTGCAGCCTTGCATTAAAGTTAGAAATTTACTTCTACATAGAGTTGTTGATCCTTTGTCAATAAACCTAATCCTCCCTTCTATTAGTGGCAAGAGAGATGGGGTTGTAGAACAGTAGTCTCTTAATTGTAAGGCCCACTGAGGTTTTGGTAGTTAATATATTCATTAATCTTGGTTGTGAAGAACAAAACTAATAAAAAAGCACCTTGCGCATGCAGGCCAAGCCATTTATTAGGGACTCAAAAATTGAAGAGATCGTGGATCCTAGCATAAAGGGAGGATATCATGCAGAGGCAATGTGGAGAGTGGTAGAGGTAGCATTGGCGTGCATTGAGCCCTTCTCTGCCTACCGACCGTGCATGGTGGACATTGTTCGGGAGCTGGAGGATTCCCTGATCATAGAGAATAACGCATCTGAATACATGAAGTCCATCGACAGCTTTGGTGGCTCAAATCGCTTCTCCTCCGTAGAGAAGAAAATTATTCTTCCAGCCACTCCAACTCCAACAGAACCGTCCCCAATCATCTCACAAACCTTGGCTCCTCCACAACCAAGATAGGTAGATGGGTAGGATAGATAGATACGCATAATTATTTAATTTCATCAATTTGCTTGCATGAGTTGGTGGGTCCTATTATGAAAAATGGTAAAAGAGAAAATGTGGTAAAACCCCAAATTAGATCTGCCATGGAAACTGTATGCAACTTATGTCTACTCAATTTATCTGGAGCTGAAGGAGCAACAGCAAATATGACTCTTATTGCTACAGTAGTTTATATTTAATCATCCCAACATGAAAAAGCTGCATCTTCAGAAGTTGGAACGATGGGACCATTCCAATCATCTTACAAGCTTTGGCGGCTCCACAATCTAACAGGTAAATGGGTAATTTGATAAATAGATAGGTATTGGAGTGGCCAAGAGAGTCAGAATGGTGGTGGTTGTCTTTGTCGTTGTTGTAACCGAGTAATTCGGAGGTGACAATAAAATGGCATTTTTGGGCCTTGGTGGGCAACCTATATTAGTGATGAGGTTGCGCAGAAAGTTTCGCATCTGATGGCTCAGAGTATGGGACTGTTGGAAGAAGACACGCCGATATCAGGAGAAGCTCAGACTCCGGTCCATGATATGGCCATCGTTGCTTTTACCGTTGCCAAGGCTAAGGAAGTAAACTTTCACATCTGATTGCATTAGTGAAACTGCAAAAGAAACCAGTTGGTGTGAGGGAGGTAGTTGTCTGGTATCTCTTCTGCTATTAGAAATCAAGTTTCATCCAAATCATCATCTGCAGTCTCCACCACCACTGCCCATGAGGGGATCATCATCCACCCCTATTTCGTCTGCTAATCTGTTCTTCGAGCCAGCGTTAGGAGAAAGCCTACGCCTCATTAATAATGTCTTTCTATTTATAAACAACCGAGACTTGGAATTAGGCCGACGATTGATTACTTATTTTCTATATCTATATGTTTAACTCAAAACAAATACTGTGACTTCAACAAGTAGTCAATTTCGTAAAACCCCTTACATTTGTTTGTAACACTCGTGTAAGTTGACATTGTGGGAACCATTGGATTTGGGGGTATAAGAGCATCTCCAACGCTATGCTATCCCACTGTGCTATCCTATAATTGGGCACGGTGGGTGAAAAAAGGGTGCTCCAACGCTGTGCTATTGCAATGCTAAAATATAGCATTTGCTATTTCCTGTGCTATATTTGGCACAGGATATATAGCATATGCTATATTTTAGCATGTGGCAGCTTTTGCAGCTTTCACTCTTTTGACCCATTCAAACCTTTGGATCTTGTACCTCAAATAATGCTCAAAATCCAACGATTAAAATCAACCCATGATTGGCTGATCGAAGGTCCACATGGCACATTTTTAGAGGATGATGACCGTATGGATGTTTGGCCAATCCCTATGTGGAGCTACAAACCAAAAGTCAGCCTGATTAATGATTTCTAACCTTTTGATCTTGAACCCCAAAAAATGCTCAAATCCCCACGTTAAAATCAACCCATGAAAATGACTCGATTCAAAAAATAGAATTGAGATATGGCATGGCACGATTGGAGCATGTCCTACCAAATATAACATTTTGGCACTGTAGCTGCTTCAAAATATAGAATTGAGAGGGCCTTTTAGCATTTTGGCGTTGGAGATGCTCTAATGTCCTCCATTCGACTGCTTGTTTCTCTCCTCTCTTTGCTGAATTTTTTGCAAAACCAGGTAGATTCATCATTGCCACGGTTGTGTATTTGTTTTCGACTTTTTTCTTACTAAACTTTTCTCTCTTTTTTTGGTAGGTGCTTCATTCTTTAACCATTAGCAGGTAAAATCATAATTGGTCCGAAGGAAAAAAAATACTCCTCTTTACTCTTTTTTGTACATAGCAGAGTGCTTCTAAGCTGAAACCTGCCACAGTGGGAGAGATAGAGGTGGTGGGAGGCGTGGGCTCCCTAGGGTCTACCACACCTGCTTCCAGGAGTAAGAAAACCTACGATCCAAAAAACCCGTGCCTCAAATATACAGTAGGGATTGGAACAGTCGGGAAAGTTCAATCTGAATATTGACACACGATACATTGACCCAAACCCAACCTGGGCAAATCCTCCCTAACTCTAAAAACTAGGCGAATTGGGTTTGGGTCAACTTCAACCTGGCAATTGCGTGACATCAAACTGAATACAACCTGACCAACTGGTCATCAACCACCAACCTGAACTTGGACAAAAATCAGGCGGGGCTGGTCAGGTTGGCCAGGTCGTGTCTATGATTGCCGTCCCTACAAAAATGTTACTGATTTTTGTAAACAAAATCAAGTAAATAGTACTTATTTTTTTATTATTATTTAATGCTGATTAAATCCTGAAACATAATTCACATCTTAGTTAGTTGCATGAAGCGGGTGTAAGTGCAGGAGCAAGGAAGTGATTGTTTTTAGGAAGCCCTAGGGCTTTGAACACTTCGGAAGCGTTCATATATAGGGAATTGATTTTCCAGTGAGCTTTTAACCTCTCCCACTCAACATCTTTTTGTTCAACAAAAATACCCTTCTAGCAATACTGTCCTTACTTGGCTTTCCACGTCAATTGTGAAGTGAGAAGGGCATTTATGTCATGTAAAAAATGTCAACTAGAAAATACACACACACACGATCACACGTGCACACACATACATAGTATTCGTCACAAGTCCAAATAATACGATAAATTAGTAATTAATAAATTCTACTTGAAGTTCACAATGTTATTTCTATGGTACAATATACCATCTTCACAGCTTCTTAATTTCTTCAGAATATAATATCATTGAGCTTAGTTTCCTAAATTTGCAGTCAAATGCTTGTTGTTTAGAGAATCAAGAGTCCATCTCAAACAAGTCCGAGTTTATGTCAAATTTAGAACTACGAGTCCGAAGTGCTCCCAGCGTGTTTCAAGAGGGGGGGCACCACCCTACATCAGAGTTTCCTGCAACTAGATTTGCATGCATGCTCAGTTGACCCATCTCAGCAGAAAACAGTATTGATTATTAAGAATTGGATCTCCACAAACAAGTCGTGTTGCTCTAACAAGCTGATGGCAAAACAACGAAAATTGTTGTAAAAAACATCTAGGCATCGGCCCGGGCACTCTATTTTCTGGGATTAGTGGTCCTATTAAGATACCAATGGTTTTCTATAAGCAGGATGCTTTTTTGAGTCTTTTTCTTGCAAATATATGTTACCAAGATCAACGATCAATAGAGAGCACTGAAAGTCTGTGGATCATTTGATTGAATGCTAGTGCAAATTCATAAAAGGGTTTTTGCACTGAGGTGTACCCTGCAAAGATGCATCACAAGTTACACCATCATCTCTATTCAACATAAGTGTGGACAAGAAACACTTTCTATTGCTTGAAGTACATTTCAAGAAAATAGAAAAGGTCACTGTGTGGCACTCATGAAATCCATTATGTAGAAATAGAAAATGTAAATCTTTCCAAGGTTAAAAGGTGTGTATAACTATGATAAAATTGATCACAATATTGCCTCTTTTAATTATTTTGAGGCTTTGAGCTAACCTCATAACAATATTCTCATGTTCTATTATAATCTATGATCTCTTTCTTCAAATGGTCAGATCATGAAAGTGTTCTTACCTTGGCAATGAAGAATTTTAGATTATCAATAAAAATATAATAAAAAATAAAGATTCAAATATCGGATAGCTGGTTGCTGTACTACTTTAAAATTGGTGCTGAAGTATGTTCAGATTTCTAAATGGTGCATGAAGCATCTTGCAATAACATAATAGACTTCTATTAACAGACCGTAAGAAGGGTAAGCAAATAGAACTGTATTAGGTGAAAAGTTGGGAAAACAAACTTCGAAACTCATGTATGCAGTTGCAAAACAACTGAAGCAATCAAGATATTGATATGTTATCAATATTAAAAACAAAAACAAAAAAGATATTGATGAGTTTGTTTACAGAAAACTTTTGAACAATTTCTATGGTTTTAAATTTTACCAAAAGGTCGAAGGTTCAGTGATGATGTTTCTGTTTCCTGTACGGAGTTGGATCAACAAAAACATTGAACTCAACAGAAACTTTGAAAATTCAGCTGCGAGAACTTCAATGCATTGCATTACGTCAGTAAAATGTTCCTTTGGCATTCTGAAGAAGTCAAGATCTTGCAAATAATCAATAACAATACCACACATTCTTATGTCATTAAATCATTATTACTTGTGAGTATAGACGAAGAGGATTAATGTCTGACACGCAATTAGTTTAACAACAGAAATTTCAAATCAAATGTGGAGAGGAGATATGCACTTTTTAGGAAGTCGTCAAGAATGCAATAATGGAGTACTTCCTGACTGTTGATGCTATCATTTGTTTTCTTCTAGTTTACACTGGAAATATGTTCACTGGCTAAACACAAAAATACTTTTGGTGTCTGGCCTGGGGATTTATGGGTATCTTAAACATCCTCCATTGATATTTGGATTAAGCATGCAATTGTACATGAAGCTTAATTGAGCTAAAGTGAATGTACGCGGTATGCAGTCACAGTAATAAATATAAGGTTTTTGAATCCTGCGGGACTTTCTCAGCCCTCTTTTCAATTTATATCTTTTACTGATCGAAAAAAAAGGGGAGGGTGAATCCTGCATAAAAAATCATCATCATCACCTACGCCTTATGCCAAATGTTAGGGGTTGGCAACATGAATCCTATTTCACCATTTAATTTTATTTAGAATTATATCTTCTGTCAAGATGCGTGTCTTCAGATCTTTCCTTACAACCTCAATCCACATCATTTTTGGCCTTCCTTTCGCCCTTTTAGAGTTTTCAACTTGCATCGAATTGTTCCTTCTCATTGGTGCCATTGTTGGTTATCGTTATACATTACCAGACCATCTCAATCTACAAGACCACCTTTAGCTCTTGTTTTTTATCATGTAACCTAATACTGTGCCTTTGTCTTCAGTAACCCACTCGTAAGTCGTAGCAGGTATAGTTAGCAAATTCAAAGTGCATTATTACATACACATGCTGATGCGATATTATTGTTCCAAATACCAAATATATTACATACCTCTTCTTCGAGTCTAGTATATGAACAAGTTCACTACAAGACAATCTAAATAGTTTTACTACTTCATGGGAACGGCAACTAGCTATAAACATTAACTGCAAAGATAATTGCTTACTTTCTAAACTGGGTTTCAGAATCAAGCAACTTATTGACAATCACAAAGCGAACGATTGCTTATAGGTATGCTATTATCTCTACATTAACATAATCTGCAATGCCATCAGGAAAAGAGAGAAGGGTTAGCTGACGCTGTACCCACTTGGACTTCAAGCAGCTCCAGACGACGCTCCAATGTATTTAGCTTCTCATTCAGGGATGCCAATTTGCTCTTTGTTGTAGCCTCTGGAGGTGCAAGAAAATATTAAAAAGTTCAGTTATATCAGCACATAAAATGAATAAAGAATGAGGGCTACAGTAATGTGTTAACTACTAATTGAAAATCTTGAATACAGAGGAAGAATTGTCTCTGCAGAATTAGAACTGATGGCTGTGGAGATCAATCCGAGAATAGAAAATTGCAAGTGTTGCGTTGCAAATTAACGGCCAGAAACTACTGATATGGAGATAAATTCCTCAGTTTCCAAATACGAGTGAAAGGAGATCTGCAATCGTGGGCGAAGATGGCTTTTGGGGAACATAAACCTTAGAAATTGCATCCAAGAAGTGGATTTTGGTAGTAAAACCAGCACAAAACTGTGCGAAATCGACAACATAAAGCAAGCCCTAACTCTATTAAAGATCTGGAGTGAAGAGATGATGGGGCATCAGAAATAAAAAAAATTAAAAAATAAAAAATAAAAAATAAAAAATAAAAAATAAAAAAGAACAGAAAGTGGAAGAGAAAGAGAAGAGAGATACAGACCGAAGTGGATGAGGAACTCGAAGAGTCGACGAACGTTGAGGGAGATGTGAGAGATGAACTCCCGATTCTCCCAATCTGCTTGGACTGCAATGCCCACGTTCACCGCGTTAGTGATTCCTCCAGCTCGAGCCATTCCCCCCTCCTCCTCCTCAACTCTTTCGATCTCCTAAACTATTTATTTATGGGTTATGACCAAAACCAGAACAGAGAGCGGTCTTCTTTATTGACTTGCTTTCAAGGCAAGACTCCTCATTGTTTTCTCCACAAATCTGTGTGATTAGGAAAACTCCTTGGTGGTGGACTCTGTCCCTTATGTTACAGTTACCATCAACTCAAGTTTGTCTTAAAAGTCATGATAGTCCCCTGCCACACCTTCCGCATTTCTTTTTGTCTCCACGGATTGATCCTTCCCCTTCCAAATTATGCCACATGGCACACTCTTCCAAGCCCTCTTGGTGGACCTGCACATCAATACAATGTCACCTGATTGATGAGTTCTATCCATTGGATCCAAGAACCCAGAGAAAATGCTCAACCCCAATGGCTAGAAAGCACCAATCTGGCTATTTTTGGTTTGTGGGTCCAGCCATTCATTGGTCAGTAGATAGTTGCCACATGGCCTTTTGTGAGTGGTAGGATGAAAGTTTGCTCCTAACCGATGGGAGTAAAGAACCATGGTTCAAACTTCAAAGTCTCGGATCAAAACTAGGATCGGAGTCCACCGATCCCGACCAAACCAGGCTCTGTCATGCCCGAGATCACTGTTTTACAAAGGATTTTCACTTTGTCTCGGGCGAGATGGGCCGATCCGGATCGGGATTGGAGACCACCAATTCAGCCTCCGATCCAAAGACTTTCATCCTTGGTAAAGACAGCTCCGCCAACCCGTTTATGCTACCTGCTCCATTATATTTTAGGAATTTTTGACATACCCCCATGTTATCTTTCACCGTCTTGATTATCATTGACCCAAACTAATTAATAATTTTTAAAGGATGAAAGTGTCTTTTTCTTCAACTTTAGATCACAAGAACACATGTGTTTTGGTCACTAGAAGAGTACAGCCAAGTGTAACGTACCCTACTTGGTTCAATGCAAGTCGGATGCAATGCACCCACTTGCCAGGATTTAGGAATTACAAGTGATTGGTTGGGGGGCGTGCAAATGAGCTGGCGTACAAGTAGTTGCCAAGCCCTTGCAAAATCTTTAAGAAAATAGATGCAATCATGTGCAGCCCAAAAACCGTGGTAAGTGACTGCAATGCAACTCATCACATTTGCACCGGAGTGCAAAATACATCCCTGCGAACCAATTAGGGCATAAGGGAAAATTTATTTGCACCCGACAAATTGTGCAAGCACCATGAGTAAAACTTTGCTGACGGCCCACGCTGACTACCCTGACGACAACCCACAGTATGAGCCACATGGCACACTTTTAGAGGACACTAACTGTATGGATGTTTGGCCAATTCCTAGATGGGCCTACAAACCAAAAAGTAGCTTCATTGGTGATTTCAAAACCTTTGGATCCTTGTACCCAAATAATATTCAATAATGCTCAAATTCCTATAGTTAAAATCAACCCATGAAAATTATTCCAATCCAACACTTAAAAATCACTGATCAAGCTGATTTTTGGTTTATAACCCCATATAAAGATTGATCAAACATCCAAATGGTCAGCATCCTCTAGAAGTATGCCAGGTGGCTCCTATTGCAGGAGGTCATAGGGACGGTGAGTGAAGTTCTACTCGGGGTGCTTGCACAATTTGTAGGGTGCTAATAGGTAAGAAAAGACAAAACTGCCCGTACTCTAGGAAATATCTAGAAGGATGAATGAACTAGAACACTCCTCTAAGGGTCAAGGTCGTCCTAGAATAGTCTGAATAGATAAACATTTAGGAGTGTTCGGTTGCGGTTCTCTAATCGTGAAACCAAATCAAAATTTTATGAAGATGCATGTACACCCCTATTGTTATTTTATTGAGGTTTTTAAAGAGACTAGAAGGTTAATTTTTAAAATTATGATCATTCATTGAAAAATCTATATAAGATTAAACCAAGGAAACACGTTACCAAGCCAAGTGCCTTATTAAAGCATCCACTTTTTCTATTAAACTTTTTTTGTTGTAAATGTAATAGTTGTAACCGATGGCTGACCGCCACTTATGTGGCGTCAGTTACACTATCGACATTTACTTTGTAAGGGTTCGGCATTTACTTTGTAACGTCCCAATCAAGGGCTATATATACGTGTGTTGATCAATGGAAATATCATTAGATTCACAACACGTTATCAGCACGAAAAGCTCTATTGTTTCTTGTCTAGGTGTGAAGCAAAGGTGACGTGGTTTTCCATTGATCAAAACTATATATATATATATATATAGCCCTTAATCGGGACATTACAAAGTAAAGGCCGGATCGTTACAAAGTAAATGTCGACAGTGTAACTAACGCTACATAAGCGGTGGTCAGCTATCGGTTACAACCGTTACGTTTACAACACTCCCCTTTGGATGTCCGTCGCTTTATGAAAATCGCCTCGTTAAAACCTTGTCAGAAAAACCCTGTGGGATAAAACCCGATCGAAGAAAAAAAGAGTACAGTGTATCGGCAAATCAAAGAGGTGGTAATGGACGCGCTTAATACTGTCTCATTAAAGCCTTGCCTAGAAAAATCCTGTGGGAAAAAATCTAGGTGAAGGAAAAAGAGTACAGTGCGCAAAGGTCCTTCTAGGATATGATCATCTTCTTTCATTGATGCTCCCCCTGATTTGAGCATGTCAACTGGAAAAGTCTTGGAACTGATACCGATGCCGAAAACCAAATTTCTTAAATGTTGACATTGGTAGCATCTTGATAAATAGATCTGCAAGATTATTACTGGAACGTATCTGTTGGATGTCAATGTTGCAGCTCTACTAGAATGTGTGAGTGTAAAAGAATTTTGGTGAAATATACTTGGTTATTTCACCCTTGATATATTGTCCTTTAATTTGTATGATACAAGATTCAGATCCAACAATATTCATATCGTCTATAGGATAACAAATCCAGTTCTTGATTTCTTAATGAAAATGCATGAACATATTGGATTGTTTAGTCCATATTGTAGTTTGATTGCATACAAGCAATGTGGTCTCGTGAAATTTGCTTCAGGCAGTTTGAGTCCTTCTAGGATCTTCATATAGATATCAGTGTCTAATATACTGTAACCACGTCTATAATATGCATGTCGAGTCTTTCTAAGACTTTCACTTATTAAAAATTAAAATATAATTACATTCATCATAAGGGAATGTATTTCTTTATAATCGATATTGGGTCTTTGTTAGAAATTTTATGCTACGAGTCATGCCTTATGATCTCATATTTTTCATTTCATTTTTAAATGAACATCTCACTTATGTTCTACAAGTTTTATATCTTTGGGATGTTAGGACTACATGTCCATTTACAGCTGCGGGTGTTAGGACTACGGGTCCTTTTACAACTTCGAGTTTTATGACTACATGTCCTTTTTACAGCTTTAGGTGTTACTAGCGAATCTAATTTTGTCTTTCTTTGACACTGTGTGGTTTAGGATCCTCATCATTCTTTATGATGGTAAACGCTATTGACAAATACATTGTCGATAATAATTTTATCATGATCCCATTTTGCTCTCGTAACGACATAATTTATTGAGATTTCTTCATTTACAGGTACCTGTGCCTCTTCGAGGGTTGTCTGTTTGGAGATGATAGATCAAACTATTATTTATTTTCTTTTCTCCTATTTTATAAGTGTGGCCTCTTCAAGAGCGCCAACTTCTGTAGGAGTCATATTTCTCCTATTCTATAGGTTTTATCATATTTTGTACGTGTGGCCTCTTCAGGAGCGCCGACTTCTACTGGAGTCATATTTCTCATATTCTTTTGGTGTAGCCTCTTCAGGTCATATGGATTTGTTCATGTGTCATCAACGTCCTGAGAATCACATCTTTTGCACTCTCCGCATTTTGGGAGTAACATCTTTTCATTTTCGGTATATGGGAGTTTATCTTTTGTACCAACGGGTTGACCACGCTTCAAGCGTACCGTTGATGATTCATTCGCTGTTATGTTAACAAATTGTTCTATAGGTACAGCAATCCTTGTGGAGCATTCCAATTAAGTTCACGCCGTTCTACTAATGGCTTTTCTTCCTAACGGTGGGAATATTGATTCTTTAATATAGCAATCCGCAAAGCGTGCGTTAAAGACAACACCAGTCAGATGCTTAAGATATCTAATGATGAATTAGTCAAACTCAATTTAAATGATCAATTTCATCAATGATATAAGTATGATGAGTCATCTTAGTTCAACTAGGACAATGGAAAATGTTTTTTGGGCTTGACCTGCTTCAGGTTGGTTATGGGCCACGTTTTGTATGATTGACCTTGCCTTGAATTTCAAGCCCACTACATAAAAAGATATGGCACGAGCTAGTGAGCAAGCTACAATTAGGCCTTACCCAAAACAATTTTATATAATATTCGGGGATCGTTAGATTCCTGCCAATTAGTGAATTGTGTAACCTTCTTTGTAAACTGTAAATCAACGAATCTACATATCAATGTTAGTATATGAGACATCAAAGCAGTAGCATCCAAGCTTTTTAAAGAATGATATTAGTATGCCAATTCATGATAAAGAAATTCATCAATTCCAAAGATTAAATTCGACCCGATCCAAATCATACATCAAATTGTATGATGTCTCCAACCTCGAATCATACATAAATCACTCAGCTGTCATACTTAGTGTGCATTACTCTTACGCATAAATAAAAAGAAATAATAAAGTTTCATACACTCTATCATAAAGATAATCATTTCACCTTTTAGAATGAATCAAGATAAGTATGCTTCCATGTTGAATAAAAGTAATTTTTTTTTTATGTGTAAGAGTAATGCACACTAAGTATTCAGGAATTCAGGCGTTCAGACTACAAAAGTTACAGGTCTTTTTTCAGTCTACAAAAGTTACTACAGGTCCAGTTTCTTTGAGTTAATTGGTGACAAGATTTTGTGGTCCACCCCCATGGTTGCGATTAAGAATGAACAAGCTTTGTTTGGGGTTACATGGCTGAACCCAAAATAGGGCACCCGTAGGTCTGAAAAAGAAAAAAAAATCTTCCATAAGAGGTGAACATTATGTTTAGCCAATGTTATATATGCATTGTAATTTTGTTCATCTTCATCTTATAGTTTTGAATAAATTTACAAAGATTCTTATTGTTTAACTCTTTATTTACTCTACTATGATTATAAACATTTTAGAGATAACTCATGTTCCAGTTTATTTGTACCAATCCGAGGTAGGTTTGAAACCGAGAATGTCAATCCATGGTCAAACCTTCCGGTTATAACTAGCGTGTTGGGGGGAGATGAAGGTAGAACCTCATCATAACCCAACATAATGGTACATTGAAATTTGAAGATCAAAAGATTTCTCTAAGTATTTGTTTCCTAACCCTCTTCCCATCGTTTTAACAATTTACTGGCGTGTTTCCTAATTAGTCAGTCTCTATATATTCTTACCATTTCAAGTGTCTAACAATAAGAGATACACATTTGTTTTCCAAAAGGAGATCCATGCTTACACGTTGGTGACTTGTTGGAGGAAAGGTCTCCCTAATTTCCTTTCGACATAACTACTTTAGCAAAATTTTATGAGTTTTAAACCTAAAATGAGGGTTCCACCGTGAGTGCAATGCTAGGTGTCCATGTAGAGAATCATAAAGATCCTCCCACAACTTTCAAATGTGTGGACGTGTTGCTCATGGGAGCACACTTCCAACCTAGAAATGTATTTTTTTTTATATAAAGATCTCTAAGTTTTTCTGATTTTCATTTTACAAACTCCTAATTGGGATCAATGACCATTGTATGTCGGTAGGTATCTTTCCTAATATGTACTAATAAATTCTAGATTTGAATTTAATTTAATTTTTTTTTTGAGACCCGCCTCTGCAGCTTATAAAACTGCTTCATTTGAGAGACAACTTTTCATTTATAAGAGAAGTTTCTACATCTAATGCAGATGGAAATTGATGTTGTACTTTTCGCTTATTAATCACTTGATGTTGAATTTTTCTGAATCCATGTTTTGTGCCCATTGAATTGTTCTGTTGATGGTTTCAGATTGAGCGAGGTTTCAGATTGAGCGAGGGGTTACATATTATGTGGTTCACTTTTCTCGCATCCCAATAATATGTTTTATTAATTGTTGTTAGGTATAAAATTTTTGGCATTTTATTTAGCATGATTATGTCAATTGATTTGTGGGCATTGGAACCACTCTAAACTATGCCGTAACGAGGTAGCTAGACACGTCTATGTTTTTTTTTGCATCAAGGAAAATTGGCTAGGTCTTTCCTTTGAGTTGACACCTTAAGCCTAATTTGAGATGTTCATTGGAGTCATCAAGGAGATAGGCTTTGACTGTGACTGTTAACAACTTTCTGCTTATAAGGAGATGGAGTAGTATCACCATTCATTTATATTTTTTTTAAATGAGTGCTACTCTCATCAAATAAAGGGATACAAGTACCCCTGTATGTGCAATGCATTCCCGGTGGCTGAAAGAATATTAAAGGTGGGAAAATGTTTATATTGGTACAATAGCTATTATAGATACTAATAACAATGTTCAGCTTCCTGATTCCCACCAAATTTGAAACTACTGATCTACATAACGACACATGGAAGTCTGTCAGTGTCAGACGGTTATGAAGTGTTGGACACATTGATCCTAACAAATCTGCTATTCAAACATGCCCTTGGACACAATTGTCCTTGTGCTTGCAATATCTTTATTACATGTTCAAGATAAGATAATGCAATTGAATCAGGCTGAAGAATGATCATGCTTGAAATCAGAACTACAAACTTAGTAGATGTTTACTTTGCCAATACCAACTATATGAAGCAATCATTTGACACATGCATGCTAACACTTGTTCTTTACTTGTTATGTGTGTGCCAATGGGAGAGTGCCGAAACATCAAACAAAGTTAATGACTCCCTATTACATTCTTTGTTTATTGTTATTGTTTCTCTTGCTGTTATTATTATTTGATCAGTAAGTTTGGAACTTGGTATTGTACTCACAACTTTTAACTTGTGAGGCCGGATTGGAGTCAATGGAGGTAATTTTTTCATAGTTGCGATTTGCAATGAAATGAAAATTTTGCAGGAGGGCTGGTCTTAGATAGTACCGTTTAAAAAAAAAAAGCATGTTACAATATTGTGATAGGCACATCATTCTTTAAACAAAAGCCAAACAAATAGGTACTATGTTGTTTTGCTACACAAGTACAACATCTATTGTGGTATATGGCCCACCAATCTATAAGCCTTGTATAAAATATCTTTTGCTAACTATGGATAAAATGTTGGATTTGATGCCTCTTTTCCTATAATCCAAATGGATGTGAATGTGATAGATCAAACGGTCATAATCATTCAGTGATGTTTGTTTATGACTTAACTAAATGTCGTGTCATTCCGTAGTTGTCGTACACCCAAACTATTTAACATATTACTTACTGTTGGTATTTTATTGGCACTTTATTTGCATTGGTCTTCCCGCCATTAGGGGGAGGAAAGTCCTAGATAGAACGACGTGAACTTACTCAGAATGCTACAGTAAGGAATGATGTTCCTGTACGATAGTAGAAAAAAAAATTAACGTCTATGTAGGACAATCAAAAAGGGTTGACGTCCCTATAGAACAATCCGTTAACATAGCAGTGAATGAATCATCAATGGTACGCTTGAAGCGTGGTCGACCCGTTAGTGCAAATTAAGATAAACTCCCAGGAAGCGGATAATGAAAAAGATGTAACTCCCAAAAGGCGAGAGTGCAAAAGATATGATTCTCAGGATGCCGAGAACAAATCTATATAACTTCAGCAGAAGTCAGCGTTCCTGAAGAGGCCATACCTACATAATTGGATAAAAACTAAAGAATGTGAAAAATACGACTCCTATAAAAGTTTGCGCTCTTGAAGAGTTAACACCTATAAATTGAAAAAAAGAAAAATGCAATAGTTTAATCCACCATCTCTGAACAGACATCCCCTGAAGAGGTACAGATACCTGTAAATGAAGATATCTTAATAAATTATGTTTGTACAAGAGAAAAGTGAGATCGTGATAAAATTATTATCAACAATGTATTTGTTAGTAGCTTTTAACATCATAAATAATGATGAGGATCCTAAACCACATATCGTCGTAGAATGCCGACGTAAAAATAATTGGCCTAAGTGTAAAGAAGCAATCTAGAAGCTAGATTCGCTAGTAACACCCGAAGCTGTAAAAAACCTGTAGTCCTAACACCCGAAGCTGTAAAAGGACCGGTAGTTATAACACCCGAAGCTGTAAAATGACCTTTAGTCCTAACACCCGAAGCTGTAAAAGGACCAATAGTCATAACACCCGAAGCTGTAAAATGACCAGTAGTCATAACACCCGAAGCTGTAAAAGGACTTGTAGTCCTAACACCCGAAGCTGTAAAAGGATTTGTAATCCTAACACCTGAAGCTGTAAAGGGACCTGTAGTCCTAACATCCGAAGCTGTAAAACATGTAGAACATAAGTGGATGTTCATACGAAAATGAAATGAAAAAGGCGAGATCGTCAACTATATTTAAGGCATGACTCATAGCATAAGATTTCAAGCAAAGATCCGATATCGATTATGAAGAAAACATATTCCAATGTGATGGATACAATTATAATTTAGTTCTTAATCAGTCTGGTAGTCTCAGAAGGACTTGAAATATATCTTATGAAAATGGGTACAATATATTAGCAAATAATATATGAAGGTCTTAGGACTCAAACTGCATGAAACAAATAGCATGAAGCCACGTAGTATATATGTATGCAATCAAACTACGATTATTTTTGTATGGATTAAAACAAATCGGATGCATGTAGTATTATCGCCTCAACGAATACATAATAAAAGAATGATATATTTACAAATCACATATGCCCGTGCATCTTTCATTAAGAAATTATAAATTGAATTTGTCATTATCGTGTATGTAGACGATTTAAATTTTGTTGAAACTCTTGAAGAGCTCATAGAAATCTCCGTATACCTTAAGAAATAATTCTAGATGAAATATATTGAGTTCTCCAATATTTATTTCAATCACTTGACAGCAAGACAGATCCCTTTCGTCTTCAAAAAGACAAAGAAGCAATTCTTGGCTCCACAATCTACATCCAACAGCTACAATTCAAAATGAAAATCTTCTAGATATGTTCACCAAGGCACTACCTACATCAACATCCAAGTAACTTGGTTTATGGCATTGGTATGCATCAGCTCCAAGACTTCTTCATTTGACATACTCAAATCAGGGGGATCATCAATAAAAGATGATGATTATATTCTAAAAGTACCTTTGTGCATTGTCCTCTTTTTCCTTCGCCTATATTTTTTTCCATGGGGTTTTTCTAGGCAAGGTTTTTGAAATTTAGGTTTTTCCGCGTCGTTGGATCGGAAACCCTTGATTTTAAAAATATTTATAATTCCGGTTCACTTTAAATCCTACAAAAATACAGACTTTGTATAGCGATATGTCGGATGTCGAATCCGCACTCGGGGTTAGGGAACACAATTTATCGAAACATTAGAACAATAGAAAGTACTTGAAAATATAGATGGAAGGGTGAGAGTGATGATTAATGATTGAGATTTAAAATAATCTTTTTAGAAATATTTCTATCAACTAATTAACATAAGTAAAGAGAAAGAAACACCATAAACGGAAAAAAAAACTTATTTATTAAAATAATACAAATTACATGCTTGAATCTAATTTATTCATAAAAGAAAATAAAACAAATAACCATCACTCTAGAAAGCATTATAGGAGAAATATAAAGAGAAAAAATAAGATTTTAGAGAGAAAAAATGAAAGAGAATATAAAAAATGGAGATTTACCTTGGTGACTTATCGAACCAAGGAGAGGAGAGAGATAGAGAAGTTTAGAGAAGAAGGGGAGAGAGGACCTAGTGTTAGGTAGTGAGAGGGGGGAAAGAACCTAGGGTTAGGTTATGAGAAGGGGAGAGAACCAACCCAATGAGAGATTGTAGATCTCTTATAGACTTTTTTTTTTTTTTGGCTTATTGTAAATATGATGACCGTTGGATCTAGAGAGATTCAACGGTTGGGAATGTGTTAGTTAGATGAGAAAAAGAGAGTGACTAGGACAGAGAGATGTGGGAGAGAAGAATCGGTCAAGTGAGACCGATTCTCTCTTGTTGTTGCAAATGGGCATGAGCATGGGCATGGGTCATGGGTCATGGGTCATGGGCATGGATCATGGGTCATGGGTATGGGCATGAGTATGGGTCATGGGCCAAGATAGATAGAGAGAGAAATAGGAGAGAGGTGAGAAAAATACAAAAATAATAACATTGGAGGATCTTGAACCCTAGTCTTCTTTATTCTCTCTCATCCACTCCATAAATTAGTCAAACTAGTCTTTTGATGTCAATTAGTGTGGCTTTTAACACCTTAGTCCTTCTCTTGGTCTTCAGCTTTTCTTTTCTCTCGTAGTCCTTGTTCCGACTCTACGATCCTCTAGCTTTGCCTGTCCATGTCTTCTATCTTCTTATCCTAGCCTGCTAGCTCTTTAGGCTTTGATAGAAGTCTTTTATGGTTGATCGTGGGCCCGCCAGTCCTCGAGAATCGCCCGATGGGGTCTCCTGCAAGTGAAAAAGCACGTAATGAGATTCAACTAAAATAGCTTGATACTAGAATATCCGAAATGCGTATATTTCATGCAAATAGTCGATTTTCATCTAAAGAATGCGTTCTACACAATGGAAGAAACTCTTATGTGGAAAAGTCGACGAAAAGATAAATTTTACGTAGGAGAATGCGACATCGCTATAAGGATAATGGCTTAAAATAAGCACTTTTGAGCGAATATCAGTTTTAATGAGGCAGTATTAAACACGTCCATTACCACCACCTTGATTCGCCGAAATACTGTACTCTTTTTCCTTCGATCAGATTTTATTCCACAGGATTTTTCTGACAATATTTTAACGAGGCAGTTTCCATAAAGCGGTGGACATTCAAGGAGGAGTGTTGTAAACGTAACGGTTGTAACCAATGGCTGACCGCCGCTTATGTGGCATCAGTTACACTATTGACATTTACTTTGTAACAGTTCGGCATTTACTTTGTAATGTCCCGATCAAGGGCTATATATATGTGTGTTGATCAATGGAAATATCATCAGATTCACAACACGTCATCAGCACGAAAGCTATCTTGTCTTCCATTAACGGAGTATGCTTGAATCGGCGGTGAAAAGGTATTTCTTGGCTATTTTCAATTTTTTTCTAATAAGATACCATGGTTTCCGAACATATTTGCAGATTTCGACTGTCTTGGTTCTTTATTTTAACATTTTTTCGTATGTACGCCAAGACGTTGTTTTGGAAATAATAAATATTTAGTCTACCGGTTTAGTAGGAAATTTTGTGAGGATCCTCTAAATTCTCACTTGACCACCTATGCACACTAAGTAAAACTGTAACTTTTACATTTTCTGACGGTTGTAACTTTTGTAGTCCTAACACCCGAAACTGTAGTCAAATATAAGGTGACTCGTAACACAATGTTTCTTGCAGAGACCTAGTATTGATTATGAAGAAACTCATTCTCCTCTGATGAATGCGATTATATTTCAATTTGTTAATGGTCTAGCAGTCTTAGAAGGACTCGACATGCATTTTATATACGGACATAGTTACAAACATATTTATATAGAATGTTACACACATCTATATATAGATCCTAAAAGGACTTATATTCCCGCCTAAAATAAAAAGCTTGTATGCAATCAAACTACTACGATTCTTTTATAGATTAAACAATCCGATATACCTATGCATTTTGATTAAGAAATCAGGAACTAGATTTGCCATCATCGTTGTATTGTAGGAACTCTTGAAGAGCTCACAAAATCTCTGTATACCTGAATATAGATCTTGAAAAAATATAATTTTATTTTGGTTTGCAAATCGAACATCTCCCAAGTGGGATCCTTGTTCATCAATCCACATACACTTAAAAGTCCTGAAGCACTTCAATATAAATAATACTGCTTGTATCATGCAGATGAAAAGTAGGTATATCAAGGGTGAAACAATCAAATATATTTAACCAAAGTTCTTTTACACTCACACGTTCTAGTAGAACTACAACATTGACATCCAACAGATACGTTCCAGTAATAATCTTGCAGATTTATTCATCAAGACGCTACCAATGTCAACATTCAAGAAATTTGGTTTTCGGCATCGGTATGCATTAGCTCCAAGACTTTTTCAGTTGACATGCTCAAATCAGGGGGAGCATCAATAAAGAAGATGATCATATCCTAGAAGGACCTTTGTGCACTATACTCTTTTCCCTTCGCCTAGATTTTTTCCCACAGGATTTTTCTAGGCAAGGTTTTAATGAGACGGTATTAAGCGCGTCCATTACCACCACCTTGATTCGCCGATACACTGTACTCTTTATCCAACAGGGTTTTTCTGATAAAGTTTTAACGAGGCAGTTTTCATAAAGCGACGGACATCTAAGGGGGAGTGTTGTAAACGTAACGGTTGTAACCGATGGTTGACCGTCGCTTATGTGGCGTCAGTTACACTATCGACATTTACTTTGTAACGGTTCAGCATTTACTTTGTAACGTCCCGATCAAGGGCTATATATACGTGTGTTGATCAATGAAAATATCATCAGATTCACAACATTTTTATATTTTTAATACTTTTCTTCTAAGCCATGTCCCTACTCCCGGCTCTGGCCCTTGAGGGTAGGGCTAGGCCCTAGCCGGTTCAGGCCCTTTAAGGGCTAGGGCTTCACCTTTATTAGTGAGGGTAGGGCTAGGGTCGGGCTAGGCCCTAACCTGACCTGGCCCTTTGACTGCCCTACCTGTGCTACTTATGGATGCTCAACACGAAGGTTGGAATCCACCATTAAGTGGGGACCGTTTAGAGGATCACGTGCAAAGGTATCAAACCGGCCTTGGTGGTGCAATACCGCATAACTAGGTTCAAGAAGAGTCAAACCCACTTGCCCACCAAAAAATGTAATAGATTAAACAGTTAGAATCATCCAATTATATCCATTTTTTTAGGGAAAGTCCTCAAATAATTAATAAAATCGTCGTTTATGACCAAAATGTCTTTTTGAAATCCGCACAAAAGCACCAATTCCGAGTTTGCAAGTGACCTTTTTGGCAAAACTCAGAAATGCCATGCAGAAGGCACTGACAATGTACCTATAACAACCGAACACATAACATTCTCAATAAAACTTGATTTTCGAGACTTTAAAGTAAATCGTCCGAGTGCAGATAGTAGCATCGAACTATTGGGAGATGAGAAAATCACCGTTCGTCCTCTGTGAACAGTCACATTGTAATATCCTGAACTTTTTCAGGGTATTTTAAATTTTAAATTATTATTTTAAATTAATTTAATTATATTTTATTAATAAATATTAACTATTAATGCTTATTGGTTGCATGTTATTTAAGTTAAAATTAGTATGGTGGGCCCTTAAGGCCAATTTAGAGACTTTTTGGGTCTAAAAATAATTTTAATTAAAACCTAGATGATACATATGTGATTTGGACCAATTTCTAACCCATATCCAACTTACAATAAGTCTTTAGAGGGTTGTACAATAAGTTTCTTGTTTTGATTTATGAAGAATTATGGTAATCTAAAAAATATTTTAGAAATAAAATTTAATTTTTATCACAATGAATTTCGGATAAACAGGCTGATCTGCGAGAATTCAGGGCATGACAGACATCTACACGTCGTACGAGTAAAGCTTAATGATGATTGCGTACATGGCGAGAATTTATTGGTAGTCACAGTCTTCGATACAACTCATCATTAAAGGTTTACTCCGTTGAAACAATCAGCCATATCATTTTCCCTCCCAAATTGTCTCACCTTTTGAAATCTTCTCTGTGAAAATGACATCTGCAACTTGGACGAACGTAAACCCTACAACGCGAACGTGAATGAAAATGTGCATGGGGTGTACTTGTCATCGATTTTTACTTTATTGTCATAGATTTTCATTTCCTTGTCATTGGTTTGCACTTATTTATCATCAGTTTGCCCTTCTTTGTCATCGTTTTGATCTTCTTTGTCATCGGGTTGTCCGTGCTTGTCATCAGTTTACTTTTTATTGTCATCGGTTTGTACTTGTCATCATTTTTCCATTCCTTGAATCAATTTACCCTTTCTTATTATCGATTTTTGTAATACCCTGAACTTTTTAAAGGTATTTTAAATTATTATTTTTAATTATATAAATAATATTTTGTTAATAAATATTAAATATTGTTTGATCATTTAGGGCCAATTTAGATACCTTTTAAGCCTAAAAATAATCTTAATTAAAGCCCAGTTGATACATATAGGCTTTGGGCCCATTTTTAGCCAATATCCAACTTAAAATAAGCATTTTAGTGGGTTGTAAATTTACTCTTTTTAAAGTTACAAAAATTACTTTAATTTAAATAAAATATAGAGTTGTTTATTTTCATAAAATAATAGAGAGACTCTTTCAATCAAAACCCTAAACTCTATTATGAACTAAAAGATCACAACCCTTTACTAACTTCAAATACAATGGTCAAGATTTGTCCTCCAAAAAATTTATATAAAAACTCCAAACCCTAAATCTGGTCACATAATTTATTTAAGAGAAACATTAGAGGCTCCCACACCAAAATTTAGCCACATCTCATTTTTAAGAATACACCCACCTCACTTTTTCTTATCTCCTTCATTTATCATTCTTGGATTTTGTGAACACTTCTAGTGGATCAACAAAGGTTTAAGGTAGGTGATATTCCCATAATTCTTTCAATACTTTTAAGACTTATGAATATGCATTGATTGTTAAACTGTAAATTTTGCACTTTTATAATTATGTGCACGGTTATGATGATATTTTATTTTATATTGGAGATCCCCTATGTGGATTCTATATGTTCCGTATTGGAGATCCCCTATGTAGATATTATTATTTCATTGATTAATTCTTTATATGTTAAGACATGCATTCATATTTAAGATTCAGAAGCGTTAAAATGTACAAGTTTGAAGTAAGTTCTACAGGGTAAAAGACCCGAAAACCTCGGGAAGACCCTATGTATGGGTGAAGAATGAGACCATCTGTATGGGTTGTGCATATTTTATTTTCTATGTTAATGTATTCATTATAATCATTATTACTGCTTGACAAATTAATTTGTACAAACATGTATGTATGTCTAGCATTGGTTGAATCATATTTTGGGGTGAAATACTCGAGTGAACATTTGGCTCACTCCTACATCCACCATTGTCAGGTTTTGTTGACCCTTGTGAGAAGAACGCGTTAGAGGAAGTGGAGCCAACCGACGGAGGAATCTTGGAGATAAAAATATAGTATTTTATTTTAAATATTATTGAATGTAATAAAGTGTTTTAAACTAATTGTTCATGTTGAGATTAATGAAAATACTTTAATTCACGTTTTGGTACTTTTACAAATTTTTTAGTCATTCGAATTTACCCAACGTCTTAGACGAGAATATTTGTTAATATTCTCTTGATATTAAAATAATGGGATTCTAAATGAGCTTATTTCAAAACTAGTTGTAGTATTTTATAGAATTTTTTTAGAATTTAATTTTGTGTTTTCTATTCTGTAGAACTTTGTCAAGTGAACGTCATAGTTGCTGTCCTATACAAACAAAAAATATTAGTAAATTTCGATTGAGTTTTTGACCCTTACAATATAAATATATCTTTCGGCTGACTACAAAACACGTGGGGCTTTGAGTTAGATTTTCAGAAATATATAGTTGGTTACTTAATTTAATTAAAGTTGTCTTGTGGATCCATTTTATTGATTGGTTTTCAATTACGAATTTTTAATAGTGTCTAATTTTGTTTTAACTTTTTTTTTTCTATTTTTAAAATAGAACCTATACCATATTATTTGATAAAAAAATCATAAATGTTGAGTACTATAAAATGAATATATCAATTTTTAGATTTCGTTTTAAATTGACCTCCGAATCATGCGATTAAGTCAAAAAAAATTAACTAATTGAGTTTTGCCGGTCACTTTTAGAGAACTACAGATACTTGTAAAATCACAAAAATAATTATAAAATATCATTTTTATTAACAAAAGTTCATTTATTAAGGTTGTTTATCCTTATTTATGAAACAAAACCGTTGAATGAAATTATTATTCGATATTATTTGAATTTTGACAAAAAATAATCGTTCTCTTCTGAATCACGAAAAATATTTCTCAAAACATGATCAAATGAATGTTTTGGCTTAAGTATTTTTACAAAAGTTTTTTAAAATAATTTTTAGATAATTGTAGAGATCCTAACCAATAGTTTTGGTAGAAAATAAATTTATTTCTTATTTTGGGTGTCGTATCTTTAAATCGCAAAAATTTAATTCTAAAAACATATCAATGGTTGAATTAATAAAAGTGCATTTACAAACTTGCTTGTTTTGATCTATAAGGAATTATGATAATCAAAAAATATTTGTAAGAATAAAAAATAAATAAATTATATTTTTATCACATTGGATTTTGGGTAAACGGGCCGATCCACGGGCATTCTGGTCGAGTTCGAGTGCTGGAATTCGGTGTGTGACAGGTTTGCACTTCCTTATCATAATGTTAATCTTATTTGTCATCAGGTTGCTTGTACTTGTCACCGTTTTTCATTCCTTGTCATCGGTTTGATCTTCCTTTTCATAGGTTTTCTCTTCTTTGTCATCGGTTTGCTCTTTTGATTGTAGAAGCAGATCTTGAGCATTATTTGAATGGAGTGGCCTATCAACACTGACCATATGATGTTTAACATATCTCCCTTGATGGACCTAAATACTAAGATTTAACTTATCCATTGGATTAGAGCTTTTCTAATGGGTTGTGTTCTTAATCATTGAAGTGGCCCATTATTTGAGACCGTTGGTCGTATGGATATTGGGACCAACCTTAGGTGAACCTACATGTCATCCTTTAGCCTAATAGTGATTTCTAAGCAATCCATTGACTTGGGTAGGAGTCAAGCCATCATTTAACTTGTCATTCGTTTTCCCTTGTTATTTGGTTTCCTTTCCCTGTCATCGATTTTTCCTTGTCATCTGATTTTCCTTCCATGTCATTTGGTTTTCCTTCATTGTTATCAATTTTTTCTTCATTATCATCGGTTTGCCCTTCCTTATCATCGGTTTACCCTTGTCATTGGTTTGCCCTCTTTATCATCTGTTTGTCTACCCTGTTATCTTTTTTGTAAGAATTTGTTTTTGTTTCTTAGAATCTATTATATGTTTTCTATGACCCTAGTGCACTTAGATCATTACATATGACAAGAATATCACATTATTCATGGAAGAATATACACATTAGTTAATTTCATATATACACATTGTTACACACCGTTATTCTTAATTTAATATACACAAGAATGTACAAAAAATAAAATTATATTTTCTCTGCCATGAGTCTTTTCCATACCACCCATTCACATTTCCAACTTTTGAACCACTCGATTTTCACGTGGTCTTGCATCACTTCTGACATACTGTCGGGTTGTACTTGTTCATCTCCATTAAAGTTGTTGTAGCAGCCTCGTAGACTTCATCACTCAACTCTTTCATATTCCACCCATTCTCAGTTTTATGCACCATATTGTATTCACGACATCCTTTTTTATCTTCCATTACCCGTCATAGAGACATATGAGATCTAAACTTTTATTTAAATCCATCAGAAAAAAGAAAGATGTTGTGAGTTCCTTTAACTTCTTACCGTTTTACGATCTCCGCATAATGGGAAGCATTGGCGAGGACGAAAAAAAAAAGAGATACGAGAAAAAAAGAAATGTTGGAAAAGAAATTGATTGCAGAGGAAGAAAGAGAAGAAAGGTTGAAAGCTTTAAGGAGCAGCTTCGTAGAAAAAAGGTGAAGAGAGAACATGATTTGAGATTCTTATGGGAAAGGGAAATTTGCCAAATATTTAATGATTCGATTAATGTACTTGCATGAAAAGGCAAGTTTTGACAGTAAGGGTCAAATTGTCTGATAATGAGCCCAACTTGTTGTTCTGGCTATTTTGAAAAGTTATTGACATTACGGTCATAAACGATGATGTTATTAATAATTTGGAAAATTTCCCTTTCTTATCAAGGAGACGTAGACCGTAACCATCATAATGACTTCCAACCCACTGCTTGTGTGCCACATGTACCCAAGCAAATAATCCCCATTGTAGTAATTCAACTCTTGTAGAGAGCATTATAACATAACCCTACACACATTTCTTCAAGAATATATTCCAGGATTCCAACTTGTGTTTCCATAAAATTCATGATTACCAAACATAAAAGAAAAGCAAAAAATGTAAGATCTCCTGGCTTGCTTTGAAACTCTTATTAAGACTGAAGTAACCCAATTAACACCTACAATAGCTAGGAGCAAGCTTTATTCTGTGGCCAAATTGTAAGACCATCTTTGCAAGGAAAACGAACCTGCACATAGTTGAATTTAAGAATTGTTGAATTAGAATTAGGGTTAGGTTTGTGGAAGAAAAGAGAGAGGAGAAGGGATGTTTATTGTGCTTAGGTCACAATAACTCCATAAGTTTTATTTATATGAAAGGGGTATAACAAAATAACAAAAGATAAGTATACCCCTCACACTAAAGGGTATTTACATAAAGACCTAATACATATAAAATACGCATCTAATAACACTCCCCCTCAAGTCGGTGCATAGATATCTCGCATGCCCAACTTGCATAAACACCTGTAAAGCTGCTAACTGGGAACTCCCTTGGTGAAGACATCCGCTACTTGCTCATCAGTCTTCACAAATGGAGTGCAGACTTCTCCAGAAATAATCTTCTTCCTTATGAAGTGACGATCCACTTCAATATGCTTGGCTCGATTATGCTGTACGGGGTTATGAGCAATACTGATAACAGCCTTGTTATCGCAATACAAGCTCACGGACCCCAAGACTGGAAAACCAAGCTCGGCTATGAACATTTTCAACCAGAGAATCTCGCATAGGCCATGAGCCATTGTCCTAAATTCTACCTCGGCGCTAGATTTGACAACGACAGGTTGCTTCTTGCTCCTCCAAGTAACCAAATTGCCCCTAACAAATGTGCAATAGCCTGAAGTAGACCTCCTATCATCCTTGGCTCCTGCCCAATCTGCATCAGTGTATGACTCAACTCTTATGTGGTCATTCTTCTAGAAGAGAAGACCTCTGCTAGGAGCAGACTTGAGATATCTCAGAATCCTATGTTCTGCCTCTAAATGGATCTCCCTAGGAGAATGTATGTACTGCCTGATGACGCTGACTGCATAGGCAATGTCTAGTCGAGTCAAGGAGAGATAGATCAATCTTCCAACCAGTCACTGAAAACCTCACATCCTGCAAAGGCTCACTGGTCAAGTCAGCCAACTGGTGATTCTGCTCTATGGGAGTCTCAACTGGCTTAGCTCCCAGCTTGCCAGAGTCCTGCAATAGATCTAGGACGTACTTCCGTTGTGAGATGAAGATCCCTTGACTAGATCTTGCAACCTCTATGCCGAGAAAGTACTTGAGGGGCCCCAAATCCTTAGTCTCAAATTCCCCTGTCAGATGATTCTTTAGCTTGGTCACTTCTTCTGCATCATTCCCTATCACAATGATGTCATCCACATAAACGATGAGGGCAGTGGTGCTCTTCCCCAAATGTTTCACAAATAGAGTGTGATCGGCTTGGCTTTGAGTATACCCCAGCTTCTTTACTGCTAGAGTGAACCTCTCGAACCACGCTCTAGGAGACTGCATTGGGGGGGACTAGATCGAAGCAACAAACCCCCCCCCCTCCCCCCCCAAAAAAAAAGAAAGTTCATTAAGTGTTCGAAAAACAGGCAGGTTTACAAACTGAAATTTTCGAAAAAAACTCGGAGAATGGCCAAAAGAACCCTCAAATGGGTCTAGAAAATTCTCCAAAAATAACCAAAAAACAGAAAAAAAAAATATTATTTATCAAATGGCGAAAAATTTCAACAAACCTCGATTTTCGTGTCCATAGAGCTGATGACGTCAACCTGTGATCAGATGACGTCAACGAACGTCAAGTTGCCTCTGTTTTGTATCCAAAAGTTCTCCGACAAGCATCGATGGCAGATGGCTCTGATACCAAGTTGAATTAGGATTTGTGTTAGGTTTGTGGAAGAGAAGAGATAGAGAAGAGAGAGGAGAAAGGATGTCTATTGTGCTTAGGTCACAATGATTCCATAAGTTTTATTTATATGAATGGGAAATAACAAAATAACAAAAGACAAGTATACCCCTCACACCAAGGGATATTTACATAAAGACCTAATACGTATAAAATACGCATCTGATAACGCACATCACAGCTCTGAATGCTATTTGAATGACAAATGGTGCGAACTCAAGCATATGTCGTAACTGGTAATAAGTCATTGTGCCTGAGTAGCGCCTCTGGGGAAGGTTCACGACCTCGGAATTCCACAAAAACCTGGAGATAACACATGTTCAGAACATTAAATTAGCAAAATGTACAACAGAAAAAGACTCCACGAGTGAAATCATTGACTTTCAGCACCAGGGCTGCATAATGTCTGAGTCCCAATTTTGAAAAGTAGGGGCAATCGAAAGCTTCGTCAATTTCTAAAACAACAGAATTCCAGCAAACATCTGCTAGTTTATGTTGTCTAACCTCGAGTGGCGATTTTCCACCCCCAAGAGCAAGAATGGTTTCTCGGAACTTTTGACCGGTTTCTTTGACAGCCTGTTGCAAGATGTATGAATCAATCATCTCAACTAACCTAATGAGAATCATTAAAATAATTTCAGTTACTAGAAGTTGACCAACTTGTCAGCAATATCACAAACAGTAACTTGCAAAGGCATTAATTATGTATAACCAATGTTTTGAAAACAGGACTGGTCTGGTCGGTTTGGCATGGTTGGACTGGAACCGGCAGGTCTAGCAGTCCAGTTGGTCTTCTGCAATGTAACAAAGACACGGACATGTGATGTGTTTAACACTGATAAGAGTCAGAAAACTTATCCCCACAAACCTGACACACCAACACGTCCATACAGTTTATACCAAATGTAATACTTACAATACTTTAGTTCATGTTTTGTAAATAATTTAGATATGTTTATACATTCATATTAATAATAGCTGAAAACAAAACGTTTAATATTTTGAATTTTGTTTTTGAAGAAGTGTGTTGGCATGTGTCTGACAAGTGAGTATGAGGGTGTAGGACACAGCGAATTCTTAAGATGGAGTTACTTGGATCATAAGGAACTGTTTCTACAATTGTGGATATTAATTACTTGCCCTATGGTAGTAAAAAATGACACGTGGGTAGACCCTGAACCATTGTCCTTCAACATACAAATCCACTATACAATATAACATTTATGCTTGTTTATTGCATTGTTATAAATAGTATGCGTTTCTTTATTTATATACACAAAATTTGAAACCTATTTCTTTAATAGAGTCCATACTAGATTTAATTTAGGAAACACAATACCTTAAATTCCTTCTTTGTTTCTTATGTTTTAAAGGAAAGAATATCTTGGATTCTAAGGAACAAAAGTGTAAAAAGAAATTATCTACCTAATTACTTTTTTCAAGTTTCTAACCAAGAACTGTGTATTCGGACCCAAAACATCATCATCATCCATGGCTTATCCCAAATATCTGGTCGGCAACATGAATCCTATTTTGCCATTCGACTACACAAGTATCAAAGTATTGGATCAACGTCATAGAGAGACGGACACCCGTACTATGCCATAAGTGATCAGCACGTCTTGTTCCATCTGCAACCGTTTCTGACATAGTAGGGATAAACCAGAGATCAACACCAGGAAAACTAAACAGAGAGATCAAAGGACCACCAGTAGCAGACCTTAAGAACAGTCCACTGTCCTCATACCTCATTGCCATGGTGGTGGTGTGTGTTGGGGGTGGGAGGCTGATCCATCCCTCCTAGTAGATCTCTCTTGCCAAAACTTGATAACATCAGATGACCATAGCCATCCAATGTACTGCACTTTTTATGGACTGTCGAAAAAAAATGGCAAATGGTCCATAAAATTTTTTTCTTTAAAAAAAAAAAAAGACAATTGTGCAAATTGCATCAACTTGTTTGGTCTCTCCTACGTGGGACACGTGCAATGATGATCCCACCTCCTTGCATGTGTGGCTATGAGATGGAAGACAATCCTTGGGATCTAATCAACTGGAATCCATGTCCTCAGACTAAATATTAAAGCCCCTCAACGGCTTGTGGGAGGGGTTACATGACAAATGCACAATCAATACATGTGTACCGTTAAGTTTATTACTTTGAAAACTTCAACTGGAAAAGGTAGAACTCATAACCTATGGTAAATGTTAACTAATATCTCGGAAGCAAGGAAAGTCGAAACTGGTATGACTTATCCCAAGGCTGGTATGATGCATTTCTCAATATCATGTTGGAACACTTCCCGAGGTCCACAGTGAGTACATCGCAGGTATTAGTTTCTGTCCCAAACTTTCCAAAGCAAATCGCAGGTATTCAAATTTCTCTCACAGGCTCTCCAGAGAAAAATGTTCTATCCTTGGCTCTCTAGA
Source organism: Euptelea pleiosperma (assembly GCA_035048495.1). Taxonomy (NCBI): domain Eukaryota; kingdom Viridiplantae; phylum Streptophyta; class Magnoliopsida; order Ranunculales; family Eupteleaceae; genus Euptelea; species Euptelea pleiosperma. The sequence goes on along the minus strand of CM068542.1, from coordinate 29,770,661 downwards.
GTATCTCAGCTATCTAGGGAAAGTCGCATGCTTTCTGGATTGAGTACAGGTGTTTGTGGTGGCTGGTGATGGAATCTAAACCTAGTCTATTGTCTTCGTCTAAGATAACTTATGTCTCAGATGACTTCCATCAAAATCAATAGGAATAATTATGTACCTTGGTCTAAATATGTAGAAGTTTTCCTCACAACTAGAGGGAAACTCAATTATTTGACTACAAAACAGCCTCTGAGGGAAGCCAATAATTATGCAGAGTGGACTTTAGAAAATGCTCAGATCAAAACCTATTTGTGGACTAGTATGGATCCACAAAGTCTAAATCTAATGATTCTGGAGCAAAAGAAATATGGGAGGCAATTCGAGATGTATTCTGGTGATAAGAATTTTACACGTGTATCAACTGATTCAAGAATTTTTTACTCTACAGCTAGGTGATTAAGTCTTGGTGAACACTATGCCTGGATAGGGAATGCTCGAGTTACAAAGTTTCTTTTTTGCCTAAAGGCTGAACTTGAGCTTGTGTATGCTCAAATCCTTAGTAGCAAAGAGCTCCCATCTTTGACAGAAGTTTACTCTTGCCTTTAACGACTCTCCCTCTCTGCCACTAAAACCACAACAACTGATAATTCCACTCTTGTAGCTTCAAGTAATTTTCCTGTCTCGGAGAGAGGCACCTTTACCAGTCATGGTGGCCAGACAAGTAGTAGAGGTCATAGAGCTAATCGATACTCAGGGGACGACAGCAGTAGAGGATGTAGTACTCGTAAGTGTATTCATTGTGGTCGTGATGGTCACACCTCCGATAAGTGCTGAAATCTTCATGGGGAAACGACATGAGCCAATCGAGCTTCTACTGTGAGTGTTGAGGCTAATACTCCAAACTATTCTATACAACCCTTCTATTGCCTGCTACGTCTGCTACTATTTCTATTTCCCAGGAGGAATATGCCGAGTTGATAAAATCCCAACAGTCCGTTGCTTCCTCCAACCAACAATCCGTTGCTTCCTCCAACTCTATTGTCACTTTGGTTGTAGTGACCCATTTTCGTGATTATTATTGTTTAGTTTATAATTAATTTCTGCGATTGCTTAAGATGAATAATTAATAATTATTGTTTAAGATTTAATCGAGTGGGCTTTTAGAGCCAATTTTAGAGCTTTTTGGATTTATTTATGATCCGGTTTGGAACCCAATTGATACCTATGGGCCTTGGGTCCATTTATGACCCATTATTAACCTATTTTAGAGTTTCTTGAAGGTTGATATAAATACACCTTTTAAAGTGGCGAAAATCACTTGTTATTCTCAAAAATTTGGAAACCCTCTTTTCCCTTTTCATCTTCTCTCTTTGGATTAAGTTTTTTTTATTGGGGTTCTTTGTTGAAGATCAAGATTAGAAGATCGTGTATTCATCTTATTCTTCTTTTCTTCTTCGTTCTTGGAGCGTTACGAGTCGAGATTATTAAAACGTAATTTCTTCTTTGTATTCATTTTATTCCTCACAAAATTATTAAAAAGTAATTTTTTGTCAGAATTTTATCTCATTCATTTTTCAACCTTTTTGAGTTCCATTTTTTTAAAATTGTGTATTCGAAGAGTAGAATAAGGTGGTATTTTTTTTAGAATTTAATATGAATCACAAAATTCTCGAAATTCGAAATACTGATTTACTCGCTATTATTAAAAATGTATTTTCTTGTCGGAATTTTATCTCCATTTTTTAATATTTTCAAGCTCTTTTTTTTAAATTGTGTTTCGAATAGTAGAATAAAGCAAGGTTTAAAGGAGGCCGTTTTAACGGTTAAACGGACTGGGGGCGTTACCGTTTAAATGGATTGAAACGGTCAGGGGCAAAAATGGAAAAAAATGGGAAAAAACGGATTTTAACGGAAAAAAAACGGAAAAAGTGGCGCTGAAATTCAAATTTTGAAATTTGAAAATTAAAAAAAATTGGAATTTAACGGATTTAACGAAAATTAAACGGATTTTAACGGAATTAAACGGTTTTAACGGCCGTTTTTTTCACAAATTTTTTCGAAATTAAACAGCTGTTTAAACGATTTTAACGGCCGTTTTTTTCAAAACTAATAAAACGGGTTTAAACAGAAACGGGCTTGGGGCGTTACCGTTTAAACGGCCGTTTTTAAAACCATGGAATAAAGTAGTATTTTTTTAGAATTGAATATGAATCACAAAATTCGAAAAATTGTTTCTGCATTAACTATTTTTTGGTAATTTTAGTTCTATTATATATTTAGAGTGTTAGAAAGAAAAAAATTAATGTTTATGAAAGAAATCGATGATATGAGAATGAATCATATAATTAGGATTATTTAATATTGTAACATAATAATTAGAGTAATCTTAGTGATTGCATGAGCATCTTTGAGAATGTTGAAGATAACCTCCACATTTTATTTCTTAATTATTATTGTGTATGATTATTGAAGTTATTGAATTATCATTGTGTATTTATTATTAGGCTTATCATTCGTTGATGTGCATTGCCGATCATTACGTATGTATGTCGAGTATTGAGTTACTATTTATTGATAATTACCATGCAACGTAGATTAGTATTGTGAGTGTTATTCAGTCGATATTGTATTGGTGAGCATTATAACATGATGTATGTAGTAGGCTATGCACACCCACATTCTAGGATTGTCTGAAGTGTTGGTTGGTGTACGAGCAGATCGGATAGGTCCTTAAGTAATTATGTACGACCCTAAATGGTAAGAGTATCTATTGTGTTGGTTGGAGTACGAACACTTAGATAGGTCCTTGGAAACGATTCGTTCAACCCTAAATTGAGAGCGCCTTGAGTGACGATTCGTTCAAGCTCCAAGTCACCCCTCGGGTGTAGATACCCATTGTTAGTCATGTGTAACGTTTTGAAAGCCAGGCTATGAGTCAGTAAAAGTCAATTCATATGTCTATCATCATAGCATGGTTAATTAGAAATATATATTCTTGTGCATGTTCAGAAATTATATTTGTAGATTGGTATGAGATGATTGTTGTGAATGTTATTTGTTGATCTCCTTAACGCGTATCTTTAGTAGATCCGTTCTTTGATATTTCGTATATCTCTTATGCCATGTTCCTGTATTAGTTGTATTTGGAAAAATATTGAGCATGTTGTTCTAAACACAGTACACTACACACATGCACCGAGAGGGTTTAATATAGTTTTTACTCGCGACTCGGTTGGACTCACCCTTCGTGGGCACTCTCTTTTCAGGTTAGTACAGACAGGATTGCATGTAGGATCTTTTTAGATACATTTGTATTTCTTAAGAGTAGTTTTTATTTTGAGAGATTTATGTAGTGAGGACTGGGTTGTATTACTTTCAGCCATTTGGTTACTTGTTTTTTCAGATGTTTAATTAATTTGGATATTCAATTTTTTTATTTAATGCTTTAGATGGCTAGTATTTATCAGCTCGCACTACATAGTTAGGGTGTGTTGGGGACTCGTTCCCGATTGCACCTCGAGATCTGTGTTGGCACTAGATGTGCTGGACCCAGGTCATAGGGCGTGACATTGGTTTAGTCATGTATATCTTGTGTTGCTTTTATTAGTTCTTCGTAAATTATTAAATCTAGTGCCTTAGACCATATGGTTGGCACCCGAGTGTGTTTTCTTGCCTTAGTCCATCTAACTCCACTTAGTGTGTTAATCGCCAATGGCACTACATCTAAAGTGTTCAGCATTGGTACTGCACATCCCCATTTCTCTTTCATTATCTTATGTCTTATACATATGTCGATTTCCTTTTTTATTTAATGTCTGTAGGTAAATCACCAAATCTCTTAATTATTCCATTACATTTTATCTTTCCAGGATCTTAAGATGAAAAAGGATTGGAAGGCATGAAAACGATGGTTTTTACTATATAGATGGTAGTCGTGGTCCTCAGAATTTTGCTCTTCAAACCACTCTCTCCTCACCAGTGGAATTGTTGCCTCATTCATTTGTCGCTACATAGTTTGAAGATTTTAGCTCCTACTTTGAGTCAATTATTTTTTTTGGATTATGAATCATGTTTTTATAAACATACCATGTCTCTTTCCATCTAGACGTGATAATTGTGTCTCTACTCTAGTCCTTTTTCAATTGTTCGTTCTAATGCTTAGGGCTCGGCCAGGATACCTCCATATAATGGTTTTAAGTACTTTGTTAATTTTGTGGATGACTACTCCCAAATGACATGAATTTATTTAATGAAAGATAGATCCGAGTTGTTCTCTATTAGTGCACTCAATTTGGTATCTCTACATGTGTTCTACATTCTAATAATGCCAAAAAATATAGTTCTACACTATTTCAATATTATTTTGGCTCTCATGGTCTGTTACATCAAACTTCTTGTGCTGGTACACCTCAACAAAATGGGGTGGCCAAAAGGAAACATCAACATGTGTTAGAAGTTGCCCGTTCGTTGCTTTTCCAGATGAAAGTACTAAAAATACATTGGAGTGATGCTGTCCTCGTAACTTTTCATCTCATTAACCGGATGCCGATGTCAGTTCTCAATAATAAGGCTCCATTCTCAATTTTGTTTCTAGATACTTCTTTGTTCTCTCTCCCCCATCATATTTTTGTTGTGCATGCTTTGCTCATCGTTTAGGTCCAGGGGGATAAACTTGATCCTCGTTCTATCATGTCTTTTTGGGATACTCTCATACTACAAATGGGTATCAATGTTATAATCCTCTTCATCGACAGTTTGTGTGTGTTGTGTCACATTTTTTGAGTCTTGTTCGTTTTTTTTAGATGAGGGCCTAGGTGTTCTTTATTCATCTTCCTCTTGATACATCTAACTCTACACCTACTTCTAGTTTTACTCGTTCTAATTCTAATTTGGAGGTCTATGTTTGACGGCGCCATCTCACACATCTACTAGTTGTTGCCTATGAACCGTCGACTGATCATGTGCCTCCATCTTCTTCCACATCTGCAGATCTGCCTCCCTCACCAGATCGTCTCATTACCATTATAGTAAAAATGTGTGCACTTCGCACCATATTTCTTATTTTGTTTCTCTTACTCATTTGAGTCATTTTTGTACGTTTGTCGCCTCTCTTTCTCTGTCAGTTCCTAATATTCTTTTGGATGCTATGTCACATTCTGGTTGGAGGAAAGCAATGTAAGATGAAGTGGATGCTCTTAATCACAATGGTACTTGAAACCTTACCTCTCCCACCTGGTAAGTAGGCTGTGGGTTGTCACTTGTCACTAGGTGTAAACCATCAAACATCTTCTTGATGGATCTATAGACAAGCTTAAGGCCCGTCTTGTTGCCAAAGGTTATTCTCAAACCTATAGCATAGACTATACTGAGACATTTTCTCCAGTAGCTAAAATATCTTTGGTTCGTGTCATCATCTCTCTTGGCACTAATGCACAATGACCCCTGCAACAATTAGACATTAAAAATGCGTTCATTGTATCTTAGATGAGGAGGTTTATAAGGAGTAACCACCAGATTTTTTGCTCAGGGGGAGTCTTCCAAGGTGTGTAGATTACGAGAGGCTATATATAAGTTGAAACAATCACCTCGGTCTTGGTTTGGCAGGTTTAGTGAAGTACTTAAGTTTGGTTTGAGAAGATGTCAATCAAACCACTTTGTATTCTGTCGAAGTTCTGATGAAGATTGTTTTGGTTGTCTTTGTTGATGACATCGTAATTACATGTAGTAATGTCAAGGGTAGAAAGAATTTGAAACAGTTTCTTCACATACACTTTCACACTAAGGACTTGGGACAACTAAAGTACTTTCTAGATATTGAAGTTGCATGGCCAAAGGTTGGAACTAATGTCTCAACAAAAGTATATTCTGGATTTACTTGAGACTAGTTTACAAAGAACTAAACCAGTAAACACTCCAATGGATCCTAATGTGAAGCTTATTGTTGATCGGGGATAATTGTTTGATAATCCTATAAGGTAATGGAGACTAGTCGGCACACTTAATTACATCACCATCACTAGACCAAATACTTCTTTCGTTGTTAGTGTGGTAAGTTAATTTATGCAAAAACCTCGAATCCCACATTGAGAAGATGCAATTTGTGTTCTGAGATATTTCAAGGGAGCTCCTGACCGTAGTTTGTTATACCAAACACATGGTCATGTATGTGTTGATGGCTATGCAGATGTTATGGCTAGCTCATCATCAGATATATCTACCACAAGATATTGTTGATGCGGGAGTATTCAATGTGATAGTCCATAGCTACACCGGATCAGTGAAGAGAGTTTTTATTTGCTTTCTAGTATTAACTTTTTTTAGTGTTTTGGGTGCCTAAGAAAATAGCCAAAGTTAAGGGGCTCGTTGTAATTTTGCTTGGTTTAAGTTGTAGTATTTGTTTTAGACCATTAGATCTTATTAGTTTATTTGGAAGCTAAGATTGGATTAGGGTTATTTGAGCTAGTATTTAAGCCATCTTTACGTAATTCACATTTTATGATATAAGAAATAGAAATTTTGAGAAATCTCCTAGGAATGGAAAACATAGTTTGAAGCCAATCTATCTTGGTGTGAAGCCAAGCTTATTTGGTGCGAAGCAAAGATAATTTTCTTTTATCTCTTATATCTAAATCTCTGGTTCTTTTCTCCATTATTTTATCATTGTTTTTTGGTCAATTTTCTGACCTAGAAACCCTAACCGTCCCCATCCAAAACCCTAACCCCTATCCGATCGCAGAACAATCTCTCGTTCTACATCAAATTTGGTATCAAAGCCAAAAAAGTCCTACCATCTCCTCTCTTTTCTTCCCTCTTGATCTTTTTTTCTATCTTTAATTTTTATTTGCTCATGGTATTGTTCATGGGTACCACAAGAAGAAGATGAAAAAAAATATATATATGAGACAAGTTTAGCAACGAGGATGGTTCCAAAAAGAAATGCTTCCACAGTATGATGATCCAACTAAAAAAAGAAGAGGTGCAAGTATAAGTATATTTGGACGAGTATGAAGAAATTTGGATTTTTTTAGTGATATAAAAAAAAGGTTGCTTGTGAGATGCCTTGCAAGGAGTCATCCTTCGAAGATCAATAACTACTCCAAGTATTTTCAAGATGGTCATCGATTGAAGACCCGATGATACTACTCTTGCAGAAAGGAGTTTGGTCCTGAGTGATTCCTAACTATCTAAAGGTCCATATCAGTTTTCCTTCTTGTCGTCTACATCCGAATTCGAAGTCGAATGTGTTTCAACCAGGAGGGTTTGATGCGAGAGCATTCTATGTAATAATACGCAGCTACACTAGATCAGTGAAGAGAGCTTTTATTTGCTTTCTAGTCTTATTTTTATTTTTTCTAGTGTTTTGGGTGTCTAAGCATATAGACAAAGTCATGGGGCCCATTGTAATTTTGCTTACTTGGTTTAAGTTATAGTATTTTTTTAGACCATTGGCTCTTATTAGTTTATTTGGATCGCTAAGATTAGATTAATCCTATGTAACAAGGACACCGACACCCGTGTCGGTGTCCAACACTGATACGAGGTGTCCGACACCGCAACCTAAAAAAATCTGATACGCAGGATCGGGAGACAACAATTTTCACAACATTTTTTACAACAATTTTGGCGTACCCACATGAAGATGAATCAATAGCTGATTTTTGGTGAGGATGATCTCCTCACCATATAGATCACTCCTACGATCTCCTCACCATATAGATCACTCCTACAAAAAATCAGCCCATTCTGAAATTCCTAACCCCATCAAGTGTAGTCTTCAAGTTAACGGTAAAAACACACGGTCCATAATCCTTCAACTTCTAAACCAATCTACGAATGTCGGAATGATTTGAAATTTTGTGAGGATGATCTCCTCGCCTTAGAGACCATCCTCGCCAAAAATCATCCAATTCCAAAACTTATAATTTATATATTGGCTCACGCCAATTTTTTGTTGTAGAAAATGTTGTGAAAATTGTTGTCTCCCGATCCTAACCCTATATATATATATATATATACAAGTTATTAATTAAATTAAAAAAATCGACATTGTGGCTCATATTGGTTTGGGGTACAAGATCGAATAGCTTGGAATAGCTAACCAGGCTGATTTTTGGTTTGTAGTTCCCCCTAGGGATTGGCCAAACATCCACACGCTCAAAGTCCCCTAAAAGTGTCACATATTGTGGGCTGTCACGGCTTTTAATCAATTTTTTGTTACTCAACATTGCCCTTGGACAAATCTAGTATGCAAACAGTGTCAATACTGTTGGATGTCCCTTGAAAAATGTGTTATTTCAACGTTTTAAAAAAAATATTTTATAAATTAAAAACACGTTTTTCAAGGAGCATTCAATGGTGGAAATAGGCCACTCAATGTAATAAGCCCAGAATGGAATGGGCCACTTAATAGACCCAAGCCTGGAATGGGCCACTAAATAGACCCAAGCCCACCCCTTTAAATGGCCCGAATGAGATAAAAAGGGGGTAGGGTTTCTTTAAGGGGTCTTCGAGCTCGACACCAAAAGGGTTGTCTGAAACCCTAACCCCTGTCATGGGTTGGCGCAACGGTAGGCGATGCCGGCGGCAGCTTTGCCGCGACGACTCCAGCTAGCGACACAGGTGAGTTCCTCCTCTTCCTCTTCTTCTTCTTCTTCTTCTTCTTCTTCATCATCTTCTTCTTCTTCTTCTCCGGCGATTATCGTCGTCTTCATCTTCTTCTTCTTCTTCCTTCATATACAAACCAGAAACATTTTTTATATAATATTTTTAATTTCGATTCGGCTGTATGTGTCTATTCCCGTGTTTGTCCGTGTCGACACACGTATCTGTGTCGACACGGCAAAAAACCATAAAATGCCGTGTCGTTGTTACATAGGATTAATCTTATTTGAGTTAGTATTTAAGCCATGTTTCTGTAATTCTCTGATTATAATACAAGAAATAGAAAAACTCTTTTGGGAAATCTCCTATCCTATGAATGGAAACCTGGTGGGAAACTAGTCTATCTTGGTGTGAAGCCAAGCTAATTTGGTGTGAAGCCAATGATAACTCTCTCTCTCTTCTATCTCAATCCCTATTTCTTTTCTCCATTATTTTATCCTTGTTTTTTTGGTCAATTTTCTGACTTAGAAACCCTAGCCATCCCCATCCAAAACCCTAACCCCTATCCGATCATAAAATGGTCTCTCGTGCTGCATCAATTGTACATTCCTTGGCAGAGTAAGAAACATAGTGCGGTGGCTTGGTATAGCACAGAAACTGAGTATCAGGGCTATGGCTCACACTACTTGTCAGTTGACATGGTTGAAGAATCTTTTCCAAGAGACATGATTTACAATTGATCTCCCTATTCCTTTAATTTGTGATAATCAAGCACCTGTCCATATTGCTTCTAACCATGTTTTTCATGAGAAAACCAAGCACATTGAAGCCGATTGCCACTTCATCACAGAGAAAGTTTAAAACGGTGACATTTGTACTCTGTATGTGAAGTTAGAACATCAGTTAACTGATGTATTTACCAAGGCATTGAGTAGCACAAGGAGTGATTTCTAATCTTCCAAGCTGGATGTATATGATATATATGCTCCAGCTTGAGGGAGAATGTTAATATAACACATGGATATTTCTATACTTATATTTATTACAACATTAGAATGAGTTTGGAAGTGCCCCAGAGTGAGGGGTATGTCTTTTGTTTTCAGATCATGCCTTACTATGACAAAAAATGAAAAAAATAAAGAAATTCAAGGTAAGTTGTAAGAGTCGTAGAGGCCATCCCTTCTTGATAGAAATTGTTTTTTTGATAAGTCCATTTCTTGATAGCAATTGTGATTGCAACAACGGCATATTTTACTAATTAATTGCTTAGATACCTACCTGGCAAGGCTGAACAAAAACCTTATCAGATAAAAAGCAGACAGCATGACTTACAGCCACATGTGGGACGTGCATCTTCAATGAAATGACTTCCACTGAGAAACACTCAGTATTAGCTGTCCACAGGTATAACTGACAGCAAATAAGCTTGGGTACTTCGAATTAACTAAATCCATTTTGGAGTAAGCTTTTACTCTATAGAAAACTGAATTGAACAATGAAACCAGAGCTGTGTAGAATGCTTAGATTCAAACCACTTATAGCAAAGTCATCACTCCATACGAATGAGTTGGAAAAAGATTGTTTTATAAATGTAACAGGTTTACAGTCATACCTTATCATTGTCCAACCCAGCCTCTTCAAACGCTGAGAAAGCATCAGCTGACAACACCTGTGCCCACTGCAAAATTAAGCTATTTAGTTTCAGAAGTGGAATGATAACACTCCAACTGATGGTAGGAATTCTTAGTAAGAATTTGCAGATTGTACATCTCTTAATACATAAAGATGTAGGGTTGTTTTCTTTCTCCTGTAATCCATTCTATCTTGGTGGCAAACATATTCTTCAGGTATTGCTGGTCTTACTTTCCTTAAGTTTTTATCGTGAACTGTATTAAAGGTTTCCATTCCTCAGTTATTAGCCTGCTCAATCACCCTATTATGACTTGACTTCATTGGGTATATCAATTTGGAAACTCAAGATGTGTTCACCCATGACTGTTTTTGAGGGAGAAGTAATTCATGCCTGCAGTCTACATCATGGTCAAACAAAATGACTGTACATCATGGTCAAACAAAATGACAAATTAAAAAATATTTTCAAATTCATCATGCAACAGGTCTACATGTCTAGCATGAGCCATCAGCTCTTTCATGTAATCTAGGAAACCAAGACTGTAAGAGTGACCATCTACGACAATTCATAATTTAGGAAAAGAGAAGTAGAAAAGAAATATGCAAATACCATGACATCTTATAAATATCACCTTGACATAGATAGAAAGTGAAAGAGAGATGGTTATTCAGCAAATACCACGACATCTGATAAATAATAGACATGTTTTGCTTGACTGCGCATTTGTAACGAAGATCAAGGTGTCTGTGGAAGCCAAGGTATTCGAGTTTGCTGCAGCCAGGAAGGGTGGTAGGTCCCTAATTCGTATTAGAGAAGAAGGGCGCAGATGGGTTGAAGAGGCTGACATTCTAGGTGAACTTGGAAGGTGGTTGGCAGGCGTTTTTAGGGATGCTCTGAAAGCTAAGGCGCCTAGACTTCTATGGAGGAAGATTGTGGTATCAGGGAGGTGTTACATTGCAGAGGAGAGGCGAAATGCTAAGGTAAGCTTTATCCGGTTCTCTGAGATTACTTCTGAAGGGCGTAGCATAGTTTTTTGCTTTCCTGAAGGCAGTAAAGGGGGTGGATGGAGTTCTTTGATCGATGGCTCTTGAGGATCCAAATCATGGGTGCATGACAGAGCTGCCGTCTGCTCTGATTACGAGAAGGGTTGAAGGTAAGCCCCACGCGTCAAGCATTGTTGCATCAGTCGAGAATTCCAATTCCATTGTCACCCAGTAACCTGGTTCGAACAACCTAGCTTTTGGACGTTGAACACATGCACTTATTTGTGAGTCCTCAGACGAAGCTACCTCATGGGAAGACATTGCGGTGGCGTTGACTTGGATCTCTGGCAACTCCTCTCTCTTCTATTTGATACCTTGCAGAAGGAGGAAATTGTTTTTCATTGATGACTCCATCACCTTCAGTTTTTTATGCAACTTAACTTCTATCAGGGTAGGTTGCACCATCATCTACATGTGTAGATGGTGGCCGGCAGTTAACGCTATTACAGTGTCGGAAAGCACCGACCCTGTTTGGATCCTTGCCCGCGGCTTACCGTTCCACCTGTGGAACAAGGAGATGTTTGATTGCATTGGGAGGCTGGCGAGAGGGCTACTAGAGGTTGATAATGCCTCCCTTTTGGGGTTGGACTTTAGCGCAGCCAAATTGAAAGTTCGAGGTAGTGTGGGGGAAGTCCCTAGGAAAATCACCATCACGGACATGGGTATTCCATTCACCGTTTTGTTGGAGATTTCCAGTGTCGTCTCTACAGCAACCCCTACCTTCGCAGATGCACTGAAGAAGACATCACCCACGGAGGAGTTGGACATGAGAGGTTGTCGTCGACGTGTGTAGTGACTGGAGTTGACAAGGGAGGTGGTAAGTCGTCGCTGTCAGCGGAGATTAGGTTTGTTGCGGACAGCTTCGCTTTTGTGAAGTCGCACCGCGTGGAGACCTCTTGATGGAGGAGAAGATGTGGACGAGTTCAAATTTCAAAAGAGAGTCTAGAAGATGCGACTCTCTCGATGGGAGTTCCTTTAGACATGCCACGTGGCAGGCAGGTAGGGGAGTACACACTCTCTCGGACGGTTTCGGATCTGGATTTGGGCTGAGGGCCCGAAGCAAGAGTCAGGTCGGGAGAGTTAAAACCGTTCGTTGTTGGCCCTTGGGTCGGGGCAAGGGAGTCTACCATTCGGGTCAGTCTTGTGCCTCTTCTCGGTCAACCCAAACCAGGTTAACTACTAACACCTTAGTTCGGCCAGATGCTATTGCCACTTATTCGAAGATCTGCAAACTGCCCATGAGTTTTGATCCTCTTCTTAGGAGCTTCAAGCAAAGGGGCAGATACAACTGATTATCAGTTGGCAAGGTCACCTGAGCAAGTTTTGGGAGATGAGATTATGTCCGCTGTCATCAAGCAGCCTATCAACCTTGCCACCAGCATGAAGACAACCCCCTCTCTCCTTCAGCCATAGGCGTTAGGGAGTCAGTGTGGATCTCTGACAAAGGTAAGCGTTTAGCTTCGGATCTCCCTCCTCTTTGCCCCTCTTCTGCTTCCCCTTCGTCTTCTTTTGGTTTTCAACCGCCCAGCCCTCAGGGGACCACCTGTCCCTATTTCTTGGGTAACTCATGTTCCATTGATCGTCCATTGCCTTTAGCTAAGGAAGGGGCAAGGTACGGCGATTCAATGCAGATTCAGGCTACTGTTGAAGACACCCCAGCTGCCGTTCAGACTATGGCCATTGATATAGCTACGGTTTTGGACATTCCTCCCTTGGCTAGACTGCTGGCGGTGGGCAATGATGTTTTTGACTCCACACAGTGCGGCAAGGAGGCAAGTATATTGGGGGAGGGGGAAACAACTTCATTGCCCTTAGCGACTACATTAGGAGCTCATGTTATGCCAGAGCCTCAGGCCATTCACTCTTGGGCTGATAACGACATTCACTCTTGGGCTGATAACGACCTCAAGGCTTGGTTCAAATCCAACATTGAGAAGCTGGGGGCCTCATTGGGCCTCTCCACAGATGAACACGATTAAGATACCCGTAAGACGCTCTTCTCTATCATTGGGATTTCTTCAGACTCCCCATCTGATCTCAAGGAGTCCAAACCTTTATTACTTGAAGGTGTCATGGAAGAGAGCCATATGGAAGTTATTAGGGGCCGTTGAAAATGTGGACACCAATATTTTCAACGAGGAAGGCATGGAATTGGGGGAGATGAGTGTTGTTAATGTTTTGGAGAAGGGGCAGGGGGAAGAGGAGACATTGTTGATCTCAACCCCGAAAGATAGACCAGTAAAGATTCACAGAGAAATCCAAAGGCTACTCAGTCCGTTTAATTTAGGCAATACTCTTGTTTATGGTAGCCGCAGAAGAGGGAGAACATGTCAGTTGCCCAATGAAGCTTAAAATTTTATCTTGGAATGTTCGCGGTCTAGGCAATAAAGACAGGAGGGATGTGGTCAAAAGCTTGTGTCACAGATGGGGGGTGAATGTGTTGATTCTCTAGCAGACGAAAACGGAGAAGATGGATCCGCTTTTGGTCCGAGAGTTATACAGTTTCTCAGACTTTGGATGGCAAGACCTTTCGGCGTATGGCACTATGGGAGAAATTGTCATTATCTGGAATTGCAGATTCTTAGAGGTGGTGGATGTTTTGGTAGGGGCTTTCTCAGTCTCTATCCGATGCAGGTGTGTGTGGGGGAGCAACTTTGTTGGGTTCTTACAGGGGTTTATAGACCTCAATAACACGTTTAAGGAGCAATTCTAGGACGAGATGGATGACATTGCGGGCCTTTGGGATGATCCCTAGTGTCTTGGAGGGGATTTCAATGTTATCTGGATCTTACATGAGAAGAATGTTGGGGGGAGAGTGTCTAGAAGTATGAGGAAGTTCGGAGACTTCATCGACATGATTTTTCTTATGGATATCCCCATGTGCGGGGGGAAGTTTACCTGGTCTAATAACCAAGTTCCGCCCACTCATTGCAGACTGGATAGGTTTCTTGTTTCCACTAGTTGGGAAGATCACTTCCAGGGAGTTTCTCTGCTTGCCATTCCTAAGCCCGCTTCAGATCATTCTCCCTTGGTCTTGGACTGCGGGGTTTTTAGTTCTCGTCCTCTCCCCTTCCGTTTTGTAATATGTGGTTAAGTAATCCCCAATTCAAGAGTGAGGTGGAGTGGTGGAAATCTTTCTCTTTTGACGGAAAGGCGGGGGTTACCTTTAGGCGCAAGCTTAAGGCGTTTAAAGAGAGGATTAAGCAATGGAACTGAGAGGTGTTTGGAAGAATCGATCAGAAGGAGGGGTTAGTGCTTGAGGAGATTGTTGTGCTTGATAGGAAGGAGGATGGCCCAGTTTTCTATGGAAGACCATACACAGAGAGTTCATTTAAAGGCAGAATATCAACATAGTGAAGATTGAGGAAATTAGTTGGAAGCAAAAATCTAGAGTCAGATGGTTGAAGGAAGGGGATAATAACATTAAATATTTCCATAAGGTGGCTAATGCTAATAAAAGGAGAAACCACCTAGCTCGGCTCAAAGTTGGTGAGATAGTGCTAGAAGAGGAGGATAGTATAATTGTATAAGAGATGGTGCGGTGGGATTCTATTCAGATCATTACTCTGAAACTGCCACTTACAGACCCAAATTGGATGGTCTTGAGTTCGATTAGATCAGCGATACAGATTGGAAAGACTCTTTGACGCGAACAAGGTCTTGAATGTCCTCTTCGATTTGGCAGGTGACAAGGCCCTCGGACCAGATGGGTTCTCTATTGCTTTCTTCAAACAGTGTTGGGAGATAGTTGGAGCAGATTTTATGAAAGTCGTTGCTGAATTCCAAGAGCAGTTTTTGGATTTCACTTCTAACAACACTTTCATTGCTTTGATTCCGAAGTTCCAAGGAGCTGTCGACATTGCTAACTTCAGACAGACCTATTAGTTTGGTTGACAGTGTCTACAAGATTATCGCCAAGATGCTAGCCACAAAAATCCATGAGGTGTTGCCTTCAATTATTTCTTCTTAAGTGGCTTTTGTAAAAGGCTAGCAGATTTTGGATGGAGTCTTGATAGCTAATGAATGTATCATTTCAAGGTCTAAACTCGGTGTCCCGGGGCTTATTTGCAAAATCGACATGGAGAAAGCTTATGACCATGTGGATTGGCGAATTCTAGACTACATGCTTGATAGGTTGGGCTTCAATGTCAAGTGGAGGTCCTAGGTCAGTAAATGCATTTTTTCAGCCTCCTTTTCAATCCTTATTAATGGTTCTCCAGCTGGATGCTTTAAGAGTTCTAGGGGGTTATTCTTCGAAGGCTTTGTTTTTCGCTTGGCCCCTCTTTGTTCTAGGGATTAATGTTTGTGGTTCTCCTTTGGGAGGGTGGCTGGGATTTGCTTCTTTTTAGGTTTGCCTCGGCTTCTAGTAGGTCATCTCGACCTCAAAGATTTCTAGCTTCATGTGGATAGTTAAACATTGGTGCCATAAGAAGAATGAACAGTGAGCAAAATAAAAGGGTGCAGTTTGATGTCAGAAAGTTTAAGGAATATTACAACAAATACTGAAGAACAGAACGAAGACAGCAAAAACATAAAAGAAACCACAAAACCACATGAGAAAGTAACAAACAGTACCTTGTAACTGTAGTATCCAGCTGCATATCCACCTGATACACACAAAATTTTGATCAATACTAATTTACAAAACCATAAGAAAACATAACATCTGAAGTAGTCCAAATACTTTTTTTTAAAAGTTCACTTCATGAGCAAACCTGCAAAGATATGGCTGAAACTACAAAGGAATCTGTCCTCTGGCAGCGGTGGGATAACTTGTGTTCTTTTACCTACTCTTTGATCGATATCATAGATAGATTCTGATCCATCGGGAACATACTTTGTATGCAGCTCCAAATCTAGACTTGCAAATCTTATCTGCAAAATAATAAAATTATGGCATATAATTACTTACCTTGTCATATACTCAAGGATCAATAGAATAAAAATGTGTGTTTTCCTCCAGCCACACCCTCTTTATTCATCAAGACATCAAAATTGCCAGTACAGCAAGGTATTGTTCGCACACTTCAAATTCTGACTAGTTGATTTAGCAGGTGCATTGCCACACCTCCTTAGCAAATTCTGACTTCAACAAGCAAAAGTCTTGTCGTAACCAACGTAAGGTGTAGGTTTGAGGTTAAAATGGAATTGGGCACTACAAATGTGGGTATGAAACCTGAAGGACAATATTATTGGTTCATAAAAGGTGCCAATGTTCTTTTGTTCTTTCGCTATTGAATCCCACAAACTTTCCTACACTTGTCAAGAAAAAAAGGATTCCAAAGATACTTTCCAGAGTTAAATGCACAAATCACGTCTACCTATGAATTTTATAGAGCTACACCACAAATGTTTAATTCCAGCATTTGAGCAAAAGATTCATCCCATCAGAAATCCAGCCATTGGAAACAAAAGATAACATACTAGAGAATCAGATTTGGAACCAAATGATGCTTATGTTGCTCCATCTTGTAAATCATTTTCACAAATATGAACTCGTGCGAATACGCTAAAGGAAACGGAAAGTCAGATCTTTGTTCAGATGTACAAAGACTAAACAAAGCAAATGAAAATGCTAGAACAAAAGAGTTAGTAGCCAAAAGTATTCGTCGTCATATAAAATTAACCTGAAGAAGGCTTAGTGAACCTGCACGGAAAGTCCTTGCTGCAAGGAGCTTCAAATATATTTCTTCAAGGAGTCTCTCTCCAGTTTCATAGTGTTTTGCAATGCTCATCAGAGTATCCCTGCAGCATCCGATACAAGAATCAAACGATGATGACGGATACTAACACGAGGATGTCGTTCAGTGTACATTGTAGGAAATACCAATTAATCAATGATCAAGATAGACAAACCGAACGATACTAAAAACAGACATATTTTAACAAACAATATGATGAATTTTTTTATTGAAAAACAAAAAATAATAATAATTACAAATTTACAACAACAAAAAAGAAAATAGAGATGAATAATCATGTTTATAGCATTAACATGATACATTTCTACATGTAGTTATATAAAACTATATTAGGATGATATAAACAATATAGATTATACACCCCCTTGTACCCTACATCCAAAAACATTAAGTGTCTATTTGGTTACTAGACATGGATTTGGAATTGGAAATAGAATTCCAGAACTTGTGATTTCTAGAATTTTAGATTCCAAGAACTAAAATTTCTTGTGTTTTAGAGGTATGTTCTTTAGTGATATGGTCTTAGTTTTAAGACTTTGTTGGGGAGCCAGCAGTTGAGTTTTTCGGTAGGTGTTCTGGTGACTTCCACCTCTCTTTGTATTTGTTTTTTGAGATCTTCTCGATGACTCGATCTCCCTTTAATATAATCCTTGACTTATCAAAAAAAAAAATTCTTGTGTTTAGTCATGCCACGGAATTGAAGTTTCCTACCTAACTAATCTTTGAGACAATAGCAACTATATAAGAGAAATATCTCATCTTGCATGCAGTATTTTGTTGAACACTTGCAAAGTAGTGAATGTGGACAAAAGGTCATCTCATTGTGCATGTGTAAGTTGGCATATTATATACAATTTCATGAATTTTTGAAAAAAAAATGTATTATATGGCTAAAACTTTCATTTATTCAGGAAAAATCATATATTTTATGAGGAATCATATTATTCATGTATTATTCTGAGTTATTAAAAAATGTAAAAAAACATTTTTTTACTTTTATTTTATTTTACTTTTTGCCTAAAGTAATAACTGAATTTTCAAATGAGAAACCGAATTATACTCGAACTTTTCCCGTACCATATTTTTGTTGTATGCCGAATTACTAACTACGGCATCCTACTGTAACCCTTAAAGAGGCCAAACTTAAAAACTTTCTATATTATAAATAAATGACCTAAAATATGAAATATAATACATGAAAATTAACAATATTTTGACCTAAGTTGCAGCAGCAGAAGAGAGATGTTTCCGCAAAGTATAATTTTTTGATACATACCTACGCTAATGTATAGGTCTATGCCATTCATACTACTGATCTTGTTAGCACCATGATTCGAATTTTATGATCTTTCTTGGTATTTTTTAATTTTAGTACTTTTGGTAAAAATAAGAACAGAATATAATTAGTATGCATACTTGGGTATGTCATTTATACTATCGATCTTGTTATTGTCATGATTTGAATTCTTTGTTCCGTCTTGATTTTTTTTTTTTTTCAAAATATAAATATTTATAGAATATGAATATTTGGTATATATGTGTACGTAACCAATTGTATTTCAGTTATATACAATGTTTTATTTAAATATAATATAAAGTTTTTACATTTTTTACTTTATAATCAGAAAATTTTAAAAATACAAAATTAAATCAATTTATAAAAAAAAATACTTATTTTTAAAAATGTAAAAAGAATATACAAAACGCTATTTCAATTAGCATCAGCACGTTGAAGCCAATTGAAATGGTGTCAAATCCGATTTATTTGAAAATGGCTGAAAATACCCCTAACCAAAATGACGCCATTTGAAATAGCTTCAAAATTGTTTTGACACGAATTGAAATGGCGTCAAAATTGTTTTGGCGCCATTTCAATTGGCATCAAAATAAATCTTCTTTATTTTTTTGTAAAAAGATGTAACAAAGGCATACCTGACGTTTTTAGCCGTGAGGAAGCATGATGTGGAAGTCCAAGGTCCCTACTAAAGTCGCCTTCTTGGCTTGGGAAGCTATACTGAGCAAGATTCTTACCGTGGATCATCTCATGGCTAGAGGGTCCACCATGGTTCACTATTGTTGGATGTGTAGGATTGATGGGGAATCAATGGATCATCTCCTGCTACATTGTGATCTGGCAACATAGATTTGGAGTACTTTTCTGAGAGAATTCAGGGTGAGTTGGGTCATGCCGGCATCCCTGAAGCCTCTCCTTTTTAGCTGGATTACTAAAGCTTTTTCAGCCAAAGGAAAGGTAATCTGGAGAATGGCCCCTCTAGCGATCATCTGGGGCATTTGGACGGCGAGGAACCAAAAAATCTTCGAAGGGAAGCAAGCTGATCTTCATTCTATTATACTCAACATTAAGGGACTGTTGTTCTTGTGGTCTAAGGTCTTCTCAGAGTGCAGGGTTTGTTCTTTGAAGACTTTGTTTTCCGTGATCTTATTTGTACTCGGGAGGGTAGTTAATTGATTCCTTTGGTTGTTTTGTTTGTTCCTTTGCCGAGGCCTAGTGTAGGTCATCTCGACCTACCTGTCCTTCGTTGTTTGTTCCTTTAGGCTTCGGCCCTCAATAAAGTTTCTACTTATCAAAAAATTAAAAAAATTGTTACTCACCTCTGCCATCTGGGCCCACTCACTACATGGATATTTAGCACACACTTTGGTGGATACACACACCAAAAATCACTCTGATTGGTAGTCTCTAACCCTTAGATTTTAAACCAAATCTAACGTTGTTTCATTTAGCGTCAGATTTGATCTGACGCTGTTTCAGTTGGCATAAGATCTAAACTAGCGCCATTTGAATTGGCGTCGGATCAAATCTGACGCCATTTCAATTGGCTCTCACGAAGGGTATTTGGGGATTAACAATCTTATAGCATTTTTATAGTCTATACTAATTTTATAGCATTTTTACAGTTTTTTTATCAAAAAATTTTTATTGAATGTTTATGCATTTAATAAAATTTATAATATTTTTTGACTGGTAGGGAACTTGCCATATCATATCACATGGTCATATTTTTGTAATTTTATCAATTTTATGGCATTTTTATAGTCTATATTAATTTTATAGCATTTTTACAGTTTGTTTTATCAATTTATAACAATTTTTATTGAAAGTTTATGCATTTAATAAAATTTATAATATTTTTTAACTGGTTGGGAACATGCCGTTTCATATCCCGATGGTTAGACAACATACCTTTGATAACACCAATTCTGCATGAATTGAGAAGGCAATTCAACAGCATCCCATTCTATCCCCTGAATACCAGAAACTAGACCCTCATCTTGCTTGGTGAGCATATGCTGAAGCGCATGACCGAACTCATGGAAGACAGTCTCAACCTGCATATAGAGCCACCAATTGACATAACAATTACCAATCCAAAAATGCAAAGCTGATTGTGTGTGCAACATTTCTAAAACCATTCCTTGTGGGAAAATCACAAATCTTCAAAATAACGTAAATATGGTCCAATGCTCCAACATAATCCGAGTCATGTTAAATATAAAAAGATCCATTTTTTAACCATGAGACACAATCCTAGGATAACCTTCAACTAAAAGATAAGGGATTATGCTCAGGTTCATTTTCTCATTGAATTTGATGGAAAATTTGGTAATTTGTGTCACGTCTTTTACCTGGATTTTTAAGATATATCAAATTTGCCTTCAAAAAATCACTTTTAAAAAGCCAAAAATTCGTAAGCAAAATTTACCTCATAAAAGGTCATAAGGCTTGGCTTGTCCCCCACTGGGGGTGTTTGATTACACACCATGTGGGCGATAGGCAACCTAGCTGAGGCACCATCACGTGCAAGTACACGACTTCGACCAACAACCACATCCATCCATGCCCCACCACGTTTTTCAGAAGGACGAGAATATGGATCAAAATAGAAGTATGCAATTGGATTGCCTAAAGAATCTTTGACACGATAAAATCTGACATCTTTGATCCAAACCTGGAGAAAGTAGCACATACATTATTAGGATGTATGAGAAACGTGTTTGCTGTTGCAAGCACCAAACAAGTAAGCAAGTGGAATAACTGAATAGATATTACTGGAGCTAGGCCATCGGCTGGCTCAATTTCAATTTCAAAGAGCATCTTTGCGAGGCTAAAAAGGCCATCCATAACCTTTGGCAGTGAAAAATATGGCCGTAACTCTTCCTGTAAAGCTAAAAACATAGGAAAATAATACATAAGCCCCACTATACAAAAACATAGGCGTATTTGTACTGCTAAAAGCCTCATACATAATGCTCATACAACATTACGCTATAGCTTCAACCACAATAATAGATTATAGATAAATCTATCAAACAATCACTACTACATTGCAACTTACTACCAATTGGTGTCACAATAACATTGTCAAATTAGTAATGTCCTATCACAACCAATAGACAGGTGCAATATTTTCTTGTTGAGAATATGTCTAAGCTACAGAATCACAAATCTCATTAGCAATACAGAGGATTAGGAAACCATGGCTAATGTGTGGTTGCATTGAGTGTAGCAACCACGATGTGATAGTAAGGTCCACATTTCCCATTTTTCATATGATGAGTCAGATTTCTTCTGCTCTTTAATCGGGACAGTAACATACCCTAAATTGCCTCTTACCTCCAATGAATATGAGGGCTGACTATGACCACTCCAAGTAGTTTTTCCATTCAATTTTACCGTTGTAATTTGCAACCCAGGATTCTCCATTGGAATATACGTAGAACTAGATATTCCTGAACCCCTAGAAGTAACATCCGAGCTATTTGTGGAAGACATATTGGTAACCCCACGCAAACTTCAACAAAAGACAGCAACCCCTTGACATAGCAAGGCTTCAAACAATCAACCAGTAGGATGTTCTACACAAAACAAGCCTCATTCACCACTCACAACTTAATATAGGGCTATTGTAGGATCGTTTTACACAACCTGAAAACACGGATCAAATTACTATAGGGTTACACCACCCGACAAAAATGCACAACCATACAAATAACACAGCACCAACATAGAATGGAAAAAATTTCACTTTAGATTTAAATTCCATGAAACTCCAAGAACTTAGTTTCTAAATATCCAGAAATATAACACAGATTGAAAACTAATGATTGGGGCCGCCATAAAAATCCCCACAGATCATAGCCATCCGACTAATCAAAGTTGATTTTTCTCTTCAAGTTCAATCGGATGGGTAAAACATTACCAAAACGAGATCAAAAAATTCTAGAAAAATCACTACAATTACAAGAAAAATATATTCTCACTCGATGTGATTTTCGGAATCTAGGGTTACTGTTCACGAGACATTGTTCACGTGACACTGTTTACGTAATATTGTTCATGCAACTATGTTCACGTGACACTAAACCTTAAGAAATCCTCTGGTCCTCAAGTGCTCTAATACCAAGTAGAAAACATGGGTGAGAAAAAGAAGGGAAGAAGAAAAAGGAGAAGAAGAGAGTGACAATAATAACCCAGAGAATGAGAGAAAATACAACTGAGTGCAATTAGGATGGGTACACTATTGCCGCTTTATACTATAACACTACCTTGGAGTCTATTTACAAGACTTCATTTTTTCGTAAGGACCTTAGTCTTAATCAGACACCCAAAAAAGCTCCCTAATTGAGGGAACTTTATATATTAGTAGAATTATATACTTAGTAGGATTTTAGGACGTAATAATATATAAATATAGACCTCATAACTAGTGTAAGAAAAGAAAAGAAAAAGACTTGTAATCGATTATTATAGTGAACTGCCCAATCAGGCCGTGGATGTAGTCGCAAGGTTACGGGCCTTACGGCAACAAGCCACGCAAAAATGGTGTTACGTCTCCTTTTCTCTTTAATTCTTTTTCATTGATTGTATGTGGATCTCTTAATCTTGGATGAGGCGCACAAATCCCAAGATGATTGACAGCCAAAGCTCGGACGTTTGAGCACATATTTGATGAAGAAAAAGATTGTATTATAACACAAAGAAGTCAGGGGAGCAAATCGCCCATACAAGGAATCCTTTGTACACCGCCCTTGACCATTGAGCCGATAATATTTGACGCGTTTTGAGAGTTATGACGCTTTTTTGCACAGAACACTTTATTTCCAAAAGCACCCAAACAACATTTGTTGACACAGTGCGCTAAAAACACGTTAAATAACAAAAATTCAAAGTCCCTTAGTGTTAAAACTCAAATAGTGGAATCAGTTCCATGGAGACAAAACAACCACTAAGTCCAACCTCCTCCCTGTTTACACGCACACACACACATGAAGAAAAAAAAAACCCTCCTCCCTAGGATTCAAATCCAGAGCTTTAGAATTAACAAAGGTAAGGGTTCCAAGAGCAAGCATCCATCACATATGGTTGCACACTGAAGACCAAAAGAACATCAAAAAACACTGATTCAACAAAATGCATGGCATGAGAAACTCATGACAGAACCTACTACATTTACTACTAGTCAAAGTTAAGCATCCAAAACGAAATAATACTTTACTATATGTAGCTCACATTACGTGCCTCCTCCACGTACTACATGATACAAATAGAAAGCCATCAATATAACATCTAAAATCAAGAAAAAATCAAACACGCCTAACAAGCTACTGATTCAAGCTCTACTCAGAGAAACTAACACACATGACCTCAAGGAGTACGGAAGCAGAACACAAATTAGAACTTAGAAGACATACACATCCAGAATGAGGCCTACCTCGCTTATGTCATACTTTGATTCACGAAGTCTCTCACTCCAAAATTTAATGTCCCAGTGGCACAAATCATTAGCTTCTATAGCACCCTGATCACTAGAGAAGTTCTTTAGGTCTTCCATATCTGCAGAAATCAAAAGAACATTCCAGTAACTTGAACCTTTTTCAGCTTAATGGGGCTTCTTGTTGGAAAAGACAAGGTACACATCAGGAAAAATAACTCACGAGAGAATAAATTCTGAAACATTCACTAGACACAGACTAGACGTAGTAAAGCAATTTTAGGATCACAACAATTCCAAAAACAACAAAAGGCAACCATGACTTGCACCAAATGTGTCACTCAATATTTTAGCTCTTAATAAAGAAGAAATGACACAAGGCATAGTAAATGTAGTCTCTGTGAATTAATCCTCATTGCATATTCTCACAGGACTTATATAACAATACTTCTATCTTCTTAAAAAAATTGAGATTGTTTCTGATATTAACAACATTGGTACAAGCCCAACACTTACATGGTAAAGAAAAAATTTCAATGAAATTTGGTGACCACATGAATAGAGATCTTCTATGGATAAGTATCATTTTCATGTAACATAAAATCCTTTTAGAGACATATACCGATATAAACTTCCAAGCTCATAAAGACTGGCAACTTCCTCAGTTTTTCACTATGGGGGGGCATAAATAAGTAAAACATTTGCAACATGCTACCTTGAACTGCAGGATTCCAAGAAGCACTCCGAAGTTTTTCTAGGAGTTCTTCTGCTTTATTAACAGTAGCCATTTTCTTCGCCATGCTTACCTTGACATGAGAAAACATCTCCGTGTAAGTTTGTGAAAGACAAGCATTCAAAATAAATGATACACCATACCTCAGCATAGTTATTGTAACCAAGAAGCTTAGCCTTCTCCACCCTAAGCTTCAGAATTTGGTCAATAATTGGTGTATTATCAAGATCTCCACCAAATGCACGGGTTACATAAGCACGATAGACTTCCTCACGCAAAGATCGGTTCCGAGCATGCTGCATAACAGGGAGAAAGCTAGGAGCATCCAATGTAATAACCCACGGCCCATTTTCAGCAGTAGCATTTTCATGTCCCTAACGTGATTAAGGAGATGCATATTAACAATAAGAGAGAAGGAGTGAAGGCTGAATGTAACAGACATGAGAAAAAACTCAACTATCAGAACAAACATAATACATTTTTTTGTGAATAATAATGTAATACTGCATATGTAAGCATTGCAACATGAGATACCTTGGACACTGCCATTTGTGCAGCTAGACCAAGTGCTGTAGCAGGCAATCCTTCAATGTCCTTCTTATCAGTAATTAATTTTTCAAACTTTTTTGTGGCATCCAAAATATTCTCCCCAAACTTTTGTGATAATTTTTCCAACTCCTGCAGACCATCTCAGAGTGAAAGGCAATAAAGGATCAACCCACAAAAGGAAAAAAGACAGGCATTTCATCATCAACAAATCTTGGATACATTGCATTAAAAATTCAAATGATATCAGTCAATATTTTATAACAAGATGCACTCTAGGCCAATTTATTGCTTTGGTTTTCTTATAAAATGAATTGGAAGATCAAATAATGTTTTACATTTTTTCATTTTTATTTTCCGCATCTCTCATGCTATTTCATAGATTTGTCTATTTCTCTATGCAGGTGAGCAATTTTGATTTGCCAAATCAATTACCCTTTAATCTCTCCATTTTGAAATGTAAAATACAGGAATTAATCTTAGATAAACAATGAAGTGTATTTACAAAACATTGTGCTAAAAAGGCCCATTGTGTTTAATGACTCTTTTCTACTACCAGACCCTCCCAATGTGGACAAGACATAAGGAAAGATTTAGATCAAGGTAACAATGGGTGTGCTTAGAATAGCTACAGCAAAAGCATTTCAGGTGTGTCTTAATTTGCTTCAGATCTTTCAGCATATACCCTTTTTCTAGTTGTATTTACAAATTTTCACGATCTTTATCGGTTATTCACTTAATCGAATTATTCGAGTTCATATTACAATTGACTGGATTAGACAATTTTTTTTCTGGACAAACTAGTAGGGTCATTTACTTTTAGGGATCCATTTGCGAGCGAAGAAGCTGTTCTGATCGATGGGGGCATACAAGTATGTTTCGCAGATATGGAGGAAGAAACAGTCCGATGCTATGAGGTTCTTGCGGTATTAGGCGTGTGGTCATAAGAGGCCTATTCCCAAGGGTATTGTGTACGGTAAGCCCAAGAACCAAGGTATCACCCAGCTCAAGTTCCAATGCAACAAGAGGTCAGTGGCTGATGAACGTGCCGATCGGAAATTGGGTGGCAGTTCTGAACTCCTACTGGATCAATGAGGACTACCTAGAAATACTATGAGATAATCCTTGTCGATGCTGCACACAATGCGAGCCGCGATGACCCAAGTATCAACTGGATCTGCAAGCCTGTTCAGAAGCACAGGGAGCTTCGTGAACTCACTTCTGGGGGTAAGAAATACAGGGGTCTCCGGGCAAGGGCCATTTGCACCACAAGGCAAGACCCTCACGAAGGTCAACCTGGAAGAGGAACAACACCCTCCCACTCTGTCGTTACCATTGATTTCAGTGGTATTACTTTATGGGCCTTTTTGTTCTCTTACTCTTGAGGTTTTTCATTTGTAGGACTTATTGGTTTGGTTTTTTTTCTTTTGTTTGGTTTTTTTTCTTTTGAAATTGAAAATTTTGAATTTCCATGGAGCAGTGAAGACTTGGTAAGGGTGGTTTTGGATAATATATTTGCACACCAAAAAAAAAGTCAAATTCTCTCCAAGGGACATCATAAAGGAATTCCACAGGAACATAGTCATTTTGCAATTTCAGCAATTCCTTATTATGCCTTTTTTCATATAATCAAGGGCATCTTAGAACAACCACTTGGAAAATTGGTTGAACTAGTAAGACTACCCGATACTTCTTTAAATTAAGAGCCCCCTTGACAGTTAGTCAATGTCATTGACTACCACACAGATATAATTGTTGGAGTTTATGTAATACACCCACGTGGGTGTCTCAAGTGAGCTGCGTCCCACTTCCCACGTGGGGCCATTTTTGGGTTTTCACTATTCACGTGAATAGTGTCACATGAATAGTACCACATGAATAGTATCACGTGAATAGTGTTCTCCTTTGTAGGGTTTCTCCCCATCATATATATATATATATACAATTCATTTTCTCCTCTTCCCACAACTTCTCTCTCTAACCCTAATCTCCTTCTCCACCTTCCGCCTCCGTTACACTTTTTTCCCTCTTCTATCTACAACCTTCATCTACTGGTTACAACCTCATTTACAACATGGTATCAGAGCATGGTAGCTCTAGGGCATGTGTCTTTGTCCCTTAGAGACTCCATTCCAATCTAAAGACGGTTATGTGAACATTTGGAGCTGAAGAAAACTTTTGAAGAAATCGCAGAGATGATTCCTGCGTTATCCGGGGATTAATCATAAGGCAAAACACCAGAGGCTCTTATTTCCTGGTTAGTTTTTTCCCTCAGCCGCATCAGAGATCCAGTTTGTCTTCTTTTCAAGCTTCTCCAGCGTTTTTCCGGCCAACACGTTTTTCAAGGATTTTTGGGTTTTGGTTTTTTGTGATATTCGTGCAACAACAGGCCCCTCTGACCTTACCGCCCTCTTCGGTATTGCTCGTGGAACAGTTCGAAACTTGATTCGACGCATTCTGACCGTCGAAACCCTAGTTTCCAAAAATCACCTAGATCCCCCGCTACTTTTTGGGTTTTGATTTTCTTTCAAAATCAGACCTCTCTGGGCCCTCCTGTCCTAGGCGCACCATTCATTGGGCCTTTAGGGATCCTCTAGACCTCGCTTCAGTTTTCTGGGAGCCTCCAGTACACTACCTGCTATTTTTGGTGGTCCTACTCCGATGAGTTCCCCGGAGGCCACATCTGTGATTTATAGCTCTTCCTCTAAGGATCGTCCTATGACTCATGGCTCTCATGGAGATCACAACCCTCAGCTCTGCATCACCACTGTAAAGCCCGATGGCACCAACTTCTTGAAATGGAAGACTTCCGCTCTCATGTACATTGGGGTCGTGGCTACAGTGAGTATCTAACAGGTGCTACTAAAGAACCAGATCCGAAAGACAAATCTCATCGGATTTGGGTCATCGAGAACCTGACTGTCATGTCCTGGCTTCTTCGCTCGATGCAAACCCAGATCAGGAAAGGGTTTATGTTCCTACCAACGGCCAAAGATGCTTGGGATGCCGTATCTTAGACATACTCCCAGGTGGGCAATTTCGCCAAGCTCTATGAACTAGAACAAGAGATATCTTGTCTTCATCAAAGGGAGATGAAGCTTGGCACGTATTATGCTTCCCTTCGAAGCAAATGAGAGGAAATTGATCACTACCAGAGTTACTCCCCCAAGTGCGCAGATGACGTCAAGTCCTTCGAGGCAATGGTTGAACATTCTCGGATCTTCTAGTTTCTCTCCGGTCTTCATCCGAGCTTTGAGGGAGCTCGTGTTCAAATCCTTGATAGGGATCCTGCTCCTACCTCTCTAGCACAGGTCTATGCTTACATTCAGGGGGAGGACAACCGCCGCTCTGCCAAGCAACTCCGCAGTGGGAGTGATACTCAGGACCGCTCTGCCCTGGCTACTACCAATCAGAAGGGCCAGACATCCAGTCCGAAGGAATCTGGGTACCGACCCAGACCCAAGTGTGATCACTGCGGTTGCATGGGTCATATCCAGGCCACTTGCTGGAAGCTCCATGGACATCCCCCAGGACAGGCCCCGACTTCCCGTCAGCGTCAATCAGCAAAACAGGGACCTCACTCAGCGCACTCAGTCACACAGGACACCGCACCACCAGTGTCTACCTCCTCTGGGGACACAGACTCGTTCTCTCCTGCAGATCTTGAGCGACTTCGCCGCATGATGGCCCAACTCAATGGCCAAGCCTCCACTTCCACGTCTGCATTTGCTCACACAGGTACTAGGACTGTTTTTTCGGCCTCTACTATACATTCCAGCCCTTCTTGGATCATTGATTCAGGGGCATCTAATCATATGACTGGTATGTCCTCCGTTTTCTTTAATTATGGTATTTGCTCTGATCGTGACAAAGTTCGGATAGCTGATGGCACCTATTCCTCTATCTCTGGAAAATGGGATTGTTATGCCACACCAGCTCTCTCTGTCTTCTATTTTGCATGTTCCGCAATTCACCGCTAATTTACTATCCGTCAGTAGTCTTACCAAAAGTCTTAACTGTAGTGTAACGTTTTTTCCTTCTCACTGTGTGTTTCAGGATCTGGAGTCGAGGCGGACGATTGGCAGTTGACGTGAGGACGGTGCCTTATACATCCTAGATTCTTCGGTTTTTGCATCTGCACACCAGTCTAGCATCAGTACTAGTAGTAGAGTCAATAAAGACCAGTTAATGCTTTGGGCCTTTGGCATAACCGACTAGGTCATGTACCCGTGTCAGTCTTAAAGCGTGTCTTTCCTGCTTTCTCTTCTGTTTCTGCAGTTCCATTTCATTGTGAAACATGTAAATTGGCCAAACATTGTCATTCTGTTTTTCCCATTAGTGAGAATAAAAGTACTACTCTTTTTTCTATTGCGCATTCTGATGTGTAGGGCCCCGCGCATGTGACTTCTTTGTTTGGATATCGGTACTTTGTAACCTTTGTAAATGACTTTAGCGGTTGTACCTGGGTATACCTTATGCGAACCAAAGATGCTGTATTCTCCATTTTCCAAGAGTTTCATAAGATGGTTACCACTCAGTTCCATACCACTCTTAAGATTCTTCACTCTGACAATGGGGGGAATACCTCAATGGGGGTCTGAAATCCTACTTTGCTTCACATGGCATTGTTCATCAGACCTCGTGCCCGTCGACGCCTCAACAGAATGGGACTGCTGAGAGAAAAAATCGTCACCTTCTTGAAGTTGAGCGTGCTCTCCGGTTAGGCATGCAGGTTCCTAAACACTATTGGTTTGAGTCTGTCTAACTTGTTGCTTACCTCATCAATCGTATGCCCTCTCGGGTTCTCGGATTTCAGAATCCCTTATCTCTCCTGGTTCCTGACCGCCCGGCTTTCGTTGTTCTTCCAAAGGTCTTTGGGTGTGTTTGTTATGTCCATATTCATCGTTCTTCGAGGGACAAGTTAGATCCATGGGCCTTGAAGTGCATCTTCTTGGGGTACCCCTCTAATCAAAAAGGGTACAAATGTTATCATCCTGCTACCCGTCGTCGCTTCATCTCTTTGGATGTCACATTCGCTGAGTCCATCCCCTTCTTTGGTGAGCAGACCTCTCTTCAGGAGGAGCATGATGTTGCAGAAGAGAGTGTCCCCAGCCCTCTACCTGTCTCTATTCCTATGTCGGGACCTCAGTCTAGTGACAATGACACTTCCACTACTGCAACTGATGTGCGTGTATATGTCAGAACTAAGAAGAAATGACAAGCCACTGTCCCTGCGCCTACATTTGCAAGTCTCCCCTCGGATCCAGTTCCAGATATTGCTTCTATCCCTGCCTCAGTTCCTATTTCTGTTCTTGAGCCACATGCATCTCCTACTTCTGATGATCATATGAGCACTGATATTGACCTCCCTATTGCACTTCAGAAGGGTGTACGTACTTGTACGGAACACCCTATCTCACATTTTGTTTCGTATCAGTCTGTCTCTGTCATATCAGAATTTTGTCAGTATTGCCTCCTCTGTTTCTTTGCCTTCCAGTGTTGCAGATGCACTTAGTCACCCAGAGTAGAAAGAAGCTATGATGGATGAAATGCAGGCCCTTGAGAAGAACAAAACATGGGAACTTGTTCAACTACCCAGAGGAAAGAAACCTGTGGGGTGCAAATGGGTCTTTACAGTGAAACATAAAGCTAACAGTCGAACGATACAAGGCACGACTCGTAGCCAAGGGATTCACTCAGATATATGGGATAGACTATCAGGAGACTTTTACACCTGTGGCCAAGATGAACTCAATCAGAGTTCTTCTATCCTTAGCTACCAACCTGTCCTGGCCATTGCATCAACTAGATGTGAAGAATGCATTTTTGCATGGAGATCTGACAGAAGAGGTGTACATGAAACTACCGCCTGGGTTGACACTTGCTGGAAGTGACGACAAGGTGTGCAAGTTAAGGAAAGCCCTGTATGGGCTAAAGCAATCTCCAAGGGCATGGTTCGAGTGGTTTAGCAGTGCGATCAAACGAGTGGGCTACAAGCAGAATCAGGCTGATCACACGTTGTTTGTGAAGCACCAGCAGACTAGTACCACGGCACTGATCGTCTATGTTGATGACATTGTCATCATTGGGAATGATCCTAAAGAGATAAAACTGCTGAAGACCTTCTTGTCCTCGGAGTTTGAGACAAAGGATTTGGGGCCACTAAAATACTTATTGGGAATTGAAGTTGCTTGGTCTCAGAAGGGCATCTTCATCTCTCAACGGAAGTATGTATTGGCCCTTCTGGATGAGACTGGGTATTTGGGAGCTCGACCAACAGAGACTCCAACTGATCAGAACCATCGGCTGAATTCTGAGGGTGACACCCTTGAGGATGTCACTATGTTTCAGCGATTGGTTGGCAGGCTGATCTACTTGGCACACACTCGTCCGGATATTACTTACGCTGTTAGTGTTATCAGTCAGTTTATGCATGCACCACGGTCATCACATCTTGAGGCAGTTCACCGAGTTCTTCGGTACCTCAAGGGCTCTCCAGGTCGTGGAATACTGTTCGGGAGACATGGACACTTTAGAGTAGAAGCATATACTAACGCAGATTGGGCAGGTTTAGTTACCGATCGTTGGTCTATGTCAGGATACTGTACCCTTGTCGGAGGAAATCTTGTCTCTTGGCGAAACAAGAAACAACCAGTTGTAACTCGATCCAGTGCAAAGGCAGAATTTCGCTCTATGGCACTTGGTGTGTGCGAACTCCTTTGGTTGAGGACCATGCTTGAGGAACTGGGACTCCAGGTGACAAAGCCGATGAGCCTCTACTGTGACAACAAAGCTGCCATCAGCATTGCTTACAACCCAGTCCAGCATAATAGGACCAAGCATATTGAAGTTGATCGTCACTTCATCAAAGAGAAACTTCGACGAGGATTGATTTGTACTCCGTATGTGAGAACACAGGAACAGGTTACTGACATACTCACAAAGGGGGTGAACAAGTCTATTCTTCATACCTTGACTGGCAAGCTGGGCATGATGGATATCTTCGCACTAGCTTGAGGGGGAGTGTTGGAGTTTATGTAATACACCCACATGGGTGTCTCAAGTGGGCTGCGTCCCACTTCCCACGTGGGGCCATTTTTGGGTTTACACTATTCACGTGAATAGTGTCGCGTGAATAATACCACGTGAATAGTGTTCTCCTTTGTAGGGTTTCTCCCCATCATATATATAGTGTGTGAGGGAGAATGAATTAACAATTCATTCTCTCCTCTTCCCACAACTTCTCTCTAACCCTAATCTCCTTCTCCACCTTCCGCCTCCATTACACTTTTTTCCCTCTTCTATCTACAACCTTCATCTACTAGTTACAACCTTATTTACAACAATAATGAGCATATCAACAAGTATAGCTGGTTGATTTCAATTAAAATATGAACCCAAAGCGATTAGAATGAGAAACTCTATTGATCCAAAAAAGTGAAGTGAGAAACCGTAGAAAGATTGAAAACCAGAGTACTAAAAAAATAACAATGATCTCAAATAACAAAGTAAAGAGATTTAAGTTTTGTAAGAATCACCTTTCCCAGTCAACAACAAGCAAGGGCATGACCCTAATTTAACGAAGTATAGGGGTGCCTTACTAATTCGTCCAATTTGACCAGCGGTACTGCTAAAATGCGCTATAATCAAAATATACAAAATATTTTATCTTTTGAAAACCCAAAGGAAATGTGTAAGTTGTCATTTTCCTTATTTAATAATGGTACATGAGAGATCTATACTAAAAGAGAATCTGACTACTTTATAATTTTCTGTTTGTAAAAGATCTATATTGTGTCATTTTAATCACAATACTCAAACACAAAACCTCTGCCTCATCATTACTCAAGATTCCTTATCCCAACTATTTGATGTCAGCAACATGAATCTTACATGACTTTCAATTCTATCTAGATCTAAATCTTCGGTTAAGGCATGAACCTCCAGATCTTTTCTTACTACCTCAATCCAAGGTTTAAAAAATCATTGCATCTAGATATCTCGGTAAACTAAGGAAAATATGTCTCGGCCAAGATGGAACGAGATGAAACGAGACAATTGAAAATAAATGTATGTCTCAATAAGATCAAAATATTTTTAATGTTTAGTTAAGCTACAAATTTGTCTTTGGCATTTAAACGTGTTTTAGAAGACAAATATACCATAAAAAAAATGTATTACATCAGCTTAGTACTTAAATTAGGATTATGACATGAGACAATACATTGCCCCATATATGTCTAGGTACCCTACTGGGATAAGATGTCTCGGTCAAAACGGAAAGAGACTTTGAACCATGCCCCAATCTACGTCAATTTCAACCTTCCTCTCACCCTTTAAATTCTCCAGCTTGCACCAAATCACTCCTTCTCATTGATGCAGGCATTGGTCTTTGTTGTACATGTATGAACCATATCAATCGATTTTCCTTTATTTCATCCCCTATTGGGGCTACTTCTCGATTCCCTTCGATGTGCTCATTTCTAATTTGACTTTCCTAATTTTTCCACTCATCTATCTCAACATCCTCATCTCTACTCATAGTATGAGCACATTGTTTCTTGAACCTCTATTTCGTTACTCTTTTTCTTTCATGAAAATAAAATAGTTAGGGCAAAGGTTTTGATGATGATGACGAGTATTGGAAAAATTATAGAAAGCGATGCAATATTTCAACTAGTATTTGAAGAACAAATATGCCTAAAACATGACCAATAGTCTATAAAGAACCTCGTCTTGAAGTTGTTAAGCAAAAAATAGAAGAGAAATCTTTGAAGTTAGTAATTTCATTGGATATTAAAATAATCAGCATGAAAGTCAATGGTATAATATCAGATTAAAAATGACAAAAAGCATGCATTGAAGCACACCTGTTGAATTTTGTTAAAATGATCTCTTTTATCATCTTCGAGAGAAACACCATTAAGAACTGCTTCCTTTATCTGAGCTGCACAAACATGAGGCTAAGATATAAAACTAAGTCTAAAACATTAATGTTACATTTAATTACAACTTACAAGTAAATATTTAATTGTAAGCAGACACCCTGTTCGTTCATATAATAACATACAATAATCAAATAACTTATAGAAAAGAATACCTAGACTATCATCCTGTGAGACAGATCATCGCTCTTATATTGGCTACAACTCACATTTATGATAACATGCTCTAGTCTTAAGGCACCCGCTAGTACACCACAACTTGTAACCTTTGCAAATGCACAAGGAAGAAACATCCATCGTTTTCCCTCCAGAGCACCACCGTGGCTTGACCCATTTAATCTACGGCACACCTTTGCACCATTGGCGCATTTTGACAGCTTTCCTACTTTATTTCTTGCAAATCAGTACAACTGCAAATGAGGCAGAAAAGCTAAGGGGGTGCATGGTAGGGTGACAACATCAACATATCTCCCACTCCATAGCTAAATGCTTGGAGAGAATAACTCCTAAAGCACTAGCGTCATTCATTTAGCCCCATAGGACCGAACTTCAATAAGAACAATAGTTGGGTCCTTCATACATCCCAGTAGATATGGTCAAATCTTCCTGTTTGCAGGCATTGAATTGCCAAATGTGCCAGAAGGAGAAAAAACAAAGACAAACTACAACGGTTAACCAATTCACATCAAACTATCTAGTGGAAATGTTTGCATGCAAAGAACAGATTATGAGTTTCAAATGGACATAAATATGTACTCAAATGCCTGCCACATATGGACTAAGTGTTTGCCTTCATGTATTGTAGGATTTTGAATAGGTGATTCAAATCATGCATAATCTAGCCAAGACCAGTATAACACTAATGAGAAGTTCAAGGAAATATACAAGCATTACGTAAATGATAGCTCTGAAGATTGGGAAATCACGGTGACAATATATTCAAAATAACATTTTTCCAGATACGTACACGATGAATTGTTTAAAGTAGACCAACGACAATTGAGCACAACCACTTTCAATTTCTAAAGTTATGATTACCTTCCACAATACGTTTGCCAGCGGCACTCAATGTTTGCCAAGATGAAGATTCTTGAATAGTCCTAAATGCGTTGTAAATGGGTTTGCTTTGTCCCAATCTAAGCAGAAACTTAACCTTCTCTGGCTGCAAAAACAAAGCTAAGCAATATAAACAGCAAAACGGAAGAGAACAATGAACTTAATCTCCCCAAAAAGCACTTAAGGCTACAATAATACCAAGTAAAAATACTATTTTCACACAAACAAAAAACTTGTAAACAGAGAAAATAAATCTTGAACTCGAAGAAAGCAATCGATTCTCTTTATTAATAATAATCACTGCAGAATACAAAGCAGCATAACTAGAAGCAATATCAAAGAGGATATCATGGCATCCAAGTCCAAAGTTCTGCGGACCAACGAGATGAAGAGGAGAAGAACAAAGTAGAAGATTAGGGTAACACATTGGTTGTGGCATCCCCCCCTTTTCCCTCAACCCCCTTCTCTATTTATAGTAGATGGTTGAAGGTTAAGGGCGCGATTGTAATAAATTTAGCAATTCTCGTCATGCGTCCGTATTGTGCCAGATCAGAGGTGGCGCCATCGTATTTGATTATGACCCTTTGATCCAACACGTGGCATGTTACGATGCCTCTATGCTGCCTAGATGGAGGGTTGAAGGTTAAGAAGTCACGATTGTAATAAATTTGGCAATTCTCATCGTGCGTCCGCATTGTGCCATGTGGATCAGAGGTGGCGCCATCATATTTGATTACGACCCTTTGATCCAACACGTGACATGTTACGATACCTCTGTGTTGCCTAGATGGCGATCGATGCCTCTGTGCTGCCCAGTTAGCAACTCCATAAGTGTTTGTGCAAGTTGGGCATTAGAGATATCTATGTGCCAACTTGAGGGGGAGTGTTATCATATACGTATTTCTACGTATATTTCATGTATTAGGGGTAGTTCTGTAATTACTCCCCTTGAGGGGTATTTTTGTCTTTTGTATTTGGGACTTAAATAAATAAAATTTATGGAGTCATTGTGACCTAATCACATGACAACCTTTCTATCTTCTCTCTCTCTTCTCTCTTCTCTCTTCTCTCTTCTCTCTTCTCTCTTCTCTCTTTTCTTTCTCATCTACTTTGAAACCCTAAACCTAACCCTAATTCTTCAATTCAACTGTTCTCGTAAGCCAATTGATGCACCATAGACCCTCCAACTCCACTAGAGGGGACTTTTGTGCTCATATCTGACTCTGAGGGAATTCCGGAGGAGGTGGCGGAGTTTCCATAACGAACCAAGTCGATGGAGTGTCAAGGAAAAAACACAATAGGCAAGAGTGGAGGCCAAATCAACACAATAGCAGCATCGCGATGTCACAAGCCATCAAGGAACCAATCAAAAACATGAGAGAGATCTGGATGGCCTAAAAAAACCCAACTGATAGCCAAAAAATGGCTCAAAGACGTCACGGGCAGCACTTAGAAGGGGAAGTTTCATCCCACAACTTCATAGCATCACAACACAGCAAAAACAATAGAGAATACAGGATCTCACAACCATCAGATGGGTTTTACCCTTTGAGCAAGCCGAAAAATGCTAAAATAGTGCCAGGCAATAATAAACATGTGGGGTTTTCGATCCCACAACTTCAATCAGCAACCGATCGAGGCATGAGAGGTACCAATGGATTCCTCATTATGTATAGAAGCTAACCCAAACAAGAAACCTCGGCAAAAAAGCCCTAACAGATCAAGGGAAAAGCTAGAAGCAAAAAACGCGATTTACCTATTTTTGGAGAAGATCGCCTGAAAGTCCTTCAAGATGGTTCCAAAAAAATTGGCAAAAATCACCAAAAATCCTGAAAAATAGGGCTTCATCAAGTAGGGAAGCTTTCGATAGATCTCGAGATGTGTGTCCGTACAGATGATGACGTCATCTATACGAGATACTATAATGTCAATGGACATCCGCACTATTCTGGCGTTCCTTAGGTTGTTCTCCGGCTATAGATCTTGATTGTAGGCTCTGATACCAAGTTAAAATGGAGATTTAGGGTTAGGTTTAGGCTAGGGTTTCAAGATAGAGAAGAGAGAGAAGAGAGAAGAGAAGGATGTCATGTGTATGTCACAATGACTCCATAAATCTTATTTATATAAAAAGGAACATACAAAAGACAAGTATACCCCTCACACCAAGGGGTATTTACAGAATAACCAATTAAGCTAATACGTATAAAATAGATATCTGATAACACTAACACCCAAATACAGAAACAGAAACAAAAATTCGAATCACAGAAAATCTCTATTACAAATAGTGTAGACAACTACAATTCACCAGTTACGTGAAAAACAACTCAAAAAAAATAGAAACCACTTGAGAAGACTGTGACTTATCTTCCACACATTGCCGGCATGAAGAACCCTAGGTTCGCTTGAGCATAACACGCCAGCAGCCATGAATACCCAAATCATCACTTTCAAACACACCAACAGCCACGAATACACAAATCATCACTTTCAAGACTCATTCACGAGTTGTCCTAGTGCTTCTAGGGCATGTTGCAACACAACACGCACAACCCTAGAGCCACTAGGGTGTGTGATAGCAATTAGAGACTCCTTCGAATACCTATAAGGCTTTCGGTAGCCTTAGGAACTACCCATATACCTTCTATGGGGTGCGGTAGTCTTACTCCACCCTTTGAGCTTGTGGCAGCAAAGGAGGTCCTCCCCTAAGGATTTGGAAGCTTGCGGTAACCCTAGGGGTTCACCCCTGCGATTTCTGAAGTTAACACAATGTCCCAGAGATGGATGAAGCTTGCTGCTAAGAGATAGAAGAGATAGAGAGAAGATCAGAAACCCCAAGGCTCTGATACCATGTTGATTTCCAAGGTTGAAAGAGAAGAGAAGAGAAGAAAAGAAAAGAGGGAAAGGTGGAGTCAATTAAGGCTTAAAGTCCCATATGACCCACTTTATATTTAAAGAGTTCAGGGCTAATTACAAACTAACCCCTGTACTATTACATATATTAGGGAGACCTCCCTGCATAACATAAAACACTAAGGCCGTGTTTGATTGCAAGGAAAATTTTCCCGAGAAAATACATCTGGGATATGCCTTAAATGGCTGCTTGATTGCAACTGAGAGCACATATTTCAATCATGTGAGAAAATAAATGTGTATTTTTAGGTGGAAATGAATTCTCATCTATTTGGATGGGAAATGAATTCCGGGCTTAGTAGGAAAAATTATCCAGATTTGAATGGCTTGTTAGGGAAAATTATACAGATTTATACTGGCTATCTAACAATGGACAGTTGTGTTTTCCTAAGGAAAATGCAATTTTCCCACTTGGTAATCAAACACGGCCTAATTCCAACAGGTTGAAGGTTAAGAGGACACGATTGTAATAAATTTGGCAATTCTCATCATGCATCCATATTGTGACACGTGGATCAGAGGTGGCGCCGTTGTATTTGATTATGACCCTTTGATCGAATACATGACATGTTACGATGCCTTTGTGCTACTCAGATGGCGATCGATCAAGCGAGTACCCTGTTCCTACGTGTTTCAGTGGTTTTGCGAACAATATTGCCTCTAATCGAACTCATACCCTTTCCCCGCCAATCTTACGATTGATCTTTGACCCCATGCTAATGCGCAACACAAGTTAACTTGGCAAAAAATGGAATTCCCGTTAGCGGGTACATGACCCTTGAGCGAGCAAGACCATGGTTTAAAAAACGGCCGTTATAACGGATTCGGACCTCCCCGTTATGTTACATACTGTTAAAACACCCAAAAAATAAGAATCGTTATTTTCTGTTATTTTTCCGTTATAACGAAAATAACGACTGTTATTTTCTAGAAAAAAACAGTCGTTATATTCCGTTTTTAAAATTTTCAAATTTCAAATTTTCAACGCCATTTTTTTCGTTTTTTCCATTATTTTCTGTTTTTGCCCTTAAGCGTTACAATTCGTTATAATGGAAAAAATGGTAACGCCCCCAGTCCGTTACACCGTTATAACAGCCCCTTTTAAACCTTGACTACTATCTTAATGTCAAATGCAAGTACGAAGTGGGCACTTTATAGGTGGAAAACACCGGTATGCAACACCATATACCGTGTGGTGCCATTTAGTAGATGAACTACACACGACGCCATCCGACATGCGAGTGTCGTTTGATAGGCGTCGTCTGACGTGAGGGCGCCATCTCATAAGCGCCGTCTGATGTGCAGTGTCGTCTCGTAAATAAATTACGAGAGGCATTGTCTGACGTGTGCTGTCATTTCATAGGCGTCGTTTGACGTGCGAGTGTCGTCTAGTAGGCGTCTGACGTGCGGTGCCGTCTAATAGATAAATTGCATGCAGCGACGGCTGACGCGCGGGTGTCGTCTAATAGATAAATTGTGTGCGGTGGCGTCTAACGTGCGGTGCTATCTCAAAGATAAACTACGCGAGGCAACGTCTACGTGCGGTGTCGTCTCATAGGTGTTGTTTGACGTGCAAGTGCCATCTGATAGGCACCGTTTGATGTATGAGTACCATTTGATAGGCACCGTCTGACGTGCGAGTGCCATCTGATAGGCATAGTCAAAAGTGCGGGTGCCATCTAATAGATAAATTGCACGGGGCTAGGGGTGACAATTTGGCCCATGGCCTGGCCCGTTTATTTCGAGCTTGGCCCGTCCTGGCCCAGCCCGTGAAGCTTCTGGATCAGGCCTGGGATTGGGATTTGAGCCCACAGCCCAATCCGCAGCCAGGCTAGTGAAAAGAAATTTGCGGGGTGATCTGGCCCGGCCGTTAAGTGTCCCGTGAAGCCCAAATCTTCATAAAAACTTGAATTTTAAAGCCCCCCGCCAAAAAAAATTGAGTTTTAAAATACACCACGGGCTGGGCTTGGGCTTCAAACTTTTAACATGGCCCGGCCTGCCTCGGCCCAGTCCGACTCAGGCCCAGCCCGGCGGACCAAATTGCCACCCGTACACAGGGCACCGTCCATGATCATGTACTTCCTTGGACTTTGCTCTTGTTGTTTTTAGGCCATCTACAAAAATTTCTTTAAAACCCTAGAAATAATAGAAGCCAAAAAAAAAAGAACCAAACCTGAACTTCTTCGATGGCGGAACGCAGTTCTGGAGAGTCCTTCACGGACTTAAGGTGGTTCACGATCCCCCAAACCACTCGCAGACGATCCAAAATCTTCTCCAATGGCTCAACAAGCTTCGGCCAAGACGGTTCCACCGTATTCTCTAATTCAACCAAATCACTCTCCTGAAAATCCATCGATCAATCAACCATAGAATCCACAAGAAAACTGGAAAGAAAAAAAAATCAAAACTGCACATCACGACGAAGAATCTAAGATCAAACTTACGAGTTCCTTCAACAAAGATCGGATCCCAGGCCCAACATGCTTCGGTTCGACAACATCGAAAGGCGGGTATACGAAATCTTGCAACAGAGGATTCTCTTCGGTGGACATTAAGGGAGCTTCGGAGGCCATGAAGGAAACAGAAGAAGTGCAGAAGGGGGAGGCGAGAGAGGTTGATTTGTGGAGTTTAAGGAGACAGAAGGAGAAAGAAGAGGACCAGAGGCGACAGGGATGGGATTTGGATAAATGTTTGGGAGAGATTAGGGGGTAAGGAGAGCGTCAGAGAGGTTGGATAGAGCGGGAGAAGGAAATGCACGTCGCCATGAGCGTGTTGACTATAAGAGCAGCTCCGAGTTGGGCTCCCTTGGTCAAGTGTTCCCTCATTTTTCTTTTCCTTTAATATTTTAGCCAAATTTGGACAATGGGTCGGGCTCCGTTGACAGATCTAAAATGACAGGGACACAATATAAGCCAGGTGGCATACTGTTACAGGACTCTGACCGTACGGATGTTTGTCCTATCCCATAGTGGACCTACAAACCAAAAATCAGCCTGATTAGTGATTTACAATGTTGCATCTTTGTACCTCAAATACTGCTCAAATTCCCACAGTTGAGATCAGCCCATGAACATAAGTCCAATCCAAAGCCTATAAATCACTAATCAGGCTGAGTTTTGGTTTGTAGATCCACCATGGGATAGGACAAACATCCATACGGTCAGAGTACTGTAACAGTGTGGTACGTGGCTTATATTGTGTCCCTGTCTTGTCTGTCACTTTAGATCTGTCAACGGAGCTAGACCCACAATGGACAATATCTATCCGACAAACCTGAGTTGACGACACGCTGGGCTTCAAATAAATGCCTCTCAACTTTAAAGGCAAAACTTTGTCTCATTAAGTAAGGCTCAACGGACACATATTTTCACACACAAGTGCCCACCAATTTTGGTGTACCCACATGCAAGATAAATTAATGGCTGGAAGATAAATTAATGGCTGATTTTTGGTGAGGATGATCTCCTCACCATATAGATCACCCCTACAAAAAATCAGCTCATTCCGAAATTTCTAAAACCATCAAATGTGGGTTTCCAGCTAACGGTAAAAAATAGACGGTCCATAATTCTTCAACTTGATAACCATACTACAAATATCAGAATGATTTGAATTTTTGTGAGAGTGATCTACTCACCAAAAATCATCCCATTCCAAAACTTTTAATTTATATATTGGCCCCCGACAATTTTTTTTTGTGTGAAATTGGGTGTGAAAATGTGTCTGTTGAGCCTGACTCTCACTACATCTGCACACGTGCGTTAAGAGGGTTTAATGTGACTTTTACTTGCGAGTCGGTTGGACTCACCCTTGTAAGATTTTTTATTTATAGGTCGGCACGGACAATAGAGATGCACACACGATTGGACTTAGTTAGTACCTGGGATATCCTTAGAGTAGTTATTTATTTTGAGAGGCATATGTAGTGAGGATTGGAATGTATTTACTTTTACTTAGTATTTGCATTATTTCATATTTTGTGGCTCATTAAAGTATTAATTTTAATTCAATGTTTTAGATTGTTTATATTTTATTAGACATTACATTATTATAACGTGTTTTTGGGGATCTGTTCCCTAATGGTGCCTCGAGATTTATTCGCGGATAGAAATTTTCCGGTGTACGAATTGCAGGGAGTGACACCAGCCCAGATGAGAAAAGGCCTAAGCTCACTAACCACCAGGATGTTTAGCTTACCCCTTGTTAGATATACAAACCTAAAATTAACATGATTGTTTATCTCCATAGATTTTAGTAATTCTTAAGATTGATTCTAGCCATTAGTTTCAACTTTCAAGCATGTTTTTGATTAGTAAGTCCAATGGTTAGAAATCATCAACAAGCTGATTTTTAATGTGTTTATCCACCAATAAGTGGGCTGGATATCCACACAGTCATTTGCCCCAAAAAATGATCTATGCATGTGTAGGGCTGCGATAGTCCTCTGCATCTAAACTTTTTTTGCAGCTTTTGATTGAATTAGAAAATTTAATTAATGCCATATATAATAATATATTAAATATAAAATGAGCCTCACATGGAGTTTTTGCCTTAGGCCTCAATTTGCATCGAGATGGCCCTAACCCTAGTTATCAATTTGACATACGAGAAAAATTCAAAACGAAAAAATTTCAAGCATAATCCGGTTTTGATGTTTAGAAATATAGTCAAAAAATTGGTCAAATATAAGAGAAACATCAAAAGATCGGTTGTGGATATATTCGAGTTTAATACGTTTTGTTTAAAAAATTCGAAACTACTAATTCGGCATATCTGTGCTTTTACATATAAGTCCCTGTATATTTATATTTAATTTTTGATATTTGAGGGTTACAGGTTTATTTGTTATTTAATCTATCAATATTGGCCTTTTGATCATTTTATAATGGAGCAAGTTAGTTTTTTAATTAGTCATTTAATCCATCAAAATATGGAGCAAGTTAGTTATTTAATTAGTTATTTAATCTATCAAGAT
This sequence comes from Euptelea pleiosperma, assembly GCA_035048495.1. Classification (NCBI taxonomy): domain Eukaryota; kingdom Viridiplantae; phylum Streptophyta; class Magnoliopsida; order Ranunculales; family Eupteleaceae; genus Euptelea; species Euptelea pleiosperma. Next base: position 29,727,801 of record CM068542.1, on the reverse strand, counting down.
TGGCCTTTTGTCATTTTAGGGTAATTTAGTTAACCCCCCTGATATTGGAAAATAATTTGTACTACCCCCCTGATCTTTGAATTTGCTGTAATACCCCCTTTGACCAAGGCCAGTGTGGTTGACGAACAATGCAGTACACGTGTCTGTTACTAAAGTGTTGAAAATGTCTAAAATGCCATTATCTTTAATCTTTTCTCTTTTAATTCTTTACCACCACCAACCCCACTACCACCGCCACCGCCACTACGAACCCTCTATTGATCGTGGAAATCCCCATATGGTTTCACAAATTTTCTTATTACCAGTTTACTAGATCCCAATTTTGGATTTTGAACACAAATCAAAACAGAGAGTATTGAAATCTTGATTTTGGAAGATGGGTTGCTGGTTTTCTAATGAAGTAAGATCTCTTGGGATTTTTTGGTGGGGTTGATAGTGTGTTTGATTTGCAGAGATTGGTCTTCCTAATTTTGAGGGAATTCATTTTGATTCAAGCTCATAGTTTTCATTTCTGCTGAATTTATCACTACAGAATCTAGTCGAAGACTCTTCACTAATCAAAGAATTTGCAACCGGCGGAGGTGGTGTAGCAGAGCATAGAACCACCTGATTCTCGTCGTTTTCTTCTTCATCATCATCGTAATCGCCGTCGTCATCATCATCATCATCGCTTTCATCTTCATCTTCAATATCTTCGTCTTCATCATCATTTCTTCTTTCGCTCTTTTCTTCTTCTTCGCTTCTCTCTGGTCTTCCGTTAAAGCTATCAACACACTTCTCACAGACTGAAATCGAATTTCCGAGCTTCCCCTAACGTAGGAGATTGACTCCTAAACCATCACCGTTCAGCAGATTTCGGCATCGATACTCTGTAATCTTCCGATGAGCAATGTGAACACACGCTATTGCTGGGTGCATGGGAGCTATAGTCCAAGGATCTATCTTGCCCGTATTGGGTTTCGATGATGAAAGGAGAGCCTGTAGTGGCGGTGGCAGTTGTCGGGCCGGTAGTAGAGTACTGGTGGCAACGTTTGGAAAATTCAGGGCATTTTGGACATTTTAAACACTTTAGTAACGGAGACGTGTACTACACTGTTCGTCAACCACGCTGGCCTTGGTCAAAGGGGGTACTACCGCAGATTCAAAGATCAGGGGGGTAATACAAATTATTTTCCAATACCAGGGGGGTTATACTAAATTACCCGTCATTTTATAATAAAACAAGTTAGAGTAAAACAAATTTCTTTTCTAATGCTTAATCATAGATTATATTTTAACTTTGAGATAACCAGACAAATATATGTTGGATTGATTCCATTGACCGTTGGATTCAAGAGATCCACGGTCCACGAGGCAATTATTTTATCCTATGCATTGCCGCTTAGTGGACCGTAGATCTCTTGAATCCAATGATCAATACCCTCAACCATTTCATTTTTTGTGGGAGAGGATTTTAATCTTACTTTCTTAATTCTTTTACTGGAGGACAAAAAGAAGACAAGCTTTTAGGGCAGCATCTAAGCTTCCCTGAGTTCACCAATGGCAGAGTTCAAGGGAAGACGCATATAAACATCTATGAGTTGCAACAATGGTAGAGTTCAAGGGGAAGAAGCAGTAGGGCCGGCTTTACCTTAAGGACATTAAGGCAGTCACCTTAGGCCCCTTGATGAGAGAAGGCCCCCAGCCCAGGTCCCGCTAACCACATGGATTTTTAGCCCACCCCTTATTGGATATACAAATCAAAAATCAACCTGATTGATTATCTCTAGCCATAGATCTTATTACTTTTTAGGACATGATTCTAGTCGTTGGATTCAAGCATGTTTTTAGGTAGTAAATCCAATGGATAGAAATCATCAATCAAGCTGACTTTTAGTGTGTTTATCCACCAATAGGTGGGCTGAACATCCATGTAGTCATTTGGCCCAAAAAATTTCACGTAGAGCCACGAGAGTCCACTGCATTGACTGCACTGGGGTCCTTTGCATCTAAATTTTTTTCCGTAGTTTTTGATTACCAAAAATAGTTTTTATATAAATATTTCCAATAATATAGTTTAATTTTTTAATTAATATCATATATATTAAATATAAAATAGTCCTTATATAATGTATAGAGTTTTCACCTAGTTGAGGCAGTCTTAAGAAGCAGTAACAACGTGAAAAAGAGGTGGTGACAACAACAACGAATGTCTGGTGGGGGCTTTAAGAGAGAGGATGGCCATGACCGTACAAAGAGGACTCTAAAGACACGTGCATGGCGATGACAACAACTATGGTGATGGTGATGAAGGGTAGTTTCCTTTACATATATATAACCATTTTTTCTAATTTTTAATTATTTTTTCAACTATACGTAAATACGTACGTGTTATAAAATCTAATTTTTTCGTACATTTCACAATTTTCTATCGTATAATACATTTTTCCAAGAAACGCGTGGTTCGCGAATGATCCGTCGAATCTGTAACACCCCGGACCCACACCAGTAAGATATTGTCCGCTTTAGGATCATCCCCCCACGATTTTATTTTTATCCTAAGAAAAGGCCTCTTACTAGTTAAGGTCCAGCAACCACTTATAGCCCATATCTTAAACAACTACCTAGCCGATGTGGGACTAAACTCATACACCTACCTGCCATTCCACCCAGAAACCTCGGCGTGGTGCACTAAGCAGACCATGACATTTATCCCACCAACAGGATGAGCCATCCTCGACTCTGATACTATTTTGTAACGCCCTGGGCCCACACCAGTAAGATATTGTTCGCTTTGGGGTCATCCCCCTCACGATTTTTTATCTCGTTGGTTCGCCTTATTTTTTAACCTTTTTTACGTATTATACTAAAATTTAATACCAGTTATGTCCTTATTACTTTTCAAATGAACTATTTTTTAGTGATTAAAATGGAGGTGGTGATTGGAGTTGACATTGTAACCAAGGTGTTGGAAAAGCACTTTATCATAAAAAAAAAAAAAACAACATTTTTTTGAACTCCAAATTAGAGATCTCGGTTGAAGATGCTCTAAGGCAAGCCAGTATTTGTTTTCTCTTTTCTCTACAAATCTCTATGACTAGGATAGTTCTTTGGTGGACACTGATAGTGCCATGACACACCTTCCGCATTTCTTTTTGTCTCCACAGAAAATTTTTTGCTCCCATCTGGTAGAGCAAACTTTGATCATACTCCTTCCAAAATATGCCACGTGGCACATTCTTTGAGACCCACTAGCCAATAAATGTTTAGATCAACTCTTGGTGGACCTGCACAACAAAACGTAACCTGATTGATGAGTTCTATCCATTTGATCCAAGAATCCTAAAAAACATTCTCAACCCCAATGGCTAGAAATCAACCACTTGAATCCAAATGCTTAGAAAGAACCAATTTGGCTAATTTTTGCTGTGTAGATCCAGTCATTCATTGCTCAATTTTTGCTAGTGGTAGGATGAAATTTGCTCCCAATCAATGGGAGTAAAGACAACTTAGCTAGGTTAAGGGACATTTCTTCTCCAATTTTCTATCATTACAGTCTTGTAGACTTCGTCATCTAACTCTTTCCCATTTCACCCGTTCCTAGTTTCTACATCACATTGTATTAACGACATCTTTCTTTATATTTCATTACCCCGTCATAGAGACATGAGATCTAATATTTATTCTAAATCTATCAGAAAAAAGAAAGATGGAGTGAGTTCTTTTGACTTCTTACCGTTTTACGATCTCCGTATAATGGAAGCTTCGACAAAGAAGAGAAGAAAAAACAAAATCTTGAAAGCTTTTCTTGGAGAAGTGGATAGCAAAGGAAAAAAGAGAAAAAAGCTTAAAAGCTTAGAAGAGTAGCTTCGTAAAAGAAAAATGAAGAGAGAGAACATGATTTAAGGTACTTATGGAGAAAGATGTTTGATTTGATTGATGTACATGAATGAAAATGACAAGTTTTGACGATAATGGTAAAATTGTTCGAAAATGAGCCAAAATTGATGTTCTGGCCATTTTGAAAAGTTATCGACATTCTTGTCATAAAAGGCAATTTTATTATTTATAAGGAAAATTTATTTGCACCCCACAAATTGTGCAAGCACTCCGAGTAAAACTTTGCTGACAACCCACGCTAATTGCCCCGATGACAGCCCATAGTAAGAACCATGTGGCACACTTTTAGAGGTCACTAACAATATGGATGTTTTGCCAATCCCTAGATGGGCCTACAAACCAAAAATCAGCTTGATTGGTGATTTCAAACCTTTGGATCCTTGTACCCAAATAATGGTCAATAATGCTCAAATTCCTACGATAAGATCGACCCATGAAATGACTCCAATCCAACACTTAGAATCACTGATCATGCTGATTTTTGGTTTATAGGCCCATATAAGGATTGCCAAACATCCATACGGTCAGCATCCTCTAGAAGTATGCCATATGGCACCTATTGTGAGCGGTCATCAGGGTCATTTATAATGGGCAGTCAGCAAAGTTTTACTCAAGGTGCTTGCACAAATAGGTAAGAAAGGACAGAACTGCCAGTGGTCTTGGAAATATATGTTATCATATACGTAGAAATACATATTTTATATGTATTAGGGGTAGTTCTGTAAATACCCCCTTGAGGGGTATATTTGTCTTTTGTATTTGGGACTTACATAAATAAGATTTATGGAGTCATTGTGACAACACACAATGACATCCTCTCTTCTCCTTTCTCTCTTTCTCCCATACTGTGAAACCCTAATCCGAACCCTAATTCTATAATTCAACTTGGTATCAGAGTAAGGTTGTAGCGCTGAGAAAAGGGTTTCTTCTCCAACTACATCCAGGAAGATGCTGACGTCAGCATCGTACAGACAGGTTTCCTCCTTTTCTCCCCAAACTCTATCTTTAGCTATATCTCCTTTTTCAAGGATTTTTAGTTATTTTTTCACAATTTTTGGGATCCATTTGGAGTGTTTTTTAGCCTTTTTCCTTGAAAATTTGAAAAAAACCAGTTTGTGAACCAGCAGTTTTATCCCAGATCTGGTTGCCATGCCTTCTAGTGGTTCTAGGATGTTTTTAACCATCCATATGTTGCTCTTCTCCGCCCTTAGCCCTCCTAAGATGCTTATTTGAGGTTCGTTTGGGCGTTTCTTTATCACCGGCATTGCTCTAGGGTCTTATTTCCCTTTGGATTACTCTTTTTTGGAATTAGAGACTTATGGTGGATATTCTTGGGTTCTATTTGTTTATTATGACCTATTCAGATGTTTGTTTGCCTTTTTATGTGGTGATTTAGCCTTATCCAGATCTTGATTTGATCTTTAATCTGGTACTTCGATAGTTTCTTTGGCCGTAATTCCTCATGGCAGATCCACCGATTCCCGTGGTTCCTCCACCTTCCTTGGTTTCTCCATCCGGGTCAGACGTGAACACAGAAGTTCCCTCCAGTGGAGTTGGAGGCCCTATAGTGCAGCACTTAACCTATGAGAACCCAAGTTTACAGATCACCTCAGTGAAGTTAGATGGCAAGAACTACTTACGCTGGGCTCAAGCTGCACGGTTGTTCATTGGGAGCCGTGGAAAACTTGGCCACACTACAGGAGATACGGTTAAGCCACCCCGATCTAATCCATTTTATTGACAGTGGCAGACAGATGATCTTACTGTCATGTCATGGCTCCTCAACTCTATGGAGCCCGATATCAGTGAGAGTTTCTTATTCATGCGCACATCGCAAGAGATTTGGGATATCACTGAGAAGACATATTCGCAGCAGCAGAACGATGGACGAGCATTTCAGCTATGATAGACTATCTCTCAATTTCGGCAAGGGGAGAAGTCTCTTTCTCAGTACTATACTGCTCTTCGTACCGTGTGGCAGGAGCTTGATCATTATTACTCCTATCAACCTCTCAATCCCACAGAGATTGCTCCTTTTCGTCGATATATAGAGAAAGGCCAGATCTTTGATTTTCTTGCTGGCTCGTGTTCAGATCTTGAGTAGCAAGGTGGATCTTCCCTCTCTCAGTGAGGTGTACGCCTATCTTTAGAGTGAAGAGAGTAGGCGGATATCTCTTCAGAGTGAGCATCTCATTCTAGAGCGATCAGCGCTAGCTGCTTCTCCTGCTTATCAACCTCAGCAGCCTCAGAGAGGCTCATCTTATCAGACTCCTGTCTCAGCTCCATCCTATGCTCCTACTGGAGCTTCTTCTGGGAAGTCATTGACTAGAGAGAGGCCCAAGTGCGATTTCTGTGGTAAGTTAGGGCATGTGTGTGCCAAGTATTGGAAGTTACATGGTCGCCCTAGCTAGCCAGGGTCTTCTGGTGCTCATACTGCCAGTGTGGATACTTTGGGTTTAGCTCCTCCTGGATAGTCTATGACTATCTCTCCGACTGGTGGTATCTCAGCCACAGAGCTTGCAGGCCTTCGACAGGACGGTCCTTCTGCCACGTCGTCCACCTCGTTTGCCCAGTCAGGTAACCCTAGACCTACTCATCATGTGTCTCTTCCATCGTCCAGTCCCACTTGGATCATTGATTCTGGGGCTTCAAAACACATGACGGGCATGTCTTCCTTATTTTCCAGTTAAACTATTTGTTCTGGCTGTGATAAGGTAAAGACAGCTAATGGCACCTTATCTTCTGTGTCTGGGAAAGGGAATATCCTTCCCTCTCCCCAATTGCTTCTTTCATCTGTATTGCATGTTCCCAGATTTACTTCTAACATACTTTCTGTTAGTGCTTTGACTAAAACCCTAAACTGCAGTGTCACTTTTTCCCCTACTTCTTGTGTCTTTCAGGAACTAGAGACGAATAGGACGATTGGCACTGGACATGAAGCTAATGGCCTCTACCTTCTGGAAGGACACCTTCATAAGCCCACAACACTACAGTCGTTTGCTAGCAGTAGTAGTAGTAGGATAGATGTTGTTTTGAGCTGGCATGTCCGTTTGGGGCATGTCTCTTTTCAATGCTTGAAACTTTTATTTCCTAGTTTGTTTACTTCTATTTCTTTTTCTGCTTTACACTGTGAGACCTGTGAGCTCTCCAAGCATTGTAGATCGAATTATCCCTCCAGAGGTAATAGAAGTTCTACTTGTTTTGACATTGTGCATTCTGATGTATGGGGCCCTTCCCTCACTACTTTTATCTTTGGCTTCCGCTATTTTATTTCTTTTGTTGATGATCATACTAGGTGTACATGGGTCTATCTCATGAAAACCAAAGATGAGGTTCATTCCATCTTTCAGGGTTTTCATAAAATGATCGAAACCCAGTATGGTGTCTCCATCAAGGTTCTTCGTACTAACCAGGGTGGAGAATATATGTTTGGAGGTCTCCAACATTACCTCATTGATCATGGGATTTGTCACCAAAATTCCTGCAGCTACACCCCTCAACAGAATGGTGTAGCTGAAAGGAAAATGCGGCACTTGACTGAGATAGCTCGGTCTCTCTTGATTGGCTCTCAGGTCCCCAAATCTTATTGGTCAGATGATGTGTTGACGACTGCCTACTTGACTAACAGAATGCCATCTCGAGTGCTCAATTTCCAGTCTCCTATTCAAGTCCTTGTTCCTGGCTCTCCTCTATTCACTATTCCTCATCGCATCTTTGGGTGTGTATGCTATGTACATATCTTGGGTCCCTATCGCACCAAACTCGATCCTAAAGCACTCAAGTGAGTCTTTCTTGGTTACTCCTCTACCCACAAGGGATACAAGTGTTACAATCCGTCCTCTGGGAAGAAGTTTGTCTGCATGGATGTCACCTTCCGTGAGGAGCTGTCTATTTTCTCCCCCACCTCTCTTCAGGGGGAGAGTCGTAATGAAGAGAGGTGGACTATTCCTCTTCCTACTATATCCCTATCCCCTCCTTTAGAGTTTGAGAGCTCTCCGCCTACTCATACTACTAGTGGAATTGATAGTGCTCATGGAGCTCAGAAGGAGCTCAAAGTCTATAGCAGAAAGGAGAAAGCCACAGCCGATCCAGTACCAGTGGTTTCTACCTTGGATCCAAGTAATCTTCCACCTCTTTCTATTCCTGTCATTTCTCCTTATACTGATGCTTCTGATCTTCCCATTGCTCTAAGAAAATGAGTTAGAAGCTGCACTCAGCATCCTCTGAGCCACTTTGTCTCTTATGATGCCTTGTCCCCCTCCTATAAAGCCTTTATCACTTCCCTTTCCACTATTCCTATACCCTCTTCAGTGGCCGAAGGGCTGGCTCAACCAAGATGGAAAGTTGCTATGATAGAGGAAATGAGAGCTCTGGACAAGAATGGGACATGAGAGCTTGTTGACCTGCCAAGAGGCAAGAAACATGTGGGTCGCAGATGGGTATTCACAGTCAAACACAAGGCAGATGGGTCTGTTGAGAAGTACGAGGCGAGATTAGTAGCCAAGGGGTACACCCAGACCTATGGGATTGACTATGTGGAGACCTTTGCACCTACGGCAAAGATGAACTCCATCAGGGTGTTGTTGTCAGTGGTAGCAAACCAAGAATGGCATTTGCATCAACTGGATGTGAAGAATGATTTTCTTCATGGGGACCTACATGAAGAAGTCTACATGGTGCCTCCTCTTGGATTCACTCTACCAGGACATAGTAGCAAGGTGTAGACTGAAGAAAGCCCTCTATGGGCTTAAACAATCTCCAAGGGCATGGTTCGAGAGATTCACCCTAGCCGTGAAGAAGCTGGGTTACACTCAAAGTCAGGCCGATCACACCCTATTTGTGAAGCATCAAAGGAATAACACTACTGCCCTCATTGTTTATGTTGATGACATCATTCTCACAGGGAATGATGCAGCAGAGGTAGCCAAACTGAAGCTTCATGTGAAGACCGTGCCAAATTCAAAAATATTTCGGAGCATTCTGATAATCCTTTCGGGTGTTAGGAAAGTGTCTGACTAAACTCAGAACACCTATTAAAGCCGATCAACCCAATTCTCTAGCAAATCTCCTGGGATTTTGGTTGACCGGGGCTGCCTTTAGATTTGCCTTGTCGACCTATCTAAAAAGACCCTTTTCAAAAAAAAAAAAAATTGATTGAACTGTGCCCGAATCTTGCACCTTGAACCATGTGCAGCGATATCGGACGTGGTTGCGTCTCATTGGAAAGATTTTCCCTTTTATGACATCATTTGGGCAATATTGTCACTTATGTGGCATCATGCCATGATGTCACCGGACTTCAAAATTTTGTTTAAAAATATTTAAAAGCAAATGTATTTATAAATCAAAATAAAGAAGAGGAAGAGTTTCATTTCACGTCCGTAGCTTCTCAAGGAAGCTACCGAGAGATATAGAGAGAACCAGCAAGGGATTTGGAAGAAATCATTTGAGAGTGAAAAAAAAAAAAAAGAGATTAAGAGGGTTCCTTACCAATCTGATCTTTCTCTTGATCGGATTTCAGAAGGCGTATGAGAGCATTTTTGTCCGGGGTGAATCCAAAAGCTCAGGTAGGTGGTTTAAACCATGCTTAATCTCATCTCGAATTTATTATTTTTATGACTATTTGATTTCCTTTAGTTTTGTCTCTAAATCATAATAAGTGATAAGTTTCAGAAGATTTTATTACTTATTTCATGGCTATTCATGTTGTAAATTCGGCTCATTTTTCTGTTTAAAGTCAAAAAAAAAAAAAGAAAAAAAGAAACTTTCTTGATGAAACTCTCAATTTGATTTTTTGATGTGGTATGTTTCGATTTCAGTGATTAAAATTCTTATTGTTGGTAAATCTACAGTGTGTTAGAATCTACTATTGGGTTGTAGAAACTCGGATTTGTAAGCAAAAAGAAAAAGAAAATGTTTTAGGGGTTATGTTATTGCTAAAACCCTCTTTTGATAGACTGGATTTCCCCTCGAAATAGACTAGAAAAACTTCAACTAATGCTTCACCTAAATTCCTCATAAACTAACGAAGTCATTGATACAAAAAATAAACCTTGGGGGTGCTGTAATGGCGTCAAGTAAGAAGTTTTTCCGAATTGTAATATTTCAGAAATTTTCCCTGTTTTCATCAGATTTTATGAGCAAAAACACCCAATAACTTCGCACAAACTCGAGGGTAGATGAAGATGAACATTTTCCAAAAACTTTAGGCATTTTTATGGCAGAAGTAGAAGCCATTAATGGCCATTTGCAGGTTGGTGATGGACGTCACTGTTCGTTGGTGTGAGGACGTTGGGAGGATGAAGCCTCCCAAACCACTAAAAGACACAAAAAAAAAAAAAAAAAGAGAGAGGGAAAAGTCAAAAAAAAAAAAAGTTAACACTTTTCTAAAGGTCAAAAGAAAAGAAAAAAAAAGAAAAAAAAAAAAAGTGGACCAAGATGGACCAAAGCATTCATACAGTTAGTGGTATCCTACCACTATCCTCATATAATGCCAACATTCATGGTTAAAAATCAACCCATTGGAAAGTCTCTAATCTAAGGAATATAGATCATCAATCAAATGAGTATGATGTGTGGGCTCCTTAAAGGATGGACTGAACATTTTATGGTTAGTGGCCCTAGTGGTCACCGCATGTGTGTTAAGCCCCATGTGTGAGGTTGCCCGAGTGTCCCACGCATAGTGATGTTGCCTGTGTGTGGTGGTCCCACGCATAGTAGTGCTGCCACATGTGGTGTTCCCATGTATGTACTACCAAGTGTGGAGATGCTCGTGTGTGGTAGTCTCACACATAATGGTGTTGCCTCATGTGTGGTGTTACCCCGTGTGTAGTGTTGCCACCACGTGTGGGTTACACATGCATCGCACATGACGCCCCTTAAGGTTCTAAGAGCGGGAAAAGGTCCCCGGTAAAAAAATAAAATAAAATAAAATAAAAATGATGAAAAATATTGTCAACTACCAACAAATCACCCTCGGGACTGTAAATCCCGTCTAATATTAGAAATACATTACTAATGTAAGATAAGGGCTTACTAGCCGTCACTAATGAAAATTTGTCGTTTGACCTACCATTGACTTTCTTTAAACCGATAGCTTCGCTATAATAAAAATAAAAAAATAAAATAAAATAAAAAGTCTCCAAAAATTTCATCAAGGATTTTCTCAAATCATTGTAAACCGAAAATCAAGACAAAGAAAAGAAGTAAGTGAACTTAAGGTAAATTTCAACTTATCCAACCATTCCGATTTTATTTTTGAATTAGGTTGACCCTGCTCAACCAGAGTTGGATCTTATTGAATTTTTGATGATTTGTCGGTGTTTTATCGCACCTTTATTAGTACACTTTCGATGGTGAACTAGTCATTTCCACTTATGATTTAAAAGAGATTTTTATGATCATAATCGGTATTTGAAAGAGAAAGGTTTTGAAGGGTTCAAGAAGCATACACATCAGTCAGAATACCAAGGACAGATGAGTAAGGAAGATAAAAAGAGTTTTTGAAAAATAATCAAGATAGTTAAACCAAAATTAAAAGCTTTAGAATTATAAGTATAGGATCTTATATATACATACGTATCAGGGTGAATTAGAAGGGTTAGTAAATTTTTAGATAGAAGCTATACCTATGTGTCCTCTTGATGGAATGGGACATCATTAGAACCATAGGCATTGGTATCCTAGAATTTCGATCTTTTTGAGGAACTCAGAATGATGCATGTTTAGTAGGGTTAACTGAGGGTTACATTGCACGCCTGATAGGCATTGGACGCGGGGCATGATTGAACTCTGCCCGGACTTTCTTTGGATCCATAGAAATTCTGCAGTCGTCAAACATTTGGCCGATGTAAGAATGTAGGCTAACGGCGACCTGAGCCGAAGAACGTGGGTTGCAGCGTCTAACCCGCGCCATATTAGCTAAAAGAGGTTGACGGCAAGTACACAGGCCAAATAAATCAGGACAGGTAGAAGACCGCTCGGCCCGCGCAAAAAGGCCAATGATGGTATTCTACATCGGTGAACTACTCGGATAAGCCCTAACCGGGGCAGACATACCGATAGTGACCCAAAGTGGATCTCTCTAAACTCTGCATCATCATTTTCTATTACCTATATTATGCTAGCAAATGTTGACACATCTTAAAATTTTGCCTAAATTGTTATTGACGTTATCCATCTATTTTAGTTTCAGTATGATATCATTGTTCATTATACAAATTTGAATAATTATTTCATTTTGAATATGGTAAGTGAATGTCAATAGATTATTCATGTTACTATTATGGGATTTTAGATTTTGTTTAATCGATTATATTTTCTCGGAGATGAAATTAAATTAAGATTTAAACCACTCCCCACTACTGAGCTTTTCCCCAAAAGCTCACCCCTACCTCCCCCACTTCCAGATATCCCTATTGAGGACTTGGAGTATCTAGCGGACCCTACAGTTGGCGGGGACTATCCAGCAGAACCAGACTTTGGCGTGGACCACTACCCTGAGAGTACTATTGGTGAGGAGGAGCTATTGGACCATATTTGCTTCTCGTGATAGATCATTGGTGTTGAGACGTCCTACAGGCTTGGAGATCACCAGTATCGTTATTTTTTTGTTTATTTTGGTATTTTGGATTATTGTATATATTTCTTTATGACATAGATATATGTACATATCATTCTGGACTCCTCATGTTTATACCTTCTTATATAGTTTGAAATGAATGAAATGCTTGAATGTTCGGCTTAACGATGGGATTTTAATTTCCGCTGCCCTTCAATATCTGGAGTTATCATTTTAACATTGTAAATCTAGGAAACTATGAATAGGCCGTTTGATAGGCGGACCCCTCACACCTCGGGATCTGTGTTAGGTCTCGGGGCGTGACACTTCAGTTATCGGAGGAGTTTGAAACCAAAGATCTAGGACATCTCAAATACTTCCTAGGCATCGAAGTTGCAAGATCCAGTCAGGGGATCTTCATCTCTCAGAGGAAGTATGTCTTAGACTTGTTACAAGACTCAGATAGGTTGAGTACCAAACCAGTGGAAACTCTTATAGAGCAGAATCACCAACTAGCAGATGCCAGTGGTGAGCTACTACAGGATGTAGGGAGCTTTCAGAAACTAGTTGGGCGATTGATCTATCTCTCCCTAACTCGACCCGATATTGCCTATGCAGTGAGTGTGATCAGTCAGTATATGCACTCACCCAAAGGTGTTCATTTAGAGGCAGCACATCGGATCTTGAGGTATCTCAAGTCAGCCCTTGGTAGAGGTCTTCTGTTTGAGAAGAATGGCCACGTGCGTATAGAGGCTTATACCAATGCAGACTGGGCAGGGGCTAAAGATGATCGGAGATCCACTTCTGGATATTGCACCTTTGTTGGGGGCAATATGGTCACTTGAAAAAGCAAGAAGCAACCCGTTGTCGCCAGATCTAGTGTAGAAGCTGAATTCAGAGCAATGGCTCATAGCTTGTGTGAGATGCTTTGGTTGAAAGTGTTGGTTGCTAAACTTAGATTCCTAGTTTCAAGATTTGTGAGCTTATATTGTGACAACAAGGCCGCCATTAGCATTGCTCACAATCCCGTTCAGCATGATCGTGCCAAACACATTGAGGTGGACCGACACTTCATTAGAGAGAAGATTATCTCTGGGGCAGTGTGCACCCCATTTGTGAAAACTGATGAACAGGTTGCAGATGTTTTCACGAAGGGAGTTCCCAGTTGGCAACTCCATAAATGCTTGTGCAAGTTGGGCATGAAAGATATCTATGCACCAACTTGAGAGGGAGTGTTATCATATACGTAAAAATACGTATTTTATATGTATCGGGGGTAATTCTGTAAATACCTCCTTGAGGGGTATATTTGTCTTTTGTATTTGAGCCTTACATAAATAAGATTTATGGAGTCATTGTGACAACACACAATGACATCCTCTCTTCCCCTCTCTTTTCTTTTTCTCTTTCTCCCATATTGTGAAACCCTAATCCGATCCCTAATTCTATAATTCAACTATATCTACAAAGGAGGAATGAACTTAAAACACTCCTTTAAGGGTCAACTTCGTCGTAGAATAGTCTGAATAGATAAACATTTAGGGCCTGTTTGGTACGTGAGAAAAAGAGTTCCGACGGCAAATATTTAGCCAGGCGAATATTATCTTGGCTAAATATTTACTCAGAGCAATATTTAACAATGTTTGGTACGTCTATGAGCTAGCTCACTTCAGCTTACTTCATTTTCTTTCAATTTGAGTGGGTCCCACATATCAAAGTAAATCAAAAATAGGCTGGGCGAGTGCGGGAACCACATATTATGTCAAAGAATAAAAAAAAAATTATTATCTTTTTATATATTAAAAAATTAATTTTTATTGAAAATAGTGATTTTCCGGCGAGAAAATAAAATTTTCTCCCCAAGGCATAATCGGCGTGAAAATATTTTCACAGGGGGGGGGGGGGGGGTGTGATCAAATGTTTTCCCGCCGCGGAGGGCAAATATGAGGGCCCGGCTAAATATTTGCCGAGGGCGAGTGGCTGCCAAACGCAGCCAGGCGAATATTTGCTCGGCCAAATATTTTATTTGCCTGCCGCGGAGCGTTACCAAACAGGCCCTTAGAGGCGTTTGGTTGCGGCACTTTAATCATGCTACGCACAATTTACACCAAATCAAAATTTTATGAAGATGCATGTTTGGTTGCATTCCTACTCCACTACTCGAAATTTGAAACTCGTTAGCAAACGCCCCCATACAACGAGAAGTCAGTAGATCATCCTTGCCTGTGCTGCTCATGAACGAAGGTTGGAATCCACCATTAATTGGGGACCGTTTAGAGGATCAGGTGCAAAGGTATCGAACCAGCCTGGTGGTGCAATACCACATAACTGAGTTCAAGAAGCGTCACACCTGCTTGCCCACCAAAAGATTTGATGAGATTAGACGGTTAGAATCATCCCATTATGTCCTTTTTTTTATCAAGGAGACGTAGACACCATCATAATGACTTCCAACCCACTGCGTGTGTGACACATGTACCCATGCAAATATTCCCAGTGTAGTAATTCAACTCCTGTAGAGCATTATAACATAACCCTATACACATTTGTTCCAGAATATATTCCAGGATTCCAACTTGTGTTTCCATAAAATTCATGATTACCAAACATAAAAGATCTCCTGGCTTGCTTTGAAACTCTTACAAGACTTGAGTAACCCAGTTAACACCTACAATAGCTAGGAACAAGCTTTATTCTGTGGGCAAATTGTAGGACCATCTTTGCAAGGAGAACGAGCCTCCACATCATAGCCCTGAATGGTATTTGAATAACAAATGGTGCGAACTCAAGCGGATGTCGTAACTGGTAATAAGTCATTGTGCCTGAGTAGCGCCTCTGGGGAAGGTTCACGGCCTCGGAATTCCACAAAAACCTGGAGATAACACATGTTCAGAACATTAAATTAGCAAAATCTACAACAGAAAAAGACTCCATGAGTGAAATCATGAACTTTCAGCACCAGGGCCGAATAATGTCCCATTCCCAATTTTGAAAAGTAGGCAAAAGCTTCATCAATTTCTAAAACAACAGAATTCCAGCAAACATCTGCTAGTTTATGTTGTCTAACCTCGAGTGGCGATTTTCCACCTCCAAGAGCAAGAACGGTTTCCCGGAACTTTTGACCAGTTTCTTTGACAGCCTGTTGCAAGATGTATCAATCATCTCAACTATTCTAACGAGAATCACTATTATTAATTTATCAGTTACTAGAAGTAGACCAACTTGTCAGCAACATCACAAACAGGAACTATTTACTGAAACTGGCAGGTCTAGCAGTCCAGTTGATCTTCAGTAATGTAACAAAGACACGGAAATGTGATGTGTTCAACACACTGATAAGAGTCAGAAAACATACCCCCACAAACCTCACACGCGAACATGTCCACAAACATACCCCCACAAACCTCACAAGCAAGGAAAGCAACGACAGAAAGAAATCCAGAAATGTCTCTTTAGCATATGTTGTTGTCAAATTCAGACACATGCTTGACACTGGTACTGCTATTTAGAAGAATCCATCCAACCCAGATAAATTGGACCAGGGCAGTTAATCACCTATCTGAACAATCATATGAATAACTCTGCAAGCTTAGGGATTACGTCGTTACATTAAAAAAAGGCATATATAGAGTTCCTTATTTGTTATTATTTTTAATGTAACATGGGTATCTCTATATTTTTACCTTTATTACAGCATTAGTATATAAAATAACTCTGAGGGTTGACTAGTGTAAGTTTAAGACACTAGTTCAACTTCCTCTTTTATCGCTCTATTATTCTCCTTCTACTTCCCATCCCAAAATCCTAATTTACTTTACATGGTATTGGAGCATATGATCCATTAACTAGGGTTTTCCATTTTCTTCTTGTTCTTTCCTTCTCTTCTTTTTTCTCTTTCCTACTTTGTGGTAAGACATAATAAACTAGGGTCTGATCATGAAACCCTAGGTTTTCCCATCTTTACTTTCCCTTTTGTAGTGGTTCATACTTCATACCACCTATACTGTGTGTAGATGTGCAAGAGGTCATTCATGCAGATTTGATGGGATGACCTTGGCTTCTATATGTGTATGTGCATGCCGCATATAAGAAGTTGCAGCATGGTGTATTATTTTGTCACCAAGGCAAATCGCAGGTTCCTGTAATCTGTTGTGGCACGTTTCCCGAAATCATCACTTTTCTCATGGTCGACGTAACACGTTCCTCGATGACTGATATGATGCGTTACCCGAAACTGGTATGACGTCTCCCAAGGTGGTATGATGCACTTCTCAATGTCATGTTGGAATGCTTCCCAAGGTCCACAGTGAGTACATCACAGGTATTAGTTTCTCTCCCAGCCTTTCCAAAGCAAATCGCAGGTATTCAAATTTCTCTCCCAGGCTCTCCAGAGAAAAATGCAAGTGTTTAGATTTATATCCTTGGCTCTCCAAAGTATCTCAGGTATCTAGGGAGAATCGCATGCTTTCTGGACTGAGTATAGATGTTTGTGACCTAGTGGCTGGTAATGGAATCTAAACCTAGTCTATTGTCTTCTTCTGATAATTATGTACCTTGGTTTAAATATGTACAAATTTTCCAAACAACTAGAGGGAAACTCAATTATTTAACTACATAACAGCCTCTGAGGGAAGCCAATAATTATGCAGTGGACTTTAGAAAATGCTCAAATCATAACATGTTTGTGGAATAGTATGGATCCACAAAGTCTAAATCTGATGTTTCTAGACAGCAAAAGAAATATGGGAGGCAGTTCGAGATGTATTCTGGTGATAAGAATTTTATACGTGTATCAACTGTTTCAATTTTTTTTTTCCTTTGTAGCGAGGTGATCAAGTCTTGGTGAACATTATGCATGGATAGGGAATATTCAAGTTACAAAGTTTCTTTTTGCCCAAAGGCTGAACTTGAGCTTGTGTGAGCTCAAATCCTTAGTAGCAAAGAGCTCCCATCGTTGACAGAAGTTTACTCTCGCCTTCAACGACTGCCTCTCCGCCACTAAAACCACAACAACTAATAATTCCACCCTTGCAGCTTCGAGTAATTTTCATATCTCGGAGAGAGGTGCCTTTATCAGTTATGGTGGCCAGACAGGGTAGTAGAGGTCATGGAGCTGGTAGATACTTAGGGGACGGCCACAGTAGAGGACATAGTAATCGTAACTGTATTCATTGTGGTCGTGATGGTCACATCTTCGATAAGTGGTGAAATCTTCATGGGAAAATGACATGGGCCAATCAAGCTTCTACTATGAGTGTTGAGGCTAAAATTCCAAACTATACAACCCCTCCATTGCCTGTCACGTCTGCTACTATGTCTATTTCCCAAGAGGAATTTACCGAGTTGATAAAAGCCCAACAGTCAGTTGCTTTTTCCAGCCAACAATTCGTTGCTTCCTCCAACTCTACTGCCACATTGGTTAAGTCATGTATATCTTGTGTTGCTTTTACTAGTTCTTCATGGACTAATAATTTTGGTGCCTCAGACCATATGGCTGGCACCCAAGTGTGTTTTCTTGTCTTAGTCCATCTAACTCCACTTAGTGTATTACTCTTACCAATGGCACTATATCTAAAGTGTTCAACATTGGTACTGCACATCCCCATTCCTCTTTCATTATCTTCTGTCTTGTACATATGTCAATTTCCTTTTTCATTTAACGTCTGTGGGTAAACTCACCAAATCTCTTAATTATTCCATTACCTTTGATCTTTCTAGGATTTAAAGACGAATAAAAGGATTGTAAGGCATGAAAACGGTGGTTCTTACTATATATATGGTAGTCGTGGTCCTCAGAATTCTGTTCTTCAAACCACACTCTCTCCTCACCAATGTAATTGTTGCCTCATTCATTTGTCACTATATAGTTTGAAGATTTTAGTTCCTACTTTGAGTCAATTATCTTTTTTGGATTGTGAATCGTGTTTTTATAAACATACCATGTCTGTTTCCATCTAGACTTAATAGTCGTGTCTAGTCCTTTTTCAGTTGTTCATTCTAATGTTTAAGGCTCGGCTAGGATATCTTCATATAATGGTTTTAAGTACTTTGTTAATTTTGTGGATGACTACTCCCAAATGACATGGATCTATTTAATGAAAGAGAGATCCGAGTTGTTCTCTATTAGTGCAAACTCAATTTGGCATCTCTATCTGTGTTCTACATTTTAATATTGCCAAAAAATATACTTCACTATTTCAATATTATTTTCGCTCTCATGGTCTGTTACATCAAACCACTTGAGCTGGTACACCTCAACAAAATGGGATGGCCAAAAGGAAACGTCATGTGTTAGAAGTTGCTTGTTCGTTTGCTTTTCTAGATGAACATACTCAAAATACATTGGAATGATATCCTCGTAACTTGTCATCTCATTAACCGGATGCCTTCGCCAGTTCTTAATAATAAGGCTTCATTCTCAATTTTGCTTCCCCCATCGTATTTTTGTTGTACGCGCTATGTTCATCGTTTAGATCCAGGAGGATAAACTTGATCCTTGTTCTATCATGACTTTTTGGTATACTCTCATACTCAAAAAGGGTATCAATGTTACAATCCTCTTCACCGAAAGTTTGTATGTTGATGTCTTCTTTTTTGAATCGTGTTCTTTTTTTTTAGATTAGCGGCCAGGTGTTCTTTATTCATCTTCCCATAACAGGTTATCTTCATCTTGATACATCTAGCTTTACACCTACTTCTGGTTTTACTCATTCTAATTCTAATTTGTAGGTCTATGTTTGATGGTGCCATCTCACACATCTACCAGTTGTTGCCTCTGAACCGTCGACTGTTCATGTGCCTCCATCTTCTTCCACATCTGCAGATCTACCTCCCTCGCCAGTTCTTCTCATTGCCCTTCATAATGGAAAAAATGTGTGCACTTCGCACCCTATTTCTTAGTTTGTTTCTCTTACTCATTTGAGTCCTTGTCATACATTTGTCGCCTCTCTTTCTCTGTCAGTTCCTCTACTAATATTTTGGACGCTGTCACATTTTGGTTGGAGCAAAGCAATGTAGGATGAAGCGGATGCTCTTAATCATAATGGTACTTGGGACCTTACCTCTCCCACCTGGTAAGCAAGCTGTGTGTCGTCGCTAGGTGTAACCATCAAACATCTTCTCGATGGATCTATAGATAGGCTTAAGGCCCGTCTTGTTGCCAAAAGTTATTCTCAAACCTATAGCATTGACTATACTGAGACGTTTTCTCCAGTGACTAAAATATCTTTGGTACATGTTATCATCTTTCTTGGAACTAATGCGCAATGACCCCTGCAACAGTTAGACATTAAAAATGTATTCCTTCATTGTATCTTAGATGAGGAGGTTTATAAGGAGTAACTGGTTTAGCAGGTTTAGTATAGTACTTAAGTTTGGTTTGAGAAGATGTCAATCAGACCACTCTGTAGTTTGTTGAAGTTTTGTTGATGGCAAGATTGTTTTGGTTGTCTATGTTGATGACATCGTGATTACATGTAGTAATGTCAAGGGTATAGAGAATTTGAAATAGTTTATTCACGTACACTTTCACACTAAGGACTTTGGACAACTAAAGTAATTTCTGGATATTGAAGTTGCACGGCCAAAGGTTGGAACTAATGTCTCAACAAAAGTATATTTTGGATTTACTTGAGGAGACTAGTTTCCTGAGAATTAAACCAGTAAACACTCCAATGGATCCTAATGTGAAGCTTAGTGTTGATCATGGAGAATTGTTTGATAATCCTGGAAGGTATCGAAGACTAGTCGACACACTTAATTACCTTACCATCACTAGACCAAATATTTCTTTCGTTGTTAGTGTGGTAAATTAATTTATGCAAAAACCTTGGATCCCACATTGAGAGGATGCAATTCATTTCTGAGATATCTCAAGGGAGCTCTTGACCTTAGTTTGTTATACCAAACACATGGTCACGTATGTGTTGATGGCTATACAAATGTTAATTTGCTAGCTCATCATCAGATATATCTACCACAAGATATTGCTGATGCGGGAGTATTCTACATGATAGTCCGCAGTTACGCCGGATCAATGAAGAGAGTTTTTATTTGCTTTCTAGTGTTAGCTTTTTTTAGTGTTTTGGGTGTAAGAAAATAGCCCAAGATATGGGCCTCGTTGTAATTTTGCTTGGTTTAAGTTGTATTTATTTTAGACCATTAGATCTTATTAGTTTATTTGGAAGGCTAAGATTGGATTAGGGTTATTTGAGTTAGTATTTAAGTCATCTTTATGTAATTCTCATATTATGATATAAGAAATAGAAACTCTTTTGAGAAATCTCCTATGAATGAAAAACATAGTTTGAAGCCAGTCTATCTTGGTGTGAAGCCAAGCTTATTTTGTGCGAAGCTAAAGATAACTTTATCTTCTCTCTTAAAACTCAATCTCTAGTTCTTTTCTCCATTATTTTATCATTGTTTTTTGGTCAATTTTCTGACCTAGAAACCTTAACCGTCCCCATCCAAAACCCTAACCCCTATCCGATTGCAAAACAATCTCCTGTCCTACATCAAATTTGGTATCAAAGCCAAAAAAAATCCTACCATCTCCTCTCTTTTCTTCCCTCTTGATCTTTTTTCTATCTCTAATTTTTGGGCATTTTTGACATTCCCCCCATGTTATCTTTACAATTAGACATACCCCCCCAACATTTGAAAAAGCTGACATACCTCCCTATGACTTGGTCCATATTCATTTGACCAGTGTTGACCCGAATTAACTCCCAAATTTTGTATTAAAGGACAAAAGTGCCCTTGTCTTCAACCTTAGAACAAGGTTTTGGCCCAAACCTTTGTTCTAAGGTTGAAGACAAGGGCACTTTCATCCTTTAATACAAAATTTGGTAGTCAACTCAAGTCAAAACTGGTTAAATGACAGTGGACCGAGTCATAGGGGGGGTATGTCAGCTTTTTCAAATGTTGGGGGGGTATGTCAAAAATTCCCTTAACTTTTATTTGTTCACGGTTACTGTTCATGGGTACCACAAGAAGAAGATGAAGATGAAAAAAAAAGATCTATGAGACAAGTTTATCAATGAGGATGGTTCCCAAAAGAAATGCTTCCATAGTATGATGATCCAACTAAAAAAGAAGAGGTGCAATTATAAGTATAATTGGAAGAGTGAAGAAATTCGGATTTTTTTAGTAATTCCAAAAAAAAGGTTGCTTGGTGAGATGCCTTGCACAGAGTCTTCTGTCGAAGATCAACTGCTCCAAGTATTTTCAAGATGGTGATTGATTGAAGACCCGGTTATACCACTACGGAAAGGGGTTTGGTGTTGAGTGATTCCTAACTATCTAAAGGTTTAGATCATTTTTCCTTCTTGTCGTCTACATCCGAATTCGAGGTTGAATTTTTTTTCAACCAGGAGGGTTTGATGCGAGCATTCTACGTGATAATACGTAGTTACACCGGATTAGTGAAGAGAGTTTTTATTTGCTTTCTAGTATTAGCTTTTACTTTTTTTTAGTGTTTTGGGTGTCTAAGCAAATAGCCAAATTTATGGGGCCTGTTGTAATTTTGCTTACTTGGTTCAAGTTGTAGTATTTTTTCAGACCATTGGATCTTATTAGTTTATTTAGATGGCTAAGATTAGATTAGGGTTATTTGAGTTAGAATTTATGCAATCTTTATGTAATTCTTTGATTATAATACAAGAAATAGAAAAACTCTTTTGAGAAATCTGCTATGAATGGAAACCTAGTGTGAAACCAGAGTCTAACTTGGTGTGAAGAAAAGCTAATTTAGTGCGAAGCCAAAGGTAACTTCTCTTTTCTATCTCAATCTCTGGTTCTTTTCTCCATTATTTTATCCTTGTTGTTTTGGTCAATTTTCTGACCTAGAAACCCTAGCCGTCCCCATCCAAAACCCTAAGCCCTATCCAATCGTAAAATGGTCTCCCATCCTGCATCAATTGCACATTCTTTGGCAGAGTAAGAAACAAATTGTGGTGGCTTGGTATAGCACTGAAACTGAGTATCAAGGTTATGGCTCACACTACTTGTGAGTTGATATGGTTTACGGATCTTTTCCAAGAGATAAGATTTACAATTGATCTCCCTATCCTCTGATTTGTGATAATCAAGAAGTTGTCCATATTGCTTCTAACCATGTTTTTCATGAGAAAACCAAGCACATTGAAGTTGATTGCCACTTCATCACAGAGAGACTTGAAAATGGTGACATTTGTACTCTATAAGTGAAGTCAGAATATCAGTTAATTGATCTAGTTACCAATGCATTGAGTAACACGAGTGATTTCTTATCTTCCAAGGTGGATGTATATGATATATATGCAGCTTGAAGGAGAATGTTAATACAACACAGGGATATTTCTGTACTTATATATTTATTACAGTATTAGTATATATAATTGTTAAACAACCATTTACCCCAAAAAATTGATCTGTTAGGGAAAGGCAAAACAACTATGTACACCAACGGGTTGTCAGGGCCAACACAATATGTGCGCGAGAACACATCATCTGCTAACACTCCCCCTCCTCAGTGGGAATGCACTCCGTTAGAGACTTGAACCCGCGACCTCCCGGGCTTTAAGGCTCTGATACCATGTTAAACAACCATTTACCCCAAAAGATCAACCTGTTAAGGAAAGGCGAAACAACTATGTATACCAACGGATCGTCATGGCCAACACAATACGTGCGCGGGAACACATTATCCGCTAACAATAATAACTATGAAAGTTGAGTAGTGTAAGTTCAAGACACTAGTTCGATTTCCTCTTTTTCTATTCTACTCCTTCCTCTTCCCATCTCAAAATCCTAATTTACTTTACAGTTGTGAACATTTTTTGCATGGTTAATTAATTGGCTTGTGCTTTAGAGTGAGTTTGGAAGTGCCCCAGAGTGAGGGGTATGTTTCTGTTTTCCGAGCATACCTTATTATGACAAAAAAATGAAATAAATAAAATAAATTCAAGGTAAAGTTGTAAGAGTCGTAGAGGCCATCCCTTCTAGATAGCAATTGTTTCTTTTGATAAGTCCATTTCTTGATAGCGATTGTGATTGCGTCAACGGCATATTTTACTAATTAATTGCTTAGACGACTACCTGGCAAGGCCGAACAAAAACCTTATCGGATAAAAAGCAGACAGCATGACTTACGGCCACACTAAGTATAAGCTGTCCACAGGTATAACTGATAGCAAATAAGCTTGAGTACGTCAAATTAACTAAATCCATTTTGGAGTAAGCTTTTAGTCTGTAGAAAACTGAACTGAACAATGAAACCAGCGCTGTCTAGCATGCTTAGATTCAAACCACTTACAGCAAAGTCATCACTCCATACTAATGAGTTGGAAAAAGATTGTTTTATAAATGTAACAGGTTTACGGTCATACCTTATCATTGTCCAACCCAGCCTCTTCAAACGCTGAGAAAGCATCAGCTGACAACACCTCTGCCCACTGCAAAATTAAGCTATTTAGTTTCAGAAGTGGAATGATAACACTGCAACTGATGGTAGGAATTATTAGTAAGAATTTACAGATAGTACATCTCTTAATACATAGAGATTCTTTCTCCTGTAATCCTTTCTATTTTTGTGGCAAACATATTCTTCTGGTATTTCTGGTCTCGCTTCCCCTAAAGTTTTTATGGTGAACTGTATTAAAGGTTTCCTTTCCTTAGCTATTAGCCTGCTCAATCCCCCTATTATGACTTTGATTGGGTATATCAATTTGGAAACTCAAGTTATGTTCGTCCATGACTGTTTTTGAGGGG
Organism: Euptelea pleiosperma; assembly: GCA_035048495.1. Taxonomy (NCBI): domain Eukaryota; kingdom Viridiplantae; phylum Streptophyta; class Magnoliopsida; order Ranunculales; family Eupteleaceae; genus Euptelea; species Euptelea pleiosperma. The sequence goes on along the minus strand of CM068542.1, from coordinate 29,703,614 downwards.
GAAGCAATTCATGCCTGCAGTCTACATCATGGTCAAACAAAATGATCACATTAAAAAATCACTATTTTTTTTCAAATTAATCATGCAACAGGCCTACACGTCTAGCATGAGCCATCAGCTCTTTCATATAATCTAGGAAGCAAGTCAGACTGTAAGAGTGACCATCTACAACAATTCATAATGTAGGAAAAGAGTAGAAAAGAAATATACAATAACCTCTTTTATTATTTTACCCTTTTGAATTTGTAATATGTGTCTCTACAAAAGATATCTGTCATCTTCCTGTCACTATTTTCTCGACGCAATTCAAGTTAAAAGGCAACTTATAGAAAAGAACCTCAAATGTGCATTTCAAGGACATTCCAAATTTCTCAAAGATTTCTAGTTTCACGTGGATAGTCAAACATTGGTGCCATAAGAAGAATGAACAGTGAGCAAAATAAAGGGTGCAGTTTGATATCAGAAAGTTTAAAGAACAAAGACTGAAAAACAGAACGAAGACAGCAAAAACATAAAAGAAACCACAAAACCACATGAGAAAGCAACAAACAGTACCTTGTAACTGTAGTATCCAGCTGCATATCCACCTGATACACACAAAAATTTGATCAATACTAATTAACAAAACCACAAGAAAACGTCACATCTGAAGTAATCCAAATACTTTTTTTTTTCAAAAAAAGTTCACTTCATGAGCAAACCTGCAAAGATATGGCTGAAACTACAAAGGAATCGGTCCTCTGGCAGCGGTGGGATAACTTGTGTTCTTTTACCTACTCTTTGATCGATATCATAGATAGATTCTGCTCCATCGGGAACATACTTTGTATGCAGCTCCAAATCTAGACTTGCAAATCTTATCTGCAAAATAATGAAAATATGGCATATAATTACTTACCTTGTCATATATTCAAGGATCGATAGAATAAAAATGTGCGTTTTCCTCCAGTCACGGCCTCTTTATTCATCAAGACATGAAAATTGCCAGTACAGCAAGGTATTGTTCGCACACTTCAAAAATTCTGACCAGTTGATTTAGCAGGTGCATTGCCACACCTCCTTAGCAAATTCTGACTACAACAAGCAAAGTCTTGTCGTAACCAACATAATGTGTAGGTTTGAGGTCAAAATGGAATTGGGCACCAAAAAAGTGAGTATGAAAACTGAAGACAATATTATTGGTTCGTGAAAGGTGCCAATGTTCTTTTGTTCTTTCGCTATTGAATCCCACAAACTTTCCTACACTTGCCAACAAAAAAGGGATTCCAAAGATACTTGCCAGAGTTAAATTCACAAATCACGTCATACCAATGAATTTTATACAGCTACACCACAATTGTTTAATTCCAGCATTTGGGCAAAAGATTCAACCCATCAGAAATCCAGCATTGAAAACAAAAGATAAAATACTAGAGAATCAGATTTGGAATCAAATGATGCTTATGTTGCTTCATCTTATAAATCATTTTCACAAATATGTACACGTGCGAATATGTAAAAGGAATCGAAGTCAGATATTTGTACATCTGTACAAAGACTGAACAAAGTAAATGAAAATGCTACAACAAAAAAGTTAGTAGCCAAGTATTCCTCGTCATATAAAACTAACCTGACGAAGGCTTAGTGAACCTGCACGGAAAGTCCTTGCTGCAAGGAGCTTCAAATATATTTCTTCAGGAAGACTCTCTCCAGTTTCATAGTGTTTTGCAATGCTCAGCAGAGTATCCCTGCAGCATCCGATACAAAAATCAAATGATGATGATGGATATTGACACAAGGATGTCGTTCATGTGTACATTGTAGAAAATACAAATTAATCAACTGATCAAGATAGACAAACGGAACAATACTAAAACTGTCATAAATTAGCAAACAATATGAACTTTTGTATTCATAAATAAAAAAAAACTAATAATAATTATAACTACATCCGAAAACCATCAAGTATCATCCATCAAATACTATGTATCATATCAGACTATGATCTACTATTTTTGAAGCCCTGCCTGCTACAGATTAGGAACCACCAAAAACGCCCAGTCCTTGGAGAGGAAAGTGAAGAGCTTATGGCATTGGACCATATGCGTAATTCAATTTTTTTATAAATTCGTAATTCTCTTTTGGGTCTTGTTGCACATCTTTCACATCTCTTCCTTTTTGACTTTCTTTCTTTACACAATTACACTTGCGCAAATAAAATAAAACATGATCTTTAAAATTATAAGATCAACTTGCTTAAAATGTTACAGTTATTAGTGTACCCAAAGAGGAGTGCTAAGTTAAGAAATATAACGAAGAAAATTTTGGTTACAACATACCTTTGATAACACCAATTCTCCATGAATTGAGAAGGCAATTCAACAGCATCCCATTCTATACCCCGAATACCAGAAACTAGACCCTCATCTTGCTTTGTGAGCATATGCTGAAGCGCATGACCGAACTCATGGAAGACAGTCTCAACCTGCATATAGAACCATCAATTGACATGGCAACTACCAATCCAAAATTGCAAAACTGATTGTGTGCAATATTTCAAAAAACGTTCCTTGTGGGAAAATCACTAATCTTCAAAATAGCGTAAATATGGTTCAACGCTCCAACATAATCTATGAGACATGTTAAATATAAAAAAGATTCATTTTTTTAAACATCAGACCCAATCCTAGGATAACCTTCAACCATAAGATAAGGGATTATAGCCAGGTTAATTTTCTCATTGAATTTTATGGAAAATCGAGTATTTTGTCACTTCTTTTCCCTGGATTTTTAAGATAGCATGCCTATGTGAGGTGTAACTAGCAATATCAATTTGGCCTTCGAAAAATCACTTTAAAAGCCAAAAAATAATCATTTGAAAACAGACGTCTATAAGCAAACTTTACCTCACGAAAGGTCATAAGGCTTGGTTTGTCCCCCAGTGGGGGTGTTTGATTACACACCATGTGGGCGATAGGCAACCTAGCTGAGGCACCATCACGTGCAAGTACACGACTTCGACCAACAACCACATCCATCCATGCCCCACCACGTTTTTCAGAAGGGCGAGAATATGGATCAAAATAGAAGTATGCAATTGGATTGCCTAAAGAATCTTTGACACGATAAAATCTGACATCTTTGATCCAAACCTGGAGAAAGTAGTACATACATTATTAGGATGTAAGAGAAACATGTTCAATGTTGCAAGCACCGAACAAGTAAGCAAGTGTAATCACTGAATAGAGATATTACTGGAGCTAGGCCATCGGCTGGCTCAATTTCAATTTCGAAGAGCATCTTTGCGAGGCTAAAAAGGCCATCCATAACCTTTGGCAGTGAAAAATATGGCCGTAACTCTTCCTGTAAAGTTAAAAACAGAGGCAAATAATACATAAGCCCCACTGTACAAAAACATGGGCATATTTGTACTGCCAAAAACCTCATACATAATACGCATGCAACATTAAGTTATAGCTTCAACCGCAATAACAGATTATAGAAAAATCTATCAAACAATCATTATTACGTTGCAATTTACTACCAATTGGTGTTACAATAACACTGCCAAATTAGCTACTTTAGTACTTTTGCTGTTTTTCATGTTACCAACACATCATTTTTAACATAGGACAACTTCATTAGAACCTTCCTTACACAGGCATATAAAAAGAGCAGATTAACAAGTGAAAACTATGAGGGCATGCCTCACGGCTGATTTCTTTCAGTGTCGAGGTAAGGCTGGTAAGCCTTACTTATAGTTGGATAATGACCCGACTAGGGGTGGCCATTTGGCCCGCGGCCCAGCCTGAGCCCAGCCCGTTTAACTCGGGCTTAGCCCGGCCCGGTGGTAAGCCTAGCCCGGTCTGGCCCGTGAATTAGATGGGTCGTGCCTGGGTCCCAAATGCAGCCCAGCCCGCGGCCCCGTCAAAGCCCGGCCCGAAATATGATTCATGGGTTTTGTATTAAAGCCCGACCTTGAGCTCGGCCCAGTTCGAGTCCAAGCCCTATTACATTACAACATTGCATATTTTGGTCCTTAAGGCTCGGCCTGTTAAAGAGGCCCGAAATCCAAAGTCCAATAGAACACTTCAATTTGACAGTTGCACTGGAACTAGTCCCTAACCATAAACACCTTCCCTAAATTCCGTCCTGCTTAAATGAAACCTGGGCAGCCAAGGATGCTCAACCTATTAAACAACTCTTACATGTGAATGTCTTCTCTGTTTTGGTCCATGTTTGAACCAAAACAGAGCCTCCGTTTGCACCCAAGGCAATGCTCTAACCACGGGTCTTACAAACACTTGGTGGGACCCACCGATACCATACCCATGCATTAACACACTACACACACTAAAAGAATTCCTTTTCATAGTTATATAATATGTATTCTCTCTAACCACGTTTCTTACAAACACTTGGTGGGACCCACCGATACCATACCCGTGCATTAATACACTACACACACTAAAAGAATTCCTTTTTATAGTTATATAATAGGTATTCTCTCATAAGTCATAACAGAACATATGAGTACTCTGTTTTGGGTCTCAATGTGTAATCCAAAACAAAGACTCCGCCCAAGCCTCACTTGCATGATCATGGGGGGCAGATATAGGGTGGGGCCCGCCTCTAAACATGAACCACAGAACACTAGCAGCAGATGCCAATCGCGTGGATGTTTGGGCATCGTTGAGGTGGACCCACAACTAAAAACCGGTAAGTTTAGAGGGTTAAAACCAAAAGGAGAATGGTGATTACCTGCGGGCTGGATGGAGAGAAGTTGCTAGCTGCATACAAAGCCAAGCAACACGTCCAAGCAAAGTGGAAATCCAGATGCGCCGGCGACGAGGGAGAGTTGACAAATGTTGCAGCCAAACTGGTCAGTAAACATGCGGTGTTGCTGCATGGTTTGTGCTATCATATATGTATTTACGTATTTTCATGTATAAGGGGTAGTTCTGTAAATACCTCCTTAGAGGGGTATACTTGTCTTTTGTATTGGTTTTTATATAAATAAGAATTATGGAGTCATTGTAATTAATCACATGACATCCATCATTTCTCTCTCTCTCCTCTCTTCTCCATCTTCTTCTTTACTTTGAAACCCTAAACCTAACCCTAATTTCTCCATTGTTCTTCAATTCAACTTGGTATCAGAGCCAAACTACCAGGATTTAGAAGGGACTTCTTTCAGACATCACCCAGGAGGACGTTGATGTCATCTAGGCCGTACGTATGGACAGGTCTCCCATCTTCACTTGAAACTCCACCATTAGCTTTTTTCATGTTTTTTTTGGATCTATTTAGTGTGTTTTTTGGTCATTCTCCTTGAAAATTCAAAAAAACTCAGTTTGTGAACCAGGTCGATTTCAGGAGCCTTATTGGAGTTTTTAGGGGGGTTTGTTGCTTCAATCTATCCCCCCTCAAAATCTCACTCGATCGATTTCATTGAGTTTTGAAACTTGTGGGAAGATTTCTCTCCATCTTTTGAGACTTGTGGCTTTTATGCCTTATATGAGCTTTGGTTTGCTCTACAATCCACCCATTTCTTCCTTTAACCTCTTTAACAGTTGTTTGAGGACTCTAGGATGCCTTCATGCCACTCCATTATGCTTCCCTCCTTCATCTGGCCACTTCATGTCCATTTTCGAGGTTCATATAGGTGCCTCTTGATCACCATTTCTCATTAAGTCCTATATTTGGGTTCATTTTAGACCTTTTCTTGATCTATGGTGCTGCCTTGGCCCTTCGGTGTGCATAGCTTCTCTATTTAACTTCTCTTTGGCTTTCCTTGTTGTTTTGTGGTGGAAATGGCTGCCGATCTTCCTATATTAGATCCTATCCCACCTATTGTACCACCTATTATCCCGAATACTCCTACCAGATCTGTATTGAGCACGGAAGCCACCTCCAGAGGGACTGGAGAACCTATGGTGTCTCAGATGGTCGTGGAAAACCCCAGATTGCATATCACTAAGGTGAAATTGAATGGGAAAAATTATCTTGAGTGGTCACGGGCCGCTAAGATGTTCATAGGAGGCCGTGGTAAGATGGGGTATCTGACAGGTCGTGCTATTGAACCTACCTCACCTGATGATCCTCTTTATGGTAAGTGGGAGATGGATAATCTCATTGTGATGTCCTGGCTTGTTAGCTCTATGCAACCACATATCAGTCGTGGTTTTCTCTTCATGCATACTACTCATGAAGTTTGGGAATCCACTCAAAAGATTTACTCCCAGCAGTAGAATGTTGGTCGCGCCTATCAGCTTAAGCAGAGTATTTCTCGACTTCACCAGGAGAAGAGATCTCTATCTGATTACTTTGCCACTCTCAGGGGCATGTGGGAGGGGTTAGATCACTACCATGCCATCCATCCGACTGGATCCGAGAACATCAACAACTACTAGAGATATGTGGAGAAGAGTCGGATCTTTGAGTTCATCTCAGGGCTCAACTCTGAGTGTGACTTGGAGAGAGTTCAGCTCCAGAGCACTCAATCTGATCTACCCTCTCTGAAGAGGTGTACTCGTACATTCAGAGTGAGGAGAGCAGCCGTAGTGCGATGGCACCATATCTTCCTCAGAGATCTGCTCTGGTTACATCTACATAAAGTGGATCCAGTTCCCAGTCTCAACACTTCTAGAAGCCGAAGACTTTTCCTTCCACTAGCCAGCACTTCTCCTGGCCAGCAGTATCATCTTCCCACTACTAGGAAGCCCTCCAAGGAGAGGCCCAAATGTGATCATTGTGGCAAGTTAGGTCACATGCGGTACAAGTGCTGGGTGTTGTTTGGAAAGCCTCCTCGCTTCAGTCAGCCTAGATCTTTAGGTGCCCACTCTCCTAGCATGGATACTTTGGTATCACCGTCAGATCCGTCTCTTCAGAGCTCTACTTCGTTTACCCAGCCGCATTAGAGTTCCTCTCCATTGGCTTCTACTAGTCCATTGGCTGCTTCCGAGCTTGCAGGACTCCGCCAGTTGCTCTCTCAGCTAGATGGTCCTTCTGCCACTTCATCCTTTGCCAAGACAGGTATCATTCGATTTGCTTATCATGTGTCCATTCCCACTTCTAGTCCTAAATGGATTATTAATTCAGGGGCGTCGGAACACATGACATGCATGTCTTCTTTATTTTCGAACTATTTCCTTTGTTCTGGCCGTGATAAAGTTAGAATTGCAGATGGCACTTTATCTTCTGTATCTGGGAAGGGGGTTGTTATACCCTCTTCTAAGCTTCCACTTGAATCTGTTTTACATGTTCCCAATTTCACATCTAATCTCTTATATGTTGGTGCTCTTACCAAATCTTTGCATTGCAGTGTGACTTTCTTTCATTCATACTGTGTCTTTCAGGACCTCGAGACGAGGAGGACGATTGGCACTGGACATGAAGCTGGTGGCATGTACGTTCTTGATAGACGACCTTCTGAGCTCACAGCACTGCAGTCCTCACCTAGTAGTTGTAGGAGTAGCATGCCCGTCTAGGGCATGTTTCGTTTCAATATCTCAAACTTTTATTTCCAGTTTTATATGTTTCAGTTTTGTTATCTGACTTGCATTGTGAGACATGTGAGCTTTCAAAACAATGTCAATCTACTTATCCTTCAAGAGGTAATCGAAGTTCTATTTCTTTTGCTCTTGTGCATTTTGATGTATGGGGTCCTTTCCCTGTGGTTTCTATTTTTGGCTTCCGCTATTTTGTTACTTTTGTTGATGATCATATTAAATGCACCTGGGTTTATCCTATGAAAACGAAAGATGAGGTTCATTCCATCTTTTGTTGGTAAGTTTTGTATCTTGATTTTTCCTTTCCTCCTAACTATTTCTTGGCAACCAATTCTTCTCTTGATCTTAAGAGAGGATTTGGCCTCCATCAAGTGGTATCAGAGCATCGTTCGTTCTTTTGGGATTTTCTTTAAATTACAAAGAGACCCAATGGTGCGAGCACGTGGTCGTGGTGATCCCCCTTCACGAGAGTGTGAGATCCAAGATGTTGAAGTTGAGGATTTACGAAGGCAAGTGCAACAACTCACGGAACGTTTCGAGACTCAGGGTCGTGAAGATGATGGTCTCACGTCTGAGGATGATATTAACCCTTTCTATCATCATGCTCCGTGTGAAGAACCGGATGAAAATGCAATGGATGATCATGCGGCCTGAATTCAATTAGAATTCTTCTATCTGTGGAAGTATGTTGTGATTGGCCTTTATATCAGCTGGATATAAAAAATGCCTTCATGCATGGGGACTTGCAGGAAGAGGTTTATATGGAACAACCGCCTGGGGATGTTCCTTTTGGTCAAACTCAGTTGGTTTGTCGCTTGCGGAAAGCTATTTATGGTTTGAAGCAGTCACCTCGAGCTTGGTTTGATAAATTCAGTTCAATTGTGCTTGATTATGGTTTTCTATGCTCCACTTCCGATTAATTGGTCCGCCGGTGTTATTGTTTGGATTGTGTATGTGGATGACATCATTATCATAGGAAGTGACTCCCATGCATGGTTTAAAATTTCAAAATGTTTCGTAATGTTTCGTATGTTTCATAAGGAAACCGAAACGAAATATTCAATGTTTTGTATGTTTCATTTCGTTTCGTAATGTTTTGGAATGTTTCGGTTTGTTTCGCCGAGACAAATTTAATGATTTTGAATACTATTCCATAATGTTTCGTAATGTTTCGAAAATTTCATTTTTTCAATGTTCCGTGAACGTTTCGTTTCGTTTCGGAGTTTGTCTCGATTTTTTCACTTGACCGAGACATTCCTCCGAAACGAAATTTTAAACCTTGCTCCCATGGTATTTCAACCTTGAAGACTCATTTGTCTAGGCAATTTCATACTGAGGATTTGGGTCTTCTCCATTACTTTCTTGGCATCGAAGTTGCTCGTTCCAAAACTGATATTAGCCTTTCTCAATGCAAGTATATGTTGGACCTCTTATCTGAGACATGTACACTAGGCTCTAAACCAATTAATACTCCTACAGATCCCTATGTTAAGCTTGATGCTGGACAAGGGGAGGTTTATGCTGATGCTAGTCGTTACCGTTGATTAGTTGGTAAGCTGATTTACCTTACTGTCACTCGTCCAGACATCACCTTTGATGTTGGCATAGTTTGTCAGTTTATTCAATCCCCGTGACAGCCACATTGGGATGCAGTTTTTCGGATTTTGCGTTATTTGAAGCAGTTAGCAGGCAAAGGGTTGTTCTATCGACCATCACAGACTTGAGCTATTACCCAGCTTCTCTGATGCTGATTGGGCTAGTAGTTGTACAGATCGTCGATCTACTTCAGGTTATTGTACATTTGTTGGTGGTAATTTGGTGACTTGGCGTAGTAAGAAGTAGAATGTTGTCACTCGCTCTAGTGCCGAAGCAAAATACAAGGTTATGGCCCACACTGCGTGTGAAATGTTATGGGTTCAGTCCCTTCTTAAAGACATGGGATTTGAGGTTCTTTCTCCTATGCCTATGTATTGTGACAATCAGACTACGAGTTTTATTGCTAGCAATCCAGTGTTTCATGAGTGGACAAAGCACATCAAGGTTTATTCATTTTATCCGTGATATGGTGTTACACAAGTAGATCATCACTCCATATATCAAGTCAGCAGATCAGTTGGGAGATGTTCTTACAAAGGCACTGCCTAGGAATCCCTTTTCTACTCTATGTACCAAGCTGGCCATGTTTGATTTGTATGCTCCAGCTTCAGGAGTAGTGTTAGAATTCTTAATTTATTTCATTTATCTTTATATTACATAGTTGGACTTTATGTAAAGTGTTGGGTGTAAGGAATATATCTATATTCTAGTTGGCGTAATTCCGTATGATACAAAACATGTTTGTAACTGTTCCTACGAGTGTTAGTGAGGCCTTGAGAATGTCTGGTACGCATATCTCATTGACTACCTGAAGACTAAAAGACGAAGACCGAAGACTCAAAAGATTGAAGACTGATTCATCTGAAGAACCGTTCTATTGTCTGTTTAAGATCGTGCACACTCGCATAGGAAGGTAAGTGACTTAGTGACCTTAGGACTAAAATTTTAATTAATAAACTTAGGCTAAACTTCGTTGTTGGACAAGACTTAAGTTCAAACCAAATGAGTATATAAAAATCTGAACCAAGAGGAAGTCCAATCGATTGGACACTGATGTGGAATTGATTGAACCTTACAGGACAGAACTTCCAAAAAGCCCAATCAATTGGACACTGATGTAGAATTGATTGGAGATATACGGACAGAACTTTCCAAAAGTCCAATCGATTGGACTGACGAACGGAAAACAGAAAACCCACGGAGCAATGGAATCGATTGGGCCTGAGCACCAATCAATTGGACCAAGTGCCCAATCGATTGGACACTCAGCTCAATCGATTGGACCGAAAAGGAAACGTTCAAAAACGTGCACGGATTTCGTGGCCCACTATCCCCATCACTTGTTCGGCCTAGTGCTTCAACTCTTTTATAAATAAAGCCTCCCTTGGGCTTTAGAAAAGACACAATACACATTGACACAACCAAAGAGAGTATTTTCAAGCTATCGAGAGCCTTCTTAGAGTTGTCCCTCCGAAGAGAAAAACCCCGTAAGCCATTCCTTTTTCTAAACGGTTTTTCTCTAGTACCACGTATGACTCAACACATTTGAGCAACGTTAGGAGTCAGGGTGTACTGAATCTTTCACCTCCGGGGATGGACCAATGAGTGAGAATAAGATCAGGGTGTACCGATCAACGGTAGGTTTGGGGCGTACCAAACTGAATCAGCGGCAAAGGAATAGTTATTGGAAGGGCGCTCGTGGATTCGACGTGTGGAGCTAGAGGACATGGACGCACCGACAGTTAGCCTAGAGTGTTGTATGTTGTACGAAAACGGTGTTGCATAGGTAACTTCTGTAACTCAACTTTCAGTTAATGATACTTTCCGTCTGGATGTGGTCCCGTGGTTTTCTTTGGCTAAGGTTTCTATGTAAAAATCACATGTGTTATGGTTTGTTGATTTTTATTTCCGCACCTTTTTGAGATTAGAGCAAACGACCTAGAGACAATATATCCTTGAGATATATTCGATTGTGATAATCATAATCATTAATCAATAGCGAACGTATGCGATTCAAACCTACCCTTCCCAGTAATTTGAATTGGATTGCTAGTTAATCGGTTAAATTTTAATACCTATTCAACCCCTCCTCCTAGGTATCTAGGATATAGTGAAACACATTTTTTAATAAGTTAGTGAAACACAGATTTTCATTGGGCCCATATGTTCTATTAATGTAAGTGGGCCCACACCACTTAAGTGACTAGTATATATATATCACAATGAGGAGGCCAAACTACCCAAGTTTGTGACTCTCTCTTGCTCTCCTCTTCTCTTCTCTTCTCTTCTCTTAAACCCTAGGACTTTACTTGTAACAAACACATCATGAAACACATCTCAAGGAAACCCTGACCTACAGTTGGATTCCGACCCAACCTCCCAATCAGAATGGGTACATTGCTGGTGATTTACACTGTAACACTACCCTTGGAGTCTATTTACAAGACTCCACTTTTTAAGGATCTTAGTCTTAATATGTCAGCTAGAGAGGCTCCCTAACTGAGGGAACTTTATATTTTAGTAGAATTCTATACTTCGTAGGATATTGGGATGTAAGAATCTATAAATATAGACCCCCATAACTAGAGAAAGAAAAGATAAGCAAAAGATATGTAATCAATTTTTTTTTTTTTGATAAGTGTAAATGTATTAAAAGGCCGAAGCCGAAAGAAGTAATCAATTATTATAGTGAACTGCCCAATCGGGTCGTGGATTTAGTCGCAAGATTATAGCGACAAAAAACCATGTAAAAATGGTGTTCCATCTCCTTTTCTTCTCTTTAATTCTTTTTCATTGATTAATATGTGGATCTCTTAATCTTGGATCTGGCGCACAAATCCCGAGATGATTGACGGCCAAAGCTCAGACTTTGCACACACAATTTGCTAAGGAAAAAGATTGAATATACTACAAAGAAGTCAGGAGAGCAAATCCCCCATACAAGGAATCCTTTGTACATCGCCCTTAACCATTGAGCCGATGATATTTGACATGTTTTGAGAGTTTTGAAGCTTTTTTGCACATAACACATTATTTCCAAAAGCACCCAAACAGCATTGTGTCGACATAGTCTACAGCAAAAACACGTTAGTCCCTTAGTGTTAAAACTCAAATAGTGGAATCAGTTCCATGGAGACAAACAAACACCAAGTCCAACCACAACAACAAACTCCTCCCTAGGATTTAAATCCAGGGCATGCATCCAAATCAAGATAAGTATGGGTAATTCTTTTAAGTTTTCTCCATAAGAAATGCATTCCATACTACAGGAAAAGCAGATGACAAACAACAAGAATTTGGCTCCCAAAACCCATCATATTTCCCTGGAAGCTCTACCATTATAGTTCAGTTGGAACCAAGTACACAACTAAGACCAAGCTTTTCCTTCTCAAAGTGATAGTTGTTCACCATTTACCTATTATCATGTATCTAGGGAATATGCACATAGGTCTATTATTTCCAAAATTTAAAATAGAAGCGGCTTCCCACCAGCAGTGCAGCCACCTTTAGAATTAACAATGGTAAGGGTTCCAAGGGCAAGCATCTATCACATATGGTTAACATCAAAGAACACCAATTCAGCAAAATGCACCCAATGGCATGAAAAACTCATGAAAGACCCTACTAAATTTACTACTAGTCAAAGTTGGGCTTCACTATATGTAGCTCACATTACATGCCTACTCCATGTACTACATGATACAAATAGATAGCCATCATTATTACATCTAACGTCAAGAAAAAATCACACGCCTAACAAGCTACTGATTCAAGCTTTAGTCAGAGAATCTAACACGCTTGACCTCAAGGAGTATGGAAGCAGAACACAAATTAGAAGACACACACACATACAGAATGAAGCCTACCTCATTTATGTCATACTTCGACTCACGAAGTCTCTCACTCCAAAAGTTAATGTCCCAGTGGCTCAAGTCATTAGCTTCTATAGCACCCTGATCTCTAGAGAAGTTCTTTAGGTCTTCCATATCTGCAGAAATCAAAAGAACATTCCAGTAACTTGAACCTTTTTCAACTTAATGGGGCTTCTTGTTGCAAAAGAAAAGGTACACATCAGGAAAAATAACTCACAAGAAAATAAAACATTCACTAGACACAGACCAGACGTAGTAAAGCAATTTTAGGATCACAACAATTCCGAAAACAACAAAAGGCAAACATGACTTCCTCACCGAATGTGTCACTCAAGATTTTTGCTTTTAATAAAGAAAGAAATGACACAAGATATAGTAAATTTAGTCTCTGTGAATTAGTCCTTGTTGCATATTCTTACAAGAGCACGTAGTTATAGAACAATACTTCTATATTCTTAAATGAATTTTGAGATTGTTTCCGATATTAACAACATATGATCCAAGACCAACACTTATATGGTATAGAAAAATTTTCAATTAAATTTAGTGACCACATGAATAGAAATCTTCTATGGATAAGTATCATTTTCATGTAACAGAAACCCTTTTACAGACATATACCAATATAAACTTCCAAGCTCAAAGACTAGCAACCTTCTCAGTTTTTCACTATGGGGCATAAATAAGTAAAATATATGCAACATGCTACCTTGAACTGCAGGGTTCCAAGAAGCACTCCGAAGTTTTTCTAGGAGCTCTTCTGCTTTATTAACAGTAGCCATTTTCATCGCCATGCTTACCTTGACATGAGAAAATGTCGCCGTGTAAGTCTGTGAAAGACGAGCATTCAAAACAAATGATACACCATACCTCAGCATAGTTATTGTAACCAAGAAGCTTAGCCTTCTCCAACCTAAGCTTCAGAATTTGGTCAATAATTGGTGTATTATCAAGATCTCCACCAGATGCACGGGTTACATAAGCACGGTAGACTTCCTCACGCAAAGATCGGTTCCGAGCATGTTGCATAACAGGGAGAAAGCTAGGAGCATCCAATGTAATAACCCACGGCCCATTTTCAGCAGTAGCACTTTCATGACCCTAATGTGATTAACGATATGCATATTAGCAATAAGAGAGAAGGAATGAAAGCTGAATGTAACAGACGTGAGAAAAAACTCAACTATCAGAACAAATATACATTTTATTGATGAATATTAATGTAATAAAACATATGTAAGCATTGCAACATGAGATACCTTGGACACTGCCGTTTGTGCAGCTAGACCAAGTGCTGTAGCAGGCAATCCTTCAATGTCCTCCTTATCAGTAATTAATTTTTCAAACTTTTTCGTGGCATCCAAAACATTCTCCTCAAACTTTTGTGATAATTTTTCCAACTCCTGCAGACCATCTCAGAGTAAAAGGCATAAAGGATCAACCCACAAAAGGGAAAAAACAGGCATTTCATCATATCAATAAATCTACTTGGTTACATTCCATTAAAAATTCAAATGACACCAGTCAATGTTTTGCATACGAGATTGCACTCTAGGCCAATTTATTGCTTTGGTTTTCTTATAAAATGAATTGGAAGATCAAACAATGTTTTAAGTTTTTTCATTTTTGTTTTCTGCATCTCTCATGCTATTTCATAGATTTGTCTATTTCTCTATTCATGTGAGCAATTGTAGATTTGCCAAATAAACTACCCTTTTATCTCTCCATTTTGAAATGTAAAATACCAGAATTAATCTTAGATAAACAATAGAGTGAATTTTCAAAACATTGTGCTAAAAAGGCCCATTTGTTTAATGACTCTTTTCTACTACCAGATCCTCCAAATGTGGACGAGACACAAGGAAAGCTTTAGATCAAGGTAACAATGGGTGTCCCTACAGCAAGAGAGTTTCAGGTGTATCTTAACTTGCTTTAGATCTTTCCAGCATATACCCTTTTTCTAGTTGTATTTTACAAAATTTCACAATTTTTATCGGTTGTTCACTTAATCCAATTATTCGAGTTCATATTACCTTTGATTTTATTAGACAAAATTTTTTTCTGGATAAACTAGTAGGGTCATTTAGGACCCATTTGCACTATTGAAGTTGTAACTTCTAATAAAGACAAATTCTCTCCAAGGGACATCATAAAGGAATTCCACAGGAACAATCATTTTGCAATTTCAGCAATTCCTTA
Source organism: Euptelea pleiosperma (assembly GCA_035048495.1). NCBI lineage: Eukaryota > Viridiplantae > Streptophyta > Magnoliopsida > Ranunculales > Eupteleaceae > Euptelea > Euptelea pleiosperma. Next base: position 29,688,457 of record CM068542.1, on the reverse strand, counting down.
TTATGCCTTTTCTCATATAATCAAGGGCATCTTAGAACAACTGCTTGGAAAATTGATTGAACTAGTAAGACTGTCGGATACTTCTTTAAATTAAGATCCCCCTTGACGGTTAGTCAATGTCATTGACTAACACCCAGACATAATGAGCATTTCAACCAGTATAGTTGATTGATTTCAATTAAAAATCTGAACCCAAAGCGATTAGAATGAGAAACTCTGTTTACCCAAAAAAAATGAAATGAGAGACCGTTGAAAAATTGAAAACGAGATTACTAAAAAATGATGATGATCTCAAATCATACAGTAAAGAGCTTGAAGTTTTGTAAGAGTCACCTTTCCAGTCAACAAGAAGCAAGGGCGTGACCCTGATTTAAAGTACAGGGGGGTGCCTTACTAATTCGTCCAATTTCACAGGGAGTAGTGCTAAAATGCCCTATATTCAAATATACAAAGCATTTTATCCTTTTGAAAACCCAAAGGAAATGGGTAACTTGTCGTTTTCCCTATTTAATTATGGTACATGAGAGTGATCTATACTAAAAGATCTATAATGTGTCATTTTAATCACAAATACTCAAAACCTCTGCCTCATCATCACTCGAGATGCTTTATCCCAACTATTTGGGGTCAGCAACGTGAATCCTACATCGCTTTGAATTCTATCTAGATCTAAATCTTCTGTTAAGGCATGTGCCTTCAGATCTTTTCTTACTACCTCAATCCAAGGTTTAAAAAATCATCCCGTCTTGTTGTCTCAGTAAGCTAAGTAAAAAGATGTCTCGACCAAGACAAAAGGAGATGAAACGAGAAGATGGAAAAAACCGTATGTCTCGATAAGATCAAAAAATTTAATGTTTAGTTAAGCTACAAATTTGTCTTTGGAATTTAAACGTGTTTTAGAAGACAAATATACCATAAAAATAATGTATTATGTCTCGGTCAAAAATGGAACCATACTTTGAACCATGCCCCAATCTACATCAATTTCAGCCTTCCTCTCACCCTTTAGATCCTTCAGCTTGCACCAAAGCAGTCCTCATTGCATTGGTCTTTGTTATACATGCATGAACCCTCTCAATATATTTTCCTTTATTTTATCCCCTATTGGAGCTACTTCTAGATTCCGTTTGATGTGCTCATTTCTAATGTCTTTCCTAATTTTTCCACACGTCTATCTCAACAACCTCATATCTACTCATACTATGAACACATTGTTTCTTGAACCCCTATTTCACTTTTCAATGACCATATGAACATACAAATAAACTATTGGGAAGTAGTGCAAAGATTAGAAAATAAAAACAGAAATAAAAAACAATTAGGCACACCTTGCAAAATTTATACACCTAGATGAGGGATCACAATATCACCTTTTAGATGATAAACTGTTTTGGTAGTTACATGCGTGACATCACAACCTCAATATTTCCAAGCCTTCTTATAGAAGGGGATACACTTTAGAAGTGGATGCTCAAGGAATCACAATTTACCTACTTAAGATGCAAACAATTTTCAGAGAACAAAGAATTTTGCGTTGGATATAACACATGACATGAAAGAACCATAGGGTCTCTTCTCTTTTTTTCTTTTTTTGATAAGTAGAACCATAGGGTCTCTTGGAAAGGCCAGTCTAAGATTCTAGATCACTTAAGATCTATCTTACATGGAGAAAGAAATATGTCATTGTGATTATTAATAGATTTAGAAGATTTTCAATGCCTGTTATGTTTTTTTTAACCAATGTTATCAAAGCTTCGCCTGGCCGAGACCTCTAAAACCTACGCAGGAGCTGATACAAAAGCGCTTGCCTGGGCACTAAGGCACTATGTGTTAAAGGGTTGGTTCGTTTAGGCCATACATAAAAAATAGATGGTATGTATGCTTTATATATTAGGATAGATCATACTTAAAAGGTCAATGTTACACGTAATTTACATGTAAGAAAAACTCAAAGGTATATATACATAAACCCTATAAACGAACCATTCTCTAAACCCTAACAAGAGAAGAAAGTAAGCCTCCTGCTCTTATTTTTAATGATTGATTGCCGGGATGTTGAGTAGTGGGATACTAAGGATTAGGGGTCTGATACTTCGACTTTGTTTGAAGTTCGAACAGTTATGTTGGTTTTGAACTATTAGATGTGGCACTAAGTTACTAAAGTATCTTGATTTTGAACTAATAGATGTGGCGCTAAGCAACTAAACTATTTCATTTTTGTGCTTATTTCGCATAAAATTATTTAGTACTTAGGGGGTGTTTGGTAACACAAAAAAAGTAACTTCTTGACTTAATTAAGTCAAGAAGTTGAAAAGACAGTTTGGATTGTGTTTACTGTTTGTGGTTAAGAATTGACTACAAACAAAAGCTAAAAAATTTGTCTTTTGACTTCTCGAGAAGTTACTTCTTGCTTTGCTTCAATTTAAGAAACTTTTGTAATACCATATTTTCCCTCTAATTCTACCAAACCACTTCAACCATTTTTAATGACAAAAATATTACTTTAAGCCTTTAACACAAATTGTAAATGACCACTTCGTCCTGCCATATCAAATAAGTTAGTTTTGTCCTTCCAAAAACACTTCCACTTCTAGTACGCAACTTCTACTTCTAGTAACTTATACTACAAGTATAGGGCTGTCAATGGATATTATTCAAATCGAATATTAGCATATCTGAATTCAAATCTGAAAAAAATTACTCAATATCCGAATCCGATTCAAAATTCGACAGATACTTCAAATCAATATTCGAATTCAAATTTGATTAGCTTATCGGATATTCGATTCGCCCGATAAGAAAATTGGATTCAAATCAGTGTTTTTAAAGGCGTGTGAGGCTTACGCCTCGAGGTGCGCCTCGGGGCAGAGCTCTTAACAAATGCCCTGAGGCTCAATCAAAAGGCGTTTACACATTTGAGGCGTACGCCTCACTCCAAGAGGCATTGATGAGGCTTACGCCTCGTCAACGCTTCTTGGATTGGGCATACGCCTCAGATGTGCTATTTTTTGGCATGCTGTTTTAGAAAAGAAATAAAAAAAGGATGTCAAGATATTAAAAAAAAATAGGTGTCAAAGGGACCCAACAAAAAAATAAAATAAAAACCCTAAGTTCTATATTTAAAAGGGACCCAACATCGATTGATCTATAATTGATTGACGACGAGATGCTGAATTTCGACTTGGACTATCAAGAAGAGGATGTTGTTCATATAATTAATGAAGATGCATTTAATTTAGTAGAAGATTGAGTTTTTGATTGGTGTTGTGTTTTTTTGTTAAAGTGGTTGACACTTGAAAATATGCTTTGTTTTTTGAATTTTTGCTATATTTATTTATAGATTTAAATACTTATCTACCTAAAAAATGCGTGTGAGTGAGGTTTACGTCTTACGCCTTGAGGCGTAAGCCTCAAGGGTTTGGCTAGTGAAGCGCCTCGCCTCACGCATTAGCGTTTAAAAACACTGATTCAAATGATATCTGAAATCCGCAATTAAAATTCGATTATTAACTGATATTTTGATCTACAAATCACATTTTACAAATTCAAAGTAAATTTACAAATAAGATATCACAAATTTAATTCACCATTTTTACATTTCAAAATATATCATTCTTTGATTCAAACATTTTTTCACTTTTTTCTTCTTTGGGTAGATAAACTGGGATGGAACCAGGTATTGAGTATGCTCAAAGAATAACGTTCAATTCATACCCCCATTCGAGTATCATGCGTCAGACTCTCATTTCTTGCCTTTGGTGAACTCGAGGACGAGTTCTTTTCAAGTGGATGGGAGGGATGTAGAACACGTAGCAAAGGAGTTCATGAAGCGTTTGGACCGTCAAAAGTCCAAAGGATGCTAAAAACGATGTAACGGGCATTAATACTAAAGATATACTAAAAATGACGTAATAGGCATTAATGTAATTGTTTTTAGTGTCGGAATTGTGCGACGCCAGACTTCTCTGAAAGGAAACAACGAGAACGTCGATAGTCATCAGTTTCGCTCATGAGTCATGATATACGCCTAATTTAGGCCAAATTTCATCGTTTAGTGGGTCAAAACGGCAATTTGGCTAATTTTTGGAGAGTTTTGTTTTAGTAATAACTTAAGTTGTAGAAATCAAAATCACTCTTTGTCGATTCTGACGTGTTTCTAGGACCTACTATTATCCATTTCTAGTCTTAGAAGAAATTTCTATTTTTTTTCCTATTTTAGCAATTTTTAGACTTTTAGTAGGTTTCTATTTCTTTACTGATTTGCCCTATTTATGATGGGTTGTAGTGGGACGAAAGAATCAATTAAGTTTATTGTTTAAGCATTCTATTGCGTTTTCCTTGTGGATTCAAGGTTTATTTTCAGTTGAAGATGTTCTTCTTCCTGGTTCACTTTCGTGATTAACTTCACGCTTCCACTACGTCACATAAAACAGAAAAATATAACTCAACACTCCCTTGGTACATTGGTAGAGATTTTAATGTGATCAGATTCTCTCATGAGAAGGGAGGTACTGGGATTACCAAGAGTATAAGGGAGTTTGGCAACTTTGTGGGTAGGCATTTCCTAATTTCCTATTGGATTTGTCATATAGGGAGAGAAGTTCACGTGGTCCAACAACCAAGAGACCCCACTTTGTGCAGGCTTCGACAGATTTCAGGTCGCTAGATATTGAGCACTTTTCCAGCACGTCTCAGGTGGTGTTGTCTCAGCCAACATTCAATCACGTTTCGTTATTGTTTGACTATGGTGGCATTCAGAGGCTCCCTTCCCCCTTCTTTTTTAAAACATGTGGCTTTTTACCCCAAATTTCAAGGAGAGGGTGAGGGCTTGGTAGAATTCCTTTTCCTTGAGGGTAGGGCTAAGTTTGTCTTTCATACGAAACTCAAAGCTCTTAAAGAGAAGATTACTTCATGGAACTGTGAGGAGGTTGGCCAAGTCAATTGGAAGATGGATATCATCCTTAAGGAGATTGTACAACTTCATAGGAAAGAGAATGAAGTACTTTTATTAGAAGAAAAATGTAGGAGATCTAACCTCAAAAGAAAAGACTAGAGCTTGATTAATATGGCGGAGATTAGTTTTAAACAACCATTTACCCCAAAAGATCGACATGTTAGGGAAAGGCGAAGCAACTATGTATACCAACGGGTCGTTGGGCCAACACAACACGTGCACAGGAACACATCATCCACTAACACTCCCCCTCAACAGGAATACACTCCGTTGGAGACTTGAACCCGCAACCTTCCAAGCCTTAAGGCTCTAATACCATGTTAATGAACCATTTACCCCCAAAAGATTGACCTGCTAGGGAAAGGCGAAACAACTATGTATACCAACGGGTCGTCGAGCCAATACAACACGTGCACGGGAACACATCATCCGCTAACAATTAGTTGGAGGCAAAAGTCTATGTTGAAGTTTTAGAGGGAGGTAATAATACCAGATTCTTCCACAGAACAGCCAATCTTGAAGGAGAAGCACTATATATCCAACCTCCAAATTAATAATTGCCTACTATCGGCTTACACCTTTATCCGTTTAGGGTGACTAGACTGATGCTAGATATGCTCCATTTCGACGGCATTACTTCTGACCAAAGCCTTTAATTGGAAAGACCCCTTGAGGAGATTTTAAGATCTATCAAATCTTTAGAAGGAGACAAGGCTCCAAGGCCAGATAAGTTCTCTCTTGATTTCTTTAGTTATTGTTGGGACGTAGTAGGCTATATTTTGTGAGGGTGCCACTCGAGTTTCAAGAGGAATAATATTTAAATTATTGCTCAAATAGTACATTCACCACTCTCATCCCAAGTAAGAGGCTGAAGATATTTCTAACTACATGCCGATTAGTCTTGCTGGCAGTGAAGTCTTTGGCTTCTAGGTTTCGTGAAGTGTTGGTTGTGGTTATCTCTTTTGCCCTTTATATCGAATGAATGCATGGATTCGAGAAGACGGTCTGAAGTTCCGGGGGTGTTTTGCAAAATAGACATGGAGAAAGCATATTATCATCAATTGTGATATTATGGACTACTTGCTAGAGAGAATAGGTTGCAGCATCAAGTGCATGAGATAGATAAGGAGATGTATATCCACTACTTCATTTCCAGTGTTGGTGAATGGCACCCCAACCACTTATTTCAAGTGCTCTAGGGGCTTGAGAAAGGGAATCCTCTCTTCCTTTCTTTTCATTGTGGTGGTACATGCACCTACAGAATGGCGTTGAAGGCGATGCAGGTGGTACGTTGGAGGGTTTTGGTGTGGGCGATGGAGGTCTTTCTATTTCCCACTTTCAATTTGCTGATGATATTGAGTTGCACTTTAACTAGACAAAAAGTAAGGTTTTTAGGTTTGGGATGGTGGAAAATATCCCGTCTCTGGCTCATCGTTTCAAGTATGGTGTGCTTACCGGCCTCATATCTTGGGTTACCATTGGGCTCTGGCTTATTGTTTATTGATGCAGGACATTTAACCAATACTCCTCAAAAGCCGTGACTACTATTAGCGTGAGATTAAATTCCTTTATCTCATAGCCCATGATCCAGTCCCTCGGTCGAACCCTCCTTCGTGGGTCCCATTTCACACGAGTCATCCCACCCCCAGTGTACCCCATATACGCAGGCTGCCCCACTTGAGCCCGGTGTGAAAATGCTCCTGCATTAATCACCCCCGGTGAGGAGTCTCGAACACGAGACCTCCCGCTCTGATACCACTTTGATGCAAGGCATTGAACCAATACTCCTCAAAAGTCGCGACTGTTGGTAGCGTGAGATTAAATTCATTTATCTCATAGCCCATGATCCAGGCCCTCGGTCGAACCCTCCTTCGTGGGTCCCATTTCACACGGGCCATCCCACCCCGAGTGTGCCCCATATACGCAGGTTGCCCCACTAGAGCCCGGTGTGAAAATGCCTCTGCATTATTTACTGTGTGGTGTGCTTACCGACCTTGTATCTTGGGTTACCATTGGGCTCTAGTTACAAATCTAAAATTCTTTGGGACCGGATCCAAGAAAGATGTGAGGGAAAGTTGGTTTATTGGAAGATGCGCCTTGTGCTTGAGGGTAAGGTAATTTTGATTAAAAGCACTTTATCTAGCTTGCTAATATATTTCACCTCTTTTTTCCATTCCCATTGGTAAGCGTAGACACTGAAGAAAATGGACTTTTTATGGAATACTAGAGTGGATGTTGTCAAGTTTCCTCTTGTGAATTGGGAATCCATTTGCTATCCTATGAAGCAGGGTGGCCTAGGCGTAAAAAATTTAAAGCTTATGAAACATGCCTTTCTTGGGAAATGGTTATGGCAATTTGGTGAAGAGTCTCATGGCTTGTGGAAATGCATTATAGCGGCAAAGTATGGGTGTAGTTATGCAGGATGGGTCAGTGGCGTTGTGCGGTGTCTATATCTGATATGTATTTTATACATATATAGCGTATTTTTGGGTATTATGTAAATACCCCTTGATGTGAGGGGTGTACTTGTATTTCGCTTGTAGTCTTTTATATAAATAAGATTTAAGGAGTCATGGTGGCCTAATCACATGACATCCTTCTCTCTTCTCTTCTCTCCTCTCAACTCTAACCTAACCCTAACCCTAAAACCTACACTTCAACTTGGTATCAGAGCCAACCATCATCAACACCAGCAGCCAGGGTACATCGGGAGAGGAACCAGAAGCAATCTGATGACTGCCGACGTCATCAGACCGTACGGCTGACATCATCAAACCGTACGAACACGTATTTCGAGGTCTCTCGAAAACCCTACCACTTGATAGATCGTGTTTTTCCATTAATTCTAGTATTTTTTAGGGCTTTCTTGATGATTTTAAGCCCATCTTCTCCATAAATTAGTTTTTTATCATTTCATGAACCAGCCTCATGTTTGTTCTTTGTGGGAATTGTTAAGGGTTTTCTCTTGTTCGTTTTACCTCCCTACAATCATAGAGAACTTTTAAATCCAATTTCATGGGATTTGGTGATCGATTGAAGAATCGGTGAAGGTTTCTCTCCTCTCCAGTTACCGTCGGTAGCCTTTTTTGGCTTTTTTGGGCTGTCAGTTGGGTAGTAAACCCACATAGCTCTTCTATCTCTGGTTTTCAGACCTCTCTAAGGTCCTTGTGAGGAGAATGGAGGGATTTGTCCTCTCATAAGTGATGCCGGTGATCTTTTTTGGGTCTTTTTTTCGCTATCGGTTGAGTTTTTTAGCCACCCGACTCAGTTCCAACCCCTCTTCCATGGTGTATATGGGCTCTATGGTACTTCAATCTATAGGTGGACTGCAGTTAGGCATCTTTGGGTTCATTCTGGCATTCTCCGGGTCCTCTTGACTTTGCAATAGTCGATTTTACCCCTGTTCGAGCCTAGTGTGCTTTTATTTGCACTCCATCGACTTGGTACGTTATGGAAAAACAGTCACCACCCTCGGACACTCCCTCAGAGTCAGACATGAGCACGGAAGTCCCCCCCTAGTGGAGTTGGAGGGCCTATGGTGCATCATCTGACCTACGAGAACCCGAGCTTACATATTACTTCGGTGAAATTAGAAGGTAAGAACTATCAACGGTGGGCTCAGGCTGCACGGTTGTTTATTGGAGGCCATGGGATGCTAGGCCACACTACAGGGGATACAGTTGAGCCTCCCGGGACTGATCCCTTGTATCGACAGTGGGAGACTGATGACCATACTGTCATGTCATGACTCCTCAACTCTATGGAGCCAGATATCAGCCAGAGATTCTTATTCATGCACACAGCTCGAGAGGTCCAGGAGACTACTCGAAAGACCTATTCCCAACAGAACATTGGCAAGGCATTCCAGCTGAAGCAGAGTATCTCCCACTTCAGGCAAGGGGAGAAGTCTCTTGCTCAGTACTATACCTCCCTTCGCAACATGTGGCAAGAGCTCAATTATTATTACTCTTATCAGCCTCTTCACTCATAGGAGATTGCTCCTTATCTGCGACATGTGGAGAAGGGTCGGATTTTTAAGTTCCTATCTAGACTCAATTCGTCGTATGAGCTTGCTCGCGTCCAGATCTTGAGTAGCAGAGTGGATCTTCCCACTCTCAATGAGGTATATGCCTATCTTCAGAGTGAGGAGAGTCTCCCTCTACGATGAGCACCTCATCCCCGAGCGATCAGCGCTAGTTGCTTCTCCTGCTTACCAGCCCCAGCAGCCTCAGAGAAGTCCATCTTATCAGCCTCCTGCATCCGCTCCATCCTATGCTCCTACAGGTTCTTCTGGGAAACCCTCGACTAAGGAGAGGCCCAAGTGCGACTACTACGGCAAACTAGGGCATGTGCAAGCCCAATGTTGGAAATTACATGGTCGTCCTAGCCAGCCAGGGTCTTCTGGTGCTCATACTGCTAGTATGGATACTCTAGTTTCCCCTCAGGGGCAGTCATTGTCGAGTTCTTCTACCTTGGTTTCTCCTGGTGGTATCTCTGCCACTGAGCTTGCAGGCCTTCGACAGTTGCTCTCACAGCTGAATGGTCCTTCTGCCACATCGTCTACCTCCTTTGTTCAATCAGGTAACATTAGACATGCCCATCATGTGTCCCTTCCATCATCCGGTTCCACTTGGATCATTGATTCAGGGGTTTCGGAGCACATGACGGGCGTGTCCTCTTTATTTTTCAGTTATTCAATCTGTTCTGGCCATGATAAGGTAAAGGCTGCCGATGGCACCTTAGCTTGTGTCTGGGAAAGAGAATATCCTTCCCTCTCCTAAACCACTTCTTTCCTCTGTTCTGCATGTTCCTAGATTTACTGCTAACCTACTATTTGTTAGTGCTTTGACTAAATCCCTAAACTGTAGTGTCACTTTCTCTCCTACTTCTTATGTCTTTCAGGACCTAGAGACAAGGAGGACGATTGGCACTGGACATGAAGCTAATGCCCTCTACCTTCTGGATGGACGACTTCATGAGCCCACAGCACTGCAATCTTTTACTAGTAGTAGTAGTAGGATAGATGTTTTGAACTGGCCTGCCCGTCTGGGGCATGTTTCTTTTCAGTATTTGAAACTTTTATTTCCCTCATTATTTGTTTCTGTTTCGCTTTATGCTTTACACTGTGAGACTTGTGAGCTCTCCAAACATTGTAGATCGACATATCCCTTCAGAGGTAATAGAAGTACTACTTGTTTTGACATTGTGCATTCTGATGTATAAGGTCCTTCCCCAACTACTATCTTTGGCTTCCGCTATTTTGTTACATTTGTTGACGATCATACTAGATGCACATGGGTTTATTTCATGAAAACCAAAGATGAGGTTCATTCCATCTTTCAAGGCTTTCGGAAGATGATCCAGACCCATTATGGTGCTTCCATCAAGGTCCTTCGTACTGACCAAGGTGGAAAATATATGTTTGGGGGTCTTCAACACTATCTCCTTGACCATGGGATTTGTCACCAAAATTCCTGCAGTTACAGCCCTCAACAGAAAGGTGTAGCTGAAGGAAAATGCAACATTTGACTGAGTCACTGAGGTAGCTCGATCTCTTTTGATTGGCTCCCATGTCCCCAAATCCTATTGGTCGGATGTTGTGTTGACGGCTGCCTACTTGACTAACAGAATGCCATCTCGCGTGCTCAATTTCCAATCTCCTATTCAGGTCCTTGCTCCTGGCTCTCCTCTATTCATTGTTCATCCTCACATCTTTGAGAGTGTATGCTATGAACAAATCCTGGGTCCCCATCACACCAAACTAGATCCAAAAGCGCTCAAGTGCATCTTTCTCAGTTACTCCTCTACCCATAAGGGGTACAAAGTGTTACCATCCTTCCTCTGGGAAGAAGTTTGTCTGCATGGATGTCACCTTCCGTGAGGAGCTATCTTTTTTTCTCCTCCACCTCTCCTCAGGGGGAGAGTAGTAATAAAGAGAGGTGGAATGTTCCTCTTCCTACTATATCCCTATCCCCTTCTCTAGAGTTTGAGAGATCTCCGCCTACTCATACTACTGGTGTGATTGATAGTGCTCCAGAGCTCAGAATGAACTCAAAGTCTATAGCAGAAGGGAGAAAGTCGCAGCTGATCTAGTACCAATAGCTCCTTCCTTGGATAAAGGTAATCCTCCCTCTCTCTCTATACCTGTCATTCCCCTTTCTACTGATGATTCTGATCTTCCCATCGCTGTTAGAAAAGGCACCAGAAGTTGTACTCAGCATCCATTGAGCAACTTTGTTTCAAACGATGCCTTGTCCACTGCGTACAAAGCCTTTATCACATCAATTTCCACTATTCCCATTCCGTCTTCCGTGGCAGAAGGGTTAGCACATCCTAGATGGAAAGTCGTATGGTAAAAGAAACGAAGGCCTTGGATAAGAACAACACATGGAAACTCGTTGACTTGCCAAATGGCAAGAAACCTGTTGGATGCAGATGGGTGTTCACAGTGAAGTACAAGGCCGATGGATCAGTGGAGAAGTACAAGGCTTGACTGGTAGCCAAAGGGTATAATCAGACTTATGGTACTGACTATGTGGAAACCTTTGCACCTGTAGCAAAGATGAACTCCATCAGGGTGTTGTGGTCCCTGACAACAAACTACGCACGGCCTTTCCATCAGCTGGATGTAAAAAATGATTTTCTTCATGGTGATCTGCATGAAGAAGTATACATAGTTCCCCCTCTTGGATTCACCCCACCAGGGCATAGCAGCAGAGTGTGTCGACTAAGGAAATCCCTCTGTGGGCTTAAGCAATCTCCGAGAGCATGGTTCAAGAGGTTTACCTTAGCAATGAAGAAGTTGGGCTACACTCAAAGTCAAGCTGATCATACACTCTTCGTGAAGCACATAGAAAAGAGCACCACTGCTCTCATAGTCTATGTTGATGACATCATTCTGACATGGAATGATGCCGAAGAGGTGACAAAGCTGAAGAATCACCTAGCAGTGGAATTTGAAACGAAAGATCTGGGGTCCCTCAAGTGCTTTCTTGGCATAGAAGTTGCAAGATCCAGCCAAGGGATTTTAACCTGACAAAGTATATTCTTGACCTATTGAAGGACTCTGGAAAGCTGAGAACCAAACCAGTTGAAACTCTCATAGAGCAGAATCACCAGTTGGCTGACTCGAGCAGCGAGCTTCTACAGGACGTGGGGGGTCTCCAGCGGCTAGTTACGAGATTGATCTATCTCTCCCTAACTCGACCAGACATTGCCTAGGCAGTCAGTGTTATCAGCCAGTACATGCATTCTCCTAGGGAGATCCATTTAGAGGCAGCACACAAGATTCTGAGATATCTCAATTCTGCCTCTGGCAGAAGCCTCTTCCAGAAGAATGACCACATGAGAGTTGAGTCATACACTAATGCAGACAGGGCCGGCGCCAAGGATGATAGACGGTCTACTTCATGCTATTGCACCTTTGTTGGGGGCAATTTAGTTACTTGGAAGAGCAAGAAGCAACTTGTAGTTGCCAGATCCAGTGCAGAGGCAGAATTCGAGGCAATGGCCCATGGCTTGTTCGAGATGCTCTGGTTGAAAATGTTGGTTGCTAAGCTTGTTTTTCAGTCTCGGAGTCTGTGAGCTTGTATTGCGACAACAAGGCAGCCATCAGTATTGCTCATAACCCCATACAACATGATCGGGCAAACACATTGAAGTGGATCGTCACTTCATTAGGAAGAAAATTGTATCTGGAGAAGTTTGTACTCCATTTGTGAAGATCGATGAGCAAGTAGCGGATGTCTTCACCAAAGGAGTTCCCAGTTGGCAACTTCACAGATGTTTATGCAAGTTAGGCATGCGAGATATCTACGCATCAACTTGAGAGGGAGTGTTATCAGATACGTATTTCATACATATATAGCGTATTTTTGGGTATTATGCAAATACTCCTTGATGTGAGGGGTATACTTGTCTTTCGCTTGTGGTCTTTTATATAAATAAGATTTATGCAATCATGGTGACCTAATCACATGACATCCTTCTCTCTTCTTTCTAACCTAAACCTAACCCTAACCCTAAAACCTACACTTCAATTGTATAAATATAGATGCAGTGATTGGAGGGGCGTCATTAATCTTCTTTTGGTTTTCTCTAAGGAAGTGCAGCTCAAAGTGAGTAAAGATGATCATGTTTCATTCTGGGAGGATTGTTGATGTGCGATAGACCTCGAAAGGTAGATTCCCTTTGCTAATCAGTATCTCAGATAAGAAGGTTGGCTTTGTTCAAGATTTTCTTTGAGACCGGAATGGATCTTGACTGGGATTTCGGCTTTGGGCACAACCTCAACAATTGAGAAGTGGAAGCAGCAGTGAAACCTTTTTGGTACGTTCTTTTTACTTGACTTTAGACTCATTAGTGAGATCCCCCTCCCCGGTGGCTCTTGTGTGGGATTCTAAGGTTTTGTCAAAGGTGGCGTTCTTTGTCTAGTGTGTTGCCTAGGAGAAGATCCTGACAATAGATAATTTGATTAAACATAGGAGAATTATGGTGAATTTCTGTTTTATGTCCAAGGAAAATAGGGAGTCGCCTAATCATCTCCTCCATTGCAACTTTGCCAAAAAGGTCTATAGTGCTTTTTCTCTCTTTTGGGTCGTCATGAGTGAGGTCGAGGTCAATTAGAGAGACCTTCAGTAGTTGGAGAACTGATGCTTTCTCCGCCTGTTGTAGGAGGTTGTGATTTATTCTTCCATTTTTTGTGGTTTGGGTTTTCTGGAAAGAGGAATCAAATGGTGTTCGAAAGCTGTGAGAAAGGGAGCAAAGACATCGTTCTCATGGTAAAAGCAACCTTGTTTCAGTGGTCCAAGATTTTCAAGGAATTTAGGGGTTAACTAAGACTGAGAAGGAAGCCAAGGGGTTGAAGGCAAGGAGATCCCCTTTCGCCTTTGCTCTTCTTGGTAGTGGTGGAAGTACTGGGTAAGATGACCAGTAAAGCGGCTGAAGGAGGATTTGTGGAGGGCTTTCGAGTAAGCCAAAGGGGTCCCATGATTACTCACCTCCAGTTTGCAGATGACAAGTTATTCTTCTCAGGTACCTCACCGCCAACTCAGATACCTTAGATGTATTTTGAGATGTTTCGAAGTGGCTTCTGACTTGAGGATTAACTTATTGAATAAGAAAACCTATGCCGTTGGTGTTGTCCCCTCCCTCAGTGACATGGTGTCGAGTCTTGGTTGCGGCATAGGGAGTCTTCCTACCTAGTATCTAGGACTCCCTTTGGGTGCCAATTATAAAAATAAGGCGGTTTGGGATCCAGTGGTTGGGAGGGTTAGTAAAAGACTAGGGAGGTAGAAGAGGAGATACCTTTCTGAGGGGGGTAGGATCACTCTTATCCAAAGTACCTGATCTAGCATGGTCATCCACTTTATGTCGTTGATGACTATTCCGATGAAGGTGGCTCTTAATCTGGAAAAGATTATGAGAGACTTTCTATGGGAAGGTAAAGGGGATAACTTTAAATTCCATTTGGTGGAGTGGAACAAGGTTTGCTTACCCAAAGAGATGGGGGGTCTCGGATTCAGACATTTAAGTGACATGAATTCTGCTCTCCTCGAGAAATGGCTATGGAGGTTTGGGGTAGAGGAAGACAGTCTATGGAGGAAGGCTGTAGGGAGCAAGTATGGGGTGGAGAGTTTCAGTTGGGGTAGTATGTCTGTTATGTCTTCCCACGGGGTTAGCATGTGGAGGGGGATTCTCGGGTCCAGGGATGCATTCGAGAAGGGCATCGTCTTGAAGGTGGGCAAAGGAGATAGGATCCGATTCTGGGAGGACAAGTGGTGTGGGGAGGAATCTTTGAGGGAGTCTTTCCCTTCTTTATTCGCCCTATCAGATCGGAAAGGTGCGACGATCCAGGATTGTTATGAGAGGACTGACGAGGGCTCATCGTGGAATCTAGGTTTCAAAAGGAACTTTAACGATTGGGAGTTGGGGAACCTTGTTTTGTTTCTTTTGAGGATCGGAGACAATCCTCAATTAAGTGAGGAGCCAAACCATTGCATGTGGAAGTGGGAGCCCAAGGGGTCCTTCACAGTCAAATCTTTCTATCGGAACAGTCTCCCGGAGTCTGGTGAGGTGTTCCCAGCTTCGCTTGTTTGGGGACCTACCATTCCATCTCGAGTGAAGTTTTTTGTGTGGACTGCTATTCATGATAAGATTCTTACGGTTGATCACCTTATCAGTAGGGGAATGCTGATGCCAAACAAGTGTGTCCTGTGTAAGTGCAGAGTTGAGTCGATTGATCATGTGCTGATCACTGTTCTTTCTTTTCTGAGATCTGGCAAATCTTTCTGGGGTTATTCGGCTTGCAGTTTGTTGCTCCATGCAACGTTCGGGGATTTTTCCAAGGGATTGCGGACGATTGCTTTTCCGGTAGAGGACGTTTTTTGTGGAGATCCTTGCCGTTCGCTATCATGTGGTCTATCTGGAGGGAAAGGAATCTCAGGATATTCGAAGGGAGAGATGAAGGAGTTGTCAAGACGATGCTCCAAGTGAAAGCTCTTCTTTATCTTTGGTCATCGGTCTCTCCCCTTTTTAAGGGTTGTTTTTTTGAATCCTTTGTGAATAGATGGTATGATCTGTTAGCGGAGAACCCTACTTTCTTGAGAGGGTAGCCCGCCCTTGGTGTTTTATTTGGGGTTTTGTCCCCCCTCTTTAATACATACATACTCACTTATCAAAAAAAAAAAAAAGAAATTTAGGGGTTTGTTCTTTGAAGACTTAGTCTTTAGATGGGATTCTCTGTTGTACAAAGGAAAGTAGGTTTGCTTTTTATTTGTTTCTCTTTTTCCTTAGCTCTTCGGAGGTCATATAGCCCTCCATGTCTTGTGTTTTGTTTTCTATGGTTTTCTTTAAATAAAATTTATACTTACAAAAAAATGGAAATGGAATGGTAGAACAAGATTCAGCCTAGATAGTTGGTACAAGTTGTAAAGGACTCTTCGAACACGATTTCTTGGACCAAAGGAGTAGAAAACGCCATGAGGAGACTTACTGACATGATAGAACATATAAGGGAGCTTGTTAGAGTAAGAGCATCATTTTTGTCATGTTTGAGAAGGATTAACAAAGTAGTGGACTCCAGGATACTAAACTTTTACTTTGGTCAGTTAAATTTCTGAATTAATTATAGGAAATTAATTTGACTAGGAGAAGTTCTGTAAAAATTCACCGAACTAAGGAAGATTGGATTCTAATACATTTACACATTTGTCACACTAATGTAACTTAAATGCATTAAAGAGAATAATGGTTTTTACCAAAGATCAACTTCAAAATATGTAACTCGAGGATATTTTTTTTTATAAGTATAACTTTATTGAGAAGGAAAAGGAGGTACAGAGCGGCCTAGAAGGTTGAGGAAACCTTCATAAGGCAAAAGAGAGCACCCCAAAAACCAGAAGACTAAACAACAAGTCACGAAGTATCTCTATTACAAAAAAGATCCCATCGAAAAACGAAGTCTTCGAAACTCGAGGATATTTTGATCTTGAATTCAACCTCTGCAACTTGCTTTGACTTGAAACCCTTAATGGAGTGGTCCTTTTTTTTTACCAAAGAACCTCCCAAAAGCATGTAAATGTGGAAGAAAATGAAGATATGTGTTTAACCACTTCTCATCTATTTTAAAATTTCAGCCCTGGATAATAAAATTCGTCGAAATATTACGTGTGAACTTTACCTAGCCAAGTCATAGATCGAAAAATAAGCAAAAAAAATTGGCTAACTTAATACTGTAGGGTGGTTTATTTGAAACTCATTTCAAGCTATGATACATAGTACTTCAAAATGGGTGTAGTATTCATATCAGGTACTTTCAATTTAAGGCTCAATATGGTGATCAACAAAAGTTTTACAGAAAAAGGATTTGTATGTTAGAAAGTGTTGATACAGAAAAAGTTAATGACATTTGTATGCAAAAATCTTTTCTAGAAAACTTATTCAGGGAAACTATACATAGTCTAAGTTTAAATGCTATATCCACACTAGATTGGTCACGTATCCTTGTCGTATCTGGGTAACATAGATTGCAAGTAACTTTCTTTTTTTTATAAGTAACTAAATTTTAATATAATACACATGGTTTAGATTCTAAATCTTGAGTTACATCTTGATCAGTTGAAAAACCGATACACCTTGACCAAGACAATGGCAAAACAAACTGAGACATTTGAAACAAACACATTCCAGCCACCTCCAAGAACTAGACTTCTCGTCCTAGAGACATCCCAAGACGAAACAAAACTTTGAACCGTGATAAAATATTATCCCCACTCATCATGAAAAGAAAATAGTTAGAGCAAAGGTTTTGCTGGTGATGATGAAGATGATGACGATGAGTATTGGAAACAATTATAGAAAGCAATGCAATATTTCAACTAGCATTTGAAGAAAAATGTGCCTAAAACATTACCGATAGTCTATAATGAACCTCCTCTTGAAGTTGTTAAGCAAAAATAAAAGAGAAATCCTTGATTTTAGTAATTTCATTGGCTATTAAAAAAAATCAGCATGAAAGTCAATGGTATAATATCAGATTAAAAATGGACAAAAAAGCATGCATTGAAGCACACCTGTTGAATTTTGTTAAAATGCTCTCTTTTATCATCTTCGAGAGAAACACCATTAAGAATTGCTTCCTTTATCTGAGCTGCACAAACATGAGACTAAGATATAAAACTAAATCTATAACATTAATGTTACATTTAATTACAAGTAAATAGTTAATTGTAAGCAGACACCCTGTTTGAACATATAATAATATAAAATAATCAAATAACTTTTTTTTATCAGTAAAAGGATAACAATAATCGAATAACTTAAAAGAAAAATATACCTAAACTATCATCATGTGAGACAGAGAGATCCTAGCTCTTATATTGGCTACACTCACATTTATGATAACATGTTCTAGTCTTAAAGCATCTGCTAGTACACCACAACTTGTAACCTTTGCAAATGCACAAGTATCATCCATGGTTTTCCCTCCATAGCACCACCATGGCTTGACCCATTTAATCTACAACACACCTTTGCACAATTGGTAAAAATAATTTGACAGTTTTCTTACTTTATTTCTTGAAAAGCAGTGCAACTACAAATGAGGAAGAAAAGCTAAGGGGGTGCATGGTAGGGTGAAAACATCAACATATCTCCCACTCCATAACTAAATGCTTAGAGAGACTAACTGATGCAAGACTAATGATATGACTCTAACAAATGAAGCTGGGGTTAAATAAAATTATGGAGAACCATCAACAATTATAATAAATTAGTTGATCATCATGCAAATCAATTAAAAATCCGCCCGGGGAGTTACACAAAGTTAGGATCATGTCACAATGCTGTAGTGCAACCCAACAAAATTAATAGGCATGAGGGTTTACGCAAGTCTGCCTTCTACTAGCCTAGGGAATCACTCCAATAATCAATTAAAAGTTCTTTAAACCTTAATCCAGGATTTTTAGAAGTTTTTAAAGCCCAACGGGTCTAACCAATCAAGTATTTAACGCACGAGGTTCACAGATCAAAGCACAGGGTTGATAAAAAAGCAAGCGAATGGGTTCTAGCAACCTTAAAATAATTATTCATGGCTCAAACATAACCAAAGCCAAAAATAATCATCAGATCTGATGTAGAAAGAAATCCGAGCAATTAAGATGAAGATCAAATCCATTCAGACGGGAGATCAAACAGACGATCAAGATCGAGCCGTAATCTGGGCCCCATGATGAAACCACACCCTTCCTCATGGTCTAATATAGGATCGACACAAGTTTAGGTGGATTTCGATCGTTGGTTTGATCAGGTTCCCACTTCTCCCATGTCCCAATTAGAGGAGTGGGTTTCAGGGTTTGGTCTATTTTCGATCACAGGCCTGAACTGTAGATGAAACGTGCCATAGATCTAGATCAAAGAGGATTCGGCCACAAGATCCAAGCACGTTTGAAAAGTGGTTCGAGAGATTGAGCCGTGAATGCATAAAATCAAAAATCAAATACCTGTAATGGAGAGTCACAGAGAATACTTGAAAAACACGCGGATAATCACACTGTTGGCCTCACACCAATCCTATATCAGGGAAAATGCTCAAAAGAGACTCAATATTCATTCATTATTCATTAACCTCTTCAAATGAGTGTAAACAATCATTTAAATGACTCTAAATCCTAAGATTAATCCGAACCATTGAAAGTAATCAATGGCTTAGATTAGATACTACAAATATAACAAAATACCAATGAAGGTCTAACAAATATAAAAGTACCCAATACATCCCAAAGATAAATCGTCCCCCTCTAATGCCCAAACATGGGTGTCTAAAATTTAAAAATAAAATAAAATACTAAGAAACTAAAATAAAGGAGTCATCCAAGGATGCTCCAATCAAGCTCCAAATCATAAAGTTGTCCTCTAAGAATGCTCCAATCATGCTCTAAATCCATCCATGTGCACACCTTCCCAGTGTGGGGTCTTCAGTGATGGGCCATATGCACACATGGATCTTCAGTAATCCAAGCTACCATCCCACAATGACAAGTGGGCATGTTGTTTCTTCTTCCTGCATCTCTGGTAAACCTTGTACGGCTGGATGTCCGCATCACTAACTCCTAAGGCACTAGTGCCATTCATTTAGCACCATAGGACCGAACTTCTATAAGAAAAATAGTTAGGCCCTTCATACATCCCAGAAGATATGGTCAAATCTTCCTATTTGCAGGCATTGAATTGCCATGTGCCAGAAGAAGAAAAAATAAAGACAAACTATAATGGTTAAACCAATTCATATCAAACTATCTAGTGAAAATTTTTGCATTCAAGGGGACAGATTATGAGTTTCAAACGGACCTGAATGAACTAAGTGTTCACCTTCATGTATTTTAGGATTTTGAATAGGTGATTCAAATCATGGATAATCTAGCCAGTACACTATAACACATTAACACTAATGAGAAGTCCAAAGAAATATGCAAGCATTATGTAAATGATAGCTCAGTCATTGTAAAAGATTGGGAAATCACGGTGACAAATCCAAAATAACATTTTTTTCCAGCAACGTGTACAATGGATTGTTTAAAAGTAGACCAACGCCAATTAAGCACAACTACTTTCAATTGTTAATGTTACGATCACCTTCCACTATACGTTTGCAAGCTTCACTCAATGTCTGCCAGGATGAAGATTCTTGAATAGCCCTGAATGCATTGTAAATGGGCTTGCTTTGTCCCAATCTAAGCTCAAACTTAACCTTCTCTGGCTGCAAAAACAAAGCTAAGCAATATAAACAGAATATCGGAAGAGAACAAAAAACTTATCCTCCCCAAAAAGCACCTAAGGCTACAATAACACTAAGTGAAAATACTATTTTAAAACACGCAAAAAAAAATTCTTTAAAACCCTAGAAGTAGTAGAAGCCCAAAAAACAAAAAAGAATCGAACCCTAGAAATAATAGAAGCCAAAAAATAAATAAATCAAACCTGAACTTCTTCAATGGCGGAACGCAGTTCTGGAGAATCCTTCACGGTCTTAAGATGGTTCACGATCCCCCAAACCACTTGCATTCGATCCACAATCTTCTCGAACGGCTCAACAAGCTTCGGCCAAGACGGTTCCACCGTATTCTCTAATTCAACCAAATCACTCTCCTGCAAATCCATCGATCAATCAACCATAGAATCCACAAGAAAACTGGAAAAAAAAAAATCAAAACTGCACATCACGACGAAGAATCTAAGATCAAAGCTTACGAGTTCCTTTAACAACGATCGGATCCCAGGCCGAACATGCTTCGGTTCGACGACATCGAAAGGTGGGTATACGAAATCTTGCAACAGGGGATTCTCTTCGGAGGACATTAAGGGAGCTTCGGAGGCCATGAAGGAAACAGAAGGGCAGAAGGGGGAGGCAAGAGACGTTGATTTGTGGAGTTTCTGGAGACAGAAGGAGAAAGAAGAGGACCAGAGGGGACAAGGATGGGATTTGGAGAGATGTTTGGGAGAGATTAGGGGATAAGGAGAGCGTAAGAGAGGTTGGATAGAGCGGGAGAAGGAAATGCACGTCGCCATGAGCATGTTGACTATAAGAAGAGCTCCGAGTTGGGCTCCCTTGGTTAAGTGTCCCCTCATTTTTCTTTCCTTTATAATTTAGACAAATTTGGACAATATCTATCTATCTATACGATAAATTTTTTGCCTACGGGGCTTCAATTGATGATCACACGGGCCGGGGTCCATAGACACGTCCATGGTGCCTATTGTTGGCAACTTTTGATTAGTTGCCAACTCACCTCGGGCTGCACATTAGCTTTATAATTTTTGATATACCCCCCATGTTATCTTTAAAATTTGACATACCCCCCCACAATTTGAAAAAGCTGACATACCCCCTATGACTCGGTCCACTGTCATATGACCAGTGTTGACCCGAGTTGACTACCAAATTTTGTATTAAATGGCAAAAATGCCCTTGTCTTCAACCTTAGAACAAGGGTTTGGGCCAAAACCCAAACCCCAAATCAAACGGCTGTGGTGGACGGCCGGCCAAGAGATTCCAATGGGTTGGCCGCCCATCACCGGCGACCAACCCACCGGAGTCTCATAGCCGGCTGGCCACCACTTCAGCAATAATTTAAAACCCAATATTAAAAAAAAAAAAAAAAAAAAAAAGAAACGCATCATACAATTTTAGTTTTAAATTTTTCAATAAAAAAATAAAAAATTAAGACAAAGCAATTTATATTTTAAGCTTTTGAGATGTGGATTTTGGAAATATGGGTTCTCCCAATTTTATTCTACAATAAAATTCATAAAAAAATCTCATTCATTCATGAGTTTTATTTATTTTTGGGGTTTTTTCTTCTCAATATTTGTTTAATTCATCAAAAAACCAAAAAAAAAATCTCATGTTTACCAACATGGGTTTTAATTTTTATTTTTAATCTCCTCTTTTCGTGCTTGATTTGGGGTATGGGTTTTGGCCTAAACCCAAACCCTTGATCTAATGTTGAAGACAAGGGCACTTTCGTCCTTTAATACAAAATTAGGTAGTCAACTCAGGTCAACACTGACCAAATAACAGTGGACCGAGTCATAGGGGGGTATGTCAACTTTTTTAAATTATGTGGGGGGGTATGTCAAATTTTAAAGATAACATGGGGGGTATGTCAAAAATTCCCTATAATTTAATATTAAAATATAATATTTTAACTATTTAAAATTATATTATATTACATTGCAAATAAATCAAAAATTCACTTACCAAAAAAACCTTTAATCTTTTAAATGACTTCTTTCTTCTATCCTCTCTCCCAAAGTCTTCTTCTTTCTTCTCTCCTCTGCACCTCCCCCAACGTCTTCTTCTTTCTTCTATACTGCGCAGCCCCTGAGAGACACTCGCTTAGTGTTCCTTAATGTCCACCTTAGACGATTGAAAAGTGCAGATTGCTATAGAGAAGTTCAGCAAAGTAACAATTAGATACAGAGGATAAAAGAGGTTGCAGAGAAATGGATTTGGCTGTTTGGTAGTCCCTATTTCTTATTGTCAGCTGTGGGTTTGATAAAAACTTCACTCCATTCAGTAAAAATCCCACTTACCTTTCAATGTAGAATGATTAATTCAAATAATCTAAAGAGAATAACCTTTCAATCCAAAGGCGTTCCAAGAATTATGATACCGGTTCTAGACATTTATTAGTCCACTTCGAGTTTTATGAAAAGAGCAGGTCTAGAATGTGGAGGGAGTCGAACTATGCGGGATTGAAAAATGTAGTGGCCATTGGAGTAGGTATTTGAAATCTACTCCAAATACCTTGTCATTTCTTCTTAAAAACTAAACATAAAGATATTGATATCAAACAATGCTCATGTCTTATCAATTACTGCTTGGAGATGGGGAATAACACCAATTAAGGTTTAATTTTTATTGGCTTATTTGCTATGATGAACTAGAAAGATACTGATATTTGTAGGGCTGCAACTTGGGTGGGCTCAACCTGTGCCCGACGGGCTCAACCCGACATCGGGCTAGGGTTGGGTTGGACCTTTCAGTGCTCGGGCTCGGGCCTAATAATAGAGAGCCCGATGAAAATCATGTTGGGCTCGGGTTGAGGTCAAATCTAACCCGAGCCCGACTCTCTCTTACTTATAGGGTTTTGCAATAAACATTGAAACACCTCCTATTTCATTTATTCTCATTATGTCCACCTCTCTCTCTCTCTCTCTTTCTCTCTCTCTCTCTCGTCTCCCTCTCTCACGTCTCTCTAACCCATCGATCTCCCTCTATTTTTCGTTGTCCATTGCTACTTTAGTGTCCTTGCTGGACATTGCTACATCCAAGAAGCACAAAGCAGAAGCCAAGAGATCTTGTCTTCTAGTAAGTTTGGTGGGGAAAGAAAACCCTATCTTTTACACCCATCAGTTTTTCTTCCTTTTTGAGATTCAAAAGCTCAACAAGAATCAGTGAAGATAGGTACCTTCAGCTTGTAACTCGACCTTCAGATCAGAGGACAAAAGAATAAACACATCTAAGATGGAAAGATGTTAGAGGCAGCAGCAGAATGTATGTCCTTTTCTCACACTGAGGCAGCAACAAACACGAAAAATATAGATCCTTTGAGATGGAGAAACCACCTCAAACGCCCTCGAAAATCCCCTCTTTTCAACGGAAGACCTAAAAGAATTGACGATTTTATCTATTGTGTATGATTTTTTTTTTTTCGGGTTAGGGTAAAATAGAAGGGGCTCCCAACCCGACCAACCCGATGAACCCGACGAACCCGATCGGGCTAGGATTCTCTAGCCCGACCTTAGGTTGGGTTCGGGCTCGGATTAGAAGACTTGAAGGTCGGGTTGGGCTCGGGTTGACCCCCAACCCGCCCGAGTTGCAGCCCTAGATATTTGTGATGAACCAGAAGTTAACGTTAGGGGACATGTGCAGAGAGAAGAGAAGAAAGAAGAAGTTGTTGGAAGAAATGAGAGAAGAAAGAAGAGAAGTTCTTTAGAAGACGAAAGGTTTTTTTGGCAAGTGAATCTTAGATTTATTTAGAAAATAATATAATATAATTTTAAATAGTTAAAATAGTATATTTTAATATTAAGGGAATTTTTGACATACCCCCCCATGTTATTTTGAAAATTTGACATACCCCCTCACAATTTGAAAAAGCTGACATACCCCCCTATGACTCGGTCCACTGTCATTTGACCAGTGTTGACTCGAGTTGACAACCAAATTTTGTAGTAAATGACAAAAATACCCTTGTCTTCATCTTTGGAACAAGGGTTTGGGCTAAAACCTAAACCCCAAATCGAATGGCTATGGACGACAACCGGCCAAGAGACTCCAATGGGTTGGCCGCCCATCATCGGCGACCAACCCACCGGAGTCTCATGGCCTGCCGACCACTACTCCGGCAAAAATTTAAAACTTGGTTTTCAAGAAAAAAAATAAAACATACAATTATATTTCTAAAAATTTCATTAATAAAAATGAAAAACAAGAATAAGAATAATTTAGATTTTAAGCTTTTGATACATGGATTTTGGAAAGATGGGTTCTCTCAATTTTAAGAAGAAATCGCATTCCTTCGTGAGTTTTATCTATTTTTATGGTTTTTTATTTTCAATATTTGCTTAATTCATAAAAATAAAAAAAATCTCAGGTATACCAACAATGGTTTTTATTTTTATATTTATTTTTATTTTTTATTTTTAATCTCCTCTTTTCATGTTTGATTTGGGGTTTGGGTTTTGGCCCAAACCCAAACCCTTGTTCTAACGTTGAAGACAAGGGCACTTTTGTCCATCAATACAAAATTTGGTAGTCAACTCGGGTCAACACTGGTCAAATGACAGTGGATCGAGTCATAGGGGGGTATGTCAGCTTTTTCAAATCATGGGGGGGGGGGGGGGGGGTATGTCAAAAATTCCCTAATATTAAATTAGAAAGCTAATGCGTAGCCCGAGGTGAGTTTCTGGCAACTAATCAAAAGTTGCCAACAATAGGTAACATGGATGTGTCCATGAACCCCGGTCCGTGTGATCATCACTCTTCAATTAAATGCCTCTCCACTTTAGGCAAAATCTTGCCTCTATTTTAAGGGTCGCTCTAAAGGTACCCATGTCTTTTAGCTGGGCATCCACATGGGACCAAAATTCCCCTGCTTTGTGTGGGTATCCACTGTTCTCTCTCTCTCCTCCCTTCCCTCACTCTCGGTATCTCTCCTTCCCTCACTCCCTTCATCTCTCTCTCTCGCTTTTAGCCTCCACGGTGCTGCATTACCGTGGGGACAATGTAGGAGAGAGAGAGAGAGAGAGAGAGGGCATTTTGGTCCCATGTGGGCGCCCAGCTGAAAGACATGGACGCACGTAGAGCAACCCTTATTTTAAAGCAAAAACCTATTTTAGGGTGACCCTTCACATGGGCTTGGTTTAGGTTGTCCAGCATGCGTACGTCCCTTATCAATGATGATGAGGACCATAGTATAAGACACATTTTGTACTGTTAGAGACCATTCCTATGGATGTTTGCCCCATCCTTAAGTAGACCTCTTTACACCCATCTTGACACCCACCCACCAAAACAAAATAAAAAACTTGCAGGGAGCACATGAGAAGAAGAAGAAGAGGAACCTCTGTGGCCGGTCAACTCCACCATTCTCTCCTTCTCTACGTCTCTCTTCCTTTCTCTCTACAGTCTCTCTCCCTCTCTTTCAATCTCTTTTGGCCTCGACAGCCTAAGGCCAAGAGAGAGGGGGAGAAAAAGAGGGATAGGGAGCGAGAGAGAGGGAGAGAGAGGTACTGGCCAAGGCGGTACCGGCGGCCTTCTCCTCTTCTTCTTCTCCATTTTCTTTTTGGGTGGGTGGTGTGAGTGAAAAACAAGGGATATTTGTGAATTTTTTTTTAAATGGGCCTACTGAGCAAAAAAAGGCGGGTGCCAATATCCCATCCCAAAAATTTCTCAAAAAAAAAAAAACCTAGAGATAGAGGAGTGCTATCTTTTATCTCACAGATTTGAACAGTGTTGGAACACGTGAGACCATTTCATTTTGTGGTTCATGATCTACTAACTTGTGTTATTAGCTAACCTCCTTTTCCGCAGATCGGTGTTCCATATTATCCAATCGTGTATTTCAGGCTTATGAGATTCTAGGTAACCTACAACCATGGTTTAAAAACTGTTGTAACAGCCATTAAAAGACCGTTCATTTAAAAAATAAAAATAAAAACCCGAAAAACGACTTAAAGATATAACAACCCCATCATTTTGTCTGTTATTTTACTGTTATTGGTTATTTAAAAAAAGTTTAAAATGTAAAAAAAAAAAAAAAAATTTAGCTTGTTTTATTGTTATTGGTTATTTAAAAAAGTTAAAAATATAAAAAATATTTTTTTAGCTTTTTGACCATGATGTGACCCCTCGTAACAGCAACGTTATAATTCCCTTAACGGTTTTTTTTTTTTCTTTTGTAAGCACATTCCATTAACGTTATAAGGGGTATGTTAAACCTTTCCTTCAACCTAAATTTTTGGAGCCGTTCTATGATACAGAATTCTGTATCAAATATTTGATACAAATGTCCCTGAAAGTACCACGTGGTTCTGATTCATGAATGGTTAACCTACACATTGGTGGACTTGTATACCAAAAATAGTATGATTGGTGATTTTTAGCCATTGGATTTGAGCACTTTTCATCATGGTCTTCGTGAACAGACATATGGGTTGGTTCCAAGCCCATAATGAAAAGTGCTCAAATCCAACATCTAGAAAATCACTAATCCTGCTGATTTTTGGTGTGTAGGTCCTCCCCAGTCCAGTTTTCTTTAACTGACCCATTTTAGGGGAGGGGAAGGAATTGTTTCTTTAATTAAGGTAGTTTTGAATTTTCAGTCTATCGGAACAACCATTTATGGAGTAGAACTTTCAAAACTTTGTGGGCCGGCACTGATGACTGACCATGATACGGGCTAATTGGCCACAATATGAGCCACGTAGTGCACTCTTAGAGGATGCTGACCGTATGGATGGTTGGCCAATCCCTTGTGGACCTACAAACCTAAAATCCACTTGATAGGTGATTTCAAACCTATGGATCTTTGTGCCCCAAATAATGGTCAATAATGCTCAAATTCCATGGTTAAAAGTCTAATCCAAGAAAATGACTCCAATTGTACACTTAGAAATCACAAATCAAGCTAATTTTTTGTATGTATGTCCATCTAGGGTTAGGGCATCCATACGGTCAGAAAATCTCTAAGAATATGCCATATCCTTTGCTGACTGGCGCCGGTCAACAAAGTTGTTATGCGTATGTGTCAAGTGTATACAGGCTTTAGTGTGAGAGGGGTCACTAAAACAAGTGACCAAAAATGGACTCTAAATTTGCATTCCAAGGAAAAGAAAAAAGAGGTACCATTTGACAAAAACACCCTTATCCTTATAGCATCTCTAACCGAGGGGCTCTATCTTTATACTTGATGAAAATTCAGTTGGAAAAATCTGATTTTGTAAAACCAAAAAATATGAGTAATGGGTCACTTTGGGCATAAATAAAATGTGGAACCCACTTACCCTTTGAGGCGGATCCATATTGATTTTTCATCTCCTTGGTATGGAAAATAATGCGTTAAATTAGTTGACCAATACCCTTTATGGGTGAATGAAAAATCGGCTCCAAACTACCTCTACGAGCAATTTGTAATGTTAGTTTACAAAGTAAAATGTTAGTGTAAAACATTAGTCCCACATGGAAGAAACACAAGAAAAGAAACAAGTTTATATATAGAGCAGTGTTTGAAAACTCGACTCGAAAGTCTACCGAGTTGAGTTAACTCGAAGACTTGAGTAATATACTAATATTATATACACATATTAATATTAATATATAAATATCATATTTTTATAATCATAATTTATAAGATTTGGTTGAGTTTTGTATTGACAATGCATTCCAGAAACTTATTTGGTGTGTCAATTATAAAACAATGGTCTTGGTGCGTCATTTTTTACATAAAAATAACGCACCAAATCCGTTGTTTATTCAATTTGAGTTTATTTTGAGTCAACTCGAAATTTGGCAGAGTCGAGTCAGGATTGAAAGAGCCTGTTGTTGTGGATGAAGAAGTGGTCTTGAAGTGTGAGGTAAGAGATAAGCCCACGCGCACATGAGGGCCCATGGGTTTTAGTTGGCATTCTGGAACCTCGTTCTGGAAACCTTAACGTGCGTGACACACATCGCATGCTCAGGGGGGTGAATCTGCAGTAAGGGGACGAATTTGTCTTAAGGCCATTGTATACAACACAAGCCTCGATCTATTACATTCTTCAAAACCCAACTCCAATCGAGCTCTATATATAGCTTCAAATTTGAAGCTGGGCTCTATATCTCAATTTGGGGCTTCAAATATAGAGCCCTCTACTCTTTGGCTTCAAATATAGACTCCTACTTTTGAAGTTTCTTAATTCTATTTTTATCTCTTTTACATTCTTTTAAAAAACTTTGGTACCTTTTGTATCATTTTGAAAAGTATTTACTTTCTACCAATAAATTTTAAATATTTTTGTGTCCTTTTTAAAATGAAGTTAGAAATAGTTGGAGTTCAACACTTTTTAGAGGATGTCTTTAGTTTCAAATTTGAAGAAGATGCTTTTTTGAAGTCCCAACTGGTTGTAGATGCTCTTATCGCCCTATTTTCACCCCCTCCTTGTTCCATTGAAATGGATAGGCTACCATTGCACCTTTTTCTTATAAGACTTGGTTTTTTGTTTTACTTTTTTCTTTTTTTTTCAAAAAAAAATCATGTTGATAATTAAATAGGAAAAAAGAAATGAAGATTATGCAAGTGTCTACTAAATCTCTTAGGATCCTTGTTCCTAACTATGACTCACTCAACAGCGGAGTCAACCTCTTTAAAGAAAACTCAATTCTTTATTCTTTCTAGTCAAAAATATGTAACGCACCTTTTATGATGCTCCTTACAAGCTTGGGCTCTGTATGGTTGTCCTGAATAAGTTTTATAATAGAAATGATTTTTTGCATATAATGTCATAAAACCCTTTTAATATCAACACATACAAATCCTTTTTTTGTAAAACTTTTTGTTGATCACCATATATATAGTACTTAATTTAAACAGGAACTTCATTTAAACAGAAAATTCCTAGTAACTCTTCAACAAAAATAAAAATCTTAAAGATACTCTGACTCAAACAACAATAACAAAATAACCAAAAGTTTCCACTTTGGAGAGTTTATTAGGGTGTGCATGCCACATCAGTTGTGGGACCCATGTGGGTCTCAACATTTTCACCTCCTTGAGACCAACCTTGTCTGCAAGTTTGAAAGTTCTTACGCTCTTCTATCTCCAACATTTCGATCTTGATTGACCAATCCGCCTCCATAAGAACTTGGGGGGCATTTGCACTTTTGTTCGGGCTTGAAAAGCTCATCGCAATTGAAGTGCGGACCCTTGTCTCATTGCTCCTTCATCTCTACCGAAGAAATATGAGAATTGGAGGAAGTCGTGGAGGAGCCCAGGTGTCCAAGGGAGGTGGATTGGCCCTTGGGACCATAGGAGGGCTAGGCAAGGGCCGTATGGCTAGTTTGCACAAGCCATGTTTCTCCTCTTGTAGCCAGTTGATAGAATTGGCATCGACAAGTTATCGTGGCCCAAATAATTGTACATCGGCATGTAGCTCATCCTTGAGCCCACTAACAAAGCAACCAAGGAGTTGTTCCTCAGTCAAATCATGTACTCGGCAAGCTAGTTGTTTAAATTGACTTTAATAGTTGCATACCGTAGTTATTTGCTTAGCTTAGACAAAGAGCCATAAAAATCTCATACGCTGGGGGTCTGAATCATGTGAGGAGATCTAGCTCCACGATTCCAACATAATTTGCAATTTTGCGAAGGCACAATTCCTTTTGTTCTTATTCAAATGCCATTTTAAAGTGAATCTGGATGGGGTTAGCACCCCAGGTTTGCAGTCCTTCAAGAAGTTAAATCCCGATTGCTTTGGATGATTTGGGTGCATGATTAGGTACTAGGTTAAGACTAAACCAGAGCATGTCAAATTTGCTTGGGAGTAAATCCTGGGACAGATACACAGGGGTATCTTTTGAGAATACAGAGGCATATCTTTTAGGAATACTTTATACATTAAGGGTGGAACCCACGTGATTTGAAAATGTAATATTCCACAGGGAAATGATTTTTCCATCTTCCAATTAAAAAATTTCACGTTTGCCCTTCTAACAAAACTATCATTAACTGTCTTTTCAAAAGTTAAATGGGAAGTGAGAAGGGCATTGTTAGCTATTAACTTATTATGTTTTATATGGGGTTTAATATGTATGGAACGTATTGGGGTATTTTGGTCATTTCTATTTTTGAAAGGTGTCCCCCCCCCCCCCCCCCCCCCGCAATTATTCTTTCTCTTCTCTACACAAACCCTAATTAACTAACATGGTATCAGAGACATAATTTGTATTGTTTTAGGGTTTCCTCTTCTTCCTTCCATTTCTTTTCCTTCTCTCTTGTTCTATTTCTATGTTTTGTGGTGAGATATTAGAGTCTAGGGTTTGTCTATGAAACCCTAGATTTGGTTTTAATGTTTCTTTATGAAACCCAGTGGTGTATGTGACGTGAGAAGGCCATTATGCATGATTAATGAAGAGCATGGCCTCTGTGGTATATTCTCTGTGGTGTGTGCAAGTTTTACCCTCAGTGAAGATCGCAGTTGAGAGAAGTACCTCCAGAGTGAATCATAGGGTGTAACACGTGAGAGATTTGTTCTCCAATATCTTCAAAAAGGAGAAAGTGTTCTCGGTGTGTTATGCAGACCTTAGAGGGTGAGAGAACTCTTTCCAGATCAAATCACACTGCCCAGAACCCTCTCTAGGGAAACCACAAGCTTTGAAGAGAGAAAAGTTGGCTTTTTCTAGTTCCCTTTGCCCCCAACAAATTTTTACTGTCACAAACATGACATGCTAGGTGGAGTTGTTAATGTTAAACTATCTGGACGAGGAAAAGTTGGGTATTAATCTAAACTCATTCAAAGGTGAGTAAAAGGAAGGTGATGGTTTCTCCTAACTCAGGCTATAGTATGCGTGCCAAGATGTGCATGCAGAGAACGAATCCGCAATTTGATTGCTCCAAACATAAGAATCTCCTATACATAAATTTACCCAATCAAAGGATTATATCCATTTGATCTATCAGATTCTTTTATCCAGTCAGAGAACATAGAGTGGATGATCTAAGAAAAGCCTATAATAGATTGAATGGCTAGAATCATCTAATCAGGTCGAATTTTGGCCTACAAGATCTCCTAGATGAGACCAACTGGAGTGGATCCTAACCCCCTACATGTGCACCACATGTATTGCAAAGAGTAGGTAATCTACTGTCAGACTATCCTAAATAACTGACCTAAGTATGCATTTCCTCATGTATACTCATTAAATAAAACACTTGAGAAGAGCATTCAGTTATGCATAAAACCCAAATGGATTCTTACAGGAGCTCTTAATGCCTTCACCAGGGTCAAAAGCACTGTGGAAATATTTCCAATTGATGAAGTAGATTTAGACCAAAGATTCATCTTCATTTTAGGGCTGCAAGCTCTACAATATTCCGTCCTTGATAACCCTGTTCCCTACAGTAAGGCTTCATCTCTCATTCACCTCCATTTGCTTGAAAAGACCTTCAAGCCACACTTCCGCTGCCTGTTCCACATAAGTTATCAAATTATGGCAGACAAGACGGAGATAAGTTGGCGAGAAATGGATTCTATATACACAACTCAAATAACTGAATTGCAAATCTTATTGTAAAATAAAATCAAATGAATTTAATATATGACAAACGTAGGGCAATATGCAGTCATTTACAATATTTGGTGGCATTTCTTGAAAAGTGTCTATTTAGTCATTCGCTAAGTACAAGGGGTTTATAACTTCCACTTAATCGGCGCCATTTACGATAAGAGACTGTATCATGATAATATTTGAGAAAATGAGGATACAGTCCTCAACATGTTACATGATACCTATTTCAAACAAAATCATTCATTCCTATCATGAAGTCATCCAAAAGTTTTGAGTACTGAACATAAGGTAAATACTGTTTTGCTGTAGTTTTAATCATTCAAAAAGATGGCTCAAATTCAACAAGATCTGATACGGAGAATCTATAGAGAAGCCACATACCTTGCATAATAAGACCCTTCTTCCTCAATCCTTGTATATCATCTTTTCTTTGTTGAACCCAATTGTTGGGAATTGCTTCGCATACTTCTCGACCCCGTGGTGGAGCTTTGCAATCTCAGACTGAATTTGGGCACTAGTCTGGATTTTGGCAAAGAAGTCCTTCAACTTTGTTCCTGATTTGTGAAAACCCACAAAATTCAACCACCCATACATACTGCATGCATGCCACAAGTATCCATGCACATAGTGCAAGAAGACATATAATTAGGAACCTTTGGTTTCAGTTTTGATCTTCACGGCCAACTTCACAGCAGCGTTAAAGAAGTCAACAAATTATGCAAAATCCTCCTCAACGAATCCCCTCGATGTGAGGGCTGGGGATCCTGAATAACCAAAGAGGGAGGAAGCTCATCAAGACAAACTAGTTAGCCGAGTAAGAACTAAAATAGGTACAATCTGATAAAAGGTCCAAATTAGAGGCCTCTACCTCTGGATGCCACCAGGAACCATGGCAGACACATCCCCAGAACAATGTTCTTGTTGGCTGCAATGTGAACCAATTCCAACCTTAGTTGCAGGAAACTCCTATGTAGGGCGACTCTCCCTCTTTAGAACTGTGCTTCTAACTTGGGAGCTCTTCGGACTCCGCTTGTAAGTTGATGGAAACCAGAACTTGTATGAAACATACTCTTGATTTGCTACACAAAAACCATTTGACAAGAAATTTCAGAAACAATGTTCAATGATTCTCCTATGTTGTGAAGAACTCAAGAAGTTATATGATAATATATTCTACTACTAATTTATCAAATATTTGGACCTCTAACAAATAATATGTATGTGTGTATTTCTTTGAAATAATTTAACTATATATTGTTCGGATGCTTATCAGGTGTTTCAAACCCTAGGGCTTCCCTATAAAACCCGCTTCCTTGCTTCTGCTCCTACATCCGTTCCCACACCTACTCTTGTTTTGTGCAACTAAGATTCCAACACCTTCTCAACCCTTGAGCCATCAATACCCTGTAGCCTGTACAATGAAAATTGCAAGAAACAATGATGCTCTTAATTTACCAGCATCCCTAAAATTTTCCAAAACCAAGATTCTGTAGCATCAGAATTGGTTAAAATTCATTAGTACAGAACCATAGAGTACTATTTTCATATAGCAGAGAAGTCTAGAATTTTGAAAGAAGAAACATTTTCCTTTTACCTTGTTTTTCAGATCCACCAAAACTAAAGGGTTCTCAGTGCCACCAGAAACAAGCTCATAGCCCTTCTCTACCAAAGTTTGCAAAATTAGTATGCTTCAGCAGTTAAAACTATAGGAAGAAAATCAGTTAGACCCCTTTAAATTAAATTAATTAATGAGAGAACATTAAGTATTAATTATAAATGTGCGAACACAGGAAAAAAGGTATTTATGCCACTAGGAACACGTTGCTCCAATACAAAGAGTATTAATATGCAATAAGTTGTACTTAGGCAAATTTTGAGCACTAAGAAATTGCTTTTAATAGGTTTTGCACTCTGAAGTGGTGACCTGCATTCATTTGATCATCAGAAATGAATCTAATAAATTTGGGTACAATCAGAGCTAAAAAAGCTTATTCTGGTTTCAAATCATATGCTAAACAAATGAAAGAAATTGCACAATCTACGCCAATGTATTTCAAATGGACCAAATTTGGAACTTCCAAAGAGTATGCCAAGAGTGAAACAGACACCTTTTACTGAGCAAACCTGTGCACCCTAAACTGTATTGCATGGGCACTTCCAACTAGCGGACGAATCGGGTGTCAATACATTTGGACACGGATTCAGACACCGACACGCCATGGACACTGCGATATTTGAATAATTAAAATATTCAAATAAAAGTGAGATAATTAATAGATTTTTCCATTTATTAAGGTATAAATTACGATTTCTTTTAGGGATTGTAAAGAGAGAAAAAGATAAGATTTTGTTTGTAACTTCCTATAAAGAAGGAAAAATCTATTAATTATAGGCTGGACTTATTTGAATAATTAAAATATTCAGCCGAGTCCCTGAATCCTATTTTTTGGGGTTTGCTGAGTCCGACACTACGTATCCGTGTCGGATTCCGACACATGTGTCCGCATCCATGCAACACAGACCCTAAAGTTGAATGCAGAAATTCCAAAATATCATCGCATACCCACAGTGATTCTCATTTCTCTGCTAAATTACCCTTTAAAGTACTCCTGAGTTACTATTGACTTACATAACAAGAACACTCCATGCCACAGACATCTACGATGTTGGACACCTGTGATTGACTGAGCAGACATGACATAGTGTATACAAGACCATTATGGTAGCTTATCAATGATCTCAAAGTTAAAAAAGCTTAACGGACCAGACTCAGAATTGAGCTGCATATACATATACTGATAAGTTTCAGACTTTCAGTGAACTTGGGAAGAAAAACTCATTATCTTCT
This sequence comes from Euptelea pleiosperma, assembly GCA_035048495.1. Taxonomy (NCBI): domain Eukaryota; kingdom Viridiplantae; phylum Streptophyta; class Magnoliopsida; order Ranunculales; family Eupteleaceae; genus Euptelea; species Euptelea pleiosperma. Next base: position 29,653,828 of record CM068542.1, on the reverse strand, counting down.
CATTGATTTTTGTTGTAAACTTATATAATTTTGGGTTTACAAGTAAGAAAACCAATCCCATTGATTGTGGGATATATACATCCAATAACCAAATTATGGGATATATATATAACCAATAACCAAACAAATAGGAAATTTAATTTTCATGGTTTAACATATACCAGTGTGTGCATATACGACATTAAGTGTACTTGTTTCTGTATTGATCAAGAATACAATAGCTAATCTACTCCTTGTGGCCATTGTGGTTGATTAACATGATTTGGATCCAACTCATTGTATGGAAGCATACATCGTGATGATTTCCACAATTGTTGTTTGCATAACACCAAACAGAAAAGAATGAAAAAAAGGAAGAAAAAGGAAAGGCTGCAGTGACACAGAAGTTACTTGTTCATTCTTCATTGCATATAGGCCTCCAAAGAAGCTAAAGATTACATGGTCGGTATGCCAACCTGTTGCAATTTTCAACAACTAAACCAGCAATCGTATGATAGTGTACATTGAAGGCCAGGAAAGATGCCTGATTGATTTTGTCTTCATAATCATACAAGACCTTCAAGATGGAACAGGAGTATTAATTTTTATTGCACACATTTCAAACATTGCCACCTCAACTTCAGCACAGAAAGAAATCAAAGATGCCCATAAAGATTGGCATAGTTGCAACAAGAACCCGGTAGAAATGGTCTGCCTAAAGTACTTATCGACAACAAAAAGGTCTGCCTAAAGTAGTTAAGAGAAAGTAACATTTTGTTTACAGGGCTCGCCTCTTGGCCTTGTTTGGTATTCATTTTCACTCCCTTCCTAAAGAGATCATGGCCCCACGTGGCCCACAGTTGTGCATCGTACTGGTCATTATATCTGCATATTCAAAAGGAGATAGTATGACACCAGCTGCAACCAATCCACTAATGTGTGCCATATCTGCCAACAGGATAGCTTTCTGCTTGTTGCAGACCAGTCCAATCAATGAACACTACTAAGATTCCCTGATAAGGATACTGAAAAGGACACAGGCAGACAAAATGGGGATACGACTTCTCCTTTGCTGAAATCCAGAACATGCACACAGCTTCGGTATCTCATCCCATATGTTGATACTGTTCTTTAATTTTTAGTTTTTTTTACGCTAAGTATCTTTTTCTACTATTTCTATTATGCCAAATGTAATGAAACTTCAAATCTTACAAAGCTTTTTACTCATATACCAATTCTACTGATGAAACAAATAAGAAAATTTTTAGGAGTTGAGATAATAACTACAATAGGAAATGAGAATTTATTGTAATATAGAGTATTCATGCAGTATTGGTATAGCGGCATCTCGATATGATACGATGGGCATGTTGAAGTAACTGGGTATCCTAGAGCATCAGGATTTTAAACTGATGAACAATGACAAAAAAAGAAGTGATGGTTGATTATGTTGGCTCGATTTGTGTGGCTCAATCTAATGGAGTGTAACTTGCGAATATGTGCATTATCATAGAGGTGTGCACAAGAACTTGCATCAGCAACTATTAGTTTTGGCCTGAAGAGTGGCATTTTTTCCAACTTTAATTAACATTTTCACCGTAGAAGTATAATTTATGTGAGAAGACTTGCATAAATAGAACTGAGATTATATTGGCTATACCCACTGGGAACAACTGAAAGTCGCATTGGTATTATAGCCCATAAGCCTTCTCTAGTAACTCAAAACCACAGTTTTGAATTCAACTAATCTCATAGCTTTGGTAAAATGAAAACTCTTTGATCATGCCAAACCCCTACTTGGAATTCAAAAAATATGCATAAACTTGGGGAGCACTGTTTCCTTTCTTGAAAATCTCTTCGGTTCACAATCGACCAAAAGAAACATTATTGACAGGCTGAAAAGAGTTCAGAAATTGTAGACATTACCCAGTTAATCTACAGTGAATAGAAGCCAACATTGATTACAAAAGTCCAACTAATGCTCCCATGGTGTTACTATTCCAAGTTTCATGCATTAGTTTGGAAAAGTAATTTTACACAACGTATTTTATAGCCAATATGATCAATAATTCTCTTAACAATTTTATTGAAGAAAACTACAGACAAGATACATGAGTGATAAGGAGTCATCAACAATTAAAGGCGTTCTCAGTTTCTAACAGCTCCCGCTTTATTAGCCAATGAAGTGGTTACCTTAGCTTCAAGGCATGCTTAAAACTAATCCCAAATTCTCATATAAGTCAAAAGGATTGTCAGTAGTGAAGGCTAATCTCCAAGATCCACTCCCCTTGAGGAATTCCATCCACTCAGCAGACCAGTCAAGTACTAGCCCAATATCCTAACAACTTCCAAGCAAATCTCCATGATCCGTCTCATTAGTATGTCCAACGAAATTGAATTGAAAAAAGCCTTAGTAACCAATGGTTGGTCATCTGCAGAGATACCTCCAATGCCAGAAAGGTCCTGCAATGACACTTTGATCCGTCATCAAATAGTTAGTTAGAGAGTGTTTCAATACTCAATAACTGGCTAATCAACTACTTGATCCATCAGTGGTTAATGGGCCCAGAGTCAAGATTCTAAATCCATTGTCCTGGAGGAAATTGCAAGAAGAAAACAGCAAACACCAATGTCAAAGAAGACTACAGAAATCCCCGCAAGAACAATGCCCATTATTGAACCGATGAAGTCGCTTGCTATCCCGAATGATAATTTCCCTTCCAGTCAATACTGAGATGAACTTAACTAAACTATGGCAATCCCTACACATACTAATACTCTTGATAACCCGTACAGATGCACCGCTGGGCATGTTTAACAACCCGAAAGAAACAGCCACCTTTTCACTGTGATGAACAGTAGAAGAAAATGTCTTTTCCATATCCTCCTCATCGGCCATCTCTAAGCTTCTCTGCGGCACATATCCCAGACTCTTCGCTTTGTCAAGCAAGTTCAACAATAATTTGTACATTTCTGTGCTCTGAGAGTGTGATTTGTCATCAGGTTTGAAGGAATAAACCTTATCTTTAATGCTAATCCAGCTCCAGTCCTTCAACATTCCAAGCTTCTCATCTCTCATCAGTTTCCTCACCCTTGATACATCCTTCCATCGCCCAGCTGAGAGATACATGTTCAACAATAAGACATAAGTTTCAGTATCTTTCGGCTTGAGTTCGAGCAACCGCTCAGCGGCATAAAATCCCAACTCCATATTCCCATGGCTTCTACAGCCAGCAATCAAGATTGACCATATAAACTCATTGGGCTCGAAATCCATTGTCTTAATAAAATCAAAAGCTTCCTCTAACCGACCCAACCTCACAAACATATCGATCAAACAGGCAAAATGGTCCATCACAGGCTTGATCCCATACTCATTCTTCATCATCTCAAAGTATTTCAGTGCTTCATCGACCATTCCAGCATGGCTACAAGCTGAAAGAACACCCACAAAGGTAATCTTGTTTGGTCTCACCCCTGCCAATGTCATATCTTCGAAGAGCTGCAATGCTTGGTGAGACCGACCATGCTGAGCGTAACCCGTGATCATCGAAGTCCAAGATATCAAAGTTCTCGTGGGCATCTCCACGAAAGCTTTGGTTGCCCCGTCAATGCTTCCACATTTGTTATACATATTAACCAGTGCACTTCCAACAACAACATCTGATAAGAACCCTGTTTTAATGGTTTGGGCATGGATTTGTTCTCCTTGTTCTATGGCCACCATACTACTACACACAGTTAAGATGCTTGAGAAAGTGAACAGATCTGGTTTCATGTTCGATCGATTCAGTTTGAAGAAGATGTTAAGTGCCTCTGTTCCACTAAGGTGTGCCATCAGATCATCTTTTGCATGATCCATCATCTGGGCATAACCTGCAATCATCGCATTCCATGTAACCAAACTGATGGTTTCCATTCCATCAAACAACCTCCGTGCCTCATAGATCAATCCAGATTTCAGATACAAATACATGATGGAATTTTTAATGGGTAGGTTAGATTCACATCCAAGTTTAATACTCAATGAGTGAACCTGCTCTCCAAAACCCAAAGCCTGCATTATGCAACACAAGCTCAAGACACTCGTCAGTGTGAATTCGTTGGGTTCAGCATTATCTGAAAGCATCTCAACAAACAATCTCAAACCCATCTCAGCTTCGCCATTATTACCGCAAGCAGAGATAACTGTAGTCCACGAGATGACATTTTTTTCTGGGATTCTCCGAAAGGCTTTAACCGCAGACTCAAAGCTGCTACATTTGGAATATAAGTTACAAAGGGAATTACCCATGCTAGTATCAATTTCAATCTGGTACTTAATAATGTACCCATGGATTTGCTTCCCAAATTCAACAGAGTACAAGGAAGAACTAGCACTTAAAACAGCCCCTAATGTGTAGTTTGTAGGATAAGCCCCACATTCCAACAATTCTTTAAAAACTTGGATGGCGAGTTCCGGCTGCGAATTGTGAATGTAACCAGTCATCATAGCTGTCCACGTGACAACATTCCTTCGAGGCAATTTGTCAAAAATCTTGCGGGCGTATTCCATGGTCCCACATTTTCCATAAACATTGATGAGGAATGTCATGAGAAATAAGTCTTCATGGGTTCCTGTTTTTAAGATGTGGGTGTGAACAATTTGAGCTTCTGAGACCGAATTCTTGGCTATACATTCTTGCAAAAGGGGAACGTATAAGCCTGATTCGATCGTGGTGCCTTCTTTTAAGATAGAAAGCGCTTCTCGAAAGTCCATACATTTTGGATCGAAATTTCTATCTGATGGTGTGGCAGTATTACTTCTTTGATAGGAGATGCCTGTACTCTGAGATTCGAGAAAAAATTCACAGCATCAGAGATAATGGAACTAGTGAATGGATTATAAGATGAACCCATGAATATTTCATGAACAAAAATATGTTTATAGTTTTCAAAATCAGGACAGAAGAATTATATATAATAGTAAACAAAAGGACTAACAACTTCCAAATTACAGAAAAAAATGCTAGCTTTCGCATATACAGGTAATGAAATTAAATGGTTTCCCATTAACTGTTACTGGGATTCAAAAATTTGACTTTCTTGGTGCAGTTTGAGCATCATTAGTTTCAAAAGCTACACAAATCTACTACACAGTACATACACACAGGTAAATAATTCAAAGTTTTGTGACTGATTCTGCAACACTGATAACGCGTTCTTTGTATCAAATTGAATTGAATTGAAAGAAGGCAAGGTTACCTTTTCGGTAGAAAGAGAACTTTGGAAGGATTTTCTGAATTCAGGATCGAGCTTGAGAGTGCCACTTACTGCAACAGAAGGCAGAGACGCCATGAAAAGAGAGAAGGCGAAAGAAGAAGATAGATAGAGAGAGAGAGAGAGAGAGAAGAAATTATATGAAGGCTTTTTCTTTGGTTTTCATTTCTATGTTTTTATCTCTAAATACATTATCTTCTTTGATCTTTTGGATAAAATTGTGGAGGGAGGGAGGGAGGGAGGGAAAGAAGCTCTTGAGAGTTGAGACTAGATATATTTATTTTTGCTCTGGTGGGTACGGTTTTTTTTTTTTTAACGAGAGGTAAATTTCCCCTCCTGATAGAGTAAACCTCCGCTGACATGCCGCTGACTGCAGCCAATATGAACCACGTGTCACATTCTTAAGAGGACACTAACCGTATGGACGTTTGACCAATCACTAGGTGACCTACAAACCAAAAATAGACCTGATCAGTGATTTCTAAGCGTTGGATTGAAGTTATTTTCATGGATTGATTATAACCGTAGGAATTTGAGCATTATTTGGGTACAAAGATCCAAAGTTTTGAAATCACTAATCAGGCTGATTATTGGTCTGTAGGTCCACGTAGTGATTGGGCAAACATCCATACGGTTAGTGTCCTCTTAAGAATGTGACATGTGGCTCATATTGATTGCAGTCAGCGACTCCGCTGACTGTAGTGTCATCGAAGGCTTACTCCTCCTGAGAGGCCACAAGGTCCACAACCACCGGTTGGGGTTTGGGTCTCAATGGAACTCTGTCAATGGATAGGGTTTGGATCGGACCAATCCGATAAAAAACATGTTAGGTCTAGATCCGGTCCTATAAAACTGTGCGAATTCCAGACCCGATTTGATCGGAAATCCGATAACACTAAAAAGGTTTGATGAAAAGAGGGGATATAAACATATTGGATTGGATCATTATTGTATTAGATCAGGGTAAGTCAAGAACTGATCCGATATCGCAACTTATAGGTCCAGACATGATCCAATATCACATATGCTAGGTCCAGACCCAATATTGTTTTAATTGCATCCGATTATCGGATCATTCCGATTCATCGACAATCCTACACTAGGGTCTCAATATGTCGGGTTTGGGTAGCCCGGCCTGAGATCATGTAGTCCCAAGCCTGGCCTGGCCATTTCACCTCTAACATTTTAGGCCCAAATCCAGCTCATTAATAGATATAACAGACTGGGCCTTTAGTTTCAGGCCAGGCCTAAGACAAGTTTGTGCTGATCAGGCCTATAAATGCAGTGCAAGCCCAAGACCAACAAGGCCAGGCCAAAAAGTTATTGGGCCAGGCTGGCCCATTAACACCTATATATATATATATGGGCTGAGATAACATGACTAATGGAATTCTTACTAATGGACGTGGGGCCCACATGCGGATGAGTTAAGGGATGATTTCTGGTGAGGGGGATCTCCTCATCATGGAGATCACCCTCAACAAAAATCAGTAATTTTTAAAACTTCAAACCATACCAAATACGGACCTTAATTTAACGATGAAAATGGATGGTCCAAAATTTTTCAACTACTTTTCACAAGGGTACAAATGTTGGAATGGGCTGATTTTTTGTGTGGTTGATATCCACATTGAGAAGAATATTATCACCAAAAATCATCCCTTAACTCATCTGCATGTGGGCCCCACGTCCATTAGTAAGAATATTAGTAAGAATTTCACCAGTCATTCTATCCCAGCCCATATATATATATGCTGGTATAGTTACTACTGCCTTTTGACTTACAAAATGACTCCACATGCAGATGGGTTAAAGGCTGATTTGTGGTAAGGATGATCTCACAAAAAATCAGCAATTTTAAAACTTCTAACCCTATCAAATATGGACCTAAATTTAACAGTGAAATGGATGGTCCAAAAGTTTTAAATCAACTTTTCATAAGGCTACAAATGTTGGAATGAGCTGAATTTAAAGGTTGATATCTAATATCATAACAAAAAATCACCCCTTAACTCATCTGAATTTGAGCCCCACATCTATGAGTCAATTTATGAGTCACAAAAGCATGAGTCAATGTGTCCCAGCTCTCTCTCTCTCTCTCTGTGTGTACCTTTTGGGGGTGTTAGAAATCGGTTTTTGCCGCAAATCGTTGGCAGTAAAATTCTCCAAAAAGAGCACAACTCAAGAGTAGTATTTCAGTTTTGTGGAGGCCCAATTCCTCTTGTTCTAATCAAAATGCCATTTAAAGTGAATCTGGGATTCTGGATGGAGTTAGCTCCACAGGTTTACGGTCTCTGAAGCAGTAGGATCACAATTGCTTGGATGATTTGGGTGTGTGATTAGGTAGCGGGCTAAGACTAAACCAGGAATGTCGAATTTGCCGGGGCGAAAATACTGGGACAGAGACGTGGGTTGGGTATCTTTTAGAAATATTCTATACATGAAGGTGGGCCCGCATGATTTGAAAAGGAAATATTCCTAAAAAATACCCCCATTGTGTCTGTCGCAGCTTTTTCTCCCCCCAACAAATTTTCATTGTCACAACCGTGACATGTTAGTGTTAAACTTTTCTGGATGAGTAAAAGGCAGTTAATCTCAACTCATTCAAAGGAATGTAAAGGGTAGGTAGGTGATAGTACGTCCCATCTAAGGCTATATAGTATGTGTGCCATGGTGCGCATGAGAACGTATGGAAGATGATCTAAGAAAAGCCTATAATAAATCTAATGGCATGAATCATCTAATCAGGTTGATTTTTGGCCTCTGAGATCTCCTAAGTGGGACCGACTGGCGGTGTGCCCTAACACCCTACATTTGCACCACGTGTACTACACAGAGTGGCATTCTACTGTCAGACTATCCTCAGTATCTGACCCAAGTATGCATTCCTCTTACAAGGTCTTCTTCAGCAGGGTCAAAAGCACTATGGAATTATTCCCAATCATGGCATAAGACAATAGATTTGCTTCCTAAATCAATGCAAGTTTACATTGCAGAGCATCAGTTGATACAAATACACAGTAGATGAATATTTAAACCAAAGATTTAGCTTGATTTTAGAGCTGTAAGCACTACACTATTCCATCCTTTGATAAGCATGTTCCCTTCAGTAAGCTTCATCTCTCATTCGCCTCCATTTACTTGAAAAAGCGACACCTCCACTGCCTGTTCCAAGTAAATTACTGTAAACTAAAATAAATTTAATATAATATATAACAAAAATATGCAGTCGTTTTATGAAAGAGCAGCATATTGGGTGGCATTTCTTGAAAAATGTCCCTATTTCGTCGCTGACCACAAGGGGTGTGTTCATAACAAGGTTTAAAAGAGGCAGTTATAACGGACTGGGGGTGCTACCGTTTTTTTTGTTAAAACGAATTTAGCGGACGAGCAAAAAAACAGAAAAAGGGGAAATAACGGAACAAATGGCGCTGAATTTCAAAAACGAAAAACGGAAAAAAAAAATAAAACAGAAAATAACAGCTGTTTTTTTTCACAATTTTTTTCAGAAAATAACGGGTGTTATTTTCTAAGCGTCAAAACGGTTCATAACGTAAAGGGTTTTGGGTGTTACCGTTTTAACGGCCGTTAAGCCCGTTAAAACGGCGCTATTTTAAACCATGGTCTATAAGTTCCACTTAATTGGGGCCATTTACGAGAAGAGACTGTATCATGATGTTGTCTAAGAAAACAAGGATACAGTCCTCACATGTTCAAATTAGATGCATAATACCTATTTCAACAAAAATAATTTAGTCCTATCATGAAAGCATCCAAAAGTTTGAGTACTGAATATAAGGTAAATACTGTTTTGCTATGGTTTTAATCCTTAAAGTAAGATGTCCCAAATTCACCGAGATCTGATACGGAGAATCCATAGGGAAGCCATGTTAGGATCCTAATGGTTAAGACATAAGGCTTTAGGTACATCTATCACTTACGTGCTTTTGTTGTATTGTTCGGGTCTTAGCATTTGGTATCAAAGCCAGCCCCACGTCCTACATGAGTCATGGAAGGGGCGACCCGTTGAAAAAAGAGGCCAGAATAAATGCTACCAAGTGATAAGGGCCACTTGTAGACCGGAAAGGAACGTTGCTGCAGAAACATGGTGGTATGTTACAATCCTAATGTTTAAGACCTAAGCTTCATGTGCCTCTATCGGCTAGGTGCTTTTGGCGTATTGGTTTGGGTCTTAACAAGCCACATACCTTTCATAAGAAGACCCTTCTTCTTTAGTTCTTGTATTTCATCGTTTCTTTTTCGAAACCAATTGTCGGGAATTGCTTTGCGTACTCCTCGACCTCGTGGCGGAGCTTTGCAATCTCAGATTGAATTTGGGCACTAGTCTGGATTTTGGCCATGAAGTCCTTCAACTTTGTCCCTGATTTGTGAAAACCCACAAAATGGTGTACCTCGTGTTAGAAAATTCAACCACCCATACATACTGCAAACATCCGTAAGTATACATGCATATAGTGCAAGAAGACATATCTAAAGATATCTGTTAATGCTTGAGAAATGGTAATAGAACTAGGAACCTTTGGTTTCAGTTTTGATCTTCAAGGCCAACTTCACAGCAATGTCAAAGAACTCAGCCACTTTTGCAAAATCCTCCTCAACGAATCCCCTCGATGTGAGGGCTGGGGTTCCTGGAACACCAAAGAGTGAGAATGCTCATCAGCCTAATTAGTTAGCCGAGTCAGAATCAAATAGGTGCAGTCTGATCAAAGGTCCAAGATAGAGGTCTGTACCCATCCGGATGCCACCAGGAACCATGGCAGACACATCCCCCGGAACAGTGTTCTTGTTGGCTGCAATGTGAACCAATTCCAACACCTTCTCAACTCTCGAGCCATCAATACCCTGCACAATTAAAATTGCAAGAAACAGTGATGCTTTTATTTTACTATACCTCTACAATTTTCCAAAATGTAGCAGAAGAGTAGGTCAAAATTCATTAAACCTAACCATAGAATACTGATTTCATCTAAAGCAGATAAATCTAGAATTGTGAAAGAAGAAACATTTTCCTTTTACCTTGTTTTTCAGATTCACCAAAACTAAATGATTTTCAGTTCCACCAGAAACAAGATCATAGCCCCTCTCTACCAGAGTCTGCAAAATTAAATACGCTTCAGCAGTTAAAACTAAAGGAAGAAAATCAGTTAGACCCCTTTACATTAATGAGAGAATAATAAGTATTTATAATAAATGTGCAAATACAAGAAAAAAGGTATCAATGTCAATAGGAACATGTTGCTCCAATACAAACAGTATAAACATTTAATAAGTTATACCTGGGCGAATTTTGAGCAATTACTAAGAACTTGCTCTTGATAGGCTTTGTACTCTGAAGTGGTGGCCTGCATTCATTCAATTATCAGAAATGAATCTATACGAATTTGGCTACAATCAGAGCTAAAAAAGCTTAATCGGGTTTCATATTATATGCTAAACAAATAAAAGAAATTGCTCAATTGACGCCAATGTATTTCAACTGGACCAAATTTGGCACTTCCAAAGAGTATGCCAAGAGTGAACCAGACACCTTTTACTGAGCAAACCGGTGCACCCTAAAGTTGAAGGCAGAAATTCCAAAATATTATGTGGCATAACCAAAATGATTGCCATTTCCATGCAACATAACCTTTTGATGAGAACCTGATATAGTACTACCCTAAATAACAATAGCACACCATATCACAGACATCTGCTATGTTAGACACCTGCGATGGACTGAGTAGACATGTATCAGTGTATACAAGACCATAATGATGTCAAAACTCGAAAAGCTTATAGAGACCAGACTCAGTTTTGGACTGTATACACATGTACCAGATATGTAAAAAGACACTCACATGTGTGTCGGTGTCCAACACAACAGCTTCAAAAACACAGAATTGGACTGTATACACATGTACCCAGATATGTAACAAGGGCACTTGCATGTGTGTCAGTGTCCAACACAACACCTTCAAAAAACTCGTTATGCAAACACTTCTGTACATTGATATTAAAATTATATTTTATGTATTTATTTTTAAATCAGATAGTGTTTTAACATAAGTACGTAAGAACACATCCTAAGTTATTAAAGTGTGCTAAATAGTACAAAAACATATCCCTATAAACCTAAGACCACATCCATAGTTGTGGACCTCAGGTACACTTTTAGCTCTTTAAAAGACAAGTGTTAGTAAAAAAAATAACAGTACATTTTTAAATATCTCCTCAAAAGCTTTTGTGGAAATGACAAAAAGGAATGACAGCAGTACATTTTTTTATAGGCATGACAGCTGTACATTAAGTACAGTCAAAATATTTTTTTTAAAATGACACAGCCATAAGTATACAAAACCTTAAAATGGCTGTGCCATTGTTACATATTGTACCAGTGTATGTACATAGATGACAAAAGTGTACAATAGTCAATCTACTCCATGGTGTAGCGCAAGGCCATTCTGGTTGATTAACACGATTTCAATCTGACTCATCAGATGGAAGCATACATGGTGTTGGTGTCCAAAATTGTTGTTTGCGTACCACCGAACAGAAAAGAATGAAAAACGAAAAAAAGAAAAAGAAAAGTAGCAAAGCCTACAATGATACGGAAGTGACTTATTCGTTCTTCATTACATACAAACCTCCAAAGAAGCAGAAGATTACACAATCAGTTTGCAAACCTGTTTCAGTGCAACTGCTAAGCCAGCAATCGTATGATTGTGTGGACCACCTTGAAGCCCAGGAAAGACAGCCTGATTGATTTTGTCTTCATAATCATACAAGACCTTCAGGATTGAACAGAAGTATTAATTTTGTTGCACATATTATGGAAAGAAACCAAATATAGATGCAACAATAACCAGGGTGGAAAAGGTCTGACTAAAGTACTTATCAAAACAAAAAAAAGGTCTGCCTAAAATAATTAAAAGAAACTTTTTCTTTATAGGAGTCACCTCTTGGCCTTGTTTGTTAACCTCTTTCACTCCTTTCCTAAAGAAGATCATGGCCCCACGTGGCCCACGAAGTGACTTGTGTGTCGTAGTGGTCACTATATCCGCATATTCAAAGGGAGATGGTATGACACCAGCTGCAACCAATCCACTAATATGTGCCATATCTGCCAGCAGGATAGATTTCTGCTTGTCGCAGACCTGTCAAAGCAATGAAAATTGTACCATCAGCTAAGTTGGCCAAATTAGGATAATCATACAGACACTGGCATACAAAATGGGGACATGACACTTCCTTTCCTGAAATCCAAGACACATACAGATTCGTTATCCCATCCAACATGTCGGCACCATACTTTAATTTTTAGGTTTTTTTAAGCTATCCTTTTTTTAATATACATCATGCATTCATGCCAAATGTAATGGAACTTCTAATATTACAAAGCTTTTTACTGTAAATTTGTTACAATATACTATTTATATATTATAGTGATGAAAGAAATAAAAATTTGCTTATTTTTTTAATAGGTAAAAGAGGAAATGAGAAAATTGTAATACAGAAATTAATGCAGTATTGGTATACTAAGATATCAATACGATATGATGGGCATGTCGAAGTAACAATCAGGATTTAAAACTTTTGAACAATGTCAAAACAAAAAGAGTGATGGATGATTATATTTCCTCAATTAGCTTGGCTCGATGGAATGGAGTTTACCTTGCGAATACGTGCATAATCATAGAGGCGTGCATAAGCACTAGCACCAGCAACTATTAGTTTTGGCCTGAAGAGTGTGGCGCTTTTCTCCATCTGTAATTAACATTTATACACACCAATCAACTCCTTATAACTTATCAAAAAAAAAAACCCTTTATTTAAAATAACCGTAGAGGTATAATTTATGTGAAAAAGACCTACATAAATAGAACCCAAAAAAATGCACAAAGTTGGATGAGGCACAATTGAAATTAATTAATCCATGAAAAATCAAAACCAGCTTGACTTCTCAATATGTCCGAAAAATTGCTTAGATAAACCCAGAGTTATCATATTTGAATTGAAGATCACACAAGTTTTCTTCATGCTAAGTTGCAAGAATGCAAAATCATAATGATGAGTGCTTGTGCCACACGTGGGAGATGTGTAATTATTTAAAAAAAAAAACGCAGGAGACAAGTGCGGATCAAGTAAATCCTTGTTCCGATACTCCCATGAGCCATGAGCCACATTTTAATAAAGGCTTTACAATTTTACACGTTCATGAAGTCATCATTCTCTAGCATGTATAAGAGCTGTCTTACAAGATAGCTGTATAGATAGGGATATGTTTGGTGTAGAAAGAATTTGTTGGGGATTATGTACAAGTTGGGATTAGGAGCCGGGCTAGGATTTGGAAATTGGGAGGATGTTTAGTGTGGTGATGCTCCAATTAAGATATCCTTTTCATTATTCACTCTTTTCTCTAAAAAGCTTACCTTGGTAGACAGGGTGGTGGTGGTGGTTTGGAGCCTAAGGATTTTTGGAGATCTAAAAGGCCATGAATTCTATCTATGCTCTTTGGGTTGTGTTAAAGCTAGAAGCCAATGTCATCTCAGCAGTCAAGATTCAAGAATTCGAAAGTGATCCTATAATGGGTCTTCTCATCAAAGTCCACATATAATGCTCTTCTTAAGACACACCAAAGTCCATATATAAGACTCTTCTTAAGGCCATGAATTCTATGCTCTTTGAGTTGTGTTAAAGCTAGAAGTCAATGTCATCTCAGCAGTCAAGATTCGAGAATTTGAAAGTGATCCTATAATGGGTCTTCTCACCAAAGTCCACATATAATGCTCTTCTTAAGACACACCAAAGTCCATATATAAGACTCTTCGTAAGACAAAACCTCCCCTTCCCCTTCAAGAGATTTAGAGAGCTCTAATTCCTTCCAAGATCTCTTTCTCCATGTCGATAGTTGTTCGGGACAAGATCCTTTGAACCGGTTATCTCAATCATAGGAAGTTCTTTGTAAATGTGTGTTTTAGTGATTTAGAAACTGTCAAAATTTAGTTGTTTATTACTCCTTTGTTTGGGAGTTGTTGAGCCACCTTCTCAAACTCTTCGGCATTTCTAAGATCTTCTCAAAATCCATTAACGACTTAATACCGGGGTGGTCAAAATTACCTCACAACATAGCATCTTGATCAACACCGGCTAATATTGTTTTTTAATTGACACTGCCCAACAATTTTCCATCACTAAGCTTGCATGCTTGCTTCGTTTTTTAGGAGATTGTCCATCTTGGTTTTGTTGTTTGTGACTCAGATTTTGGCTTGTATTTGGGAGTTTTTTTAAGTTTCTCAAATCATTACTGGAACAAATGGAATGATATTATCTTTACTCTTTGTATAGTGGGGTTTGGAATTACTACCAATAAATATCTCTCTGGATATGCTTTTCTAATATTGGAAGGGATTCACGATTAGGGCCTAATATGTTTTTGCTTGCTAAACCAACTGAATCTACTATTTCTTGGGAATATGGGGCCATTTTGTAATAGGCGAGCCCTAAGTACTATTTTAGTGTGTAGCTTATCCTTGCTCTTCATCTGATATTGTAGATATGCATGAAGTGGTATTAAAGCAAGTTTTTTCTCTAGAAATTACTTATAAAGCTAAATCTCCCCCTAAGAACTTCATCTTGAGTTGTTTCTTGTCAATAATGTAAAGATTGATATGGCGACATGCGGTGCTCGTAGAAGAGGCAGCCATATATAAAACTATGTCACTCATGAATTGTTTCATGAGTTGCAACAACAGATCCATAAATTAAAGCAAATGATGGTGGATCCGGCGTCCACTTTTCATAGTTTAGGCAGTCTAAGGGGATACGAAAGGATGGAAAACAAACCCTAAATCTTTATCTACTACTATACCTACCCCATTTCTTGTATTTGTACCAGAGTTTGTAAACCATCCCTCAATTCCCCGGGGTTTATCACATGATTCACATGTATATTATATCTTTTACAAACATTCCATGTTAACTCTCCTTCTCATTGTCCAACTCCGTCTCCTTATTATTCAAAGTCCCTAAATTTCAATTAGCCAAACGAATCTAATTTTCTTAAATTAGCTTCTTTACCCAAACTCATCTTCATCACAGCCGGATCCTGCAGCGTGTCACTTTAGGGGACACCCTAACGAACCCTTGCCCAATTAACACTGCACCTCATTTATGATGTAACACGTTGTTTCAAGACAATGCATGGAATCAATATACAATCTTTCAGTTCTCTGGATAAATATTGTGAATCTATATCTTTTATGTTGTAGTTTTGATCCAATCAGTCTTGTGATGATTTCCATTTTGCTCGAAAGAGTGGTTGATAATTTCTTCAACAAACTGAGTTGCCTTTGTTCTTTAAACCAAGTATTCCTTTGGCCTTCAGTGATCTGTAGATATTCTTTTAATAGAGTGGCTCAGGCTTTTACAAATTTGATGATGATTCGTGTATACATAGAAGAACATGATTCGTGTGGCCATATAGTTGGGATGAGGCTTATGATAATGATGATGATATTTGTTATACAAGGATATGGTTTTTTATTTATCCTTTTAGAAAATATATTTTCTCTTGCCAATCAGTGGGCAGATCAAAAAAAGATATTCTTTTCTTTATCTAGGTTGAAGGAAATGAGTTGTAACATCTTATAATTTCTTTTCAGAACAGTATCATAATTTTAAATCTATCCTCAACACTAAGGTACACTGAAATATGATAACCCACTAAGAATAAAATTTATGAACTGCAAAAGGCTATAAAATCAAATTAATTTTTCTTGTACTCTACCTTTTATAATCACAATTTTATATATTTTTAATATTCTGGATTATCTTGAGAATGTCATACAGCCTGACTTACACTTCCTTCTCCCTACATGATTCTTTTGCTTCTAGAGTTGAATGTTCTTAGCAAAATTATAACCATTGTCAATAACTTTATTTACTATATATAATTATACTAATATGATAGCATATAACAGTAAATTGTATTGGCAATGGAATAAAAGAAGCATCAAAATGGCAGAAATGAAACAGGAACCTGGTCATAATCAATGTAACCGGTGCTCTCATCCAGTCTATATGGCATTGTCTCAAAAAATATAGACACCGCAGATATCTTCTTGGTGTCAGTCTGCATAACAGCAAAGAATATGATGAAGCCTAGTACATTTTAGCCCATGAGTATAACAGTTAATAGTGTGTAAAATAACAGGAATTCCTTAAAACCATTTCCTACTCAAAAAAATTGAATGCAATTCAAAACCACAAGAGGAGAAGATCAAGTTTTTAGGATTGAAAATTATTTCATGGTTCCAGTTCACTCCTCACCATCAATTCCTTGATAACAAAAATTTTAGATATTAACAGCATGCATGAGAAGCATCACCATGGGGGTACTTTAATAATTTTTTATGTCATGGTCTTATGGACATTTCTAGTATATATACCGCAAGTTCCATAGAATGAAAAAAACACCCAAGGTCTTTCAAAATTGTTGTTACTTCCTGGTGGGATATTACCAAAAGAACGAAAAAAAAAACACCAGTGGTCTTTCAAAATTGTTGTTACTTTCTGGTGGGATATTACCAAAATATACAAAAAAGCTTAATTTTAAATAACCGTGTAATATTAACGAACTGAATAAATTTTCCAAGCTACAAAACATTTTTTTTTTTTGATAAGTGTAAGGATATATAGAAGAGAGAAACAGAGCTACAAAACATTGGTACAAGGGTGAAAAAGAAAGAGAGTTCAAGTGATCATTTATGGCATAACAGAGTACTAGATGAAAGCTGTCACTGCCATTCACCAGGAAGCAGAAAGTACCATTCAATCTAGCTAGCAACAATTTGATTGAGGAAATGTAAGCACCTGATACCCATGTGAAAGATGCCCACCATGAGGAAGATCAAGTGCCATGATTCTCTCATGAGGTTTCAGCAGTGCAGTGTAAACTTGAAAATTAGCAGGAGACCCAGACAGCGACTGCACGTTCACTGCAACAAATAACATACGACAAGAAATTAGGCCTTCATCAATGGGGAAGATTAAAACTGATATAACATAAACTACAAAACCAACTATATTTGTATAGTGAAAAGAGATAATACTCTATAAGTTAGAAATGAGGCCCCAATAAATAAAAGAGCTTCAAATACCAAAGAACTGCTCAATGTTTTGAATATACCCACAAATACCTTATGACTTCTTTGCCCACTCTCACAAATCTTTAGGTCAGAAGGTGTCCCCGTGGGTATTCAAGTCTAATCAGCAAGTACCAACTAACATCTTCTAAATTTCTAATTGTATGGATATGGCAAATGCCCCCAACTCCGTAAGGGAAAAAGGAACAGAAAATGAAAAAACAATAGACCCATATAGTTGGATGTTTCTCTTGCCAAAGAACATACATTATATGCATTTACCTCCCCATTTTGCAGGATCCAACCGAAACGCTTCCAAGGCACGCTTCTGACATAAGGATTCTGCCATGTCAATGTACCTGGAGGAATGCAAGTTCCGTGGCTTTATTTCAGAATTAGCCAGAATTAGCCAGAATTAAATAGAGAGAAGCAGACTTTATGAACGAATAGAACATGAAGAAAACCAATCCATATAAAATAGACCATGAGAAGTACTAAAAAGAAGGCCAAAAAAAGTGGCTCCTCGTACTCGTTTCCTCCATAGTATCTAGCACCGGGATATCCTTCACTGTATTTATTGGTCATGATAGAACCAACAGCTTGCATCACTGAGACAGAAGTGAAATTCTCCGAAGGTATGAGTTCGAGTCCCTTCACAAACACAAAACAAACTCCCAATAAGTGAACCACGTTAAATTAAGGTCCATAGCAAAGAGATCCATATAAGTAGTATAGAATCAAACTGAAATCTCAAATTAAGATCGTCAACACAGAATTCGGTAAATAATTGACACTTATTAAGAGTAAAACTAAACCTCAGATCTTCTGAATCTGATCAATAGAACAGTTCAAATCTACATGAAAACTGAATTTAAAAAAAAAAACAAATACAAAATTTAAGAGAATACCTTCCATTGTCTTGCTTTCTCGAGCTCGATAATGTCAGCAATCTCCGGATCGACGACCTCGAGCGGAGAATTCAATTGCTTTGGCCACTGTTAATAGAGTTTTTCACGTAAGAGTACAAGTCGAAACAAAGTCAGACAAATGAGATGAACAAAATCTAATAATAAATCCTAAAGAATCACAGATCTTCGAAAAAGAAACGCCATTTCATGAAACAGAGACTAAACAAACTCCATTTGCTTACCGGAACACGAGTTTTCTCCTTCTCGTAGACAACTTCGTTCGGCAAAGACGACTGAATATTTTAAGCAAAACGAACAAAAAAAGAAAGAATTAAATGACGAAATCTCCATTGAAGAGATATTCGAAGCTCTGGTTTTCGTTACAGAGTAAAAGATGAATTTGAGAAAAGAGAAACACAAACCATGTAGTAGAGAGAATCGCCATTGAAGAGAGGTCGAATCGGCTTCCTCACAGAAGAGGAGAGCCTGCGAAGCGCCATTGCCATCGCCATCTCTCCGTTTCTCTGCTCTCTGCTCTCTGCTCTCTGCTCTCTGCTGTGGCTTTGGTTTTGAGTTTTGGCTCGTCTTTGAGTGGCTTGGGTTACCTCAGTGGGTGGTTAAGAAAAAGAAGTGCGCAAAATTTTCTCCTTTTCGTCTTTTCTCCTCCTTTCTATAGCTCTCCCTCTTTGCATCTTCATTTTACATATTCCTCTAATGTGGGCCCTACAAATAAATCAGCCAATCTGGTTTATTACGTTTATTATTTAGGGACTTTCTCAATTATTGTCGAATTTAAAACGATCGAATTATTTAGTTTTGAACATGAAAAACCATTTAATAAGACAAAAAATTGGCAATATTTTACTTTTATTTTTTAAATAATTTTTGCCGAATTTTTTGAACGCATTTTTAAATGACAATTCCGGATTGTACTCAAACATTTCCCCGTCCGTATTTTTTGCCACACTCCGAATTGCTAACTATGTTACTTACCAGCCGCCAGATCCGACCTGATTATTCCGGTTCGAATACAACTGATTAAAATTTGGGTCAGGAGAGTTAGTGTTAATCGAGATTTAAAAGGGACCAGTATAACGGCATAACGGTAGGTAACGTGCGTGTCAAAAATGTCAGATTTTTGTTTTTCGTATTCATTTTTCAGCTAAATGTAAATAATGTTTGAATAATAGTAAACGGTGTGTTATAACTGTTAAATAATAAATAATGTAATTGGGTTGGAGCTTTACAGGCATTATAACTGTTTTTTTTTTTTTGAACCCGTTACACAATAGACCCAATCAATTTGGCCGGATCAGGTCCGTCTTCCAGACCAAACTAATTAAAGGGTGTTTCAGTCATTTTTTATAATCTTTAAGCATGCTTAATTGGCGGTAAGCATCATTAGGAGATGGTGGTTATGGGCGTGCAGGACCGTTGATGAAGCCGCATCCAACAAAATTCACCATAATTCTAACATCTCCAACATCCACGGTGCGCAGCACCACGATCTCAGATCTCTCCAGTTTCAAGAAACAATAGATTATCAGAAAAATAAAAAAAAACACTAATATTAGTGACATGAATAATAAGCAATCTTGGCACCACCAACATGTTGACAATGATACTTCGTCCATAAAAATAAATAAATAAATAGAATAAGATGAAAATGGCGGGAGCACGTTAATTATTTATATTCTTAAAGTTTCTTTCATATTGCACTCTCAGAGTTATATTTTAAAAATTGGGATTTAAGGATGGTTTAATCACGGTTTGAAATAACACCGTACGGTAATGCTCCAAGACCGTTACGTTATTTGCTAAAAAAAAAACTAAAAACCAATGGCCGTTATGATGTCCATTAACCATTAAAATTCAAAAATTAATAAAAATAATAATATTTTCACCATTTTTTTAAAAACTACCGATTTGACCTCTTACAACAGTCGTTATAATAGACATTAACCGTAACGTTATCTATCCATTATCATGTTATAACGGACCAATTTATACCGCGGGTTTAATGATCATTTTGGAGCTAAAAAAATAACCTAAATAATTAAACTCTAGCGAGCCACTTAGAGTTAATTTCGTTTATGTTCCGGCGAGCCACTCGCTAACACATGTGTCATGTATTGTACCGTTTGCATAATGATCTACACTCCAAGCACCTGCTTTAAGAATTGGCAAAAAAAAAAAATATTATATTCTCCCGTGATTTTACGAGTACTCAATGACAAATTTTTTATTAGAACTTATTAACAAATTGCAACATACTATTTTTTTTCTTTTAATTTTGGGAATTGTTTAGTAAAATTTTTAAAAAAAATGTGAGGAGAAGAAAATAAGGGTGAATTATAAAGAAAGAAATGAATTTGAGGTGGTATCTGATCCAAAATTGTTAAAAGGATTTAAACGTTTAAGGTGGGAATGAAGTCAATAGCTCAATGGATGCCACGTATGAGCCATCATCCCAAACTTAGCCACCCATGCCCTATCCTACTGTCCACGATTCTTGACCACAAGGTGAATGATATGGCTAGGGCATGAAATGGGTCTAATCCGGGCCGGATCTTGGTAAATCCAGATTTAGATCCGACTTTAAATGCTGCGATTCATATTTGGATTTGGATCTGAGTCCGATCTTATAACACACATCTGACTGAGAACCAGGGCCGGCTCTCTACCTTAAGGCCCCTTGGTGAGAGAAGGTCCCCAACCCAGGTCCCACTAACCACATGGATTTTTAGCCCACCCCTTATTGAACAAAAATCAACTTGATCGTTTATCTCTAGCCATAGATTTTAGTACTTCTTAGGGCATGATTCTAGCCGTTGGACTCCAGCATGTTTTTTGGATAGTAAATGTATTGGCTAGAAAACATCACTCAAGCTGATTTTTAGTGTGTTTATCCACGGATGGGTAGGCTGAACATCCATGTAGTCATTGGGCCCAAAATATGATCGATGTAGGGCCACGAGAGTCTTTGCACCGGGCCACGAGAGTCATTGCGAATGAAAAGTAATTGTGAACCAAATGCAGGAAAATAGTGGGAATGTGCAAACCATTGTACGCGAACCAAACAGACGAGGAACAGTGCTAATAGGTAATTAAAAAATGGAAATCTTGAGCTGATTTAGACAAATGCAATGAAGACCATTAATAGGCACTATTATCAACCATTAATAGGCACTAGTTAAAAGTTTGTATAATTGTAGTGTCCAACACCAATAGTCGTGACGGTGTACCTAAGGAAGGACAAATCTAGTCTGCAACCATTTGCAGACTTAAAAGTATGCAAACGATGTCAGTACGGTTGGATGCCCCTTGAAAAATGTATTATTTCAATGTCTAAAAAAAAATATTTATTAAAAACACGATTTTCAATGAACATTCAATGGTGAATACATTGTTTGCATGCTTTTAAGTCCGCAAATGGTTGCAGACTAGATTTGTCTGTTGGATGCCCCTTGAAAAATGTATTATTTCAATGTTTAAAAAAATATATTTATTAAAAACACGATTTTCAATGAACATTCAATGGTGAATACATTGTTTGCATGCTTTTAAGTCTGCAAATGGTTGCAGACTAGATTTGTCCAGGAAGGAAACAGGGAGACCATGCCACCCAGTTTTCTCTCTTTCTTTTGTACGTTTTGTTTTTCGGGTAGATTCCTTAGGTACCCTGGAACTTCATTCACAGTTGGATATTTTAAGTGCCCAACGACAAGTGACCCAATAGAAGGACGTGAATGGAGGTAGTGAGAAAAGATTTGAAATTGCTCGTCATTAACGGAAGATGTGATCAATGGCAGAGCAAGATATGCAAAGCTGAACCCTAACAGTTGAGATCAGGATTTTAAATGGTCCGTTGAAATGTTATAATGATGGCTCAAAAACCAGGTTAGAATTTCTTATTTCGTTATAATGCTAAGCCTGTTTTTTTTTGGATTTGGGCATTATTTTCAAAATAACATAACGTTGTTTAGGCACTACCGTTATAACAGCCATATTTTCATTATGACAGCCCCTTTTCAAACCATGGTTGAGATAGAGCATTGATGATGATTAGCCATACTATGCTCTACTTGCATTGATGATCATTTGATGGATTTTTTACATGAGAGATTTTGTTAAGATGAGCAAATCTTCCATCTGAACTATTAACATTCTTTTGGACAGTAAAAAAAAGTGATAATTAGAAAGGAACTTAAGAGAACATCAATTAGAGCTTTATACCATCATCAAAACATGTCTTTCTGAAGATGTTACAGAAAAAATCTAAGACCAGGTCTAAGATGCTAGTATGAGTTCTAAACATTTTCTTTTGTTAACATTATCATGAACTCACTCTACAGATTCCGAGTGAATGTGTATAAAAGGGTGATCACTCTACAAATTCAAAACTGCAAGATCTTTGGAAAAACCCACCAAACAATAAATTGAATAAAATGGATACATACGCGTCAAAGGATGACGCACAACATCAACTGAAAACCGCCCTTCCCTCTATCCAGAGTCAACAGCCATGAGTGTGTAGCTGAAGTATTTTCCTTCTGAGTTTCCTACCAGCTACCACCCTACCATCGATGATATAATTGATGACAGAGACCGAGAGAGGGTGTGTTAAGTTTCTGAGTCCAACGAGCTCTGAGCCCATACTGGTTACTGGATAACCAGCTTAACCAAATTGCTCAGGATAGAAAAGACATGATTGTTTCCCCGAAAATCTCATGCACTGAATATGCAGAAGATAAGTAAACCTTCCTCAAATAAGTTTTATCAATTGGAACACGGAGAAAGAAACAGGATATGTACCAGAACAATAGTACATCCTTTTCAAAGGCGAAGGTAACCACCTCTTTCCTGAATTCCACGACCGAGAGTTCTCTTTAAGAATGACTTCCTATTCAGAGACCAACTCCTCCTCAACGCGCTCTGCTTCCTCCAAGCAGCTATGCGGGCATAGAGAGCTGGAAAAGTGAAGCAAAGTAGAACAAGCAGTAGCATTGCGACACAGAGCAACAAAACATTGCGGAACCCGTTTTTTAAGGCAGGGTCCTTTTGCCCCGTCCATGGAACACCTCCCACGTTCATCCCGAATACTGTAAAGAGCAAGCCAGAATATTGGAATTACATGCTTGTCAGTCTGATGGAAATCATATAGAACTATGGTGGAACTGCATTCAGAAACTATTCAACGGAAGAGAAAATTTACCTCCAGTGATGATGGATAAAGGAAGGAATATTATAGAAAGGAATGAGAGATAGTAAAGCTTCTTGTTTATTTGCTCAGCCTGCCAACTGTCAAGACCAGCCTGGATTGCTGTGACACGGTTAGCTATAAACCCAACATTCTCTTTCAGCCTCCTAAGACGTCCAATTAGCTCTTCAAGGGAGACAATATCTTCACTGGCAAACCAACCTTTTGTAGCACATTTTTCTTTAACACGAGGGAACACTTGCTCCCCATGCGCAATTACCTGGGTTACAGAAAAACTAAATTACAGTTTGAATCAAAATAATACCAAGCCCATGATGCACTTGATTTCAAATTTGAATGGCCCCTGTTAGAACACTCCTCCACCCAAAATCAACCCAATTGGGTATTTTGACTATCCATTCTATGATTTCTATCGTATTCCTTTGGATGCTCAGAAAAGCTAAGGCAAATGGTCTAGAAGTGGTCCGTATAACAGATGTTTATTATTATCTGATTGGGTTGGTTTTTGATTTAGGAGATCTCCTAGGTAGGAGACATCAAATGGTGCAACAACGACACTCCTGTATTTGGTAAGCTATCCTTAATTCCTTATAGTCTAGGGGTGTTAATGGGGACCTGATCACTCGACATGTCCGGATCCAAATACTTGGGTTCAGGTCTTAGTTTTCGAACCTGGTTAATAATGGAGTCAGGTACGGGTAATCTGGCATAACAAAATCCTGTTCATCACATTTCCAATACCCGATACGCCAGACAGAGATCTGGCAGAGTTTTAGGTCCAATGTTAGACACAACTATTAATCAGATTGGATCTGGATATGCCCAAACCTGACTTTTGACATCACTATAATGGTCTAGGTACCTTAGACTATCTCTTTTGACTAATTAAGTATATTCTTTCTTTCTCATGAAAATGGTGACTGGAGTCTAAGAAGCTACCTGCAGGAGGCGTTGCAAATTCAGATGCATTTTGGGGAATCTTCTGTCATCCAGCATTTGTTTCTTCAAAGCAAAACCACCTGCAGTCAAGGGAAAGAGATCACACTTTAAATTTTGAACCAAGAACAGAACATGAAAGCGCAAATAGAAAAACTTAGGTGTTGTGACGGAAACATGCTAAATGCTACAAGAGAAAAGGAGGCCCATTTGGAAAAGGTCAGCGCCATTTTTTATGCAAGATTATATCTGATTTTTTTTTCCTCTTTTTTCTTTTTCTTTTTATAATCAAGTAGAAAAGCCAACACTGAGTTTTTATTTTATTTTATCCTTTGTAAGCCTACATACTCTACAGCTTACGTATGCAGTGTATTGTATTGATAATAAAAAAATTATATTGTCAATGAAATATACAGCAAGCTCAGTAAATGAGCTACAAAAGGGGTAAAAAGTAAAAGTAAAAGAAAAAAGATAAAAAGAATGTATTGCTTACTTTTGCAAAAGAATTCACGGTATCTCTGCTGATAATAACGTGGAGATGTAAAGTAGAATTATGATGCAACCTACAATTACAGTCGTCGATGGGAAAGCCACCAGGGTACTGAAGGAGTACCTTGATAGTTTCGAACTTTTTACAGGTAAAAAGACCATCGTATCCCTTAATTTTCTTATATGTGATAGGATGAAGCGAGTGGGGCCCCATTCACCAGATGAGATGCATATGATAATCTGAGACATACATATTAGCTTTTGATGGCACATTAAATAACATAGCTGCCGGAAAACTCATGGTACAGAAAATGAGGTTAAAAAAGAAACAAAGGAAGAAGTTCAAAGGTAGCGTTCTTTGTCTGGACCGCCAGTTACAACGACAAGACCTATCATATAATTAGTGATAAGAACGCATATAAATGTAATTTAAATTGTCAATATAAAAGATGTAAGGAACAAAATCTATTCCAGAAAAGAAAAATAAATTAGAAGTGTCTCTGTGGTGTCGGAATCCAATGTGTTGACACAAAAGCTTCACCAACCAGTGCAACATAACCCCTTCTCTCCCCACCAAATTGGTCTTTTCACAGTAACCAAAGTATTCGAAGTACACTCTTATCCCCCACTTGTCACATAAGTTGATATTTGTTTCATGCAATCATAAATCTAAGTGCAACTTAGTTATGCTTCCACCAATTGTTTATTTTGATCACCCAACATATAATTGGTGTTTAATAAAGACTGTATTATATTATTTCGCAATTTCTTTATGACTTAGTTTATAGTATTGAGGCCACACTTCAAGCTACCAGCCTTAACATTTTCAATGTTTCTCATCTCTCTCATTCACTGGAGTACCAACTATCATGGAGGAACCGCAACTCTTCTTCCAAAGGTTCACTATGACAGGGCCATCCTTCTGATGTCTTGACTAAATCGATAAGGTTCATTGGAAACCACCTCCCATTGCATGCTAAATCCTCATCTATCACTTTCAGTGTCAATGTTTGGACTACGGGGGGGGGGGGGGGGGGGGCGGCGGCGGCGGCGGCGGGCTAAACAAACTTTCTAGGAAAACCCAAAATAACAAAAAGAGAAGGTCGACATTTATCAGCTAATTTATGTTACTCAAGACCAATTGTCCTAGAAGGCACTAGGCACTCTGACAATCTCTTCCACAAACAATTATAGCTTTTGGCAATTCCCCCTGTAAAGTGTGTAAAATTTGTCCATGTCACTTCTTGCTCTCTATTACAAATCTGCAACTACTCAAAAGATAGAATTTATGAACTGGTGAATTTTTTTTTGATAAGTGTAGATAATATAAAAGGGCGAAGGCACCAAACAAGCATACAACAACAGCCTTGTAGGTCGAGATGACCTACTAAGGACGAGCCAGCAAAGACTAAACAAATAAACGGAAAAAAAGCAACATAACCATCATATCTGGAGCAAACGACATCCCAACGGAAAATAAAGTCTTAAAAAAGGAGGCCCCTGCACCCAACAAAAGCTTTGGAGCACTCTGAGTACATGTACATCAAACCCTTGATATTGAGAGCGGTACTAGTTATAACTCATCTTTCTTTCCTTCGAACACTTAGTGATTCCTTTCCTTCTATATGTCCCAACAAATCGCAAACGGGAGCATCTCTAAACCACTCTTCTTCTCAAAGAAAAAGCATACGATGCCAATTGGTGACTAGAATAAGCGCATACCTCAACATAACCCATGACATCCCAAATTTCCAAGAAGAACGATCACATTCCTATCGCCGCATCATGGTGCAATAGGAGGTGATTAACCGACTCTCCGCTATATTTGCACATCAAACAAAAATCGACAATAATCATTCTTCTGGAAATTAGATGATCCACCGCAACAACTTTTCCAAAGATGTTGTCCACATAAAAAAAAAAAAAGCAACTTTGGAAGGAATTTTGGAGCCCCATACAAAAGCTGCTGGAAAACTCCTGCTAGAGGGCCTCACAAGGCTATATAAAAGAACGAACCAAAAAACAACCATCTTTAGACCATCTCTACAAACATTTACCTTGGTTCCCAGGCGATAGAAGATAGCCAGGTAGGCGAGAAAGTAAACCTACCACTGAATCTATCTCCCAATCATTCAAACTTCTTCAAATCCCAATGTTCCAAGAGACGTCCTCTCCCTCCCAAATGGAACATGCCTGAATTGCACTTCTAGTCTGATATGGAGAAAAGCCCTGGAAAATCCTCCATGAGAGGTGCCTCGCGACACCACCTATCCTCCCCAATTTGACCCTATCCCCAATCCCTGGCTTGTACACTACCTCTTAGGAAAAGTTCTCAAAAACCTTTTTAATACCCCTACAAACACTACATAAGACGGAAGAACTGCTCTGCCATCCCAGCCGAACTCCGATACCCCATATTTGCCCTCAACTGCTCTCCTCCAAAGGCTATAAATCTCTACTCCAAACCTCCATAACTATTTACCAAACAACGCCTCATTCATCGCAATGATATTCATAATCCCTAGACCTTTATGAGACTTAGGATTGCATACTTTCCTCCAGTCAACCAGATGAAATTTGTTAACTTCATTTCTGCTATTCCATAAGAAATCCCTCACGAACTTCTCCAGAATCTTCGCAATGTTCATGGGAATGGAAAAAAGAGACAAGAACTATATAGGCAAACTAGAAAGGGTATTCTTAATAAGCACCAGCTTTCTCCTTTTCATGAGATACCTAGACTTCCAATAGGCTAGCATGTTCCCAAACCTCTCATTAACAGGATCCCAAATAACCTTAGACCCGTATCTTGGCCCGAAAGGGAGACCTAGGTAAGATGTGGGTAGGATACCAAGGCCACAACCCAAAATACTCGCCAAACCCACTATATTCTCCACCTCCCCCACCACGAAAATCGTACTCTTGACTAGATTGACATGTAAACTTGACACAACTTCTAAACAACACAAAAAAGGCCTCTTAAAAACCTGATCTATGAAGCTAAAGCTCCAAGGAACAATAGGGTGTCGTCTGCGAACTAGAGATGGGATATTTTTAGAACACCTAGGCCCACCTCGAAACCTGAGAACTCCCCTCCATCCATAGCCTAGATAACATCTTCCCCAAGGCCTCCACCACCATAATAAACAATGGGGACAATGGCTCTCCTTTCCTAATTCCCCTCAAACTTTTGAAATAACCAGCAGGGGACCCACTGACTAAAATAAAAAAAAAGAAGTTGACAAGATGCTTTTCCAAATCCACCTTCTCCACTTCACCCCAAAACCTATCCTGCCAAGCATGTAGTATAAAAAACCCCAGCTACCATGATCATATGCCTTTTCCATGTCAATCTTGCATACAATACCTGGAACTTTCCCCCTAATTCTGGAACCAATGCACTCGTTAGCAAACAGAACACCATTCATAATCTGTTTGCCCAAAACAAAGGATCCTTGGGTTGGCGAGATGACTGAAGCAGTGAACTTGCACATTCTAGAAAGCTAGCGTCTTCGCCTGAATCTTGTACACTTCCTACCAAGCTGATAGGTCTGAAATCCGATAAGTTCTCAACCCCTTGCTTCTTAGAATGAGCACAATAACAGTGCTATTGGATGTATGATCCAAATAGCCATCCTCATGAAACTTAGCCACCACCTTTATTAAATCTGACCCCACTATGCCCCAACACTGCTTTAAAAAAGGTAAAGAACAAGCATTTGGACCCAAAGCTTTGTCACCTGCCAACTCAGAAATGGACAACACCTCTCCTCCTCCTCGAACGGTCTTTCCATCCAATCTCTATCCTCAGATCTGATGTTGTAAACCTGAAGACCATCTAGACGAGGTCTAGAAGACGCCGACTCAGAATACAATTCTGCATAATAGTCTACCACCCCTTCCCTGATACTATCTTTGTCCTCCATAACTCTGCCATCAATCTCAAGACGAGCTAAATAGTTGCATCTCCTATGGGCATTTGCCATTATGTGGAAAATCGAACTCTAGACTTCCGCTTCCAACTAATCTCCTCCATCTTAACTGCCTTTTGGTATTCTACCTTGAGGTTGATCCTCCTCCTTCCTATCCAACAACATACGTGACAAATATTTACAAACCATGCATCTCCAATCATGTCAAAGTTGGAACCGTTCTTCAAATTGCAGCATTAATGTTGGAATTCGGCGCCAAATCTGTCATCCTTCACTTTTATTATCTATATCATCAATTTTACTACTTGCACGAATCAATTGCAGGGAATACAATTCCATCCAGCTACATCACTAACGCATTCGCAAGCCTTCATACTTCTAAAGGACAGTATAAGGGATTAGCTTGTCACACGCAACAGTTCGGAATCTTCACAAGCCATGAACTAAGAACATAGAGGGTAACTTTGGAAATTTCAATGTTTATGAGACTTAATTTCTCTACAGGCTTTTTTCACATTCTTCAATGTTGCGGGATATTTTAAATAATATCCTTTGCTGCCATATTTACCAAAACAAGCCGTGAATATTTTTTGGGAAAATAAATATGCCAAGATCCCATATTGTTTTAGTGATTCTATAGGCACTGGAAATGTATTTTATTGAAAATTTGATGCATTAAATGTAATACCCTACTTTTATTGAGGGGTATTAGTGTAAATTAATTATAAAAGGGTAAAATTGGCATCCTAATTTTTTTAACTTTTGTTCCTTGCTTACAACATTCTATCATGTCACGTATGAATAATTTTGAGAATTTAGTTAGAACATTTATATCATGATACGTAGGAAATTTTATTGTAAGAACATTAAAACTGCTTTTTATTTATGTGTGCTTGTATTATAGTAATGTATGGATAATTTCTGTGTATTTGATAACCAACTTAATTAACTAGCACCATAATTATACCATAATTGCCTTCATTGAAATAGATTTAAAATAATGGATTATTTAAAAAAAAATTATGTTTTTAAATGAGGGAAGATGCCACCTAGGCATTTTAATCAATACGTTTTCAACATTGGGCCCTTCGGGATTCCTATCATATTTTGATAGTTAAAAAAAAATGTAATTTCAAAAATAGATTTAAATTAAAGACATTTTAAAATTTTATTAATTTAACGAGTAATTGTTGGTAAGTTTTACTATTAGTACATGTTTACATGCTAGTTGAGTTTAATTTATTCGGCGGGGCTTTAGGTCGATTTAGAGGCCTAAACATAATATTATTTAAAGCCTACTTGATACCCATAGGCCTTAGGCCCATATCCATCCTAAAATAAACTTTTTAGTGGGTTGGAAAATTCACTCATTTTAAAGTGACGAAAATCACTTAAAATTTAGAATATCTTAAAAGAAACTATTTTAAAACAAAATAGAAAATTTTCAATAAACACATATTTAGAAGCTTTTACCCATGAACTATTATAAATATGACCCCCACCCTAATATCAATTCACCAATTCTTTTGAGCTCTCTAAACTCTTTAGAGTTCTTGTTCTAGTTCTTGGTGGTGAAGGTTCTAGTTCTAAGTTCTAGAACTAGATAGGTACGGATATTCTATTTTTGTTTGTGATTCATTTAGTTTAAATTCCTGTCATATGATTTTATGAATTTAAATATTCGTGATATATGGTTATTATTCTTTTCGTTAAATTATTATGTTGTTCATCATCATCATGAGACATTCTCATTGGGTTGGGAATTTAGCAGAAGTGCTTCTAGGCGAAGGCCCGATTATTTTTTTAGTGAAAATGCTTCTATGCGAAGGCCCGATTTCTTTTAGCAGGAGTGCTTCTCGGCGAATGCCCTATCTTTTTAGCGGGAGTACTTCTAGGCAAAGGCCCGAATGGTAAATAATTAAGAAGGGCCCAGAACCCTAGAGTGAAAGACCCCAAACCCCCTGCAGAAGAACCTATGGGTTAAAATTTTGTGAAAAGATTGTGAGAAATGGGTTTTATTATATTCCATTGAATCATCATCATCATATTTTTATTATTGTATTCCATGTGCTCTTAATCTATGCATGTGTTTAAATTAAATGAACTACAAACATGTGATTATCATGTGGAATGTACTGGGCGAAAGCTCACGGTTTATACTGGACAAAATTTCAGATTTCATTAAAGAAGATGAAGATCAACCATTGACGGGGAAGACATCATGGACGAGATGTCGTTTGAAGATTAAGATTGCTTTGTTTTGTTTTTCTTAAGGTTTATTTATGTTCAAAGATGATTTATTCATGTTGGGATTGATCGAAATATTTTAATTCACATTTTGACATTTTTCTAAATTTTTGGATTACTCGGATTTACCCGACGTCCTGGACGAGAATATTCTCTTGATATTCAAATAATGCGATTCCAAAAGGGTTTGTTTCTAAACTGGTTCTAATATTTTATAGAATATTTTGATAATTTAATTTAGTGTTTTCTGTTCTGTGGAACTCTGCAAAGTGAACGTCATAGTTGCTGTCCTGTCCAAACAGAACATAACAGTCAACTTCGACTGAGTTTTTGGCCTACTTATAATGGAAATCTATCTTTTGGCTGAACATAAAATATGTGGGTCTTCGAGTTAGCTTTCCAGAAATATATATTGGGTCACCAAATTCAATCGGAGCGGTTTTGTAGACCCTTTTTACTAACTGACTGTTAGTTACGAATTTCTGATTTTATTTCGACTTTTTTTTTCATTTGTAAAACAGAATCTATATTATATCATTAGATAGAAAAATCCTAAATTTCGAGCACTATTAAATGCACACATCACTTGCTGGATTTCGTTTTGAATTGACCCCCGAATCATGCGACTAAACCAGAATAAAATCAATCGATTGAGTTTTGCCGGTCACTTTTATAGAACTACGAATAATTGTTTCTTATGAACACTTAGTGATTTTGACAAAAATTAAAAGTTTGACTTTGATTTTGACTTTGGTTATTTCACTGTAATAACTTGTTTACGCTTCGCATTATTTTGACTATTGGAGTTGAACTGTTCTTCATCAATCACGACGGTGATTCTTGGTGTTTTCTTTATTTTTTGAAATTTTTACTTTTATCACACCCTGGATCTTAGGTTGTCACGCCCCGAATCCAGGCACCCAAATTGAACCCGAATGCCTATGGTCAACTAAATTTACCCAAGATCTAGAGTGTGATAAAAAAGATAAGCTTTATTGGGAAAAACTTCAAAATATGAGCTTTATTGGTTTTAGCAAATATATTTAAAACTTTCTATTTTGTTTTAAAAAGATTCTCTTTCAAAAGATTTTTTTTAGTTGATTTTCGTCACTTTAAAAAGAGTGATTTTTAACCCATTAAAGGCTTATCTTAAGATTGATATGGGCCTAAGGCCTATGGATATCAAGTAGACTTTAAATAAGATTGTTTTTTGGCCTAAAAGATCTCTAAATTGGCCTGAAAGGCCTGCCCCAATAAATAAACTCAATTAATATGCAAACAAGCAATAATAACAAAACTTACAAACGATTACTCATTAAATGTATAAAAGACAATAAAAATTATTTAAAATCTTTTAAATTTAAAGTTCTTTTTAAAATTATATTTTTTGTAAAATATAAAAATGTGATAAGAATCTCAAATGCCCTAATGGTGACAACGTGTTGATTAAAAATGCCTAGGTGACATTCGTCATTTAAAAACACTATTATTTTTAAAATAATCCCTCATTTAAAATTATGATCTTAATTAATTAAGTTGGTTATCCAGTACACAGAATGTCCCTACATTACTACAGTACAGGTACACATGTATGAAAATCAGTTCGAATGTCATTACAATGAAATTCCCTACGTGTCATGATATAAATGTTCTGATTAAGTTCTCGAATTTATTCCTATGTGACATGATAGAATGTTGTAGATAAAAAATAAAGTTCAAAAAAATTTCAAGATGCCGATTTGTTACCATTTTATAGTTAATTTATATTAATACCCCTGAATAAAAGGTCAGGGTATTACAATCTACTTCCCTTAAAGAAATTTCGTCCCGAAATTTTAGCATTCACTATGCTACCTGCTGCGCACTCTGATTCTAGATTTTTTAAATATTTTTATTAAGTGTCAACTATAGTGTCACCTAGGTGTGTCAATTATGAAAAGTTTAAATTATATGATGAACTTAATTAAAAACTCAAGAATATATAAGAGTTCCACGTAAGATATTTAAGTTTGTATGTATCATCCTACATTTTTATGTCACTACATTCTGATCTTATGATTTACAATTAATCATACGCAAATCCATTATGCATAGACCCATTACACAGTATGTGACTTCCAAGTTGCACAAGACACCCCCTCCCCCACCTTCCATATGTTACTTGCCATAAGTTTCATGTTTAGTCCCCCTATTAGAGTTTTGAATGCCAAACAAGGGTCTTTTGGCTGCTTCCTACCAAATAAAAAATTAACTTTTCACAAATTTCTCAGTTGGGAAGTCACCTTCCCCCAAGGAAGCCCTTAGCATTGATGGAGTAAGGGGAAATATATATGACCTAGTGGAAGGTTATCAGACATCCTCTTCATGTGTGGTAGCTCTCAGTCAAACAGAGTTACTTTTAAACGCTCCCACCAGGCACGGTATCAACTATCAACTCAAACGGAACATGGGATGCCGTCTGGCCATGTATCAATATTTGATCAGGATGCATAAGTGGGGTAGTTATAGTGTTTTCCGCATTGAAGCAAAACTCTCCAACATCACTGTGCAGGTGAGATCTTGTTATAACAGACAACCAGATGCCACTGGGTTTGGAGCAGAGAACTATGGGCTAGCAACACAATGATCTTCAAACGAGGTCATAGTGACTATGGGAAACTAACCAAAAGCGAAGAAAAAATAAGCATGTACTACTTGAATAAATTTTTACTTTCTCAAAAACAACCATGTGGGTACATCAGCCATGTAATATCTAAATGAATTTTATCCTACATTTAGCAAAATTGACAATATTTAACTAACAAAAGAGCTCCAACTGTAAAGTAGACCAACGTCAAGAAATTTATTTTTCTAAAAGATTCACTTGCAGGGATCAATGGGCAACCTCCTAACACCTGTGAAAAAAAGGATGGTCCAAAATAAGGGTCAGCTCTATGCACTTTGGTCCATAGTTGCACAACTAATGGTTAAATTTGCTCTTCATACTTATTAAATCTCAGATTGTCCTTATGATGTAAAGAATGGACAATCTTTTATGGTGCTGAAGTGAAGATCAAAGTTTTTCGTTTGTGGTGTAAACCGGTGAATGGGTGGGTCAAGTTCAACTTTGATGGAAATTAGCTAGCCTGAGGCCCATGGTGGGAGATAGAAGCTTTTTAAGATGAAGGAGAAGAGAATATTTTCTTTGGCTCAATTGGCAATTTGGCACAAAGGAAAACAAAGCACGGATAAGGGATCTTTTGCAAGGTCTATTAGTTTTAATATCTTGGTTTTGGGGGCCTTTGGCAGCAAAGGCAAATTTTCAATCTCATAATTTTGGGCTCCCATAGCATCGATTGAAGTACTACACCAATACAACCATGAGGCCGTGGGTTCGAGCCCAGTTTGCCACCAAAGATAAAAAAAAGTTAAGTAAAACCTTACTGTTGTGTTTTCCGGTATATGCTCGGAGACAGTGATGAATTAGTTGACTATTTTGCAAGTAATCATATGAACAAGGAATTCCCATATAAGCACTTTTC
Organism: Euptelea pleiosperma; assembly: GCA_035048495.1. Lineage (NCBI taxonomy): Eukaryota > Viridiplantae > Streptophyta > Magnoliopsida > Ranunculales > Eupteleaceae > Euptelea > Euptelea pleiosperma. The sequence goes on along the minus strand of CM068542.1, from coordinate 29,619,193 downwards.
CTCCCTAAATCATTTACTATGTTGTTTCACTGCTTGAAAATGCAAGAGCTACCTCTAATTAGTCAGATAGTTCATGGTTGAAAACAATAGAGAAGGCAATAACTAAAAGTTTGAAAATCAAGAAATACCAGAAGCCTACATATAATGTTAGCAAAGCTAAACTTCTCCTGCGATCTTGGTTAGATTTCTAATCTCTGCATAAGAATTAGACCCTTCCAACCTAACCCCTACCCAGCCCCACCTAAGGTGATGCAGAAAAACAGAGTAAACTCTTCCAACTAAGCATCAAGAACACAAAATGAAGAATCAACATGCATCTTAAAAGCCAATATCTTATTTTCCTTGTAATCAGAGAAAAAAAGGGAAAAGGAAAACAGGAGGTGAACCACAATAAGATGAATTAATCATTGACAAAATGGGGAAAAAAAAAAAACAGATGGAAGGAATTCATTGGGCAGCCTAATTTTTTTTTTTTATGGAAATTACCTTTATCCAATTCGAGCTCGACTGAATCCAACTCCATCTCGAGCTTGGTCACTATATCCTGAAGGTGATCCATGTGCGTGTCAACAACATGAACAACAAGATTCGAGACAGTTCTCGGAACCGGATTATCAGCCTCCTCAGAATGATTCATTGTCAACAGAAACTCCAGAACATGCTCCCTAATCACAATCCCACCCCCCTCCTCCTCACCTCTGACCAGATTGGGACTCTCCACACTAGGTATCTCTGAAAGAAGAGATTGACCTGTTGGCGAGAAACCCAATCTGGGAACACGGCCCAAAGATACAGTAATCACTGAGTTCTCAGTGACTCTTGCAGCAATCCTGATCGTAAAATTACTTGAAGCATGGCCTGGCGAATTCACTCTAAAGACAAGGGCCCCATTGACATGCCCACAAAAGGGTCCATTGCTGACGAGCGAAAGGATGTCCTGGAGTTTCAGAGGAGGGCAAAGAACATCAATAAGGTATTGTGCAGACAATGAAAGCTTCTGATTACTCTTCGGAAGTTCCACATGATACCAACAAAATTCTCCACCTCTACCTTCCCTGAGATCCCATTCCTTCGTAAAAAAACTCCCTAACCCATCAAACCTATAAGCTTTCTGTCTCACAGCGCCAGGGAAATGGGTTCTGTAGAGGTGGGTTTCCTTGAGAGGAGATTCTGTGGTGGTTTCTCTGTCCATTTCCTCTACCTCTCCACTCGTTCCTTCCTCAATGAGGTCCATATATGTATAAGGTTCAACAAAATTAACTCCTAATTCTCGTCAATCTCTCTTCGAATGATCAATCCAATAGATCAACCTAAACATTAAAAGATCAAATCTTGACAACCCTAAATCAACATTCCAAGCCCTAACTCCAAAATTCTGAACAAATTGCACCAATTCAGCACTCGAATGCTGGCTAATCAATCTCTTCTGATCAAATTCAGTAGCAGAAGTGAAAAAAAAATAAACTCGAAACAAAACACAATCCCGACCCACGTCTAGAAATCAAAAACCCATATCAGATCATCAATTAAACCTGCAAAAGCCCCAGAAACCACCAAAATCTCAAATCTTCACCATTGATCTCCAACCCTGGAAAACCCATAGAGAATCAACTTTTTAGCATTCATTCAACCCCCAAAAAACACCCATTACAACACATATCCGCAAATCAAACACATTATCAACTAAAATACCAGAAAAAAAAACCCCTCAAAAAGACAACTTACCTCATTCCAACCCTAGAAATCCAGCAACCCATCTTCCAAAATAAGAAACCCAATTCAGAGAAAGCAAAACCCATCACAGATCATCAAAAGGAAACCTAGAATATGGACCCAAATTTCCACCTTCCCAACCAAAAGGAAAGCTATATTCCTACGACACTATTGCGCCCATGCATTTTCCTCGATGCTTCCCACCTCCCCCCAAATAAAGTTTAAAATCAATATTTTAATATTTTGAAAAAAAAATAAAAGTCCAACGGTTTCCATCACGTCTATCTGTTCCGAAATTTTCGAAGATGAGTCTACAGAACTTGAAAGTTTGTTAAATTTGAATCCCCGGTTATTCAAACGAGATATCAGATATATGGGTCAGGATCGGGGGACAACCATTTTTGACAACTATTTTTGACAACCATTTTGGCGTACCCACATAGAGAATCAATGGCTGATTTTTGGTGAGGATGATCTCCTCACCATATAGATCACCCCAACAAAAAAATCAGCCCATTCAAAAATCTCTAACCCCATCAAATGTGGTTTTCAAGTAGAATGGTAAAAATGGACGGTTCATAATTCTTCGACTTCTAAACCAGTCTAAGAATATCGGAATTATTTGAATTTTTGGGAGGATGATCTCCTCACCATAGAGATCATCCTCACCCAAAATCAGCCATTGATTCATCTTCTATGTGAGTCCGCCAAATGGTTGTCAAAAATGATTGTCCCCCCTATCCCGACCCAGATATATTTGGCTTCTTTTTATTTGTTCTTGGGTGTGCGTGCGGTGGGCTTTGAGGACGAGGAATAAAACACGTGGGCATTGACCGTACAATCCGTATTTACAACCAAAAAATATCTTTGTTCTCTCACCCCTCGATCTTATGCAATGCAACACTGCAATAAGCTGTGTCGTTGGTTTGTCAGTTGGCGTCAACGTTTAAAAGAGGCTTAGCACCCAATTTTTTTGAATCCGACGGCTAGAATCACGCTTTAAAAAAGTCCTAAAATCTACTGGCTAGAGATTGCATATCAGAGTGGGGGCAACATGGTCTCTAGTTATCTATTTACAACTTTTTTTTCTTTGGAAAAAGTAATTTATTTACAACTTGTTTTTGTTCGGATTAGGCTAGTTATCTATTTACAACTTGTTTTTGTTTTATCTGGGCCTATTGTTGGCAAGAAACCAGAGAACCTTCGAAAACAAAGAGACTTCCTCACACGAGGTCATTTTGAGCACTAAATCATTTTTATACTATTAGGGAAACATCAGCCACGAGCGTATGGGCATCTTTTTTAGCGATTTGGTCTTCAGACTTGAGCAAATTTTGTTTTGATCTCTATGTTTGTTGTCGTTTGTTCTTTTTTCCTTACTCTTGTAGCTTTTCGAGATCTTCTCGATCTCCTTCTATCAATATATTTTTGGATTTATCAAAAAAATAAACTTATTTTTGTTCAGACGAGCCTAATGACTCAACGGATGCACGCAATCACTCGCAAGAGGAAAATTGGGATTGATGGCCATTACGCTTCACATGTCAAATGAATTCGACAGAGTGGAATGGTCGTAATCTGCGTTCAGTTTTGAGAACATTAGGATTCAAGGAAAAGTAGAAAATTTCGTAGTTTGCAATCTCTAAATAATTGATGCATTGCAACATGACTTTGGTGGAGCAAAGGAAAAGTAGAGAAGGGGCTTTATAAAGGCTCAAGATCAGGAGCCCCCCTTTTTCTGACCCCCCTCTAGAGTTATGTTCTCGGCAGTGGATTTCATGAATCCAATGGTGGTTGATAGCGCTGCAAAAAAGTGAAAAAAAATTATGCCAGGTGGTTGATATTGTTGAAAAATCTTCCTTTGATTGTTACAAACAACACTAACATATATCTTCAAATTGTTAGAAATATGTGAATATATTTGGTTGCAGAATTCACTTATATATATTTTATATCTAATCAATCGAATAAAATATAATTGAATCTAATTCAGAGGTACGTGATTACTTCTTAAAGATAGTTGGAGCCTCCCACAATGATGCAAGGGACACAGGCAACTTTATCTTCGGGATTCAACAAGTCAAACTCAATCTGAATCTCAATAGGGTTGTACTCTCATCAAAGATCGTTGTACATATCTCTATTACAGTTTGTCCAATATAAGAAATAAAACAAGTTTAAACTATTCGATTAAAACCATGTTTCAATTGATAGAATTTTGATTTGTATATAAACAAAATACCTAATCCAAAATTAAGTAAACGTAATCCAAAATTATGGAAATAAAATAAATTTATTACTCATAACTTTGGAGAGTCTCGAGACCAAAAGAAGAGAACTTTGTTAGAATCACCTTTGTTGCTTTCATATGTGAGCTCCAAGTATTGATAGATCTCCTTGGTGTTGATCAGTCATTTAAACTCCTTAATGACTTTATATAGACCGTACCCCATATGGTAGCTTATAAAAGTCTCTTCTAAATGAATCTATAAATCAATATATAACTCTTAGTTACATTAATTTATTTACTTCACATAACTTACACATGGGATAACACAAATCATGTGGAGAATATGAGTCTTTCTTGGTCGTAAAGACTACTTAATTAATTTTAAACTGCACTGAAATTTAATTAAGTCAAACCATTAAAAACTATTTTAATAAATTACTTTTGAAATATTTAATTCCAACAATTCCCCACTTGTTTCAAAATATTTAAAATAAATTTGGACAATCCGGAAAGTCTTGTGCATAAATATAGGTGTCTTTTAGACTTGGATATATACTTAGTGCAAACATGTCAAAGTTTATCAAAATACTTAGTGACTGGGAAGAGCATGTACTGCAACTGGTGGTACCATGATGGTACGCCAACAATCAACTCTTACCGAATGGTTGGATCATTGTCGACATGGGAGGTCGAAAGTAGTTTAGTTATGAATTCTACCCCAAATCAACCACCACAAACAATATCTTCTCTCTGCCATTCCTAAAAGAAACAAGTGACCCAAAAGAGAAAAATATGTACCCCTTCATCCATCTCAATGTCGATGGGAATTTGTTCATCTTCGCCAACAATCGGGCCATCTTATTGGATTATACACAAAATACGCTTCTTAGGACGTACCCTACTACTTTGAAAAGGGTGATCATTGGAACTACCCAGGCATAGGCTCGTCAATCCTTCTCTCCATTAGAAATTTCCATAATATATCGATTGAAGTCGAGGTCTTCGTATGTGGTGGTGCACCGAGATGGTCCTTCGACCAAGCAAATCATGAGATTTTCACAGAAACTCTACCAACATGTGGAAGATTAAAAATAACTGATGCATCGTCAGAATGGACAATCGAAAAAATGCCCATGCCAAGAGTAATGAGAAACATGCATGGTGTTACATCCTAATGGTGATGTTCTAATTATAAACGGTGCTTCCGCTGGGGTTGTTGGTTGGGAACTGGGTCAAAATCTAGTCTTGAACCCGATAACTTATCGATCCAATCATCCAACCGGGTCTAGGTTTAAATTATTGAAGCCATCATTAACACCGTAAATGTATCATTCCACAATTCTCTTACTTTGAGATGGTCGAATTCTGGTTGGAGGTAGCAAACCCACACAACTTTTATAACTTTAGTGGCATTCGATATCCTATAGAATTGAGCTTGGAGGCCTTCTCCCCACCATATCTGGACTCAGAATTTCTACATTTACGCCCTAGAATTATCTTATCGAAATTTCAAATTAAGCTAAATTATGGGCAACAATTGATAGTTTTGTTTTCAGTCTGGGGTGCATTGAATGGAGAGGGGGTTTCAGTTACAATGGTAGCTCAGTCGTTTGCAACACACTCATTTTCAATGAATCAGAGTTTGTTAGTACTGGAGGTTGGAAAAGCAAGACCAATATTGGGTTCAACATGTGAAGTCGATGTGATGACTCCGAATAATTTGGGTTTTCTTGCACCTCATGGGAATTATATTATGTTTGTGATTCATCAAGAAATTCCCAGTGAGGGTATTTGGGTTCAAATCCAGTGATAGCTTTCAATTTGTTTGTCTGTTTCTGCTTATATAGAAGTCTATCTATCGTCTACATATGAACTGAGAATTATATTTCAGTCTGTTTGTCTATTTTTGTTTATATATATAGGGGTTCAAAGTCTGTATCGTTTACATATGAATTGGGAATTATATTTCAACTTGTTTGTCTGTTTTTGTTTATATATACAGGGGTTCAAAGTTTGTGTCATTTACATATGAATTGGGAATTATATTTCAGTCTGTTTTTGTTTATATATATATAGGGGTTGTCGGTCGTTTACATATGAACTGGGAATTATATTACCCTAATAAACTATATTTCAGAAGTGTAATGAAATTGAAATGAAATATGTCGATTTGTGTCATGTGAAACACTCTTTCAGCAATAGCCATTATTTTCGTTATTTTTCTTTTCCTTTTTTTGTTATTTTTCCATTTTTTTCGTTTTTGAAATTTTAATTTCAAATTTCAACTTTCGAATTCCAATGCCATTATTTCTATTTTTTATGTTATTTTTTGTTTTTGCCCCTGTGCGTTACAATTTGTTATAACGGAAAAATTGGTAACGCTCCTAGTCCGTTATACCGTTATAACAGCCCCTTTTAAACCATGATGTAGATCAAGGTTTAAAAGGGCCGTTATAATGGTTAACGGACTAAGGGCGTTACCGTTTTTTCTGTTATAACGACCATTATAACGAATTGTAATGCTTAGGGCCAAAAACAAAAAAAAATAGTGAATTTCAAAATTTCAAAAAATGGGAAATAACGGCCTTTTTTCACAAAAATTTCCAGAAAATAATGGTCGTTATTTTCGTTATCAGGGAAAAATAACGGCCATTATAATGAGAATAATGGCTGTTATTTTTTCAGTGTTTTAACGGTTCATAACGTAACGGGGGAGGTCCATAATGGCCATTATTTTTTTAGCGTTTTAACGATTCATAACGTAACGGGGGAGGTCAAAATCCGTTATAATGGCCGTTATTTTTGTTATAATGGCCGTTTTTAAACCATGATGTAGATCACTACCTTTTATTGCACTTTTTGTTATCGCGCTCAACCTGGACTTGTCTGCAAAATTGACTTACAAAAGGCCTACGATCATGTGTGCTGGGACTTTTTGGACTACCTTGTCGAGAGGATGGGTTTTGGCCAAGTGTGGAGGAAATGGATCAATATGTCCATTTCTTCGGTGTCATTCTCTATCCTTATCAACGGCTCCCCCACTGGTTTCTTTAGGAGCTCGAGGGGGGGTTTGAGGCAAGGAGATCCCCTTTCCCCCTTTCTTTTCATTATCGTGGTTGAAGCTCTGAGTAGAATGATTTCTCAAGCCTCATCTCTCAGACTGCTGAAGGGTTTCAGCACAGCTAACTCAAGCCTTACTATCTCACATCTTCAGTTTGCGGACAATACTCTCATCTTTGTGGAGGCCAATAGGGAGCAATGGAGGCCGATAGGGAGCAATGCCTTGTTCAGAATGGGCTCCTGGTGTGCTTTAATTTGAAGCGGTTTTAGGACTCAAAGTCAACTTCGATAAGAGCAAGGTTTATCCTATCTTTCCGCTGGGCACCCATAACGGACCAAAATACCCACCCTTCGGTTTGGGCACCCACACCACCCAAACCCTTCTCCTTCGTTTTCTCTCTATCTATCTAGTGTAATTCTCTCTCTCTCCTCTCCTCTCTCTCTCTCTCTCTCTCTCTCTCTCTCTCTATGGGTTTTTAGCCCCCACTGCGCTAAACTGCCGTGAGGACTATGTAGCCCACGGCCAGCCCAGCCGTGGCTACCATGGCCAGCTTGGCCGTGGGCTACATAACGCCCACAATAGTGCAGCACCATAGAGGCTAAAAGCCTGAGAGCGAGACAAAAAGAAAGAGAGAGAGGGGGGAGATATTGAGAGAGAGCGCAAGAGAGGGGGGAGAGAGTGAAGGAGAGATTGAGTGAGAAAGAGAGAGAGAGGCGACGAAGGAGAAGGGGTGGGTGCCCACACGAAGTAGGGGCATTTTGGTCCCATGTGGGTGCCCGGCCGAATGACATGGGCGCCCGTAGAGCGACCATATTTCGAGCCTTGCATCTTCTATGGGGGTTTCTGTTGCAGCCCTTCCAACCTCCTACCTTGGTCTCCCTCTCAGTGCTCCTTATAGATCAAAAGCTATGTGGGACCCAGTTATAGAGAGATGCGAAAGGAGACTCGCAGTTTAGATGGCCAAATACTTATTGAAAGTGTTGATCAAAAGCACTCTGGCCAACCTTCCTACCTACTTCCTTTTTTTTGTTTTCTATGCTTCTTAGTGTGATTAAGACGTTCGATAAGATGATGCATTGTTTTTTGTGGTTTGGCCAAGCAGAAGGGTCAAGTTATCCGTTGGTGGATTGGAGACTTGTTTGCTCCCCCAAGAAAGTAGGAGGGCTAGGGGTCAAAAACCTAAAACTCACAAACATCGCCTTGCTCCGAAAATAGTTATAGAGATTTGTTATGGAAATCAAAAGTCTATGGAAGAAGGTTGTGGCAGCAAGGCACGGATAGGAACCTCTAGGCTGGGCCAACTGCAAGGTCAGGATCCCCTTTGGATGTGGAGTTTGGAGAGGCATCCAAAAAACTACAGATAGTTTCTTGTCGGGAATTAGATTTGAAGTGGGAAAGGGTGATAGGGTGAGATTCTGGAGTGACACCTGGTGTGGTGACAAGGCTCTCAGAGAAGAGTACCCCCAAATTTATGGGATTTCAGAGTTAAAAGAGAACAATGTTCATAATGCCTTGGTGGAGGGTGATAATGGCGTTTCTTGGAATCTTAGACTGAGACGGAACCTTAATGACTGGGAGATCCCTGCTTTAGCGGCACTACTTCAAAAGCTTGAGGGAGTAGCCTCGATCAGATCTAGAGACGATGTTATGAGGTGGACCGGCCGGCAATCCTAAATACTTGTTCACCGTCCGCTCGTTCAATGAGATGGTGACCAAGGGTAGGTCTATGGAGGCAGCGTCCTCGTTTTCCTTGAGTCGTCATGACTTCCCTACGACTAAGGTTTGGGGATCGAAAGTGCCGTCAACGAATGTGACTTTTTTCGTTTGGTGCGCCTCCCTTGAGAAGATCCTCACCATGGATAATCTTATCAAAAGACAATGGATCATAGCAAATTTTTGCAGCATGTGCAAAGAAGCGGGGGAATCTGTCAATCATCTCCTTTTGCATTGCCGCCTTGCCTGGGAGGTGTCATGTCTTTTCTTTAGAGAATTCGGCATCTATTGGACTCTCCCGGCATCTATCATGCAAACAATCAGGAGTTGGTCGTGTTGAGTGTTTCCTCCGTGTGGGTGTAGGCTTTGGAGCCTCCTGTCATTCGCAGTTTGGTGGGGCCTATGGAACGAGCACAACAAAATAATTTTTATTGGAAAGGAGGCGTTCGTGCAAGATATCGTCATTAACATCAAAGGCCTTCTCTATTTTTGGTCTAAGCTGTTTGAAGAATGTAAAGAGTTGAAGTTTGAGGATTTTGTCTTTAGATAAGAGTCGATTATGAGTAGGGGATGCTAGTTTTTGTTTTCTCTCATTGTCTTTGATTTTCGTAATTCTCCTTTCTTTAATACAATCCTTTACCTTATCAAAAAAAAATATAGTTAAAATTTTTTACTACAAGATTGATTAGCATGATCTTTGATTATCAATATCATGGTTTATAAATTTTATATTTCTTGTTTTTCCTACATCCCCAACCATAAGAAATATATGGCAAGAAACTAATTAACATGTCTGATTAAGAGAGAATTTTTTTCATTGAGGAAAACACTTAAAAAGACAAGCCCAGCCCAGCCCATAATTTACTCTGTCAGTAATGCGCGTGATGTCCATCCGAAACTAACAGAGCATAGCTGGGCTTGTACCTGACATCCATATTAATAGAGCCCAAGCCCAATATATTGGGCTTAATGGGCTACTATATCTGATAAAAACAGAGATGGGTCTAGCTGACACGCCACATCAGCCCAACCCGGCCTATAAATAAGAAATTAACATGTGAAATATTTATTTAAAGTGGCATATTAAGCAAACAAACCTGAGGGTGTCTTAGATAAAGTTTGGGCTTCATTGGATGGGCCTAAGTCCAAATGCCATCTGATTTCTTTCGGGCTTCATAGGGTGGGCCTAGCTCCAAATGCTATCTGATTTCCTACAAGGCAATCAATCCTCTGTTTATTTTTTTTAATTTTTTTTTAAACCGAGTTCCACCGGGGACGCAAATCTCACCACCGCTCGGCAATCAATCCTCTGTTAAAAACATGATTGGTGTCCTTAAAAAAATAAAATTTTCTCTAATTTGAAATCTGACCCTTGCAATGCATATGGAGATTTGAGTTTTATCAGGGGGTGAACCTGAGCAAGGATGGCCTGATGCGCCTTCTACTTTTGGCTGCTCTAGGACATCTGCGATGTGCTTACTATCCCATTGGTTAGGATTGGAGCTGATAAATAGGCTTGATTTGGGCCTGATTTCAAATAATAACTGTCCTAGGTTCAACTCAAAATGATTGGTCTGGCACAAATTAAGCCTTGGACCGAATTTAGGCGGAGTTGTTTCAGCCCATGCCACCTTTGAACGACCTAATTAACTCTTATATGGACCTGGTCTTTCTTAGTGGGCTTGGGCCCACCGACCACATGAATGTTTAGCCTGTCCCTAGGTAGATAGACAAACCAAAATCAGTTTGATTGATGATTTCTTGCCTTCGATTTTGCACTCAAACATCCCCACAGTCAGGAGTACACCTTAGCTGAAAGCGAGAGGTCACCGAACAATCATGGAGTTCTCGGCACATACCCGAGTGCTTTTTGCTCACCCAAATGCTTTTTTTATTTACTTTTGTATTAAAAAATTTTAAAAAAAATCTCAAAAATCACTCACCTGGGTACGTGGCAAAAATCACTCGGGTACATGCCGAGAACTCCATGATTGTCTGCGGGGGCTAAAAAAAATGTGCTACGTAGGGCCACTAATGGACTGCGTCAAAAAAAAATTTAGATTTTTTTCTCATCTTTGTAATCTTTTCTAGTTTTGGTGTTGACATCATGCCGGCCTCTTGGACATTTTGAATGGAGGTGTCAACGAGCCAGTTCCGGTTCTGCGTACATTGGTACCCAAACTGGAATAACCGAGATCCCTTTTTCTATCGAAAAAATTCTCAAAATAAGATCAGAGAAGAATGAATCGACTCGTCCCCATCGATACGGTCAGTGATCTCTAAGAATGTGCCACGTGTAAGGTGTGCGATGCAGCGTTCCCCTAATACTCCTTAAAAGAGAATGACTTTTTGAAAACTGAAAATAGCATAAGGAATTTTTTTTAATCATTCTTTTGTACTTGAGACAATGGGCTGAGGTTCGTTTCTCCTTACACTACAAAGGGAAAAAGGAAAGGGAAGGGGAAGGGAAGAAGAAGACCAGACAAACTTGCTGATCCGATTTCCCTATAGAACTTATACCATGTGGCATGCTATCATGCTGCAATTGGATAATGTATGAACAGCCAAGCCGGACCAAATATTAATTCTAAAATATATTAAAGAAGTATAATTGACATTTACTTGTACTTTTCCGTTTGTGTACTTGTTCAGTCTACACGTTTACTTTTTTTTTTTTTTTTTAAATTTGATCATGTGATCTACCAAAAAAGTGCCATTAAATTTGACACGTCTATCTCTAGCACGTTCACGTAGGCCATGTATTGTGATCAGAGGAAAAAATTTCTCGAAAAGGATTTGTTTTTTAAAATGTATTAACCTAGAAAACTTTCATAGACATTTACGGGCAATAATAGTTTCAATAAAAATTTTCTGATCTAGAAAACTTTCATCATTTCAATAAAAATTTTCTGATCTACAAAACTTTCATCATTTCCGCAAGAATATTTTCTAGAAAAAAAATTCCAGCGGCAACCAGGGTACATGTCAAATGGAGAGGCCATCATCAGTGGTATTGCGATACCACACTATTCAGCAGAATTGGACTCCAAATTGAGGAATGCTAGCCCTCCCTACTTGATGAGATAAAAGGAATCTCCGTGCCCGGTGTTTAACATGCAGCCTCTATAAGGGCTTTTTGGTAATTACCATCCCATTTAAATTACCAAAATGCCCTTGGAGTTTGATAGGCTCCCATGAAGTGGAATCTAGCTTGTATAGGACTGGGTCCTACACAAAGCATGATATGGCCCCTCCCAAAAAGCCACGTGGCAATCTTTGGTATACCTACACACATTCCGTCATCTTTGTCACACCCTTCTTCTTTGCATACCTACACACAAAAAATCAGCCTGATTGATAATTTCTAGTTATGGATACTTGGATGGGGTTGGATCTCATCCGTAGTTAACCTCGAGGGTTGGGCACAGATGACCAGGACTATGCCTCAGGAAGTGGAGGTTCTGAGTTCGAATCCCCTCTGAGGGCATAGGGCTGGCAATGGATCGGGTTTGAGTCGGATTGGTACTGATTTGGTACCGATCCGATAAGAAATTCAATCGACCCGATACGGACCTGACCGGATTGATAAAAATCAGTTCCGGAACCGATCCGATAAGTAGGTTTAAACAAATCTCTTACCGCTTGTGGTGGAGGTCTCCTAAATATGGCAGGTTTCAACAAATCTCCTACAAGGATGTTGTGGAGATCTCCTAAATATGGTAGCAGATCTCCTTGCTCCAACGTGCAAATCTTGTTCCAAGGAATATAATGCCTAAAGATATTATGGAGATATCTTAAATATGGTAGGAGATGATCTTTTAGATTTCTCCACAATATTTTCATTGAGGTGAATAAGACTGTCTATATATCGGATTGGAACAAGGTAGATCCTGTACCGATCCGATCGGATCGATAATATATGATCCGGTACCAATCCAACAACAAAAAATAAAATTCCCAACCCGATTTTTTCGGATCGGATCTTGGGTTTGATCCGATCCATTACCAGCCCCCGTACCCTTAGGATTTATCTCAGTTTTATCTGGCGTGTGTGGAAGTAGCACACCCGTGCCCCGTGCGTGGAATTAGTGGGTTGCTCTAAGAGGCCCGGATACCCTCAGCATAAATAAATAACCTCATTGATAGGTCCATTCATGAAGCCCATAAAGAAAAAAACAAAAAAAAAACTCAAACTCAACGTCTAGAAGTCACAATGAGGCTAACCAAGGGCTGGGCCAAACATTCATGGTAAGTGAGCTTAAAATAGCAAGCCACGTGGCATTTTAAGGAGGGTCTTATCAAACTTTGTATAGGACCTGGTCCCATATATAGAAACCGGATTCTTTGGAATACTCGTGAAGAGCTGGAGCACGCGCGTGTGATAGCTCGTACGTGTGGCTAGAAATCCAGTGTAATAATGCTCTATATCGATATCCACGTGACAAATCTTATCTACTATATCATTCTCCTTAAGCGTGCGCTGCCCCAATTACGTTTTCAAAGATATTTTCAAAGTTCAAACATGACAGGCTGTTTTTCATGGTTTCACATTAAATTGAGGGGGATTTTAATATAATAGAGCTTGTCTATAGCTACACCAACTTATTACATCTGGTGGTGAAGCCCGCGTGGAGATCATGTTAGACAATCCAACCGCTCAGTACGTTGATCATCATCACCAAAAATCAATCAACTCTGACATCATTTACTTTATGAAAGTTGACTTAAAATAAGTCTAAATTTGAGTGGTTCAGATTTTCCAAATTCAAATCACATTTTCATAATGTTACAAATGTCAAAATGGCAAATTAAAGTAACCTTTTCGTGACGTTACGAATGTCAAAATGGACCGACGGACTGATACCGGGGTTGATAGCACTAAAAACAGTCACACACACACACAGAGAGAGAGCTGCCAATGTATCAGGTCGCCTCATGATCTGATCTGATCCGATCCAATCGCCACACGGTTCCACATTGATCCTAAACCAATCCGACCCCAAAACTTTTTGGAACGCACACCAAAGACCCAACTTCAAAGCCGGCGCCTCTGCGTCCTCGTTTAGGCTAGATGAAAGATGAGAGCAAATCCATATTCCAGGTTCAGTGGGGAAGGATAAGATCTTTAACTAAGGGAGGATAAGATCTGTGGACTGAAAAGAAAGAAATTCCGGATGGGTATCGACGTTCAACGAAGAAGCAGACCACCTGCAATGTGAGCCACATGGATGTTAGGCAAATCCCTAGGTGACCTACAAATAAAAAATCAACTTGATTAGTGATTTCTAAGCATTGGATTGGAGTCTTTAACTGTGGGAATTTGAGCATTATTGACAATTATTTAAAGGGTACAAGGATCCGAAGGTTTGAATCACTAATCAGGCTGATTTTTTGTTTGTAGGTCCACCTGGGGATTGGCCAAACATCCATTGGTTAGTGTCCTCTAAGAGTATGACATGTGGGTCATATTGTGGGTGGTCGGTGCTCAGTGAAGTTTTACTCAAAATGGATGAATGACAAAAGAGTATGTAAATACAGTCAGAAAGCGACTTGTAGCAACCAAACCCCTGATTAACTCTAGTTAAGGACAGAGGTTCCGTAAACATATAGGGTTAACTGGGGTTTGGTTGTTACATGTCACCTTCTGGCAACATTTGCATTCTCTAAAAGTATGCAACCATTAGCATAGTAGGTCTTGTTTGATTGTTAAGTGAGGAAATTGCATTTTCCTTGGGAAAGCGCAACCGTCCATCATTAGATAATCATTTTATATCTGAATAATTTTTCCTATCAAGCCATTTAAGTCCGGATAATTTTCCCTATACTAAGCCTGGAATTCATTGCCCATCTAAATATGTAAGAATTCATTTTCTCGCATGATTGAAATATGTGTTCTCAATTGCAATCAATCAACCCTTTAAATCATTTCCCAGATGTATTTTCTTGGGAAAATTTTCCATACAATCAAACACACCCTTGTTTTTCCTCGGGAAACTTAGAGCGTGCTTTCTTTTGAGTTTAGAATAGAAAATTGAATTATAGATTTCTGTAACAGGTAAGTAGTAATTGAACAGAAGGAAATGTGTTGCTGCATCAATCAAAGCAATAAAAAAAAAAATTATAACCCATGGTTCACAAAGATCAAGCTTGGAATTAAGAAAAAGAAAATTCCAAAAGTGAACCCATGTTTTGTTTCTACAATTCTACGTGAGAGACCCATGAACGCATTAATTTTTAATATATTGATAAAGTTATGCTTTATTTCAAGGTTTAAAAAACTGCCGCTATAATGAAAATAACGGCCGTTGTAACGGATTCGGACCTACCCCGTTACGTTATGGACCGTTAAAACACCCAAAAAATAACGGCCATTATAATGAAAATAACGGCCGTTATTTTCCGTTATTTTTTTGTTATAACTAAATAATGACCATTATGTTCTGAAAAAATTTGTGAAAAAAATGGCCGTTATTTTTGTTTTTTCCCGTTATATTCCATTTTTTTCATTATTTTCTATTTTTGAAATTCAAATTTCGAATTTCAGCGCCATTTTTTCTATTTTTTTTTTTTCGTTTTTGCCCGAGCATTTTTTCCGTTATAACGGTAACGCCCCCAGTCCGTTATACCGTTATAACGGTCCCCTTTAAACCTTGCTTTATTTTACTTATAAAATGAAATACGGCGTGGAACGTGGAGCCCACATGAAATGAGATATGGGCTGATTTTTTGTGATGATATTCTTCTCAACATAGATATTAAACCCGCAAAAAATGAGCTATTTTGACATTTGTAACGTCACGGAAATTAAGGAAATTACAAGTTCAAATAATCTGAGCTGTGTCTTAATTAACTTTAGGGAATTTTGGACATACCTTCCTACCTTATCTTTGAAATTCGAGTCTCGTGGCTGGCCTACCACACTCCGGCAAATTATTTTAATTCTAAAAATCTCATTTTTTATGTTTTTTTCTCCGGAGTGGTGGCTGCCGGACATGAAACTCCAGTGGTTTATCAACATCAGGGACATCACTGAGAACGTCATCATTAGCCTCATTCTCATCCTCGCAGATTTGGTTTGCATTGAAACTATGCCTTCTCAGAAAATCAATAGTGCACTGGCAACTCTGGGAGCGAAATCTCCGTGAGCAAAATCTCTCAATCTTTGCTCAGATTATGTTTCTTATTTGTCATGATCCACTTAATTGATCTGGCTTAACCTTATGGTTTGTCGATTGGGCAACCAACCCAACGGAGTCTCATGCCCGGTAGCCACCACTCCGGCAAGCAATTCAAAACCCATTAAAAACATAAAATAAGGTGAGGAGGTATGTCAAAAATTCCCTTAACTTTAACTCAACGTTTGTCGTTTAAAAAATTAAAAACTTTTTATGAAGATGATGATCCTCACATGTGGGCCCCATGATCATGTGTCATTTTATAAGTAAAAAAAATCAGAAATTTTATTCGGTGATCCCATTCCATAATGAAGAAGCACTTTTTGGCAGCTTGTTAGCTACAGTATCAAGCAAGATAGCATGTGGCCTTCAGATGTGCTGCCAAGGCCTTGCGGTTAACCTCAACTGTGTTGCCTACCAATAAAAAAAGGGGTGGGGCTCGAGGGACCCCCATTTTGGTCTACCCCACATAAAAGATGAATCAATGGCTGATTTTTGGTGGAGATATCTCCTCATCATATAGATCACCCCAACAAATCGACATCATTTCCCTTGGTGATCTCTACCTAACTCCTGGCCGATGGGACATCTCACATCTACCACGAATGGGATATCCTAGGCCAACGCAGGTTGGTATCTAGATTAGCCATAACAGAAGAATAAGAAATAAGTTGACTGAAGTTTCTTGCACATGCTAAAGGGTACACAGGGACCATGCCACCATCATTTTTGGCAACTAGGGATGCAGGGTCCAAACCAATTCCCCTCCCTATAAATAGGGACCTCACTCATTAATTAAGAAGGGGTCGAAAATCCAAAATTCTAGCAGAAGCTCTGTCCCTACACTCTTTCTCCCTCTTTCACGAAGGACCCCAAGATTTTGTTCAAGAGGGGCACAATCAATTGAGTAGAACCGCCTACAATATGAGCCAGGTGGCATATTCTTAGAGATTTCTGACCGTATGGATGATTGGCTCAACCTTAAATAGAAATGTAGACCAAAACTTAGCTTGATTAGTGATGTCTAGGTATTGGATTGGAGTGGTTTTCATGGGTTGATTTTCAACCATTGAATTTGAGCATTATTGAGCATTATTTAGAGTACAAAGATCCAATGGTTTGAATTTTTCTAATGCAGTAGTAGAATTGTCTAGAGCTACACCCATGTTTTACATCCAATCCTTACATCGGGTGGTATGGCCCATCTAGAAATCATGTTACAAAATCCAACCGTAGGATGAGTTGTCCATATTTTGAAGACCATCCTTACAAAAATAAAATCAATCTATTTTGACATTCATAACCTCATGAAAATGTGACTTGAATTTGGAAAATGGACCATCCAAATTTACATAAGGTTATTGATATCGGAATTTATTGAATTTTGGATGATGATGATCTACGTGACGAGAAAAACACACTGAGCTCTTGGATTCGCCAACATGATCTCCATGCGGGCTCCACCACCAGATGTAAGAAGGTGGCGTTTGGTAACACAAAAATAAGTAACATATTGACTTTTATAAGTCAAAAAGTTAAAAAGTTAGTTTGGATGTATTTCATATTTTAACTTTTGAAAAGTTATAAACTAACTTAAAACTGATAGCTTTTAACTTCTAAGAGAAGTTATTTCTCAAAAATTAGAATGCCTCCCGATATTTTAATTTCTATGACTTTTTCAGAGGTAAAAAAAATCAACTTGTAACTTCTACTACAAGATGTAGCTCTAGACAAACTCATTGCAGTAAGTGTCTTATCTAATAATTAGTGGGGAGAAGAAATCTTGATTTTGACTCTAGAATGTGCTCCTCAATCTAATGAGATCCACTTGAAAGGCTGTCACATGTTTTTATGTTAGGAATTTTTTTATTTTTCGAGTATTTTAAGTCAGTATAAGGTGCAACTTTGCTAATGTAGCGATCCAACCGCACAATGAGAATGGTATCGATTTGACCAAATTTATGGGTCATTGGAGGAATCCTTCGAAAGGATTCTTTCCTATCCCCGACTCTAATTGATAGGAACATTGGGCCGGGGAACTGTTTTCCCGCACTGAAATAAAATAAGAAAGTGAAGGGTATCTAGTTTGGGCATTTAAGTCCCTACAAACAAATAGTAGATTTCGATTTGCATCTTTAAAGCATTTAAGCAGGCTTGTTCCTCATTCTTTCTATTTCTTCGAATAATGACATCTTTTCAAGGCCCCCATGCGCTTTCACTAGAATGTTCGATGATGTTGTCTTATGGGAGATAATATTCAATGGGTTGGGCTCTGCTGACAGATTTAAAATGACAGGTATCTATACAGGGACACAATATAAGCCATGTGGCACACTCTTACAGGGCTCTTACCGTATGGATGTTTGTCCTATCCCATGGTAGACCTACAAACCAAAAATCAGCCTGATTAGTGATTTATAAGTATTGGATCTTTTGTACCTCAAATACTGTTCAAATTCCCACAGTTGAGATCCGCCCATGAAAATAAGTCCAATCCAAAGCCTATAAATCACTAATCAGGCTGATTTTTAGTTTGTAGGTCCACCATGGGATAGGACAAACATCCATACGGTCAGAGTCCTGTAACAGTATGCCACATGGCTTATATTGTGTCCCTATACTGATTTTTTTTTCCTTTTGTGCATAAATGACCAAAAAGAATTAGAAAGCATATCCTCCACCCCAAGCTGGGTAATTACCCGACTCCCAATCTCTTTAGTGCGACACATCCTTTTATGGTTTGTTTTTTAAAATTTGTGCTTTTTTCGGTCCTTTACTCGTGTTAATGATGTAGTATGTTGGTTTCGGATTATATGTGCCAGGGTCGCACAGACCAAAACAAAAAGGCCCTACTCAAGTTGTACCACATCCGCGAAAAAGTAAAAGTTCTTGCAACTACCAACACAACCGTAACTCAGGTTAGTTAGTTTTGATTTTTTTTTTTTTTTTACTTTTTGAAATTGAAGTCACCGCTCACGGGACAAGCTTGGCGTTCTATTTTGCAAATACGCCTCTGGCGCATATATGTGGCCTGGAAAGGAGATTGGAAATCAAATAGTTACCCAACTCATTGGCATACAGGGAAAGTCTGTGCCAATCAATAAGTTAGAATAACTTTGTAAGTATATCTTCGCGAAAGATCCAATTGGAACAAAAATTTCAAATCATTCCCATTAAGCCGAAAAAAAAAAAGATATAAATGATTAAAAAAGGAAATAGGGGAATACTTTTAAGGAAAACTTCGATGACAGGGAAGCAGATCTCGGCATGTATATTTTGTACGGACGGACCACCTCGGCATGTATATTTTGTACGGACGGACCACCTCGGCCTCACCGCACACATACACAGGTGAGTGTTTTGGAAAAAAGCACTCAAGTACTTACCTGGGTACGTGTGTGGTGGGGCCGAGGTGGTCCGCCGTACAAAATACATGTGCCGAGATCTCCTGCCAGGGCCCGGTCATCAAAGTTTTATCCCCTTTAAGTATCCTTGTCAGAGTCCAACTTAGGAGTTCAGGTACTTTGATGTTCCCCTCACAAAGTGCCACATGGTACTAAGGATGAAAATCTTGGGATCGGTGGGATCAGCCATCTCGCCCCCAGACGGTGTGAAAATCCTTTGGAAAACAGAGAACTCGGGCGAGACAGAGCATGGTTTGGATCGGATCGGTGGGCTCCGATCCCGATCCAGCGGAATCGAACGAGACTTTGAACCTTGCCTGGTACACTCTTTCAGGCAGGCCCACTAATTCATGGATGTTTGGTTCACCTCTTGATGGACCTTGATACAAAAAATTGGATTCATTGGTGATTTCTAGCAGTGAATTTGAGCACTTCAATGGAATGATTATTAGCCATTGGATTTGAGCGATTTTTTTGGGCGTTGTTAAAATCTAACTATTAGAAATCATTAATCATGCTGATTTTTGTTGTATAGTTCCACCAAGGGGTATGCCAAATATCCATGGGATCCATGGACCCAAAAGAGTACTCCGCCTAATTTTTTTTATTTTTTTTGTGTGTGTGTGTGGTGGTTTACATGCCATGTGTACAAATAGTTTCCCCTTTCTCACGTATGTGACTACCACCCATCATGGTTCAACGTTGGTCTGGATCGGGGGTAATCCGGATCAAGATCGGAGGCCACTGATCCGATCCAAACCAGGCTCTGTCTCACCCCAAGATCACTGTTTTATAAAGCAGCCCCACTTTGTCTCGGACGAGATGGGCCAATCCAGTTCTGGATCGGACCGATTTGGATTGGGATCGGAGCCCACCGACCCAACCTCCGACCCTGAGATTTCGAACCATGCCACCCATGTCTACCTAGGTGTCAGATCCTACACAGCCGGACCAAATTAGTCTGGCTGAGCTGGACCGGAGGCGCTCTCAACAGCTCCAATCATTGAATCTAAAATAACATATCCCCCCTACTGCGCACCAAAAATAAAATAAAATAAAAAAAATCTCCCGCTCCGCCATAATAAGGGGGCATCCCATCTACACTTGAGAGGTGGTAAAGTAAAGTAAAAAATAAAAATAAAAAACAAAGTCCAGTGTCGTAGACGTTCGGATAAAACGAAGGAAATTTTTTTCCAAGGAGAAGACGTATGACGGTATGATACATTGGGCTGCATTGTACCAAGGTCACTTAACTTTGACCGTTCACATCTGAAGTCAACAAACCGTCAGAGGAAGTTTTCTTAATTAACGGCTGATTTTCGATTGTAACAGAGCATTTATAGTTGCCTACTTTATCTGAAGGTGGCCCATAAAAATGATCAGTTATCATGTGGCCAACCAAATCTTTAATGACGGACCACAATCAGTGGCGGAGCCAGGAACTTATTCAAGGGTTGACAAGGCGGCAAGTGACTGTCAAAGTGGAGCAGGCGGCGAGATTTGAGAGAGGGCGGTTGTTAAAACGGTATTTTTGGAAGGAAATGATGTAACAAGGTAGACTTGCTCCCAAAGTCGTTTATTGCTGTTATTTTTGTTAGGAAAATGTTGTCCCATGGATAACCGGTCAAAATGTGCGGTTTGAGGCTATTTGACCATTGGATTTAAAATATCCACAGCGTACGATGCAACACGACTATGTGGATCTCTTGAATCCAAACGTCAATAGCCTCAACCACATAGTTTTTTGTCCGGTTATCTGTGGGATAGCACTACTCTAGCGGCATGGATGTTTAGCCCACCCTTTGGTTTGAATGTCTGTCAAAGGGTGGGTTAAACATCCAACGGTTAGAATCACACCTTAAAAAATACAAAATAATAAAGGTTAGAGATTGCCTACTAGGGTGATTTTTGCTGTGTATATCCACCAAGGGATGAGCTAAATATCAATGCTGTTAGTGGGCCCAGACGGCAGCTGTGAGTAACAAAAATCGTTATACCTCTATCTTTTTACTTTTTGAAGGGCAACTGCCCTTAACTCCGCCAACTGACTATAATCTGTATAGATGTTTGGCTCTTAGTGATTACAATTGAATTGCAATCTTTTTATGAATTGATTTTTAACCGTGAGATATCTAGCATTATTTGGAATACTCAGATCCAAAGGTTAAAAACAACTAATCAGGCTGATTTTTTGTATTAAGTCCATCTAAGGATGGACCAAACATCCATACGGTCAACAATCCCTAAAAATGTAACACGTGTCTCATACTGTGGTCGACTTCGGTCAACAAAGATTTGCTCCACCAGCTTATCTTACATAGAGTAATCAGTTATCACCTACATTTAGCAGAAGCTGGCCCACAAAATGACCAGTTACGATGAATAAGCAAGCGTCTGAACGACAGTAGAAACCTTTAATTTGTTTATGGACCGATCCTGATCCGGATCCCGGGATCGGCCATCTCGCCCGATACAAAGTGGAACTCCTTTTTTACTTATAAAAAAAAAAGAAGTGGAACTCCTTGTGAAACATTGATCTCCGGGCGAGATAGAGCCTGTTCTGGGTCGGATCGACCGATCCAGAACAGGATCGGCCGAGAGCCCGAGAGTCCAATCATCAAGTCAACCGACTGGGCCATTTTTTCCTCAAAGGACAGTGGACGTAAAATTGAGAAAGGATTCCTTTTTACCGTCATGCCACGTCATAAGCGAGTTAATCACAAACGACAATCCACTTTTTAATACAGAATCCCTCGATGAGTATTGGGTCCGCTGACCAATGAATGTTTGGCACACTCTTTCAGGCCCACTGACCACGTGAATGTTTAGTCCTGTTATAGTTTAATGAAGGCCTGTTATAACGGTAACACTTTGACCCCGTTATTCTTATTTCCGTTATAACACCCCAACCAAAAAAATTAGATATTTGTTATAACGGACGTTATTTAATAAAAGAACATTTGAAGTTTTTTGAAATTTTTTTTTTTTTTTTTTACTCAGATGCAACTACTATGACCTATTATAAATTATTATGGACGTTATAATTGTGGGGGGGAAATCCACACACCCCCAAAGGGTTGGTGTAGACTAATGCCCTTGCACTTTTGGTGACCGGTCGGCTTCGGATTTGATTCAGCCCAGTCTGACTGATAAGTCATGCACTGGTCCGGGGCCTCTGCCACTTCAACCCGAGAAGTCTGCTATCGAGCTGAGAACTCCGTGAGCCCTGTAAGAACCCTTGCCAGTGGAATCCGAGAAGAGAGTCGAGGAGGGAATCCCACTGGTAGAGCCTCCAACGATCAAGTTAGCAATAAATTCTCAAGGTAATTTGACAGAGTTTTAGTTCAGAAATTTCATACATCATTAATGCGCCAATCTACTTCTGTTTATAAGCATTTCACCTGCTGACGTATCGGTTGCTCCTACTACACTCTTCCTCTGTCGTATACGTCTCCTCTGGTGTAGACTATCCTTTCTAACAAAGTCAGTCTGTCCGTTCTCCTGTCAACAGCGACTGTCAATGGTCGTACCAACTTTCTGCTCTGACCAACCTGCTGCCGACTACTATGTCCACTGACACAGTTAACTACCCACCACCGCGGTTTTGTCATTCCCCCACCTACCACCGACTGACTTGTTCTCTGACAGGGATAACCACTTACCATGTCAGTCTACCAACTCTGTACTCTTCTATTCTGTTTTCGGCGTACCTTTCCAAGCTATCGTATTTTATGTCGGCTTCGAACCTCCATGTTTCCTCTTCATGATCAATGCATCTCGACATCAAACTCCTAGGACACTCAGACTGGTCTCAGCCTCGGACAACCAGACTGACCTCAGCCTAAACCACCCAGACTAGTCTCGGCCTCGGACACCAGACTTATCTCGCCCTAAACCACCCAAACTAGTCTCGACCTCGGACACCCAGACTAGTCTCGGCCTCGGACAACCAGACTGATCTCGACCTAAACCACCTAGACTGGTCTTGCCCTAGACCACCCAGACTGGTCTCGGCCTCGGACACCCAAACTGATCTCGCCTAGACCACCCAGACTAGTCTCGGCCTTGGACACCAGACTGATCTCGGCCTAAACCACTCAGACTAGTCTCGGCCTCGACCACTCAGACTGGTCTCGGCCTCGAACACCAAACTGATCTTGCCCTAGACCACCCAGACTGGTCTCAGCCTCGAACATGTCCACGTGTTGCCATCCTGACCATCCACATAGTTGTCACAAATTTGATACCCACAATAACGATAACGTTATGAGGGTGCAACTGGTCAGCATCCTCCAGTTGCACCCTCTAAGAGTGGCTCATATTGTAGCCGGTCAGTAAGTTAGCAGACCGTTGTAGGTCAGCAATGTTATACTCGGTGGGATTCTCTCTGGCGTTGAAAAAGATGTAATGAGACATTAATTAAGCGGCCGTGACGTCTGAAATGTGAATCCGTGAAAAAAGCTGCGTAGCAATTTACGCCAATCCGACGGTTGAAGTTGCTTAGCCACTAAAAAGGTCGTTTCTGACAGCTGGATCACATGGTGTACCCCGTGTAGTGGAGTTTCTGATCGGAGATTTCGGGCCTTGGAATCTCCCCCTTCAATAAAGGAATCCCTTTCATCCGTTTATTCCTGAATCACTGCGCCCGCCCCCCCCCCCCCCCCCCCCGCGAGTAAAACTTCTATCACACGAAACACAGCCAATGAGTTCTCGACACGTACACAAGTGCTTTTGCTTTTTAGGTGTACGTGCCGAGAACTCATTGGCTATGTTTTGTGTGATTTACAATCCCATCGTGACAGAAGTTTTACTCCCCCCCTGCCCCTATATTTCCAAAAATGAAAGAAAAGTCCTTATCGTAGCATCAACTATGGTCCACCACATGGGCATTATGGCTCAATTAAAGCCCTTACGTAGTATAAGAGTAAACCTTCGCTCACACCCTGATGTGATCGAAGCCGATCACAGCCCACGGTACGAGACACGTGGCATACGACTAGTGGATTCTGACCGTATGGATGTTTGGCCAATCACTAAGTGGACCTACAAAACAAAATTGAACCTGATCTGTGATTTTTAAGCATTGGATTGAAGTAATTTTCATGGGTTGATTTTAACCGTAGGAATTTGAGCATTATTGAGCGTTATTTGGCTGCAACGATCCAATGGTTGTAAATCACTAATCAGGCTGATTTTTGGCCAAACATCCATACGGTCAGAGACCTCTAAGAGTGTGCCACGTGGCTCATACTGTGGGCTTTGATCGGTTTCGCTCACATCGGGGTGTGAGCGAAGGTTTACTCGTCGTAGTATAACTATGGTGCTACTGCAGTATCCTAGCACACAGTCAATGCGTTTAATGGTTGATAATGGATGGGACTGAAAGCTTTAAATTGAGTTGGAGAGAGGAGAGAAAAACTTTGATGACAAGGCGCAATATGAGCCACGTGGCACACTCTTAAAGTACTCTGACCGTATGGATGTTTGGCCAATCCTTAGATGGAACTACAAACCAAAAGTCAGCCAGATTAATGATTTCTAGGCGTTGGATTGGAATTATTTTCACGTGTTGATTTTAACGGTGAGAGTTTGAACATTATGACCATTATTTGAGGTACAAAGATCCAAAGGTTTGAAATCACTAATCAAGCTGATTTTAGTTAGTAGGTCCACCTAGGGATTGGAAAAACATCCATACGGCCAGAGTCCTTTTAAAAGTATGCCACGTGGCTTATATTGCGCCCTGTCATCGGCCTCGATAACAGTCCCCGTCATCAAAGTTTTACTCGTGGAACTGTGCTGTGGTGAGAAAAGTTAGAAACTTTTTGAGAGTCAAACCAAACTCTCCTCAGTTTTAGGGTAACAATATAATGAATCTCTCCTCTAAAATTGGTTAGATGCAGCTAATTTCTTCTCTATCACTAATTTAGGGTAGTGGGCAAACCATACAACGAATCTCTCCTCTAATTTTGGCTAGTTACAGCCATTATTTCTCTATCTTTAGCTGCCAAACAGTTCACATCTGCTCTGCTATTAACCCAGAAATAACCCTACTCTCTTAAGTTTTCACCAAGGGGCATTTTGGGAAGACCTAATAAAATGACAATTTTTCTCAGAAAACAAATACCTGCGAGAAAATGAGAGGGGTCCGCAATCCGCATTACCACATAATTATGTAATTTTTTAATTTTAATTTTAGTGATCAACAAAAACTATTTTTACAGAAAAATAGTTTATATACGCAAAAAATATTTTCCAGAAAACTTATTCTAGGTAAACTTTGATTCTTTTCGCCAAAAATTCGGGTCCACTGACATGAATTGTAATTTGTTTGGCTCTTCCTTTGTCTGACATACATTATTTCTAGCCATTGGATTCCAACATTTTTTATGGGGTCATTTTTAGTCCTTGGATTTGAATTTTTTTTGAGTACTGAGATCAAATGGCTAGAAATCACCAATCGGTCTAATTTTTTGTGTGTAAAACATTCATAGTTCGGTGGGCCCAGAAAGATTGTTCCACGTGGCACTGTTGGGATGGGATGATCAAAGTTTGTTCCTAGTTCAAGAAACAAAAACTAAATAAAGCAAGTTAATAACCAAAAAGAAAACAAATTCCCCGTCTCTTTCATCAAAAAAAGAAAGAAAAAAAAAAATCTCTATCTTGATTATCTCGCATCTCCCCACTCTTACGAGTCAATGCGTTAATAATAAAAGCGAGGTGGGGTGTCAAGATTCAAGAAAGGTGAAAACCCATTCTAGTATTCTACTCTCTCTCTCTGTCTGGTTCTGGTTCTGGTTCTGGTTCTCTTGCCATGGGAACTGTGGAGAATGAGACTCCGAACAAGGAAGTTACAGAGAGGGTAGATGAAGACGAATTGTCTCCGATTGAAGAAGTTCGGCTAACGGTGTTGAACACAGACGACCCTTCCCTCCCCGTATGGACTTTTCGAATGTGGTTTCTGGGTTTGATTTCCTGTGGACTCTTGTCCTTCCTCAACCAGTTCTTCGCGTATCGAACAGAGCCTCTCGTCATAACCCAGATCACGGTTCAGGTTGCTACGCTCCCTATCGGTCATTTCATGGCCAGAATACTCCCGACTACCAAGTTCGGTTTGCCCGGGTGTGGATCGAGGGAGTTTTCTCTTAATCCGGGACCGTTCAACATGAAGGAGCATGTTCTGATCTCTATATTTGCCAACGCTGGGAGCGCTTTCGGGAGCGGATCCGCTTACGCCGTTGGCATCGTTAATATTATTAAGGCCTTCTACGGCAGAAACATCTCCTTCTTGGCTAGTTGGATTCTTATTGTCACAACGCAGGTCCTTCTTCTTCTTCTTCTCATTTCGATTTTTGCTAAAGTGCGCCTTGTTTTTTTTAATAAAGTTTTTTTTTTATTTCTATCCTGTTCTCTGTTCGGTGGTTCATGCTAACATGCGCCTGTGGAGCAGGTTCTGGGTTACGGTTGGGCTGGACTCCTGAGGAAGTACGTGGTGGATCCGGCGCATATGTGGTGGCCCAGTACACTCGTTCAAGTTTCTCTGTTCCGGTAAGTTGGTCTGAGAAATAAAAACCGTCTCCTTAATTTATTTATTTTTTCTATAAACAAATTTTTTGGTGGGTGAGCTGGGTTCGAACCCAAGACCTCCCTTGGTTGCAGTGCAGTCCTTAACCACATGAACTACAGGTTCTAGCCAAAAACAATCTTGTTTTTCTGCCTAGAAGAAAGTGGGACTTACTAGGTCCCTAAAGTGAGTAAAACTTCTATCACAAATTGCAAATCACACAATCACTAGCCAATGAGTTCTTGGCACGTACCCATGTGCTTTTGCTTCGAGGGAGGTGTACGTGCCAAGAACTCATTGGCTTGTGATTTGCAATCCCTTGTGACAGAAAGTTTTGCTCTGTTGGGAGTTTGAGAAGTGGTGACGGTCAGACTGGAGTAAAACTTCTGTCACAATCAGATTGCAAATCACACAATCACAGCCAATGAGTTCTCGGCACGTACACCTAAAAGTAAAAGCACTTGTGTATGTGCCGACAACTCATTGGCTTGTGATTGTGTGATTTACAATTTCTTGTGATAGAAGTTTTACTCGTGGGACTGTTGGTGGGACTGTGAGGACGGGAAAATCTATGATACAGAATTCTCTATCAAAATTCCCTCAAATTCAACGTAGTACACTCTTTCGGGCCCACTAGCTCAATGAATGTTTCGCACACAGACCTTGATGGATCTACATTGGTGATTTCTAGCCATTGGATTTGAGCACTTTTTCATCTTGGGCTTGGAACCTACCCAATAGGCCTGTTCATGAAGCCCATCCTCAAAAAGTGCTCGAATCAGAGGACTAGAAATCAGCAATCAGGCTGACATTTGGTGCGTAGGTCCACCAAGGCATTTGCCAAACATTGGGACCCAAAATTTTGACGCAGATTTCTGTATAATAAAACGGCTCAGAGAGAGGGAATCGCTTTTCGAAAGATAGTTGACCTAAAACAAACCCAAAGTCCACTTGCATAGTTGACAACAATCAAATATACAAGTCTATCAATCCAATGGTCTGGATTGGATGATACACAAACTTCTGGTCATGAGATGGCCTAACAATTGGATGTGATGACCCATGTAGGAGGGTACATGGTCAGGCCCAATACCTATAAAATGGATATATCGGGTTGTTGCGGCCCATAAATCATTTGTTGACTTTGAAAAGTAAACTATTTTTTGCAGGGCGCTACATGAGAAAGATGAGCAACGCATGTCAAGAGCAAAGTTCTTCCTCATTGCACTTATATGCAGCTTCTCCTGGTACCTAGTCCCGGGCTACCTCTTCCCAACACTAACAAGCATCTCATGGGTTTGCTGGGCATTCTCCAAGTCTGTCACGGCTCAGCAGCTCGGGTCAGGCATGAGGGGCCTGGGACTTGGAGCATTCTCACTTGATTGGACAACTGTAGCTTCCTTCCTGTTCAGCCCCCTCATTTGTCCATTCTTCGCCATCGTGAACGTCTTTATTGGCTACGCCTTAATCATCTACGTCGTGATTCCCATATCCTACTGGGGACTGGACTTGTACAGTGCGAAAACGTTCCCCATCTTCTCATCACACTTGTTCACGGCACAGGGGACTAGGTATAACATAACCGCTATTGTGAACAAGAAGTTCGAGATTGATATGCCGAAGTACCAGGAACTAGGACGGATCAATTTGAGCATGTTCTTCGCTCTCACGTATGGATTCGGTTTCGCCACCATTGCATCCACCCTCACCCATGTCGGCTTTTTCTATGGAAGGTGATTTATCCTTAACTTTTGTGAATGTGTTTGTTTAGATTAAAGATCAAAGAGTTCTTTTGAATTGGGTAGGGGTGTTAATGGGCTTGGGCTGGACCAGCTGAGGCAATATATACCTGGGTTTGGGCTGCCTGACAGCTGAAACTTTGATTTTAAGAAAGCCCATCAGATATATGAACTGGGCTTTACTTCTGATGGAAATAAGCTTACGGTTACGCGCCCAACCAAATCTAATGGCTTGGTCTGACTTATTCCTGGGTGGGCTTAGTCCTGAATTGTATAAGCCCATCGTAGCCTGGGCCGAGCCATTCTTGTAACGGGTCATTCTTTGGGTAGAGATTCGCCCAAACCCAACCCATTAACACCCCTAGTCCTAAATAGACCCTATAGATCAAAATGGGAAGAATGTGTATACACTAGTGTCAACAACAACAAAAATGGTAATTTACTGACCAAAAAATCAAGAAATGAATGTTTAATCTAAGATAATTTTACGCGTTTGAACAACAAAATAGGCTTTTAGATGTTATGACAACTTTAAGGACTTCAAATCATTTTCTGAAATGAAGTTTCCCCCAGTTTTCACCTCCCTAAGTGATCTTGAGAAATTCCCTGCTATTCCCACACTGATTGGGAAAAAAAGCAAAGAAAAACACAGCTTCTAAGATGACATATTAAAGCAAATCTGGAAAATGAACCCCTTAAGCTTCTGTTCATTTTGTAAAAGCTCTGAATTCTGACATTATCACTCCTGTTTGATGTTCAACTTTATGCTCAGGGAGATCTATGACCGATTCCGTGCTTCATATAAGGGCAAGGAGGACATCCACACAAGATTGATGAAAAATTACAAAGAGATACCTAACTGGTGGTTTCACCTCCTGCTTTTGGTGTCTGTTGCAGTCTCCCTTGTGCTATGCACTGTCCTGAAAGATCAGGTTCAGATGCCATGGTGGGGACTCATCTTCGCATGCGGCATGGCCTTCATATTCACTCTTCCCATCAGCATCATAACTGCCACTACAAACCAGGTAATGGAGTTGAAGTGATGGCTAAGAAGAGCTTTTGGTTTAGTTAAAATTAACATAAAAAAGAAAAACAAACGAAAACCAAAATAGATCACAATTAAGAGGTATCTTAAAATTACTTCCGACTTTAATTACGTCGGCATACTACCAGGGTGTCTCCTGTTTACAAGAATCTCAAGAACCATTTACATTAATCTTTTTCTTCTCATTATCTACAAAAAATCTCTTAATTCTCCCACTGATGTTCTAATGTTTTCTTTACAGACACCAGGGCTAAACATCATTACAGAGTATGTCATGGGTATTATATTACCAGGAAAACCGATTGCCAATGTCTGCTTCAAAACCTACGGGTATATGAGCATGGCTCAGGCCGTCTCCTTCCTCAGTGATTTCAAGCTAGGCCATTACATGAAGATCCCACCAAGATCGATGTTCTTAGTTCAGGTATTCTATTCTCTATATTGATACAAGCTGCTATAATAATTACAATAGCAGAACATAAAAGGCTTCTAATCTGTTTAAGATGCGCGAAAATGGGTCTAGATCGATTGCTAAATACATGATCATGTTGAGTATTTATCAGAGATTAAAAACTAGTACAATCAACGACCAATTTAAATCCGAAAATAGCTAGAATTTGCTTAACTACTTTTTTCTTCTTGTCAAGCACAAATGAATATATGCTTAAGAGGTACATACTTTTGGTAGACAACACAGATCTCTATTCCTGCAAAGGAAGACTTTTCACCTATTGTAGACCTCAAATGACTCAGATAATTATATCTGATAAATGGACTACCATTGATTTTATGGCAATCAAAAGGAGCGATCAATCGGATGGTCGAGCAAGGATCGACCAAGTGTGCAATTCATGGTCCAGTTACTGATTGGATTGGACACCATATCAACTTGCATACTAGTTTTAATATGAACCATAACTTGATTGTTTTCCTTTTTGCAAATATATTGCATTAGAATGATTAACACTTTGTACCATTATTGGTTTTACAGATTTACTAATAATATCAACTGTCTTCTATACCAGTTCATTGGGACCATCATAGCTGGAACAATCAACCTTGGTGTGGCATGGTGGCTGCTGAGCTCTATAAAAAACATATGCCAGGATGATCTCCTCCCACCCAACAGTCCTTGGACATGCCCGGGTGACCGTGTTTTCTTCGATGCGTCCGTCATCTGGGGTCTGGTGGGACCTAGGCGAATCTTCGGGCCTCTTGGAAACTACCCAGCTCTTAACTGGTTCTTCCTTGGAGGTGCCTTGGGCCCGGTTTTGGTTTGGCTCCTACACAGGGCATTCCCCAAGCAATCTTGGATCCCCTTGATTAACCTTCCGGTTCTTCTGGGAGCAACAGCTTCAATGCCACCAGCAACAACTGTGAACTACAATTCCTGGATTTTGGTTGGAACTATTTTCAACTTTTTCGTATTCCGGTATAGGAAACAATGGTGGCAGAGGTACAATTATGTTCTTTCGGCAGCTCTGGATGCTGGAGTGGCTTTCATGGGGGTGTTGCTGTACTTCTCACTGAGCATGGAGAATAAGAGCTTGACCTGGTGGGGTGCGAATGGTGAGCACTGTGAGATGGCTACTTGCCCGACTGCCAAGGGTGTAATAGCTGATGGCTGTCCTACTTATTGATTCTCATTTGCTTTTACAGTCCATATAAACTTTCCATTTGAAAATGCATAGAAGCTCCTTTTTTTTTTTTTTTTTTTTTTTTTTTTTTGAATTTGGCAAGCAGGGTATAGGGGTTAAATGATCAGGTGGGTGAAAAGCCTGTCGTATCACGCTCATAGACTTCACCATCCTTGCAAGTCATAAGAAGGTTGGATTTGTTATTTAATTGCAAAGTTGGAGGTCGGATGTTAATTAAAAATGTGATTGTTTGTTACAGATCAAAGATTTGTAAAATCTTACATTTCTACTTGATTTTTTTCATTTCAATATGCGGTCCAAGTACTGTAAATTTGCATAAAACATAATTAGATTTATTTTATTATGCACGTAAAGCAATGGAGAGAAGAATCTTAGCATTATTTTTCAAAAAGTCGGGTTTTAATCTCGATTGCACATGTGTCACGCGACACATATTAAAGAAATCATACATGTGGGATGGCCAGTGACACCTAGGTCGTTACTTAACACCAAGGGACCCAATTAATAGAATATTTTAATTCCTAGTCAGAACCCATATATGTCAGCTACATTCGATCCGGCGAGCCGGCGTAACAAGAATCTCGTTGAGTCAGCACAATAGTGCGTCCATGCAAAGGGAAACCCTCTAAGAATTGGCTAAAGCCAGCTACCAAAAGAGATCTAAAGGGAGCCCAACTCCTCCAAAGTTGGACTCCCTTCAAATGACATAATGGAGACTTCCCTAATTCACTAATGACAATAATAGAGACCCAGAGATAGAAACCTACCTTCTGGCTCTAGGCAATAGGAATTTAGAGCTTCTTGGACACCAATCCAAGGATTAAAAAGTGTTTATTGAGCCATAATCCCTCTAAGATTAGAGCTCTAAGAATCTATAAATACAGGTCATCAGTAAAGATATGGGCTATTAAACAACCATTTACCCCAAAAGATCGACCTGTTGGGGAAAAGTAAAACAACTATGTATACCAACGGGTCATCAGGCTAACATAACACGTGCATGGGAACACAACATCTGCTAACATGGGCATCCAATCCCAATTTAGCATATATCAGTTCATTAGAGTTCCATCAATAATACTTGCAATTTACTTATTCCCTTCCGAGTATTTTTGATAAATTTCCCCACCCCACCCTGCCATTCAGTCAGTAGAATAGCTATGGTCCCATCTCCTCACGTCTGAGCCAATCTTTGAGGATCAAGTGGCAATGGAAAATTTTCTCTACATCTTTTAGCGCCATTTGCGGGAACAAAAAGTCATTGTTCTATGTTCCTTGTATTTTATTTTTATTCTAGTTTAGACCTTTTCACGGGCTTAACCCCATTTAATTGAGCCCATATGCCGAAATCTGGGGCATGACTAGCCTGAAAAAATCTATGATACCGACTTCGGTATCGGTATCAAAATTTTGATGCCGAAGTCCCTCAATTTGCCACGTAGTAGACTTTTTAGGGCCCACTGACTCCATGAATATTTGGCCCACATCTTGGTGGACCCACACACCAAAAATCAGTATGATTAGTGATTCCTAGCCATTGGATTTTAGTACTTTTTCATCATGGGCTTGGAACCAACTGATAGGCCTGTTCATAAAGCCCATGATGAAAAGTGCTCAAATCCTACGGCTAGAAATCACCAATCACGCTGATTTTTGGTGTGTGGGTCCGGCAAGATGTGAGCCAAATATTCATGGAGTCAGTGGGCCCAAAGAGTACTACGTGGCAAATTGAGGGACTTCGGCATCAAAATTTTGATACCAAAGTCGGTATCAAAGAACAGCCCTGACTAGCCTAGGTATCAGTTGCTATCCACTAGACATGGGGGCTCGCCCCAAGCCTCCTTGGGCCACCAAACTATCGGATCCAGTTGAACCTACACCACCTGATTGGTGGGCCCAACATAGTTCATCGGACAATAATATTATCAGATCCGTTCGATGTCTACACAATCTGAGTGGTTCAACCTAGACCATCTCTTTGTGTCACCCAAACTGGGGCTTGACAATTTGACCCTTTCATCATTGACTGCTCGATCGCAAATTAGGACTTGGTATCTGGTAAAGACCAGGCACAACACAAAGCCTTAACACAAATCAAGCACAAAGCCCTGGGCAGTAAGCCCTGTAACAGATCGTGCACAAAGCCCTAAGCACAAGGCCCTGGCACAAATAAGGCACAAAGACCTGACGACTTCAGGCATGAAGTCCCTAGTTTGTCCGATCACATGACAACAAGTCTGACGATCACAAACCTCAACCAACTCTATAAACACCTCAGCCAAGCCTAGCAACAAGTCGGTTACACAACGACCAACCTCTTCCATCATATATAGTAGCAATTCAGCCACACAATAGCCAATCTCTTCCATTATATCTGGCAGACCTCGGTAGACTCTATAAACACCTCAGTCAAGCCAAGCAGCAAGGTCAGCCACACAATAGCTGACCTCTTCTAGTATATCTGGTAGACCTCAGTAGACACCTCGACCAAGCCAAGCAGCAAGTCAGCCACATATACTGAGGTCTACCAGATAGAATTATTGCAAAAATTATACCAGTTATACTAGCAATAATTTTTTGGAATTTTTTCAATGAATTTGAGTGATTTTTTTGAATTTTATCACGGTAATGACAATGAACTACTAATTGCTGCAAGAATCTTTCTTAACTTCTCAAATGCTATTAGCTTCTGAAGTAAAAGGCTTTCCAAGTTTTCACCTCCTCTTATTGATAATCAAGTTTTCACCTCCATACATGCTCCTAAGAAGTAAGCCTACTCCCCATGGATTAGGAAGTACGCACCTAAGGCGATCAATTAAGACAAATATAAATATCTTAAGTCCTCATATCCTTGTATTCATTCATGTACAGTTTCTTATGGCATTATCAGTCTTGCTTGATTTTTTAACTATGTAAATGGTTGTTCTAAATGCACAGGTAGAGATCTATGACCGATTTCATGCTTCATATAGGGGCAAGGATGACATCCACATAAGGTTGATGAGGAAGTACAAGGACATACCCAAATGATGGTTTTACCTTCTGCTTGTGGCAATGGTCGCGGCCTTTCTTGTGCTCGGCATTTTCCTGAAAGATCAAGTTCAGATGCCATGGTGGGGACTCCTCTTTGCCTGCGGCCTAAACTTGCTATTCACTTTTCCCATCAGCATCAGCTACAAGAAATCAGGTAATAAAGTTGATCTCTAACCCCCCTCATTTCTCTTGTATTTAGTTTCCTAAATCTGCAGAATGACTGCGAGACTATTTTGTAATCGTACACAATGAAATCAATACAAAAAAAACTGAAAGAAGTCTAAGTGGTGTTTTAAAATTATTGTGGCTCTAATCTATAACTTTGAGTTCATTATTTTTAGAATCTCAAGAACCATGCATATAAAAATCTGCATTTCTCCCGCCACTGTTCTAATGTTTTCTTTACAGACACCAGGGCTGAACATCATCACAGAGTACCTCGTGGGTATTATATTACCAGGAAGGCCTTTAGCCAATATCTGCTTTAAAACTTAAGTGTGGCTCAGGCAATCTCCTTCCTCGGCGATTTCAAGCTTGGCCACTACACGAAGATCCCATCAAGATCAATTTTCTTAGTTCAGGTATATCTTTTCCTTTCAGCAATTTAACCTACGATGACATAGTTACAGTAGCAAGACTTGTAAGGTGTTTTAGTGTACGAAGCAAGAAATTGCAATACAATGACCAACTTATATAAGAAAACAGCTGTTAATAGCCAGAAGTTGCCCAAATACCTTTTTTCCTCCAACTAAGCAAAATGAACCTATTCTTAAATACAGTACTCTATAGAGAGAGAGGGTAAATGGGGTACAAAAATATTATTAATCGAGGTCACTACCATAAATACCATAAATGCATTGGGGCCCAGCTGTCCAATAGATGGGTTCATCAAGTAGAACTTAAATCAGATGATCCTAACTATCTGATATGCAGACTATTTTCTGAATCACTGAGTTTTTACCATAAAAAAGAATGCAATCACTTAGATGAATAGGATCAACCAAGTCTGACATTCTTGAGCCAGGAGATCTTACATGAGGCCAACATGGGTTTATTGATTTGACAGTGCCTATAAATATGCATGTGAGCAGTGTCAACTTAACAACAGTACAGTACAGTCCCATTTTTGCAGTGTCAAATATTTCCATAAGAACTAGAACATGTTCAATTTTCCTATTTTATTACTTTAACAGAACATTGGGGTGGCATGGTGGCTGGCGAACACGTATCAAGAACATATGCAGCGATGGCCTCCTCCCAACCAACACCCCCTTGGACATGCCCAAATGACCATGTCTTCTTCGTAGCGTCTATCATCTGGGCTCTGGTGGGACCCAAGCGGATCTTCAGCACT
Source organism: Euptelea pleiosperma (assembly GCA_035048495.1). Lineage (NCBI taxonomy): Eukaryota > Viridiplantae > Streptophyta > Magnoliopsida > Ranunculales > Eupteleaceae > Euptelea > Euptelea pleiosperma. Next base: position 29,583,504 of record CM068542.1, on the reverse strand, counting down.
CTTGGAAACTACAGACCTTAACTGGTTCTTCCTTGGGTGCCTTGGGGCCAGTTTTGGTTTGGCTCTGCAAAAAGCACTCCCTAAGAAATCTTGGATCCCCCTCATCAAACTTCCAGTCCTGGGAGCAACAGCTGCAATGCCGCCAGATACAACATTGAACTACGATTCCTGGATTCTGGTGGAAACAATTTTCAATTTCTTCATTTTCTGGTACCGGAAACAATGGTGGGAGAGGTACAACCATGTTCTTTCGGCAGCTTTGGATGCTGGTGTGGCTTTCATGAGTTGCTGCTGTAGTTCTCACTGAACATGGAGGAGAAAAACTTGCCTGTTGGGGCACAGACAGTGAGCACTGTGAGTTGCCTGCTTGTCTGACAGCTATGGGTATAGTAGTTGATGGGTGTCCTGTGCATTATTTAACAGCATAAGTGGATGTTGATGTTTGGGATAGATTGAAGATTGTTCTATGCCAAATCAGCTTTCTACTTTACAACAGTTTTTCCTTTTCTGTGTCTTCCATGTACTGGACAATTTATAATAAGTTGAAGAGTACCCAATAACTGCAATCACTGCTACAGTCTATGTTACCCAGGTATGGTACAAGTGTCAGGTACAGATATGTGTCCAAGTGTCAGACTAGCTACCCCAATTTTTTGGGTACTTGGACACGGCTGCATATTGATATTATAATATTTTTAATACTATAGCAATAATTTTTTTTTTTTTGATAAGTATAGCAATAATATTTTTCAAAATCATAACATTCTACACATGAGTGCGTGTAGGCCAATCTTTGGGTGTGTATCCAAGTTTCCAACTCACTGGCTACATACCTAAAACTGAGAAAAACTGAACCTGAAAATAGGACACGGATTTTGAAGGATCCAATAAGGATCTTGTACCCATACCCATGTCATGTTGTGTCAACACGGGTAATAGTGGCTAACATGAAGGGTTCGGGTATCAAAGGGTGCAGTTTAGACAGGAAATGATTCATCCCAAACAAAATTTTCACCTTCCTCCTATTTAATAGAATGCCAGGGCCCAGGATTCAACCCACTTATGTATTAGAAAAATTGGATGGATCTAACTAGCTCCTGAATTTTCAAAATAAAAAATGCCTATGAACTCCCTTTTAAGCCAATAAATTTGGCATTCTCGTTGAAAATTCTAACATATGTCCGTACAAAATATCTAAACCCACTCTAACTACTAATGTGCTCAATGACAACCCACTTCCTCTTCTGTGCCCCATCTCCCCAGTTCCCCGAAAATATTTCCCACAAATAGCTTCACAAACCCTCCCCCAACACACAGAGATTAAAAAAATTGTGCTCACTTCCTTCCCCAAAGATCCACAAACACTTACCCGATAAGCCCTATTCAGTTACCAAACTTCCCTATTGCTAAACCCTCATTTTTTTCATACTCAGATGCTATATTTCTTTGTGGTTATTCCCCGTCTTGTAGATCTACAAACACCTGTCTGCTCAAGTGTAGGAAATGTATATCATATCCCTCATAAAATCCCTTCTGCACCTCTCCAACTTCAACACCCATACTAAGAAAACATGATATGTGTGGAGAGAGAACAATGATTATATCTGTTATCACTCCAGAGCTCTTAATTAAGCTAGTTGAAATCCAAAGAACAGTGTTACAAAAATGCAACACAGTAATGCAAGCCATAATCACCAACATCCATCTAGCCTAGCATATAACACAAAAGGTTCCATCCCCAAATTGTTGTGTCTATCCTCCAACAGCACACTGCATCTAGCATGGCATCTTCAGGATATTTGGGGAAACTAGGAAACAACCATAATTATTGTGGCCCATTCTTAGTTATTATTAGAGGCCTAGTTTCCTATACTGACAACCCAAGCTTCTCCTGCTACTGCAGGGATTTCTTAACATGTGAAACACATGATCATCAATCTGGACCGTCAATTGCATGGCCACATATCAGAGTTTATGTTGTTTTAACAAATCCAAGCAATCTAATCAAAAGGCCCATAATAAGATAAAATCAACATCCGCATCATCATATGCCTTTTCCCAACGGTATGGGGTTGGCTGCACAAATCATGTTCCTCCATTCAATCCTGTCTAAAGATATCTCTTCCGTTAAGGCAAGTTTCTTGAAATCTCCTTTCAGAACCTCACTCCATGTCCATTTTGGCCTTCCCCTCACCCTTTTAGGCCCATAACAAGATAAAATAAATAAAATAAAACATATGGGTAACGGTATAAATTAATGGGCTAATCAGGAAAAAAGAGTGCAGTCAGTGTCATCAATTCAGACCATCCATATGTTAGACCACCTCTTGCATTCACTAACCAAATTTCACATCGTTTGGATGATCCTAACCACCCAAAAAGAGCATTCATCCTGACACGAACCTACTATCCAATTCAATGGTCATTATTTATCAGTTGGATGGTTAGATTGTCAAAACCGAGTGAGTTTCAGATTGTGACCAATCCAAGGGATGGTCCCATATTTGGACAGTCTGGATTGATAAGCATGTATGCTACATGTAAAAAAATCCCTGTCAGTGCAACGAGAGAAACCTGTACTGTTGATCCAGAATCCCTTTTCCCTTCATTTTAAAGAACTTCCCTAGGGTACAGAAGGAAGTTCATAATCTTTTTTCGTAACTTCTCCAATAAACAAATAGAATAAGGAAACAAAGAAAAGTCAAACAAATTGTTATTGTTATCGCGTCAACACATGCATCAATTATGAAGATAACAATGAAAACATAAATTAAGGTTCTTTTCCATAAACTACCAAACCCACGCATGTATAAGACGCATTTGACATGCATGTCAAAAATACCATTTGAAAATATTTGTTGTATTGGAGATAACATAGGGGTAAAGTGGGTATGTTTTGAAAATATGGGGAAATGCTTCTATCGTACATGTTTGAAGAGAAGGAACATTTTGAGATAAAATACAGCCATCCCATGTGAAGAAGCTTCAGTGAGAAGCCTTGTGTCTGTCCTTGAATGGTTCGTTAATTTCATTTTATGAAAAAGATATTTCAAACTAAAAGTTAGACTGAAGCAAACCCAATAGCTTTGCTCATGTTAAGAAACTTTAGAACTTCATGTTCCCCTACTTACAATTTCCACTTGCACAGTATGCATACATGTTTGCTTTCAGTAACCAAAGGGTTGTGAAATGTAACAGATACTTTTCAAAACACCCAGCAACTCATCTCAATGATAATGTTTCATACCTTACAAATTTATGATGAACTCGCTGAAATCCATTGGTTGTACTCATCCATCCTTATTATAAAGGAGCTGGAACCTGACGAGCCTCCCCCACCATAGGCCTTCATGTTTAGAGATACAAATAAAATGATGCTTCAGCAATTCATAATCACAAAATATACATTATAAGAGAGAAATAGAAAAGAAAAAAAAAGACCATGCACAAAGATGCATACCTTAGCAACTTCAGAAGTGTCAGTGGCACTATCTGTACTCCTTAAGCACATTTTAAGATTACCCCGTTGCATGTAAACAGCTGCACCTATAGGCCTGCAATTACCAACAGTTTATGTCCTTCAAATACCAATCACTACAAAACACTGATAGCATGATAAACAGAGCTTTTCATTTAGAAGTTAACAAAAGATAGCAATGGTGTTTGAAAGTTCTAATGAGCCACCGTCTGTTTACAAAAGCAATTTTGGCATTAGTCCAAGAAGGTGTTCAATTATAAAGAACAGTTAATATCTATCGGTTTCAAAAGATAAAAGAGGACGAAGTCCCTGGACCAACAGCCTAAGCTCCACTCATACTGGATTTCATAAAACATTTCACAATTGCTCGTCAACTGAGTCTGTCTAAATGTTGGGCCAGTCCATGGAGTCAACAAAAACAAAAGTTCATACTATTTGGGTGAATACTATCTGAATGAGAACCTTCATTTGTGTGTGTACGCCATTACAAGCCATTCGAAAGCATATTTTCTTACTATTCACATCTGTTTGTATGATAATATGAATTCATTTCATTTCATGGATGGCAGATTATTTTATACGGGGTAAAATGGGCTTTCATAGGAGAGCTGTGTGTCAGGATTTCACCTTATGAGAACTAGTCAGCTAGGTATGGCTATAGCATGGAGAGAAATCTTTTAATTGGTACTAGGGGAACGCCACGTTACATGTGGCACACTCTTAGTTATCTCTTAGAGATCACCTTACTCGTGCATTATTTGGGGTACTCAAATCCAAAGGTTTGAAATCACTAATCAGCCTGATATTTGGTATATAGGTCCACATAAGGATGGGACAAACATCCATACGGTCAGTGGTCTCTAAGAGTGCGCCACATGGCTTATACTATGGTCCCTCATGGAGGTTGGGTGTACCCCAACACACATGCATGGTTTTAAAATTCGGTGAAATTCGACGAAATTCGATTGAAATTCGCCGAATTTTTAATCACCGAATTGAAGTGTACGTGCAGTAAAAAAATTCGCCAAAACTTCGCCGAATTAATTCACTTAATTCGACAAAATTTGGCTAATTTCTCGAAGTTTAGCCTTTTTCAGTCCAAAAATTCGTCGATTTAGAAAAGTTTGGAGAAGTTTTGCCAAAAAGTGGGTAAAACACACTGATTTTTAAGGATATGATAAAGCAAACATGATTAAACACTTATAACTCATTATATCATAAAAACAACCATTTAGAGCAACATAAGCAAAATTAATATTGTTTCATTCATATTGACGCAAGTATCAAAAGTATTGAGATTCTTTTTCTATACAAGTACTAACTACTAAAATACGAGTCATGAACTCATAAGCAGTACAGCACGAATTTTTGTACTAAAAAGGCTATACTCCGAGAAATTAGCCGACTATGATAAAAACAAGCATAATAAAACAGACTGATTTTTAAGGATATGATAAAACAAGCACGATAAAACACTTATAACTCATCTTAAAAAAAAATTCTAAATACTTTAGATACTTATGTCAATATGAGAAACGATATTAATCTTGGTTAAGTTGTTCTAAATGGTTATTTTATGATATAATGAGTTATAAGTGCTTTATCATGCTTGTTTATCATATCTTTAAAAATCGGTGTGCTTTACCAACGTTTTGACAAAAATTCTCCAAATTTCTCTACATTATCGAATTTTTATAGAAATTCTCTATAAATCGAATTGAACTTCCCCGAATTAATTCCTAATTTTAACTAACCGAAGTTTAAGACGAAGTCGAAGTTTAGAACCTTGCACACGCAGACGTACCTCAACCCAAGTTTTAGCTTTGAAATGGAGAAGCATTTAATGAGGCAAGGCTTTTGCTTTAAAGTAGAGGCGTTTAATTGTCACAAACGTGGGTAGCAACCCCGGTTTTGGCTTTATAATAGTATAGATTGACTTGAAATACTCGTGACTAAGGGTGAGGCAAGAGAGCTTACTTGTAGGGTAATTGTATATGAGCTACAGTGTAGTGCAATGTTTTCTCAATCGTGGGAGATCTACATCCACATAATAGTGTACACTGGAGCCATGGTTTTAGGTCACAGTCCCAAGACTTGGATCGTCTAGGGCCGAGACCAAGTTGACTCAGGTGAGTCAACTTGGTCTCTGAACTCTCTTAGCCTAGACAATGAGAAAAAGAAGAGGAAGGCTGTCTTGAGCGAATCAACATGCAAGTATCAGGCCCTAACCAAGGCCAAGTTGACTCGGGCAAGTCAACTTTGTCTTGGGAAAGACGTAAACTCATGACTGGAGTTGAATCACTGTGATATGACACCAAGGAAATCAGAACACATATATAGCGTGTCGTATAGCTCACTTCTATTTATTTCTTAATTGTCCCTTTCACTTAAGAATTCTGAAAGTTAATTGAGTGAGTTGATCTCAAGATTTAGTTCACTAGCTAGTGATGTGCAACGAGATATATTTAGATTTGTTAAGTTTGGGAAATATTCAACTAATTTTCTGGGTAGGATTCAAGATGGGATTCTATTGATTGGATTTCCATGATTTTGTAATAGCTATTAATGTTTGATTGTGTCTCTTGCAAATACACGAATCCTGAGGGTCAAACTAACAAATTGAATTTGGAAAGCTTTTTATAAGTTTAACAGTGTATGTTATTTTCAAAAAAGTTTTACCGCATCAAAGGCTTCTATTTGCAAGAAGACATCATTATCTCGTGGTTATAAGATCAGTCATCAAGTTTGTAGTGAGACGTTTTAGTCTTGATAAGGCTTCAGTGAAATAACAAGTTACTAGGACGTAAAGGGAATTATTACTTATTTTTATAAGCAATGGCACACTTGTAATTGAGTATAAAAATAAGGCTTATAACTTAAAAACTAGAGATGCCCTCCACTATTGGGAGTACTTTCTAAGTTAGGAATTGGTTGCTAACCTCCTCCCTTTCTATATATACCCAATAAATCCCACCCCCGCGCCAAATTCATAATTTTCCATTCAATATGGAAGTTGAGAGTTCCTTCTAAATCAAGTTTCACTACATCAAAGGCTTCTATTTGCAAGAAGGCGTCATTATCATTTTGGTTATTAGATCAATCCATCAAGTTTGTAGTGAGACATTTTAGTCTTGATGAGGCTACAATGAAACAAGATACTGGGACGCAAAGGGAATTACTACTTACTTTTATAGGCCATGGCACACTTGTAGTTGAGTATAAAAATAAGGCTTATAACTTAAAAAATAGAGACGAGTTAGGAATGGGTAGCTAATCCCCTCCCTTTCTATATATATACCCAATAAATCCCACCCCAGAGCCGAATTCATAATTCTCCATTCAATGTAGAAGTTAAGAGTTCCTTCTAAATCAATAAACAGTTCGATAATCTAGGGTATGCATCAATTGGAAGCCTGATACAAGCATCGGTCCGAAATTGATAGGCTATGAAATAAATAAAAATAATGTACCGAAGGTCATTAATCTGGACCGTTCAAATATTGGAATACCTCCTAGATTGGCAAAAAACCAAATGGCATACTGTTTGAACAATCCTAACCATCCAAACAAGAGCCTTAATTTGGCCAGGATCCTGTCTAATTCAATGGTCTGTATTGCATAAACAAAATGGTTACAATGTGACTTTTTGTCCACAACCTATGCAAAGTATGACCCAACATTATTTATTAAAAAAAAAAAGGTATGGCCCAACATTTGACAGTCCAGATTGATGGCCATGTGTTCTACATGCCAGAAAATTCCTGTACAACTAGAGAACAATGTCTGGACAGTCAATAGAGGAAACTTATTCTCAGGAGAAAATACCTTAAACCAGCTGCAGCACTCCTCACACTAAGTTCCCTACCAATTTCATTGCTTAAGTCGGAATGTCCATCAGCTCTAATTCCCTGGAAACAACAAATATTTCTCAGCGAAGAATAAGAATTATAAAACAAATAAATGGTAAAGCTCTCGTAGCATTCCTGATATCTACTGTTCCAATATCCATTCTATAAGGCTGGAAGTAGAGCCCGTGTTAGATGGAAAGTTAACAAGGCAATAGAGATTTACAAATCATACCCATGCCACGAAAGTATTCTAACCGTAACCTATAGAAGCTGATTTATTAATCATTCAACAGTTTAAGGTAACAAAAATGTTAAAAACAGTCAACAACCAAAGTAGAACTAGTAATCTCTGACAGTCAATTGGGAGAGACTGAATTGTACCAGACACTCCCCATAGAATCCTTTGCCCAACCGAATTTTAAAAGCTTTATCCAACAACTTGTTTGCTGCATCCTGGCGGAGGGAAATATGAGTATTTCCCTCGGTGATTAAATCCACAGAACTGATTTCCAGTAACTGTTGACAAAGACAGTTCTAGTCAAGTTAAAGAGTGACTATGTAAGAGAAACTGAAACACAAGAACAAGAACAAGTGTTGATGAACAAAAACTATATGTGACCGCTCATACTTGATTTAACTTTCCGCGTGAAAATTATGGGGCATCAAAAGTAAATGATGCAACCAAAGAGATTTAGATATCAGAGTGTTGTGCTGTGCACAGTGGTGTGATTGATTTAACTTTCCACATGAAAATTATGGGGCATTGAAAAGTAAATGATGCAGCCAAAGAGATTCAGATATCAGAGTGTTGTGCTGTGCACGGTGGTGTAAGAACAGTAGTTGCTTAATGAAGGCGGGAAAGGGGGGGAGAGGCTGGAATTTGAAAGACGGAGAGGAAGAGAGCAATTCTATTGTGGTTCTTTTGGAATCACAAATATAAGAAAATGAAAGTGGTTTTAGAGTTTTAGTGATCGAAAGGTATAAAGTTATCAATTTTGGAAAAATTTGTTTGTTGGTTTACTAGGAGTCTAAGAAGGAAGGTTTCTTGGTTTATTTTAAGGGAGAAATTAGATGCTGCAAGACTTTAAGACTAAGGCGCCAACATAAATGACAATCCGAACAGTCTTTCTTAGAAAAGGGCAATTTTAAAATATTGTATATAAAAGTCTTTTTTTCAAAATAAAATCTTTTTAGAAAAATGGCAATCCAGAAAGGCATTTAAAAAAGAAATACTTTCTTATCTCTAACCTTACAATAAAATAGTTTGTTTCAACAAGATAAAGAAGTTTCATAACTTTGGATTGGATTCTGTTTACCATTAGCCATCAATAAAATCCAATGGCTAACAAAGTCTAAATAAGGGATAAGTTTCTGGATTTAAATCCCATTTTATGAATGATATATATACATCATAAAATGGAAAAATATATATACATCTATCCATGTATGAACTACTGAAGTTCAATTTTAGATTTTTTTTTGGTAAAAGAAGTTTAAATTTGGATCATCACCTAGATTCTTTGTGCATCTCTCTATAATCGGATAAGTATTTAACTTGGTAGCTCAATAGTTTTCAAATCATTAATTAGGTACAACTATCACTCTAAAATTCTCACAAGACCAATACAATCCAAAAGGATTACCGACCCCATTCTAAACAGAACAAAGACGAATGAAACTTGTCAAAAATAACCTCCAACGACATCTTTCCCAAGGATTACCATTTGCAGTAAGAGGTTAAAATTACCAACCAATGAAGAAAATGTCATGCCATAGTTCAAGTTACTGAACCTGATCAAACATGTATGGATTCGTAATGCAATTCAACTTTGAACGCTCCTCATTGAGTCCAATATTAAACGCTGTGATATCAGGTAGGCTCCATCTGCGAAGGTCTCCGTCTTCGATGTACTTAAGGACTGTTGCCAGACGATCTCTGTCTTCATGGTTTACTAGGCTCCCAACCTCCCCCTGTCTCGAGCAAAGAAAGAATAATTAATCTTACATCCGAAGAAAAATCATTTTGCTGACTAAAGCTAAAAACACCGTAATTGCTTCTACTTACATCAGGATATTTCATTTCTGAAAGTTTATTTGAGAAGTAATCATAAACAGCACTAGAGCTACTCTTCTCAACATTGATGTGAAACGTTAGATTCTTCGGACAATGTTCTACTGGAGGAATCTCGGAAAGTGCAGATTTTCGGTGATCCAAGACTATCACCCTAATTGAAGCAGCAATATAACACTTGAGAAAATGTGCATAAAAACCCCCAATTATCTGCATTGATTTACAGACCTAGTAAAACTCTCTAAACGATTGAAAAGAAGATGTGTATATAAGCTTACGGGCTGCTTGTTGATTGCGAAAGCTCGACTGCAAATCCTTTCGGTCCCACAAAATCGAGAAGATAACAAATCCGGAGACCTTCCACATTTAAATCTTCGATCCTAGAAACAAAGAAGAGCAACAAATAAGATATTCTAAGAACAATAAATAAATCCTAAGAACTGGAAGAAGAAAAAAAGTGAAGAAATTTTTACAGACTAATAGGGAAAAAGGAGAAGAGATTTGGTTGAAGAACCTGAGAGGTTCGACGGAGGAGAAAGGCAAGATGAGACAAGGGAGGTTGAGATGAGAATGGTAGAGACGAGCGAAGAGAGCTGCGAAAGCTCCGGAGAATGATGGGTAGTTGTAGAGAACCAGATTGGGGATTCTCTCTTCAGAAGCCCTCGTTAGGGCATCCAGTGCCGCCTTTGATCGGAAGTTTCGAGCTCGGAATAACGGAATTGCCACTGAGAATGAGATTCTCCATCTTTTGAAAATAAGAGGTGATAAAACAGAGAGAGATTTGTTGCACACACTGTTCATGGACTCCCACAGCTCCACTCTACTTCCTACCCTTTCTAGTCAATCCGGTTCCGGTACTTCCGAAACTCCACTCTAGTGATCAAAAGTGATAACGAGCGCTCTCCACTTCACGGGTGGGGTTATAAATGAACCAGCCCATGAGAAGTTTCGGGCCTGATTTTAACTTTTTTTTTATTTTTTCACAGAGATGCTGCGTCAAAAAAGTTGAGACGAATTGCAGTTTTTTGGCTCCGTGGTGGTAAGGATCAAAGTCTCGGGATCGGCCGTTGGATCGGACCCCTCCGATCCCGAGTTGGATCGGTTGGATCGGTCCGATCCACCGTGATCCCGGGACGAGAAAAAAAAATCCAAAAAAATATAAAAAATAGCAGAAAAAATTCAAAAAATTGCAGAAAAATCACAAAAATTCATAAAAAAAAAATCATAAAATCATAAAACACATAAAACATTAGGAAAATATATATTTTAGCCTTTTGTGACGAAAGAAAAGTGTAAAAAATAAAAAATAAATGTGAAAAAATCATAAAAATTTATAAAAAAAAATCAAAGACAAATCTATGACACAATAATAATATATGATTATAAAAAAAAAATACTTAAAACTCCTATAAAGCCACTAGAACACAAACTTTTACATATTTACATAAGATATTAAAACAAATAGATACATACAATCCAAAAAATATTAAATTTAGTAGATCAAACTCATCATTTGTTAAATAGTTGGGAGAATCTACAAATTCTTACTACTTAGTACTAAACCAATAAACGCTAAAATAATTTTAAGACCCCCAAATTAGTACATGTTATGTACGCGACTCATATCAGTTGCTTAAACACCTCCTTTAGCTTGGAGTTTTACACTTGCAAAAACAAATATTTTCAACTATTAACTCAATAAATGCAAATATAGCTTCTGAAAAATAATAATAAAGAGTCAAAATAAATAAATTTACGATTGACTATTGTTTATAGTAACCATCAGAAGGGTTCATAGGAATGAAAAATGACTCATACTAGGTGGATGCAGTATCGTTGGGCTCTGCAGTATTATAGCTCCCTCTAGATTGTCCATAATATCCACTATAGCTATGGTCGGACTGTGATTGGCCATAATCATAACTATGTGGCTGCTGATCATAACCATATTGATGTTGATGAGGCTGACCATAACCATGTGGATAAAATGGCTGCTGAGGTTGATGTACTTAAGACTGACCATAATCATAATTATCCCCTCCATATCCAAGCTGACCACCATAGTCCTAAATATTCATCTCATGTGAAGTTCATCCAAGTCGGTGAGTCTTGCATCAAACTCACTCGGTTCACCCCTACTAGTACCAACATGATCTGTAATACCATGAACTTTCGTTCTATAGTATTATGGTAAATTCACCTAATAAATGAAAACCTAAAACTTTTTCAGACTTTTATTATTATTTTTATTGTTTAATATCATGTATGAGTATGTGTATTTAATTTGGTTTCATTCTGATAATTTTGAAAAATCTGCTATTTTTGAAACTCACACTTTAGGGCTAAATTTTTGCTAAAAATAATGAACTATAACTTTCAAGAGACTTTTTATTGCCGTAATTAGTATTCCAGAACTTTTATAAAAAAATTATTTTGTAGGTCCGAGACACAAAAAATATTCATATTTTATCCTTACCTATGAAATTTGGAACCTTCTTGTTACATAAAAATCTTAGCGGGAGATTTTGACAAAAATAGTATTTTCATAATTTTTAAACTTTCCTATAATTCTTATATTTTTTAAAATAATATTTAATTATATTTTATTTATTTAATAAGAGTGTGGACCCGCGAATCACTTTCGGGTCATTTCGATGTCATTTGACATTTTTTCGGTACTTTGAACATTTTTTTATGATTTTTATGTATTTAGACTACTTTTTGTGATTTATGTGTGTGACATGTGTCAATACCTTGTTGAATAAACTTTTAAAATATATAATATAGTTTAATTGAATTAATAAATAATTATCTGTGTTATGATTGTTAGGTGGGCCCGTATGGCCAATATAGAGGCCTTTTGGGCTTAATAATAATCTTAAATGAAGTCTAGTTGATATATATTGTCATAGGCCCATTTTTAACCCATTAGTAATATAAAATATAAGTTTTTGAGGGTTGAAAAAGTCGTCCCTTTGATAGTTACAAATTTCACTAATATAGAAACCCTAATCATTGCCTAAATCTATTTATAAAAGTCCTAAAACTTTAGAAGGTTTCACAAACCTAAACTCTATTAAAGAATAGAGAAATCTCCATTAAACCTTCATCCGGACACCGATCGCAATCGAGCAAGAAGAACATACTTTAAGGAGAGGACGATCCGATGACTTTCAAATTTAAATAAACTTTTAATTTCTATTAAAGTTCAATAAATCTTAAGATAAGTATATTTGATCCATCATATGCTTGTTCTTCTTCAAATTATTAATTTTCTTTCATTATATAATGGTAGATCTTCACTATAAATTAATTTGGACATTATTTAGTATATTTTTCTTGAGTTGATTATGGTGCCACCATGATGGGTTTTGCCATGACTTATTTGGCACCTATAATAGACCATTTCTTTATAATTTTTGTGATATTTTTAAACTTAAATATTTTTCTAATTATTTTTTTTTAAAATTCTCTATAAATCTATTTTATAAAATAGCTTAGTTTATATTTTTATGATTTATATTTATTTAGTTATAATTTTTATAAGGTGCTTTCATTTTCTTCACAACCCGGAATTTCAGATTCTGTACAGTCTATTTAATTAAAGATTTTTATCTATATTTTAAATCTGAATATTTTTATAATTAATTTTTATAGATATCTCTATGAATCTATTTTTTAAAATCTTTGAGTTTATATTTTTAAAATTTTTATTTATTAAGTTATGATTTTTCAAATATAATGTACTTTTCAATAAAATCCAAAATTTCAAATTCTGTACAGTCAAGTTAATTAAAGATTTTGATCTATATTTTGAATTGAAATATTTTTATAATTATTTTTGTAGATACCTCTATGAATCTAGTTTCCAAATTAGTTGAATTTGTATTTTTATGATGTTTATTTATTTAGTCATAATTTTTATAAGGTGCTAGACTTTTCTACAAGACCCAGAATTTCAGATTCCGTGCGGTCCAATTGATTAAAGATTTACATATATATTTTGAAACTAAATATTTTTCTATTTATTTTTTCTATAAACCTATGTGAATCTATTTCTAGATCCGTTGATTTTATATTTTTAAGATATGTATTTATTTAGTTGTAATTTTTCTAAGGTACTAACTTTTTTTGTAAAATTTAGAATTTCAGATTTTGTGCATTCTACTTCTTTAAGAATTTCGACTTAGATCTTAGAAATAAATATTTTTAATAGAAACCTCTGTGAATATAGTCTTTAAATCCATTGAGTTTGTATTTTTCTAATTTATATTTATTTAGTTATAATTTTTATAATGAAACATGTTTTCTGTGAACTATCTATTTATTAGATTTTGGACGATTAATGCCTTGGGAACCTTTAGTGGTTCAGTCACGACTTATTGACTATTAAGGGGTTTAACCCTTGTTGTTTGACTAAACCCTAGATGGTTTGACCTATACTTGTATACATGAGGATCCTACCCATGTGTCTTGGATCTCTTATAAGGTTTGGCTAAGTGTCTTGGATCCCTCTTTATGGTTCGACATTGTGTTATGGATCCCTCATAGGGTTCGGTCATGGTGTGTTGGATTCTTTTACAATTTCTACTTATATTGTTCATCCATGTTGATCACGACCTTCAGTGATTGTTACATGTTATTCATGTTTAACCCTAATTCGTTCTCATGTTATTACTTTTGATGATCACGTGTTCATTTTATATTCTTATTTAAATGTTAAATACACGTGTGCTTATACTATGTAACCCTAGTATCATCTTGTTATCATACCATGATCATCCCGTCATTTCATATAAGGGGTGCATAAGGGAACGGGGTTGAAGTATATTATATACGTTTATATTGGTTTTATCAATTATTCAGGGTTCTGTACCCTACAGTAAAAGGCCCCAGACATTATTATATCCTGTAGATGGGTCGATGAGACTGCTCCCAATGCGGGAAGGAGATGGAGACCCTATGTGGTTATGGGTACTAGTTGCATTTACATCACGTACTCACTTGCATGCACCATCATATTCATGTCATCCTTATTATATGATTGAGATGCATACCTTGATTAAAAATTTGTATAGTATGACATCATGCTATGCACACCGTTGTATTACTGGGCATCGGCTCACAGTGCTATACCGATACTATTTTCAGATTTTGAGGAGCCGGGTACGTGAGATGATTTTGAGGCGAAAGACTGGTGCATTCGAAGAGATCGACGAAGATTTGGAAGTCGATCCCACAATTTAGAAAGTTGTATTTGATTATTTTATAATATTATTTATTTATTTTTACGGGCATGTAGGCCTTTGATTAAGAGCATGTTCTCACCTCATTCTCTTCACATTTTATTGATTGATTGAATTATTTTAATTATTTATTTTCTACATTTATACTTTTTTTCGTTACTTAGTGGGTTTTCGAATGAACCTTAATAATTCAATTTAGGGGACATTCATGAATCACCTCTGGGTTCGTGTACGGGTCAATCCACGAATTTTCAGATCGTATCTAGGTATCCGGATTCGGGGCGTGACATGATCTCTGTGTCCAATCATTGTTGCTTGGGTATCTAGGTAAGGTAGTTGGTCTTCTACTTCGTCGGCCTCGTAGTCCCCACCCACCATGATCAGTGTCTTGAGTGATGATTACATTGTCATCTGAGTGTGTGTCGCCTAAACGACCCCCCTCAACACTTCCACTCCCCCTGACTCCACCGCCATCACCCTCATTCCAACCATCTCCTCTATCACCACCACTACCACTACCACCAGCACTACCATTACCACTACCACCACCACCACCATCATCATCATCATTTGAACCACGACTTTGATACTGTGTCGAATTATCTTTGCGACTTGAAACACCTTCATCTAACCATGACAAGTCATCTCCATCAAATGAACGGGATTCTTTTTCTTTTAACCAATCATCAAGAACATTATCGTTTTTAAATATATAATCCAAATCAATTGGATTATAATAATCTTCTTCATCTCTTGTATCAGTTAAATTACGAACCCCAAATCGCATATTATAGTAGACGTATACTAGATTCTCCAACCTCATCATTGATAATCTATTTCTTGGCTTTGAATGGATGAGGGAGAAGGTGCTCCAATTTCTCTCATAGCCTGACGATGAACATGTTTGGCTAAATACTTTAATCGCAATCTTTCATAAGGTAGGAACAGACTCACCATAATTGTACCACCACTTAGTTGGGAAAGAAAAAAATATATTAAAATTTAATATATTGTAAAATAATTATTCATCTAATGAAGTATAACATCAACATACCTGGTAGACTAAACTTTGCTCTTTTCTAAACGAGTGGATCGCCAAATTCTCTCATTCCTTCTTCATAAAGTCTTATCTGTAATCAATATTAAAAATTCACAATTAATTAATAATCTGTATCAAATATAAATAAAAGTCTTAATAATAACATATTTATACCTGGTCAATTGCTTCTCCTGCACTATCCATATCCGGTTCTAGTTTTTTGATGACGTTTTTCAAACTTGTCCTTATATCTTGGTGATGGGAAAAAGTCTTCGTCACATCGAAATTTTGGATTTAAAAAATATGTTACAAAATAAAAATAATTGTCAATAACTCATAAACATTAATAACATCAAAAATACATATTGTCAAATGCTGTATTATAGCTTACCTACTGCATGGAGATCTTGATGAAGTTGTGTCTCCCATCTTCTGTCAATGATTTCAAAGTAACGCTGATGATGACGGACTGGAGCATTAATCACCTATTTGGCTATTTTCATCGCTTCAAATATTACACCCATAGTAGGTTTCTTGTCTTGATCCACAATTTTAGAACCTTGACAAGTAGTCTCATAATTTTACATACCTCTTCAGCGTTATCCCAAAATTCATTATCTAGAATTAACTTTGAGACATCCCTAGCTTGTTTCTTCTTTTTTTATCTTTGCTGTACACATGTCTAATAAGCTCTTTCCACTCATCTGATATAAAACATTTTTCTCAGTGAATCCTGATATCGGATAAGACTTTCAAGAGAAATAAATTCTGTTGCGAATCTAATGATACCAGGACGTAACAAGTCTCTATTGTCAGTGAGTGTCTTCGTCAAGTTTACTAACTTCGTGTTGTTGTAAATAAAATAAGTTATTCTCCGTCCATCCTTAATGGTATCACTGACTCATTTTGTCTTTCCAATATCCTCTTGTATAAGGTCAATGCAGTGTGTTGCACAAGGACTCCAGTATAAATAGTCTTTTTTTCATCAACTCTAGCCCTGCACGCTTAAATGAAGCTTCGTTGTCTGTCACAATCTAAATAACATTATCTTCTCCCGCCTCCTTGACCATCTTATCCATTAACTCGAGAATGTAACTCGATGTTTTCTCTTTTCCAGATGTGTCTACTGACTTGAGAAATATCATGTCTTTATCATAGTAGACCATAAAATTTATGATAGACTTCCTAATTTTTGAAGTCCAGCCATCGCACATCAGTGTGCATCCAAATTCTATCCATTTTTTCTTTTTGCCATTTATATATTGATTTAGCTCCGCCACCTCCTCGTTTAAATACTTGTTTGCCAGCTGATATGGGGTTGGTCCCTTTACGGGTCCTGTTTCACCAATAGTGCCAATCATGGTTTAAAAGTAAGGACCCTTTGTTGCATTGAGGGAATTGAGTGAAACATAAAATTTTGAAATTACTTTCCCCACTTTATGCATGACTTATTTTCCACCCCATGCTCCCTTCAACTTTTTTTGTGTTCCTTCTGCAGACTTATATAAGTAAGGGTCAATTCCCGTAGGAGCTTTGGTTGCAGCATCAACATCTTTATCTGTTCTTCGTGATCGAGTAGAAGGCTCGTGTACGCTGGTATTACGACGCATCGTATCTCTAATATCAGTACCACCACATACACTTGCACTACGAGGAATCCCCTCTATACCGATGCGTACACCAGACGAACTTGCCCCCTAGATACAGAGTGTCTTCTTTGAGCTTGTTCATCGGCCTCTCGTCTGCTTTTACGTATGGCCCGTCTGAAAGCATCTTCTTCGTCTATTTTCCAATATGGACGATATTGATCTTCCACTCAGTAGGAATATCAATATTATCTTCTTCTTCCTCAACTTCTTCTCTTCCACCACCACTACTGCTCAACTCATTTAATCTTTCTCGTAATTCATCTCTTCTTCTTTGCTCAGCAGCCTTCATCTATTTGGTTGACTACGAATGGTTTGTGATCAACAATCTTACTTCCCCAGAAGCTTTATGACAAGCTGTTACATCTCATAGGCACGCAACAATATGTTGTTTCAATCTTATAACCCCCAATGCATTATCTTGTCACAATAGTTGTATTTAACAATCTTCTTATTGCCCCCAATTACAACACAGTGATTCCAACCAATAGCTGGTCCTCTCAGCATATTTTGTAAATTTGCTTTTATAGACCACTTGAGGTAAGTCTGCTATAATGCCACATTAATCTCAAGATAATAAAACATTTAATAATGATATATTAAAATTTTCATAAGATAAAAAATTATTTAAAACATTTCATATTTTTAAAGGAAAATGTAAAAACCCTAAATACAAACAAATAGAAGAAAAATACAAGATTTATTCAAAACAAAAATTTTAAAAATATAAAAGTTTGTAAATAGTTTTGTGTACACAAGAACTCTCAGGTCCCAAGATAAATTTTTGTGTACATAAGAACTTTTCAAAGGTAATAAAAAAGAACATAAAAATTATTTACACTTACATAAAAAAAAAATTGATTTCTTAAAAAAAAAAATTTCAATATACAAAATTAGTTACAGTAAAAAATTTCAACATACAAAAATTAGTTACACTTACACAACAGCTCTTCAAAAGTAGAAACTAATAACATGAAAATTTTCAAAATATTTCACATTTTTAGTAAAACAAAAATAAAAATACCAAAAAATAAAAGAAAATACAAGATTTTTCATAATGTTTTGCATCCATCTTTGAGGTTTTATGTACACAAGAGCTTTTCAAGATCATTTTTTTGTGTATTATTTTACAAAAACATTATTTATTTTTCATCACATAAAAAATACATGTATTTTACAAAAACAAATACAAGTATTTTATAAAAATAAAAAAAAAAAATGAATAAAATTATAATTTTCATCAAACATGAATCATATCTCAAGATTCTAAATAATGTTTGCAATATTAAAATAAAAAACAAAATATAGTGAGATTTACACAAATAAATAAGAAAAAAAAATTGTTATTTTACTCAAACATGAACCATTGAACAAGATTCTCAATAATGTTTGCAAGATTCGGAGCAAATGACAAATATACTGAGATTTGAAGGAAATATACTTACTAAAAGTGTTGAATCTCGCCGGATTTCCCCAAATCTCACCGGATTTTCAACCCAACTCGAAGAAATTTGAACAAAAACCTTTGATCTTCATGGATCTATGTGTTTCGAAGGTAGATCTAGCCTTTTTAAACTATTTTTAGGTTCCAAGAAGGGTTGGGGGAGTAAATGGGAGAGGAAACGAGTGAAAAGATGAAGAAAAAAAATTGGGTTTTTATAACTTTGTTTCCGCTGGTTCAACTCGCCGAGTTGGATCGGTTAACTCGGTTGGATCGTGATAGGATTGGGCGATCCAGCCGATCCAACTCGCTGGATCGGGCGATCTACTGCGATCCAAGACAAACATTGGATCTTTGTCTCGATACCTTCGATCCCGGTCTGGATCGCCCGAGACTTCGAACCATGGTGGTGGTGCGATTCACCTTTTGGTGGCGCTCCGCCTCTCTGCTCCGACGAATTGTTACTGTCCCCCCTGCTCCTTGCCTCAAACCTGAATAAAACTTCTGTCATCGTCACAAGATGTTGTGACCGAACAACCACAATACGAGCCACGTGGCACATTATTAGAGGGCACTGACCTGTATGGATGTTTGACCAGTCCCACAGTGGACCCGTAAATAAAAAATCAGCCTGATCAGTGATTTACAACCTTTGGATCTTTGCATGCGTTTAGTAATGCTCAAATTCCTATGGTTAAAATCAACCCATAAAAAATTACTTCAATCCAACGCTTAGAAATCACTTTATGATTTTCTATCAAATAATATAGCATATACTTTATTTTACAAATAGAAAAAAAGTCGAAATAAAATCAAAAAAATTTAAAAATTCGTGATTGACAGTTGGCCAGTAAAACCAGTCTACAGGACAGCCCCGATTGAATTTGGCGACTACCACATATTTTTTGATTGATGATTTCTCACAATTAGATGTAGTACCGAAAAAGAAAAAAAAGCTTGAATTCAATGACTAGAACCACTCCTAAAAAAGTTCTCAATCATAATGGCTATAGATGGCCGATCAAGTTGATTTTGGGCACGTGTATCCACCAAGGGACGGGCTAGAAATCCATGCAGGTAGTGGGTCCTGATACATCATGCCATTATTGGCTACATCGAGAGTCTTCTCACGAGAATTTTTTCCCTATTTAATTATTTAAGGCCGATGATATAGCCCACGTGGTAAGTTAATAAAACTAGGGGGGCACCACGTGTGATGCATGTGCACCTTACACGTGGTACACTCTTGGAGATCACTCACTGTACAGATGTTTGGCCCATCCCTCAGTGAGCCTACACATGAAAATTGAATATCTTGATTAGTAATTTCTACCCATTAGGTTAGAGTCTTTTCATGGTTTGTTTTTAACTTTGGAGCATTATTTGACCAATGACAAAATGACACCACCATGCAACATGATAACGTCCATGGCCCTTGGACCATGTGATCATTACTCTTTTAATAATGGGATATGCCGGTACAATTATTAACTTTCTAGTTTTTTAACATCCACGACGATGGACCATATTATGAGCCACATCACACGCTCTTAGATACCACTGATCGTATCGATGTTTGGTTCGTCTCTAGGTGGGACCTACATACCAAAATTCATCCAGATGAATAATTTCTATTCGTTAGATTAGGATCTTTTCATGATTTTATTTTTAACAGGGGATTTCAAGCTTTATTTGGGGTAATCATATCCAAATGTTAGAAATCACTAATCATGATGATTTTTGGTATGTACATCTACCTAGGGACGATCCAAACATCCATATGGTTAGTGGCCTCTAATAGTGTGGCGTGTAGCTCACAATGTGGTCTGTCATCAACATGGATAATGGACGTCCATCATCAATTTTTCTCTCTCCCAAGGAGTTCGTACACCAATGTGAACACATTAACGGAGGGAAAAAGAAGAGTTTAAAGACTAAAGTACGCTTAAAAAGTAAAAAAATAAAATAAGTAAAAATATATGCATTTTTGGAATACGAGGATTTGGCCCTAGCAACACACTAATGCCTTCTCCCATTAATAATTAGAATAGATATCAAGGAAATGCACGCCGTTGAAT
The DNA here is from genome assembly GCA_035048495.1 of Euptelea pleiosperma. Taxonomy (NCBI): domain Eukaryota; kingdom Viridiplantae; phylum Streptophyta; class Magnoliopsida; order Ranunculales; family Eupteleaceae; genus Euptelea; species Euptelea pleiosperma. Next base: position 29,562,657 of record CM068542.1, on the reverse strand, counting down.
ATGATGTTATATATCTTTTAGTGTAATTATTCTCACAATGCTACGTCTGTGTATCTATACTAAAGTAGAGAAGTGAACATCAATATTAATTCTTCTTCACATCATGTTGACATGACACTCTCCTCGTGCATGGCACCATGTCAGCAACTTAATCTTTTTCTTAATTGCCATGTCATATCCTCCACTCTCACGTTTTCTTTCATCCACACGTTATAGTTTTCAATGGTCCCTAAATTCTCTAGACAGTTCCAATCAAACTCCAAAAAGTTCCTAAATTCTCTCCAATATTTATTAAAGATTCCTTACCTTTCCCATTCAAACTCTCATAGGTTCCAACGATTTTCAATCTAAATTCTCTACAATATTTATTAAAGATTATGTTACCCTTCATTCCCAGTCAAACTCCTATACGTTTTATTACAACATTTTCTACGTTATCTAAATTCTCTCTACAAGCTACTTTTTTTTTTCTTTCTAATTTCTTCTCCAGGATATTGCTCTTCGTGTGTTTATGTATTCCGGTGGTAATTGAACTAGACGAGTGATACAATAATATATGTTCAATTGCTTTTCAAATCTCTCTCTTCCTTCTTATCCTCTCTCTCATCCAAACAGTTACAATGTTCCCATAACTACAATGTTTCCATAAAGACGCATCTTCCTATTTCCGCAAGCCTCTTTCCTCTTTCCTCCCCCCTCTCTAATCCAAATATTTAAAATGTTTCCATAACAACAACTTTTCCTATTCCTTTAATTTGTTATTTATTCAATCAATCCATATAATCTATCCCCAACTTATACCACGTTTTCATTATCCATTCTTCTCCTTTACCAATATTGCATCAAAAAATTATACTTCTCCTTTCTCACTAACATCTATCCCTCTTCTAACGTGTTTCTCCATCTACTATTCTCTTTTCTTTTCTTGATACGATTGACAAAGTGCTTTATATCAGCAGGTTGCACTATATCATCAAGAGATCTCGAACAATCATATCAACAACAAGCAGTCTAAGCCACATCGTAGAGCCCTTCAGCAATCTGATGATTGAGATATTGTTTATGCTCTCCTTAAAGCTCTACTGTTTTATCTCAAACTACCACCGTTAGATGCCTTCATATTAATGATGATATCTATCACACGTCTTTATGGCTTTGATGCTTGAAGGACTACTACATCACTCGACCTTAGAGTTCCTTTAACTAGATAACATAAGATGATTTCTTTCTTCCACGAATCGCTTGGGTTGAGAAATGTTGGGATTTATCTTTTTTGTTGTTAGATTATTTATGGATTAGTGTTTGCCCTTATTTGACCTAGACGTTCTTCAACTTTCTTGGTCTTATGGGACCTAAAGATTGTTTTACATTTCACTGTTGGGGTTTAATAGTTCCTTAATGTTACCATTATCTTTTAATGGATTTGGATATAAAATTGTGAGAATATTATTATCATAAATTTTCCTCAAATGGAAAAAAATTAAATGTATTTACAAAAACAAAAAAAACTCTTTGATATTGACAAAAAAAGTAACTAGACACCCTTTCAAAGGGCATCTCTCCCTGGCAAAAATTAAGGCTGAAAAGGCTGACAAATGCCCTTTTAAAGGCTGTCCATACCCGACAAGCACCCTTTAAAAGGGCGTTTGCCCATTTAGGAGTAAAACTTCTGTCACAATATGAGCCACATGGCACACTCTTAGTGGACGCTGGCGGTATGAATGTTTGGCTAGTCCCCGGTGGACCTGCGAACCAAAATCAACATGTTTAGTAATTTACAACCTTTGGATCTTTACACTCAAATATTGCTCAATTTCCTACGGCTAAAATCAACCCATGAAAATAACTTCAATCCAATGTTTATAAACCAATGATCTTGTTTATTTTTGGTGTGTAGGTCCACCTAGTGATTGGCCAAACATCCATACGGTCAGCGTCTACTAAGAGTATGCCATGTGGCTCATATTGTGACAAGTTTTACTCCTCTATGGGCAAACGTACAAATAAAATTTTAAACCCTAAATGCTGCAAATAAAAGTTTAAATATATATTTTTTAAATTGTCTGTGCTTAGCATGGGCCTTTGATTCCTAGTTAATCTAATTCCACGCAATGGAAATGACAAATGCAGCAGAACACAAATTCTATTGGAAAATATGTTTCCAAGTGTCTTCTTCATACGTTTCACATAGCATTTACCCAAAGGAAAATGATACCCCCCGATAACTGGACAAAAAAGTATACGGTTGAGGCCACTGACCATTTGGTTCCAGAGATCCATGGTTTACGAGGCAATAATTGCAAAGGGTATATAGTTGTTGCTTCGTGGACTAGAGATCTCTTGAATCCAATGGTCAATAGCCTCAACCGCACATATTTTTATCGAGTTATTTGTGGGTATCATGACACATACCCTAAAATATTCAACACGTTTCGAAGGCTCTTTTCGAACTTCCAATTATCACGAGGATGCTATAATTAAACCCTACATTTGTTTGGTTGGAGCATGTCAAGTAAGTTTGCATATTATTCACATTTAGCACACAAAATTTCTATTTTTTTTGAAGAAACGTTTAATATGGCTGTATAAAAAAAACCGGGAAAATCGTGAATTTTAAGATTAAACGAATAAAACGCATATTATTCCTATTTAATATACAAAATTTGTATTTTTCTAATAAAGATGTATTAAATGGCCGTATAAATGAAAACATTGGTGAAATTCAGGCTTTTTAATGCTAAGCGAATATAACACTTCAACAATGACCGAAATTTGTTAAAAAAAAAATGGGCAAAATTTTGACCAATTTTTTACATCCTGAAACTGAATTAAACTCGAACTTTTAGCAGTTTCGAATCTTGCTAACTATGGGTTGTATCGGCTCCCAAGTCGGGCGGACTCCTGGTCGGGGCACACCACATCTCTTTTAGTTCTTAACGTCTTTTGGTACAATAATCTCCGAAGAAGAAATCGGATTTTGTTCAAAGTTCAGAGTTCAAACAAGCTTCTGAAGAGGGTGAAATAAAAGGAAAAAGATGTAACAAGGTATGCCTGAAACTATTTCAAATGCGGAAGCACCATTTTGGTTACTTACCGCTGTCATCTGGACCCACTGACCGCATGGATGTTTATCCCACCCCTTGGTGGATATACAAACCAAAAATCACCCTGATTGGTATTCTGTAACCATTAGATTTTAGCACTTTTTAGCAAAGCGTTCTTATAACCGTTGAATGAAACCATTATTTTTGTACTAAAACCACAGCTAAAAATTATCAAACAAGCTGATTTTTGGTATGACTGTCTATTAGGGGTGGGCTAAACATCCATGCGGTCAGTGGGACCAGATGGCAGCGGTAGCTTCCAACAATGCCGCTTCCGCAATTGAAAAGATCTCAGGTATACCTTGTTACATCACGAGGGCGAAATCGACAAAAATAGGGTGAAACCGACAAGTTCATCGACGACTTCATTGCAGTTGGGTTGTGCCACGACCAGGGGTCCGCCTAGACAGGAAATGGGGTGTGCGAATATTCGCTCCCATTTGGTATACATTCGTCAACAGAAGCTATAATCCAAGAATTTTTTTTTTTATAATAATATAACCCATATTTTAGAAGCATAAGGTTCGAAACTTTGCTCACCCTTTCGCCTGGATCTCACCCCCATTCGACGGTAAGTTCACCTTATTTTCTTATTTTTATTCATTTTTTATGGTTCTCCTTTGAAAATTAGGGCACAAAACATTGTCCGAATTCGCGATTCGATCTCCTTCTCTCTTTGTTTCGTTCTCTAATGCCTCAAATCGATCTCATTTTTTCTTCTGTTTTTAAGATCGCTCTTTGTTTAAGTCAACATCGATCGAATTGGTAAAACCTTCCCAATTGAACTCCATTTCAGAGGGAATTAGCGAAAACTTTTTTCTGATCTATTAAGAAATTGGTGATATTAGTTGAGTGGGAAAATTATGAAGTTAGTAGACATGGATAGGGAGTTAGGGGGGATGTTTGTGGTGCACGGGTTGCTCTGTTCTAGATAGACTTAAATCTAGACAAGATTTTATCTGGTGTTTGACTTGGGGGGATAATTGGGATAAGCACACCTCGGTGAACCTGCATTATTCTTGAAAAAGGCAACTTTTAAAAGATGCGCATTTTGCTAAATAGTTATTTGTCTAGAAGCGAGATAGGTTTAGAAAGAAATAGTTGCAAAGAAATTAAATCTCAAAACTGATAACCTATTAAAACAGTATAACTCTAGCCCACCAAAACAATGTGTTTTGAGAGGTATTGCTGTAACTTGAAGTAGTTTGTTTTTGTGGTTCAACTTGACTTTCATTATTCAACGATCTTATTGTGAGAAGTCCTTTCTCTTTATAGGAATATTATAATTTTTTTTTTTTTGTGATTCATACAACTAAATAGCAGTTTTGTATGGACATGGAAGCAAGAGTTGGAATCCGACATGTCATGGTAGTCAGACTCGTTGAGCCAAAAATAGTTGCAAAGAAATTAAATCGCAAAACTGATAACCTATCAAAACAGTACAACTCTAGCCCACCAACAATGTCAGTTTCGAGAGGTATTGCTGTAACTCGAAGTAATTTGTTTTTGTGGTTCAACTTGATTTTCATTATTCAACGATCTTATTGTGAGAAGTCCTTTCTCTTTATAGAATATTAGAAATCATTTTTTTTGTGATTCATACAACTAAATAGCAGTTTTGTATGGACATGGAAGCCAGAGTCGGAATCCGACATGTCATGGTAGTCAGACTCGTTAAGCCAAAAATTCTATACAGGCAGTCTCGTCCATATAGTGAGGGTATATATACGAGGAAAATAAGATAATAAAGAAAATGAAAAATGATTACAAAACGATCGCAACTTTTTTTTATTGCACAATTTTTGTCCCCTGTAAGTGCATAAAAGAAGGAAACATAGATACACACTATAATAATATTTATTATTTAAGTTAATAATATGATACATGGTATATACATATGTAGACATGAAATAATTTGCATAAATGTAGACGTTATAGCAAAGTTTGTAACAAGGTCCAAGTTATATGCAAGTTATTATCCGAAATTGTATATATCTGAAAGGACAGAACATGTGATAAATGTTCTTTTTACGAGTTTTTTTTTGCGAACAAACTCAGGATGGAAAAGTTCTACCCTTTTTTTATTTTAAATATTCTTAAGTTGGGCCCACATTGCACACCCTGGTATTGCAGTGAAAAGAAGTTTTGGCAAATTTTGTCGAATTTTATTGATTTATGATCTGTCGAAGTGAAGTTTGGTTGTAATACTTCGGCGAAATTTACTGTTTAGAACCAAACCTTTAAATAGTTGTTTGAGTGTTTAAAACAAATGTATCATTTTTCCACATTTCTTTGCTTTTGGGAGATTCTTAGGTGAAAAAGATCATTCCATTATGATTTTTCAAGTCAAAAACAACTTTGACGGGTTGAATTCAAGATCAATTGCTCATCTGGTTGCGTAGTTTCAAGTTTTTTGTCAGTAAAATCCATTTTCTTTGTAAATTCATCTTTCTTTCATTTATATATGTGTAATGCATCAGATCTCCAAACTTCTCTCTTTTGGAGAATTTTTACAAAATTTTTCTATGTTGAATTGAACTTCGAATTAATTTTGAATTTTAACCAAGTGAAGTTTAGGGCGAAATTAAAGTTTAGTACCTTTTTTTTTTGGAGTACCTTGTTGCACACTAACGTCCCGACTCTCATTCAAATTAAAGACACTTCATTTTGGAGAGTTGACCCATAGTGTATAATTGTCAATTCGCTTGGCTTGTACAGACCAAGTGTAAGACACAGGTGTTTGAAGAGTCTGACACAAGTTGGAGTCACAGACACGTGCAACTCGAGAATATAGAAGGGAAGAGTCGATATAACACTGCTATGTTGTTAGATTGGCCATACATTTTGCCTCGTATGGGCATTTATCCATACGTAATGGATGGCAATCTTGTCAGTCACAAAATTTTGTTTTTGATAGTTTTGTTTTAGTTTTGCAATTAAAGTGAATGATATCTATGCTGACAAAGTCTTACTGATGTTTTCCTGTGACATGCATTGAGATTGCAATGTTTTAAAGTTTTCATCTTTGTTTAGGACTTCCTTTGGTCATGTTGCTTAATGCATCAACGTTATGGTGTAAACTGTTTTAGGTCACCAGTCGATGGTAAGTCTTTGATGACATGAGATATATGGGTTCTTTTGCTTGTCATCTCTCTCTGAAACCAAGGTATACATTTGATTCATGTGCAGGCAAGACAGTGGGATGCATGCCACACCAATTGCAATCTTGGACATTCTGAATAATAGTGGTCCGCTGTTTGTGCACTCGTGACCCACTTGGATGGAAATTGTGCATTAAGGCACGTTGCCAATGGTTTCTCGGGGGTTCTCCTTCTTTGGAATTGGCGGTCCCTTCACATCTGAAGAGAATAGGGTTGATGGTTCTCCCAATCGTCGAAAAAATGAGCTTGCTCCTTCTATGAAACTACAAATGGATAAGGACGTCTATAGGCCTGGCGACTCAGTTGCTGTGACCATTGAGATTCATAACCATGGTGCCGGTAATCAGATCTCTGAAACTGAGCATGGAGCTGATTACATGTGTTCACTTCTGGTTGAAAGACTTTCTTTTGAAATTAAAGGATTCGAGAAGTTGGATACTCAATGGTTCGCCACACAAAAACCATTACCAGGATTGAAGCAGAGGAGAGGTTTTGCTTTGCCCTCTCTATAAATTCATTCAGATGTAAACATTGAGATTGATTCTTATTTTTAAAATCCATTCACATGTTCATTACATTTCAATCTTCTACTTAATGCATCTTATATAATTTCTATGGGCATGCTCAGAATTCTATATGTAGGTATCATGACTTTTTAGAATGGTCAGTGGAGGTACTTTCAATGCCTTCGACTGTTGCTTATCACTTATCAGAAAGAAAAGTGTACGAGTGTTCTATGCGACTGGATGAGTCTTTGGTGATATGCATTAGTCACCCACTTTTTGCAATTCTTTCTAGTGTTTCCTATGATTTTATCTGTCCAATTCTACATGGTGCTTAGCCCAAGTTTGTATGAGTAAATCATAGTAAATGGTCTAATATTTTAAGTCGGATTTGCTACGCTTTTGTCTTGTTGCTTTATGACTACACAGAGCAGTTAACATGATGTATACGCTAGTCTGTGGCCCAGTTTGAAGGTTTAGTACAATTCAGCTGATTTGATACACGTGAATGACCTCAGAGGTGAAATTGATTATAAAGCATGGTTAGAAATTTGGTTGTGTGCTTGAAGATTAATTATAAAAAATTTGATTCAATATATTGAGCTTAGCAACTATCTTGTCATGGGGCCAGCCCAAATGTAGCAAATGGGTTTTGGTGGCTTACAGACGACAGCCTCGGGCAATCTGGTCTTGAGCAGCCAACTGGTTTCATAGTGTCTGCGTAGAGACTGATCTCCTGATTGCTGTGCTAGGCAATAGTCGCCCATAGGATTAAACAATCATTTCCCTTTGCTATGGAGAAATTTACTTAGGTTTCTAACCTTATGATCTTTGAAATACATCCCCATCTTTTTTTTTTTTGACTTTATAGGTTGTCTTGGGCTTTGAGGTCATTTCTAGGGATGCTTCTCATTTGTACGCCCAGTATCTCAATTCTTTGATTGGTTCAATTTCTAAGAATAGAATCACTATTGGCAATTAAATGTAGTGAAGGACTATGGGCTTGTGGGTTCATTTTTGGGATTCTCTTGAATGGTGTATCCCGTTTTTCTGCCTACTGCCATTTCTCCCATTTCCTACAGCAATGACACTCCATTTTTTAAAAATAGAAAAAAGTTTCAAACTTGTATAGACGTGTGTAAGACACTTGATGGTACAACTATTGTGAAAAACATTTATTTTTATATTTTTGCTTTTCTGTATTTAATATGCTCATTAACTGTCCGCTTAGTAAGGTAGTGTGGTGGGAGTTCTTCAGACTTTTTGGGAGCTATTGCACTACTCCTAGGAGTGTGTTTGAGCTGTTTTCATTGTGGCATTGCGTTGCCTTTGAGAAGTGGGATCGTACCCTATGGAATCTCTTTCCTTTTGCATTTTGATGGGCCATTTGGAAAGAGAGAAATAGACGCTTTTTCAGGACAAAGCAGAGGATATAAGAGCTATGTTGTTAAAGATCAAGGCTTTGTTGTTTTTTTAGTCATCGTCTTTTATAGTATTTAAAGGCCTCAGGTTTATAGTCAAGTCCTCGTCTTTTACAGATGCTCCGATATATTTCTTACTTAAATTACTTATCAAATAAAAGAAATTTCTTACTTCCCTTAATTGGTGTTTCCCAATAATGTGTTGCAAGATATTTCGAAAAGGTGAAGTTTATGACAACAAAACAAACAAGTGAGGTCCTTTAAGGGGAATTAATATCAGTTTATATCTTCCAAGATTATCATGTAACTATATGGATGCATTAGCGCTTCAGGCAGTCTTGGGTTACCTTGTCTGATACTGGCAGACATGTGATTCCTAGTTGATGCGTTGTTTCAGCTCTATTTTTTTGTTTGATGTGGGAATGCTTTACATCCCTTTTGGAGTTTTTGAGAGATGGAAAGGGCCCAAAGGGATCGAATACTTGTGGGAAAATGGCTTGAGAGTAAAGTTGGAAATCTTGGTTGGATATTATAGTCTGAAAAAGAGGCACACTATTTACAGTTAAGAAAAATGAAGAGATCTTGGTTAGAAACTATAGTTCTCTCAGATTGAATATCTGGTAAGAAATTTATATTAAAAATGCAAAATTAGGACGCAAAGTTCCCACGTACAAATAACTTATTCTTGTTTGGCCAATGAGTTGGCTGATCATTGGCGATGCAGAGAGGGTGGCAAAGAACTAAACTAAGACCTCTTTCAATTCCAAACCAATTGTATCATATTTGCTAGTTTCCATGGCCATTCCATCATACTAGTTTTCCAGAGATAACACTCGAGGAGCCTCTTTCAATCTCAAAAGGCCCCCAAAAGAAGACTCTCGATCATTTACATATAGGTGTGATGCTGTGAATTGACATATAGCTGTACCATCGGTCTATAATACCACTTGATGTATGGAATCTTTCCAAATTGATCTTCACTCGCATAATTTTTATTTATTGACATGTGCAGGTGAGCTGGTTTTTCTGGACTGTTCAACACCATCCATCATTTCAAACCAGATTGTTTCCTCCGGTGGCTCTAAAACATGTAAGCCAATTATCTCATCCATTCATATCCTGCCTTTGTTAAAGTTCTTGGGTGTTGATAACATAGAGCTGGGCTCAAAACTTGTCTACCCCACTAACCTGTTTGTCTACCAAAAAAAAAACTTTATTATCCATCCATATTCTACCTTAATACATGGTTCAAAATCTCATTCCATCTCCACCGAGTCGTCTTGTTCGGTAGGTTACCGAGACAATACATAGGGGTATGTATCCCTCATACCAAAAGCCTAATTTAAGTACTAAAATTTGTTTAGAACCTTATTTATTTGGTATATCTGTCTTTTATAACATATGAAAGCTAAAAAAACACATTTATAGCGTGATTAAGCTTTAAAAATGGTTTAATCTTATCTAGACATAAATTGTTTTTGTCTCGTTCCGTCTTGGTCAAGACATCTTGTTCCGTCAGCTTGCCAAGGCAATGAGATGGAAATTTTAAACCTGGCCTCAATGTAATGGTACGGTTATATCAGTATCTTTCAAGACCTAGACTATTGTGCAGACCACATTGTCCAGTACTCTATAAGCTTTTTCTTTCATATTCTTTTGTTTTCATTTGCATATTTTTGAATGCTGAGTTTCAATTCCAATACTTCAATTGTACTTGTTCTTTGAGAAATGACTTTCGTTTTTTCAGTCGATGATGGATGATCAGTGTCTCATCTTTTGGCTTCATATCTGTATTTCTTGCATAGTTGCATCAATTATAGCTTATAGGGAACACTGCAGTGCATTTGTTCGCTAAAAATGTTGTTTAACATTAAATATTCTATCAAAGTAACAGTCATGTTAGGATGTCTACTTTATGTGAGGTTTATATGGTATGTTGGATTCATTTGTTCTTCTAGCCTTGAAAGTCAGTCTAACATTAGCTTTTTATTCTTCATAGTTTCGGGCACAGTCATGATCTCATCCAACTTTGGTTAGCTACAACACTGTTGGAAAGAGCAAGTAGCCTACTAATCTTCCGTTGAATGAGTTGAGGAATATCATTTGTTTTTGCCGTTCATTTATGTTATGCCTCGTTGTTGTTCTGGGTTTTTTCTATTTAGATAATGATGTATTAACTTCAGTTGCTGAGTGTTTCTTAATCCTAAATGCTGTTTATCCTAGTTAATCTGATCGTTATGACTTATGTGCTACTTTTCCCCCCTGAAAACACTTTTCTCCTTTGCAGATATAGCGCGAGTAGAGCTACCAAAGATTCTACCACCATCTTACAGGGGTACAACCATTCGTTATCTTTACTATGTTAGAAGTACATTATCTGGACGGTGGCTGTACTTGGAGAATGGCCATTCTCGTAGAGACTCCATAAAGGATCTAATCCAACTGGTTGGTCTCCTTAATTTCTTTGGTAGTTCTACAAGGTTGCTGAAATGGATTTGTTTCTATCTGTAACAGATTACTTGCATGGCCACACAGGGTATCATTTTTTTGAATCTTTTATCCATGGACTTATCATATTTCATTTGTTTTGAGTTCTTCTATACTGGGATATTTTGACATGCTGATGTGGGCCCACATGAGGAGATCATCCTCACAAAAACATCAGCCCATTGTAACATTTCTAGACCTACGAAAAGTGGATTACAAGTTGAAAAAATATGGACGTTCTATTTCTCCTTTAACTTAAAATCCACATTTGATATGGTTAGAAATTCTGCAATGGCTCACAAAAAATCATCCCTTTAACTCATCTCTATGTATGCCCCACATAGACGTGTGAAATGGCACGCCAAATTTGTATATTTATGTATGTATATTTGAAGACTTTGTGTGTCGGGGCTTATTCTTTGAAGACTTTGTGTTCCGCACAGACTCTATTCGCTCTAGGGATTGTTGTCAAGGCCTTCCTCTTGTGGGGTTCCTTTGGGGTCTTTTCGTTTTCTCCATGCTTCCCTTGGCTCCCTGGAGGTCATCTCGACCTACTTTAGCCTAGGGTTCTTCTACTTTTCGATGGTTTCAATAAAGTTTTGCACTTATCAAAAAAAAAAAAATGTAATGTATATTTCATTTGTTCTTCTTGTAGTATGGTTGTTTCTTTCACGGTCAATGTTTTTAAGCATAGAGGCATGGGGCAAAGTACTTCAACGAGCACACCTTTTTAAATGAATTCTAAAAATAAACCCATACTAGGATAAATTCAATAAAAGAGAAAATTTGGAAAGCTTGAATAAAAATAGTGATCTAAGTCTTATGTGGCCGTGGCATTAAAAGAGTTGTAAAACTGTAAATAGTGTGGTGTACGCCTTTTTTATAGCCTCAATGGATGAGGCACATGCCTCACGAGTTTTTTTGTCTTTTTAATAAGTCTCAGAGGGTGTTGGTTCCTCCTTGTGGGGTGAGCTTTGAGGTGTAAGCCCCAAAAGACTTTTTTGTTCTTGCCATTACTAGTTTACTTTTCTGTTTTGAAATTTTGTAGTTCACATTTTATTCTTTATCTTTTATATCTGAATTTCTATGCCAATGTTTGTTATGTGATTTTTTCTGTTAATATTTATTTGATCATTGAGAATGGAAATGTGGAATAGTTTCATTTCTCATTGTGTAGTGAACTAGCTTTCAAACGGGCTTAGATGTTGCTCTCTCTGCTCCTCCCTGTCCCCATTGCTTCCTACGTCTCTACTCATGCTGCTCTTGGGACATGGGAGAATGATATCGCATCAAATTGAGAAAAGAAAAAACCTGAAGCATTTCCTGATATGGGATCAATTTCTCATCTCTTGTTTTCTAGTTTCCATTAGTCTGACTTATGACTAGCTCAGTTACACATTCTTTAGATTTGCCTCAACTAGATATTCTCCATTTTTGAGGTTCAAGATTTTAGTTGTTAATCAAGAATGCTGAAACAAGTTACAGAATAATTGGCAGATGATGAAGGATGTGGGACCGTTCTGTGATCGGATAGAATTTCAGTGAAATCATTCCACCAGATTTTGAAGGAATCACTCCTTCGGGAAGAATCACCCTTCCCTCTTAGGCATCTCACCCAGAAAATTTAGAATCACTCCAAAAAGAAAATATCTCTCTTCATTCATTATTTTAAAATCAAAGAGTACATTCCTATTTATAGGGAGGTGTAGGGGACAAGGCACATCTTTCCAAGGAAGAACAAATTTCTGATAGGGAGGTAGGTGTATGGGACGGATGGGTGATCTACATCCAGGGTAAGCCCACTCAGAAGAAAGTTGAAGCTCACCAGGGAAATCCACAACCTTTCTAACTTAGGTAAACAGATTGAGGTGTTGGGGGGTAAGGGCAGTAGGAGTGAGGGGAGGAGGGAGATTGCCATCTTTATGAATCTCAAGGTCTTATCATGGAATGTAAGGGGGTTGGGGGGTAAGGACAGAAGGGTAATTTGCAAGCGATCTAGCATTACCTTGCGAAGGGAACAACCGGAGGTATTTTGGTGATTTGGAATTAGAACGAGTTAAAGTGGTGGACTCTTTCATAGGCGAGTTTTTAGTTTCAGTTGTTGGAAGGTTTTTTGATGATCTAAGTATGTGGGTGCTCTCAGGGGCGTATGGTCATAATGAGAAAAGGTTTCGATCGACTTCTGGAAGGAACTCGACTTGATTTGGGGTAGGTGGGCTTTTCCATGGTGCATTGGTTGCGATTTCAATGTTATTCGCTTCTCGTTGGAGAAAAGAGGGGGGAGTCGGGTGACTAGGAGCATGGAATATTTTGCATTCGTTGACATGGTCTTATGGATCTCCCTATCAAAGGAGCCAAATATACATGGTCCAATAACCAGGATAGGCCGACGATGTCCAAACTTGACAGATTTTTGATCTCAGATACTTCAAAATTGTTATTTTCAGCTATTTCTCATGAAGCCCTCTCGAAACTAGCTTTGGATCATAACCCTATGTTGCTAGGGTGTGGAAGTACGATAAGACATCCCTGCCGCTTTAGATTCGAAAATATGTGGTTGAAAGAGCCAAATTTCCATGGTCTTGTGGCAAAATGGTGGAAATTATTTTCGTTTTCAGGCAAGGCAGGCTTCGTATTTAGTCAGAAGATGAAAGCTATGAAGGGTAAACTTAAAGGCTGGAATATGGATGTTTTCGAGGGGGTGGAGAAGAGAATGAGCGTACGTCTTGAAGAAATAGTCTTTATTGACAGTAGAGAAGAAAATGGTGTGTTATCAGAGCATGAGGGGAGGAGGAGAATTGAAGTTAAGAAAAAATTCCTTAAATTGGCTTGGTTGGAAGAAATCAGTTGGTGCCAGAAGTCGAGGGTGAGGTGGCTTAAGGACGGGGAAAAAAATACAAAGTTTTTTCACCAAATCGCCAATGCTAGAGAAGGAACAATATCATATCTAACTTATCAAAAAAAATATCATATCTAGACTGTGAGTTGAAGGATCTTTGATCCTGGAGGAAATAGAAATCAGGGAAAGCATTGTGCAGTACTATTCTAGTTTGTATTTTTAGCCTAGTTACATCAGGCCTACAGTTGATGGGTTTCAGTTTGATAGTATCAGTCAGGAGCAGAATGATTGGTTGGAGAGACCTTTTGAAGAGGGAGAAATATGGGGTGCTATTAAGGAACTTGATGGTGATTGAACACCTAGTCATGATAGGTTTACGCATGCGTTTTTCAAGCATTGTTGGGATATTGTTGGAGAGGATTTCATGCAAGAGTTTGAGGAAACTTATCTTGATCGAGGTTCGAATAGTACATTCATAACTCTCACCCAAGAAAGAAGGGGCAGAGTCTTTGAGGATTATCACCCCATTAGTCTTGTTGGGAGCACCTATAAAATCATTTCTGAGGTGCTACCTTCCAGGATGAAAGAGGTGTTGGGCTTGATTATCTCCCATTTACTGGGAGCTTTTGTGAAGGGAGGACATGTGCTAGATGGTCTTTTGATTGCCAATGAATGTATCGATTCCAGAATAACAGAGGGGAGGGGAGGGGAGTTATTTTATGTAAGGTCGATATGGAAAAAGCGTACGATACGATCATGTTAGTTGGGCATTTCTGGTTTAAAAGCTCAAGAGGATGGATTTTGGTGTGAGATGGAGGGAGTGGATTAAGGTGTGTATCTCTTCGGCTACTTTTTCAATTCTAGTGAATGGTTATCCTATTGGTTTCTTCAAAAGTTCGAGGGGTTTGAGGCAGGACGACCCTTTATCACCCTTATTGTCTGTGGTGGTGGTTGAAGCTCTTGGCAGAATGACTAGCAAAGCAGTTGAATGAGTATTAGAAGGTTTTCGGGGTAGTAGCAATGGTCCAATGATCTCCCACCTTCAATTTGCATATGACACATTTTCTTCAAAGGCATCTCATAGCCATCTCAGATATATTTTGAGGTGCTTCGAGGCTGTCTCGGTTCTTCGTATTAATCTTTCCAAGAGTGAGGTGTTAGGTTGGGCGAAGTCCCAAATTTGAGAGATTGGCTAAGAGTTTGGGGTATAACGTTGGTCGATTGCCCATTACCTATCTTGGGCTTCCTTTGGGTACTAGATATATGGATGAGACGCTTTGGGTTCTAGTTTTGGAGAGATTCGTGAGTAGATTGGCAATGTGGAAGGAGAGATATCTTTCGAAAGGAGGAAGGATGACCTTGATCAAGAGCACTCTCTCTAGCCTACCTATCCACTTTCTTTCCCGTATTTTATTCCGGCTCGTGTTGCTAATAGTCTGGAGAAGCTTATGAGAGATTTCTTGTGGCAAGTTAAGGAGGATACCCATAAATGTCATTTGGTGGAGTGGGAGAGAATTTGCAAGGATAAAAGGCAGGTTGTTTGGGTTTTTGTCACTTGAGAGACATGAATCGGGCCCTTCCTGGGAAATGGCTGTGGAGGTTTGGGGAGGAGGAAGTTTGTGGAGAAAAGTGATTGAATGCAAGCACGGGGATAGGCTTTATAAGAGGGATAGTAACCCATTGTCCTTTTCCTATGGGCAAGTATGTGGAAGGGTATTCTGAGAACTCGAGAAAAATTCATTTCAGGTGTCCATTTTAAGGTTGGGAGGGGAGATAAGGTTCGTTTCTGGGAAGATCTATGGTGTCAGGAAGAACTTGTTCATATTGCTTTCGCTACTTTGTATAACATCTCTGATCTTCAAGGAGTTATGGTGCATGATTGTGTTGTCAGAGGAGAAGGTAATGTATCTTGGAATTTTGGCTTTAGAAGAAATATCAATGACTAGGAGTTGGATACCCTTGCTTCTCTTGTGTCCCGTGTAAGTGAGGGGCCTTTGTTGGCTATAGAGTCAGACATTAAGGTTCGTTTCTGGGAAGATCTATGGTGTCGGGAAGAACTAGTTCATATTGCTTTCGCTACTTTGTATAACATCTCTGATCTTCAAGGCGCTATGGTGCATGATTGTGTTGTCAGAGGAGAAGGTAATGTGTCTTGGAATTTTGGCTTTAGAAGAAATATTAATGACTAGGAGTTGGATACCCTTGCTTCTCTTGTGTCCCGTGTAAGTGAGGGGCCTTTGTTGGCTACAGAGTCAGACATTATAGTTGGAAGTGATTCTAGGGTTTCTAGGATTTACAAGAGAAAAGATAAAGAGAAAGACGGAGAGAGAGAGAGAGAGAGGAAAGGAGAGCATAGGAGAGCATGTTAGGTCACATGTCTCCAAACTTATTATATATATCAGAAATTTTACATGGACAAGTATACCCCTACAACATAAGGGATATTTGCATTATTACCCTGACTACACTCCCCTCAAGTTGGTGCATATCTATCATGCCCAACTTGCCAAGACACCCGTGTAACTGATTACTAGGGACTCCCTTAGTGAACACATCCGTCACTTGTTCTCCAGTCTTCACAAAAGGAGTACAAACTTCCCCAGTAACAATCTTCTCTCGTATGAAGTGTCTGTCCACTTCAATATGCTTTGCTTGATCATACTAAATTGGATTATGAGCAATACCGATTGCTGCCTTGTTGTCACAATACAGGCTCACTGAGCTAGTAATAGGGAACCTAGTTCAGCCACTAAGATCTTCACCCACAACATCTTGCACAAGTCATGAGCCATAGCTCGAAACTTAGCCTCTGCACTACAACCACATGTTGTTTCTTGTTTTTCCAAGTCACAAGTTGTCCCCAACAAGCATGCAATACCCTGAAGTGGATCTTCTGTCATCCTTGGCACCTCCCCATTCTATATCAGTGTATGACTCCACTCTCATGTTACCATTTTTTCTTGAAGAGAAGTCCCCTATCAGGGGAGGTTTTGAGATACCTCAAAATCCTGTGTGCTGCCTCCAAGTGGATATCTCTAGGTGAGTGCATATACTGGCTAATCACATTGACTGCATATGTAATATCCGGTCTGGTCAAAGAGAGGTATATCAACCTTCCGACTAGTCTCTGAAAGCTCTCAACGTTCTTCAGTAAATCACCACTTGCCCCACTCAGTTGGTGATTCTGCTCTATAGGGGTGTCCACGTGCCCATAATTTTCTAGTATCCTTTAGTGGATTCAGGACATACTTCCTTTGAGAGATGAAGATCCCTTGACTTGATCTTGCAACCTCTATGCCCATAAAGTACTTTAGGAATCCTAGATCATTTGTCTCAAACTCGTCAGCACATTGTCTTTTCAGCTTTGCAACTTCTACAACATCATTGCCAGTCACAATGATGTCATCCTCATAGACAATGAGGTGGTTGCGCTCTTCCCATTATGCCATACGAACAAGGTATGATCAACTTGGCTTGGGTGTAGCCCAGATTCTTCACTTCCTGGGGAAACCTCTCAAACCATGCTCTGGGAGATTGCTTTAGCCCATACCCCTACTGGTATGAATCCTAGAGGAGGAACCATGTACACCTCTTCTTGTAGATCTCCATGAAAAAATGCATTCTTCACATCTAGCTGATGTAGAGGCCACGACTGGTTACCAACAAGAGATATGAGCACCCTTCTGGAGTTTATTTTAACAATTGACGCAAATGTCTCTAGGTAGTCGATGCCATATATCTGTGAGTATCCTTTGGCAACCAATCTTTCCTTGTACTTCTCTACTAATCCATTTGCCTTGTATTTCACAGTATACACTCATCTGCACCTCACTGGTTTCTTCCCTCAAAGTAAGCCAACCAGTTCTTAGGTGTTATTTTTTTTTCTAAGGCTCTCATCTCTTCAACCATTGCATCCTTCCACTTAGAATGTTTCAATCCTTCTGCCAGTGAAGACGGTATGAGAATGGTGGACAACGAAGTAACGAATGACTTGTAAGATGGATACAAGGCCTCATACGAAATAAAGTTACTGAGAGGGTGTTGAGTACAACTCCTCGTATCCTTTCTAAGAGCAATAGG
This sequence comes from Euptelea pleiosperma, assembly GCA_035048495.1. Taxonomy (NCBI): domain Eukaryota; kingdom Viridiplantae; phylum Streptophyta; class Magnoliopsida; order Ranunculales; family Eupteleaceae; genus Euptelea; species Euptelea pleiosperma. The sequence goes on along the minus strand of CM068542.1, from coordinate 29,545,062 downwards.
AAGATAAGAGGCATGGGCATCAATAGTAGAGTCAATAACATTAACTGGAACTAATGGTACAATGGACTCATGATGAGATATTACCTGGATCCAAGGATGGTACAATCGATCAGCTAGGCATGGATCAGCTGTGGCCTTCCCTCTTCCGCTATAGACTTTAAGCTCCCCTTGAGCTCCATCACTACTGTCAGATGTCGTAGTAGGTCGGTCAGTCATCTCGACTAGGAGAGTCGGTGGAGGAGGAATATCATGGAGATGGACAATGGAAGAGGAAGACCTCTCTTCACTACTTTTCTCCCCCTGAAGAGAGGCTGGGGAAAAGAAAAGAGTATGCTCTCGAAAGGTGACATCCATGGAGAAACTTCATTTCTGACGAGCGATGATAGCACTTGTACCCTTATGGTTGGGACCCAGAATGTGGACAAAGCAGACACATCCAAAGACTCGAGGACGAACTATAAACAATGAGCAATTGGTTGCAAGCAATTGATAAGGGGTCTTAAATTGCAGGACACGTGAATGCGTGTGATTATAGACATGCAACAGTAAGAATAACAATAGACCAATAAGATTTAGGAACATTGTAACCAATGAGAAGGGAATGAGATACCTCTTGAAGATGACGCATTTTCCTACACCAATTTGTTGAGGTGTGTAACTGCAGGAATTCTGATGACAAATCCCATGCTCAAACAAATTATGCTACATACCTCCATACATATACTCGCCACTTTGGTCAGATCGAAGAATCTAGATTTGGGTACCAAATGGAGTCTGAATCATCTTATGAAGACTGAAGAGCAAGTGGCGGATGTATTCACCAAGGTAGTCCTTAGTTATCAGTTAAACACGTGTCTCAGCAAGTTGGGCATGATAGATATCTACGCACCAACTTGAGGGGGTGTGTAGTCCGGTTAGTAATATAAATACCCCTTATGTTGTAGGGGTATACTTGTCCATGTAAAGTTTCTGATATAAATAATAAGTTTGGAGACATGTGACCTACATGCTCTCCTTTCCTCTCTCTCTTCTCTCTTCTCTCTCTTTCTCTATTCTCTTGTAAACCCTATAAACCCTACATAAATCAGAAAGGCAAAGAAACTTGCAAAATGATTTTTTACCTTATCAGGAGAAAATCCCGCAAAAAAATTCCCAAAAATTCACCGAAAATCCAAAAAATAATTCTCCTTCAGGTAGTACACTCCTCAACCAACCTCGGGATGCGTGTCAGAACAACTACTGACGTTAGCCATACAACATAATAACGTCAGCACACATGTGCGCGATTTCAGGTTGGTTTCTCTTATGTCACCACGTTCTGATACCAAGTTGGAAGTGATTCTAGGGTTTACAAGAGAGGAGAAAGAGAAAGAGAGAAGAAAGAGAGAGAGAGGAAATGAGAGCATGTTAGGTCATATGAGTCCAAACTTATTATTTATATCAGAGACTTTACATGGACAAGCATACCCATACAACATAAGGGGTATTTACATTACTACCTTGACTACAAGTAGGATATGGAGGTGGGAGCCTAAAGGTGTTTTTTCAATTAGTTTTTCTTCTCACACATCTCTTTGTCGAGCTAGTGGCTGATTCCTGCATCCATTGTTTGGGCCCCCCTGTTCCATCTAAACTAAGTTTTTTTTTGCATGGACAAGAATCCTAGACAAGATTCTGACTGTGGACCACTTGAATAGTAGGGGGATGCTGTTGCCGAATATGTGCTTCTTGTGCAAGTCTAGTGCCGAATCCTTAGACCACTTTCTGATCCATTGCCCATTCACTTTTGAAATATGGTAGGTCTTCTTTTTTCTGTTTGGCATTGATTATGTGCTCTCTGAACGTGCGATTGGTATAGTCCAAGATTCCAAGCAAGCTCGATGGAAGTGCTCCGAGGGAAAGGGCATATTCTATGGCGTATTCTTTTGTTTGCGATTATGCGGGCCATATGGAAGCAGAGGAATTCTCTTATTTTTGTAGGGAAAGTTGAAGATGTTGCTGGGATGGTCTTGAGGACCAAAGCTTTTTTGTATCTCTGGTCTTCCTCAATAGCAGAATTTAGGGGCTACTTTTTTTAAACTTTTGTGTTTAGATGGGAGGATCTTTTAGAGGAATCCTCTCATCTCTGATTGTACATAGGTTCTGGCTGTCAGGGTTTCCTCGTGTTTTGTCCCCAAACCCTTTGTAGTTATACTGTTACTTCTATTTTTTTTGCTGTTAATGGGAAATATTTCGACATGAATCGAAATATTCCGCGAAATCATTTTTTATATGTATGTATTCCTTCCAGTCGGTAACCCAAGAAATGGAAATAATTCGTGTAATATTTCAATAATTTCACGAAATTTATTTCCTTAGTAGCAAGAAACTAAGTTTAATAAGATCAATGGGAGAATTATTTCCAAAATATGGGCCTGTTCGATGAATGGTTTTTTAGTGCTTGGGACTCGAAAAGAGCGGAGAAAATAAATGTGCGTGAGGGTATCTTTTACATTTATATTTGATTTCAACCTTGACGAACTTTTTATATGGGTCCTAAATGAGGCAAGCAACACCTTTTCAGAGCAGGTTGGAATTGGTAAAAAATCGTTTGAAAGAAGGGGGGAGTAGGGTAACCTCTTGTATGAGGATTTCCCATTTTGTTAATAAATGTGGAGTTGGGTGGGAAAGTCCTTTTCTATTATAACTCAAGAGGCCTTCCGAAAACGGTTTGGATCAGAGACCCATTTTATTATGAAGTTTTAAGAGTAGAAAGAGTCCATCTCATTTCCAATTTGAAAATATGTGGTTGGAAGTTCCTATATTTATGGAGAGGGTGGATAAATAATGGAAATATTTTTCATTTAGTGGTTAGGCAAAGTTTTCTTTTTCATATGGAGATGAAAGCGCTTAAAGAGAAATTAAATTTAATAATTTGGCAATGTTAGAGCTAGAAGAAAGGAGTTTTCTCTTGAGATTGAAGTCATTGATTAACAAAAAGGAGGTACGTTGTTTTCTAGTGAGAAGTGGGATAAAGGGAGAATCGCAAGAAGGAATTAGTCTCCATAGTTTGCAGAGGAGATTTGTTAGAGTAAAAAATCAAGGGTTAAGTAGTTTTAAGTTGGAGATAATAATTCAAAGTATGCTTTGAAAGCTTGTCCCTTATGCCATTTGCTCTGCTGGGAGTTATGGAAGGACAGAAATCGTCATACGCTTGAAGACAAAGAGGCCTAACTAGAGGAAATCTTCATGAATATCAAGGCCACTTTATACCATTGGGGTTCTGTTATCTCCGAGCTGCAAGGGTTTAAATTTGAGGACCATGTTTTCCGGTGGGAGTGTTTAGTGAAGTAGCTCTTTGCCTTTCTAGCGTTTTGTTTTTTTGGGCCCTGCCTTCGGTTTTTGTTTTGGGAGCCCTTAGTGGTTGTGTAGTTCTTTTTCGGGGCTCTCTCAGCCCCTCTCTTAATATATATCTTTTACCCATAAAAAAAGATAATAATTCAAAGTATTTCCATCTTTTGTGCTAATGCGAGAAGGGTGAATTGCATAAGTAACTTAGCGTGGGGGGCTTTTTGGTGGAAGATGAATCCGAGTCTAGGAAATCTATTTTCGATTCTTATGAAAGTCTTTACATGTCAGAAGGTCTTTGTACGCCTCTTGATGGGTTGGATTTTTGGACATGGGGTTCAGTGGTGCGGCTTAAAAGGAAGTTTGATTAGTAGGAATTGTTAGCGGCTATCAAAGTTCTTAATGGAGTAAGGTTCCGTGCCTGGACGGCTTCACAATGGTGTTTTACAAGGCATCTTGATTACAACTAAAGAAGACCTCATCAAAGTGTTGACAAATTCCATGAGAAGGGTAACTGTTTACATTCATCACCCTCATCCCCAAGAAAGAGGGGGCGGAGGAGTTGGGAGATTCTCGTCCCATAGGCCTTGTATGTGGCAGCCAAAGTTCTATCCTCAGCTTAAGGAGGTGATTGACAAGGTGTTTGGAGCGTACCAAGGTGCCTTTGTTAAGGGGAGACATTCTTGATGGGGAGTTGATAGCGCGAGTCAATGTATCAACTCTTTTCTTGGCGTTTCTCCAAAGGAGGCAACGAATCTTAGGGGCATTCTTCGACACTTTAAGGCTGTTTTGGGTCTTTGGGGAATCTGAGGAGAGCTTTATCTTAAGTATATTGGAGGCGGAAGGTCTTTTAGGGACGTATTTGTAGAGTTATGTGGGACCCATTGGTTGAAAGAGTGAAGATGAGATTATCTTGTTGGAAAAAAAACCACTTTCTTTAGGGGGAAGAATTACATTGATTTAAGAGAATTCTTGCTTAATATCCTGTTTTATTAGATGTCTTTATTCAAGATGACAACTTTGGTTGCCAATTGTGTAGGAAAATCCAAATAGAGTTTTTGTTGAATTGAAGTGGTGTGAAGAAGAAATTTTATCTATTGGGGTGGAAGATGGATTTTTTCATGACAAATACAGAGGCTTGGCTTTAGAAGATTGCTTATTGTGAATAAGGTGCTTCTTGGAAACATGGTTGTGGAAGATGGTGCTCTTTGGAGGCAGGTCATTGGCTTTCAGTTTTGTGTGCAACATCGGAATTGGGATACATGTGAGGTGGGCACTTCTTATGGGGTGGGGGCTTGGTAGGGGATTATACAAGCTTATGAAGGTTTTGTTAAAGATACAAGCTTCATGTGGTAAATGGAGAGAGAATCATATTTTGGAAAGACAAAAGGAGTGGTGTAGGCAAGCAATGTGATGTGTGCTGTCGTCTTTATAGATTGGTTTCAGTGAATCACTACTTCGTTAAGGAAATGATGAGATGGAGTGGCAGCCGTCATTTAGAATAAACCTTTTGGATTGAGAGATTGAGGAGTGTATTCCTCTCCTCAATAGGCTTAATGAGGTTGGTTTCAAACCTGTGAGGGGGGACATTCGTGTTTGGAGTAGTGGTCCAAATAACATTTTTGAAGTGTAGTCTTTCTGTGTTTCCCGGCCGATTTTTCAGGGGAGAGGTTTTCAGTGGAGGCTATTTGGGGAAAGCCAATTCTGCCTAAAGTGGAGGTTTTTATTTGGATAAAATTCTAACAGTCAATCACCTTAACAAACACAAGATATGATTCCAAATAGGCGTGTTATGTGTAAAGCTCATGAGAGGGATTAAACCGTCTACTTATTCATTGTGAGGTCAGATGGGTGATTTGGAGCTTTTTTATATCTATTTTGGAATTGATTGGGTATTTCAGAGAGATACTGAAGCTAGTTTCTCTTGTTGGTTGTGCAGGCCTTTTGGGTTGAGAGGTAAAATATTTTGAAAGATCCTTCCATATGCCATATGTTGGGGTAATTAGAAAGAACATACTACTCAGATTTTTAAAGATTGCGGTCAACCGTTGTCGCAAGTTTGCAGGACTATTGGGCAGCTTATGATAATGGTCTCTGTTTTGAAAGAGTTTTGGTCTAAAGATGATCTTCTTATTTTTGGAGACTTTCGTTTCATTTTAATAAAATTTCCTTTGTTATCTTTTAAAAGAGATGATTGTTTGTTACCTATGTTGCATTGATACGGGTGCGAGCATTAGAGTACACCTATGTAATAATGACATGGGCATTTGTGTTAGTGTAGACAAATACGAGGTGTCTGACATGTTGCCTTCTAGACGCTCGACACGCAAAGACATCCATACACATTTAATATGATATTGTACTAGTTATATTTAAATCAGAAGTTATTTTTAAAATAAAAATAAGTAAAGGAATATATGGAAATTAAAAAAGTACATCTTCATTTACCATAGAGTTATCCAATAACTTAATTATTGTAAGAACATTTATAAGAGGGAAGACTGAAACATCTACAGTTGTATTTATGTACTTAACAAAGTGGCGTATGGAGGATGGAACCCACCAGTATTCTTCCGTTTGCAAAAGAATGTTGGTGTGTGTCTGACACGTGTGTATGGCATGATGTCCGACATGACAAATTTGAAAAATGGAGTGTTCTTTTTACATAGCATAGTATAAAGTATCAGATTTGATGAACCTTGAAAATAGGATTCATGGAGTCGAGTATTTTTAAATAATGTAGAACAAAGTAATTATGTTTTATATAATAATGAGGATAATTATGGATTATGTGAAGGGGTATCTTATGACATGTATCATATACCTATAGACAAGAGAATACATATATTTAATGTTATATTGCTACAAATAAAATCCCAAATGTAAAAGGTAGAATTTTTAATCTATTGTAACTGCTAATCAGTATCCTGCAAAGGAAACAAAAATTTGAAAGTATCGCATTAGAATTGTGGAGTGTCTAAACATGTCCGACTTGCGTACTTCACCCTTTAAAAGGGTCCATGCACCATGTTTTGTTAGGCTCTTCTAGGTGGAGGTTGTGATACCCAATACTTCAAAATGCCCAACGCATCTGTATCCACATGATATGATACCAACCTGGTATCGTAGACTGTATAGATGCTTCTACTGTATGGTTTTCTTACTTTTTTGGCTACTATTGTTTATTTTCTTAAATCTCGACAATTTCTTCATTTGTTGTGTTCAACAAATATATAAAAATAGCTTGGAGGCATCTTAGCTCGGAGGGATGACTTTAGACATAATTCCCTTTCGCTCCTGTGCATTTTGATTATATAGGTCATCTTAGTTTTTATTTGTGCATCGTTTATAAATAGCTTTCTTGAACTTTAATCCCTGCAGGAAGCTCGTACTCCGTTGCAAATATGGGTCACACAAGAAACCAGCGGCTTGCTAACTGAAGAAGGTCAATGTGGCAGTGTGTTCTTTCGGACTCATTTACCTTAGGCATGAACTTATGATATGTGTTCTCGTGAATGCCATATGAATTCTAAAATTGAAATTTATATTTGAGAAAGGATCCGGTTATGTTATTGAAGTATACGTTTTGCTGAACTTCTTGATGTCAATGTGTTAAAACTTATATTTTCATCATATATTAATGAAAGAAAAAAAAGGAACTATGCAACTCAATGAAAAAGTTTATACATGATTGGGAAAAAGCTCTCTGAATGGTAATATGCTATGTGACAATGACATCTTCACGTGTGTCAGTATTTGAAATGACACGATGTCTTTAAGAACCCCCAAATGCAGACATGTCCATACTCATGTATTATAATATAATTTTCAGTTATATTTAAACTAGATTTAAAAAGAATAAAAAAAAATAAGAAAAGAAATGTGTGATAAATAAAAGAAAACATTTCTATTCACCATGGAGCTATCTAATAACATAACATATAGATACACACACATTTATAAGCTAATAAAACTATCCTTATTGAAGGGAGGGGGGCTAATACTTAACACTAACTCATTCAGTGAAAGCTTTAAAGAATGGTATTTTTCTTTATAGACACCGATTGGCACATGCCCTACTTAAATCAATCGGTGTTTGAGATTTTTTTAAAGTGCAAAAAGGTAAGTAAATACCGATCAATAGCCAAAGTCAAGGGAAGGCAGGGTCGCAACTCGAAAGAAGCGGCCGAGTCACATATTGGCAGGATGACTGGAGTCAGAGATTCCAGTCAGTGTATGAAGGAGAGCAGCCAGGTAGGGACATGGAATCTTAGACTAACGGGTTGGTTTTTTGTGAGGATTATCTTTATGGTGAGGAGATCATCCTCACCAAAACTCAGCCCTTAACCCATCTTCATGTGGGCTCTACAATTGTGTCATTATAGGTGTCAAAATGCGCTTGTCAATCTATCCCAACAGGAGGGGGGGTGGGCTGTCTCAAACAACTGTAGCTGTGTTTAACAACTTAACAAAGTACTTTATGGAGGATGGAATACACCAGCCCTCTTTTAGTATGCCTTAGGGCAATTTGGGGAAGCATTGCATCGAGGCTTGCTGCATCAGTAGGCCTCAGTGTGTGTGTGAGGGAAAACTATCAAACAACTGTAGCTGTGTTTAACAACTTAACAAACTACTTTATGGAGGAGGAACACACCAGCTATCTTTTAGTAAGCCTCCGTGCATTCTGGGGAAGCCTTGCATCGAGGCTCGCTGGCCTAAGATGCTATGTATTCATTCAACTTGTTTAGTGGAGCCAAAAGAAGCCACATGGAAGTGTGCTATTTATTATAACCTCGATGTTCCCAATTCATAATTTTGCACATGGAAGCGTTCTATATATTCCTTGTGTCTTTTCTTGCCATCAACACCGAAAGAGAAATTTAGCTGTCTGTTAATGTTTACAGGGATTTTGCCTGCTTCGACCATCCAATTGGATATATATTGGAAAGAGAAGGATGCTGACTCTGAATGGGTAAGCAATTATACGATATTGGGTATTCTGCTTTTATGTGATTATATTGGAATCGCTGTTAGTATTTTGATCACATTTTGGGGGCATGGATAACCCGTCAAAGAATATGATCTTTCAACAAGTATCTACCCTAGAAATTCAAATGTTAATCATGGTTGTCTGAATCTTATTGAGGTATATCTACTCTCTTGTTAGGCTAGAGCCAATGAAATATCTGATGGGGTTGAGGAAGGCTATGAAAGCTCAAGGGATGAGGTGTCATCTGTTTCTTCATACAATCTCACAAAGGGAAATATAGACCTGGCCTTTGGAAATTCTTTATCCTTGCAATCTTCTGCTCCAAGGTCTTCGAATAAGGATGCCCCATATCTCCAAGGAGAACACTCTGGTTTATCTTCGTATATGGCGCTTCCTCAGCTGTCCGTGGCTGAGGTCTTATATGATTCAAATGGGGGTAAGTAAGTTATTTTTGGGAAATGAGAATTCGTTTGATGATGTGGAATTCACTTTTTCCCGTATATTCAATTCCATCTTTGTTATTGCATTCATTTCATCCCTTTTCCGTATATTGTGGTACTTGATGCAAAATCGTTAGCATGGCTACCATGCTATATTATTTGTTTACAAGTTACAAGTGCATTATCCAAATCCAACTTCCAGAATAATGGCCTATACTTGCAAACAGATGTACTGTCACCCCGGAAGAAGTCTCCAGCTGTTCTCTCTCCTAGTCAGCAGAGAAAGCATACAAATCCCCTTTCTGCTGATGATGATGCAGGAGTACCCTCTGTACCTAGAACTGTTGAACCTGTAGCATGTAAATCATCGTACTTTCTTCACCTTAAATTGTCTTTTAAATGCTTATCCGATTTCTAGGATATCCTGATTCTTGTTTACTATGTTAATCTTGGTAAGCTTATATGCGGCAAACATTTTCTGCAGTAGAAGGCTTTATTCGAGGAAGGTCTTACAATATCAGGTTGGATGACCAAGTTTTGCTCCGGTTTTCCCCAAAGAACTCTGACTCAACTTATTACTACAGTGATATGGTAAACACACTTCGTACGCTTGTTTTATGGACATTTTGCCTTTCTTCAATGTCCAATGCACTTTTTACTTCTCTGATATTTTGGCAACAGATAGGTGGCACTCTCACTTTCTTTCATGAAGAAGGTGCTAGGAGATGCCTTGAGGTAACTATATATTTGGATCAATAAGACAATCCTTGAAAGAAATCTGAATTTTTTAAAGTTCCATAAATGCTTTTCCTGGCATCATAATGAATGAAACCATTGGCATCTTCCAGGTCTCAATAACCTTAGAGACTTCAGAAACTATAGGTCATCGTTTTGTCCATCCATCACGGAGGAATTCTCCAACAATCACAAAGGTATGTTCACTTTGTTTTCTGTGTATTCGTTGCAATTTTCAACATGATATAAGATAGTTAAAGATTTTCAAATACCATTTCAAATTACTAAGTTTCACTTATTTTGCTTTTGTATATTTATTATTGCACATTGCAACATGATGTAAGTAAAGGAATACTATCCTCTCTCTCTCTCTCTCTCTCTCATATTTTCTTGTAAGTGATTCCCCAACCTTTATAATAGTTATTCATCAAATATTTTAGCTTGTATGGGGTGTAAATGATAGTTTTTTGTTAAAGCACGGTTCGGAGTATCAATATTGAGTAAAAAAAATTGACTATGTTGAGTACCCATGTCGGAGTCCAACACGATACAGAACCTGTACGATAATCCTCATTTTAAAGGAACTATTTGTTGAAAAACAGATCCTGTCTCGAATAGGGGAGGGTTCTATAGATTCCCAAGTTCAATCTCAGAGGATTTGAGGGTGTATTGGAATATTCACTACAAGTTACTTCTCCTCCATCTTTTTTTTGATAAGTATAAGGGTCTGTTTGATACGCATGCAAACCATTACGTGTGCACTGGTTTGTGCATGCAATGGTCTGCGCACCCATACTATTTTCTTGCGTTTGGTTCACACTAACTTTACGTATGCAAATTTCAAAATTTACGCACTGTTCATATTTACTACCATTTGGTTTGCGCGCATGCTCGCCTAGGAAAGCACAAAATATGTGGGCCCCACATATTTGAACATGAATTTCAAATTTGCAAAAACGAAAAAAACAAAAAAATAATGGACACTAACAGAAATAACGGACTTTTTTTTTTCACAAAATTTTTCAGAAAATAATGGTTGTTATTGTCCGGTATATTTCAGCGTTTTAACGGTATATAACGTAACAAGGGGGTTCCATATCCGTTATGGCAAAAATAATGGCCGTCGTAATGGATTCGAACCTCCCCCATTACGTTATGTACCGTTAAAATGGTCAAAAAATAACGATCGTTATTTTCTGTTGTAACGAAAATATAACGACCATTATTTTTCAAAAATTTTGTGAAAAAAGGGCCATTATTTTTTCGTTATTTTTTTTTTTCCATATTTCTCGTTTTTTAAAATTCCAAATTTTAAATTTCAAGGCCATTTTTTCCATTATTTCTGTTTTTTTTTTTTGGAAAGATAGGGGTTGATTTGAGAAAATATTGGATTTTAATTTGTACCTTATGCAAATCGTTTGCACAAGGAGGTTGTGTAAACGATTGCTCAGGGGGTGAAATGGGTTTTTAATTGCTAAAGAGGGCGAGCATTCATTTGCCCGTGTGCATGTGCAAATCGCCGATTGCACGAGTACCAAACATGCGTGGGAAACGATTGCACGTGTAAACCTATTTGCACACCCAATTTGCTCGCGTATCAAATGCACCCTAAGATTTATTAAAAACAGCCAAACCCAAACAAAACACGGAACTTTAGAGGTTGTGATGACCTACTAAAGACAAAGACAAAACGAAACCACTACAAAGGGATACACCAACCTCTCAAGCATCCCTAGAACAAAGGATGTCCCAACGAAAAACAAAGTCTTCAAAGAAAAGACTTCTACAATCCATAAACACCTTAAACCACAAAAATATCAATCCCTTAATATTGAGAATGATCGAAGCCACGTCTTTGCTCTTGTCTTCAAACACTCTCTGATTCCTTTCTCTCTAAAGTCCAAAGGCCCCACACGATCGCAAAAGGGGTCATCCGCCATAGAATATGCCCCCTGGAAGAAAAAGCGTGGGCTTGTCAACTGAATAGGAGATTTAGAAAGGAGTCTAGCATCACCCAACTCATCCCAAACTCCAAGAAGAATGACGCCCACACCTCTTTGGCAATGTCACAATACAACAAATGGGATACAGATTTCCCACTATGCTTGCACATCGAACAGAAATCTTCAATAATGATCTCTCTTGTAATCAATCGATCCACCGTCAAGATATCCCGCGAGTCCGTCCAAACAAAGAAAACCACCTTTGAGGGAACTTTTGACCTCCATACCATAGAATCAGGATAGCTTGTACTAACCGAGCTGTCTAAAGCCTTGTAAAAGGAACAAACTGAGAACATACCATCCTTATTCCACACCCACAAGCACTTATCCTGAACCAAGGGACGAAGAAGGAAGTCGTGCAACCTGGATAATAATCTAGTAAGGGGTTCCATCTCCCAATCATTGAGATTTCTCCTAAACCCGAAGTTCCAACCCAAAGAACCCCCTGCTAGAAGTACAATCCTGAATAGACCAATTCTTTCTGAAAAAAAGAGAATAGAGCTCCATGAAATCAATAGAAAAGGAGGCTTCTCCACACCAAATATCCTCCTAGAATCTGATCCTATCCCCTGACCCTGCCTCATACCGAATGTCTACAGAAAACTCCTCAGAAATCTTCATAATCCCCCTCCACACTTCTCCATCTTTATCTTCCTCTTCTTCTTCGTCTTTTCTTCTTCCTATTTGGGCCAAATCATGGAAAAATGTGAATATCAACGTTTTACATTGGTTTTTCTGGTTTGGGCAAGCCACTACACCATGTCATATTATTTCGCTTTTATCATTGCGTTAACAACGGGACCTGAAATAAGTGGACACTACTACGTTATGCAGTAAAACAACAGTCTAGGCTGCTAAAGCGAAGCAGATTTCACTATGAAAATCAAGATTTTTTCTTGTTATTTCTTACATCTAGTTGGGACAGCAAAGAAGTAGGAATTGAAGACAGCATAGCGGGGAATGGGGAGAGGGTCAAATTATAGGAGATGATTGGTATGGGGTGGGAAAGCTATGCGAGGTATGTCCTTGCTTCTATAGTTTGACCCCGGTAAAGGGGTTGGCGGTGAATCACTTCTTTAGCAGAAGCAATAAGGATATTGTCTAGTGTCCAAGATTTAGAAGGAACTTGCTCGATTGGGAAATTGAAGAATGTGTTCCACTTCTCAAGCGTCTCAAAGAAACTCAGTCACACAGATTCGAAGACAACTGAATTTGGAAAGACGACAAAATAGAAATTTTCACAGTGCATTCATTCTATGACTGGTTTGCAGGCTTCTCGGGGGAGAGTTCTCAGCTACAACCTATTTGGGGCATCCAATTCCACCAACGGTGGAGGCTTTCGCTTAGACCGTTGTGATGGATATGATCCTGACTGTTGATAATCTTAATTGTCAGGTACTGCATTTTCTGAATCGGTGGATCATATTCAAGGAGCAAAGAGAGCGTAAGCCATCTATTCATTCATTGTAAGGTCACTAAAGAAGTGTGGAGCTTTTGCCTATCGCTTATTGGACGATGTTGGGTCTTCCCTAAAGACATTTTAGATGTCTTTTCTTGGTCTGGTGAATAGATGGGTTACGCGGCCCCCTACCAGATATATTAATACGAACAAAAGATAGAAAAATTACAAACGAGCATATTACATCCACTAGCGTCTTCGCCAATAAAATGCATAAGATCACTAGGGAAATCGTTAGGAAACAAAATAACCTCTTCTACTGACTTACAAAGTTTATCTAGAAAGTTAGCTGCCCGATTGGATTCTCTATATGCAAAATGAAAAGGTTTCTTTGAATATGTTCTTAATTGCCTCGATACCAAATAAAATATATCTGACTGCTATGGCCAAGTAACTACTTCATTTAGACATTCAGCTGCACTCGAGGAATCAGTGTGCACTTTAACTCCATGAATGTTCTTCTCTGCTGCTATAGTTAAACCCCTCTCCATGCACCATCCACTGGTAGAAGAGGTTCTCCTTGATGATTTCGGGGGAGACATCCATAACTGGCTTTATAACTCTCTAATGAATCAACTGTGTTCAAATACCATACCCCCTCATCAGGAGGTTCCCAATAATCCAATGTGGCACTTGAATAATTTAATTGATCTGAGTATCCCAAGCTTGGAACAACTCTCTAATGGAGGCGTCGTCCTCAACCTACAAATTTAAAAGAGCAAACCTCCCTACTGAATCTCTTATAAACAAGGTCTTCACAAGAGCTGTAATTTCACTAAATAAATCGTCAATTCCTCTCCGCCCAAATGTGGTAAATAGCAGCTGACCCCATATAGTAGGGGATAAAGTTTTGATGATGACTTATTTTGTTTTTAGATCACTGGTGGATATGCATGACCATTTTGGTAACACATGGAAACTTTTATTAATTTTTGAAAAGAATTTGCTAAACCAAGGATTAAAAACATAGTTTGAAGTCTTAATACTCCCCTGAAACAACTATACGAATTGAAAAAATAAAAAAATATCCATATATTAATACATGCACTAATCCACATAAATGAGAGATAAAAGCCAGAATTACACATAATGCATTTATAACATATCAGCCGATACATAAATTTAAAGTTCTATGATCTAGCAACCATTTTATTCCCTCCAAAAAATGTTTTACCTTCTAAAAGCTTTATGAGATCCGCAATTTGAAGTGGATTAGATGAGTTTTAGATCGACAAGTTAGGAGTTTGCGTTTTTGTTTCAAAAACGAGGCGAGGGGTGGATCATGTATTGATTTGTATTGCAGAAACTTAAAAATCATGCTTTAGAACCAATCCTTGTTTAAGGGATTGTGAGTGTTTTTTTGATGTAGCCATGAATACGGGAAGGAGCACCATATTATGACGCACCCAATTAGCACTAGATCACATGCATCATTATCAAAGAGGCTTAAAGATATTTACTATGTGACGGGATATTGGCACCCGCGTTTTCGCTCAGTAAACCCATCACTCATCATACCCATCCACAAAAAAAAAAAAAAACACAGAAGAAGAAAACCAGAGAAGAAAAATCAGAGAAGAAGAAGGAGAAGAAGAAAAAGAAGAAGAAGAGGAGGCCGCCGGCTGTCGCCACCCAGGCTCACCCCCCTTTCTCTCTCCCTCTCTTGCTCTCCCTCTCCCTCTCTCTCACTGGTTTTGGGCTGCCTCGGCAGCCCCCGAGGCCGAGTGTGGCATGCAACACTCGGCAACCTGGTCGAGTGTGGCATGCCACACTCGGCAGCCCAAGGGAAGCCCGAGGTCGAGTGTGGCATGCCAAACTCGGCCTCGGGGGCTGCCTCGCAGCTCGAACCAGAGAGAGAGAGAGAGGACGCACCTGCGGTATTGATGGCGGCCTCCTCCTCCTCCTTGTTCTTCTTCTTCTCATTTTTCTGTTTTTTTTTTTTAGTTGGGAGAGAGAGAGAGAGAGAGAGAGAGAGAGAGACATACCTGCGGCGGCGTCCTCTTCTTTTTCTTCTTCTTCTCCGCATTTTTTTTTGGGTTATTTATTTATTTTTTATGGGTGTGATGAGTGAAAAAGGAGGGAGGGGGATTTTTGGGTTTATTGAGCGAAAACGCGGGTGCCAATATCCCGTCCCATTTACTAATTTATGGTAAATCATTTTTCTACTATTTATGGTAAATTTCATTATACTATTTTATAGTAAACTCTTTAACTTTGCTATATTTAGTAAATTATGTTTTACTGTATTTGGATTCGGTGCAAGAGGTTCATGAAGATAATTGAAGGAGTTTTAGTAATTTTAATAAGTCTATGAAAGTGTTTATTTTTATTAGTTGTTTTGTAGTAGGATTTTTATTTAAAAAGAGAATTTAATGAGAATAGGGAAAGTTTTCAAAGTGAAGTCCTAGGTCATTTAGGAGAGTTTCTAATTTCTTTTCTAGGTAGATTTAAAATAGAATCAAGGAAAGAACAAGGTTGTTGTCCAGCAATCTATAGATTACCATGTGCTCCAATTTTATAGAGAGTTGAATAATATGTTTTGAAATTATTTTGTTTGCTATGAAAGCTACTCTGCAAGGAGTGATTCTTTGCTTGGTTGGTGCTAAAATTAACCCTGGGTGGTGTTGATTCGATCATAAAAGACTAAAGATTGATGTCGATTCCAATCCTTCATATATTCAGTTGCAATGGAGATTTAGGGTTAGGGTTTCAAAGGTAGAGAAGAGAGAAGAAGAGAAAAGGATGTCATGTGCTTAGGTCACATGACTCCAGAATTTCTTATTTATATGGAGAGAATATTACAAAGACAAGTATATCCCTCACACCAAAGGGTATTTATAGAACTACCCTTTTTACATGGAAATATGTCTAAAATACATATATGATAACACTCCCCTCAAGTTGGTGCTAGATATCTCTTGTGCCCAACTTGCATAGACACCGGTGGAGTTGCCAACTCGAAACTCCCTCAGTGAAAACATGGGCAACTTGTTCATTCTTCACAAAATGAGTACACACTTCCCCAGATACAATCTTTTCCCTGATGAAGTGGCAGTCCACTTCAATCTGCTTGGCCCGATCATGCTGAATTGGATTGTGAGCAATGCTGATGGCGGCTTTCTTGTCACAGTACAAGCTCATAGACCCTGAGGTAGGGAAGCCTAGTTCAACAACCAACATCTTAAACCAGAGCATCTCACATAGGCCATGGGCCATTGCCTTAAACTCTGCCTCTGCACTGGATCTAGCAACTACAGGTTGCTTCTTGCTTTGCCAAGTAACCAGGTTGCCCCAACAAAGGTGCAATACCCTAAGGTAGATCTCCTGTCATCCTTGGCGCCTGCCCAATATGCATTAGTATATGACTCCACTCTCATATGGCCATTCTTTTCGAAAAGAAGGCCTCGACTAGGAGCTGACTTCAGGTACCTCAGGATCCTGCGTGCTGCCTTTAAGTGAGTGTCTCTGGGTGAGTGCTTGTACTGACTGATGACACTCACTGCATAGGCAATGTCTAGTCTAGTCAGTGAGAGATAGATCAATCTCCCAACTAGCCTCTGGAAGTTCCGTACATCTCGTAGTAGCTCACCACTGGCATCTGCTAACTGGTGATTCTGCTCTAGGAGTTTCCACTAGCTTGGCTCCCAATTTGCCCAATTTCCTTAGCAGGTCTAAGACATACTTCCTTTGAGAGATGATCTCTCGGATGGATCTTGCAACTTCTATACCTAGGAAGTACTTGTGTGGTCCCAAATCCTTGGTTTCAAACTCCCCAGCTAGATGACTCTTCAGCTTCGCCACCTCTTCTGCGTCATTCCCTGTAAGAATGATATCATCAACATAGACGATGAGGGCATTGGTGCTCTTCCCTTGGTGTTTCACAAATAGGGTGTGATTGGCTTGATTTGGAGTGTAACCCAACTTCTTCACTGCTAGGGTGAACCTCTCGAACCATGCTCTCGGAGATTGCCTAAGCCCATAGAGAGCTTTTCTCAGTCGACACACCTTACTACTATCCCTTGGTGGGATGAATCCAAGAGGAGGCACCATGTATACTACTTCATGCAGGTTGCCATGAAGACATTCATTCTTCACATCCAGCTGATGCAAAGGCCATGCTTGGTTGGCTGCCAAGGACAACAACGCCCTAGTGGAGTTCATCTTTGCTACAGGTGTAAAGGTCTCCACATAGTCAATCCCATAGGTCTAAGTCTACCCCTTGGCTACCAATCTGGCTTTGTACTTCTTGATTGACCCGTTTGCCTTGTACTTCACTGTGAACACCCTTCTGCACCCAATAGGCTTCTTGCCTTTTGGTAAGTCCACCATCTCTCATGTTCTATTCTTGTCCAAGTAGCTTTCCATCTAGGATGCGCCAACCCTTCTGCCACAGAAGAGGGAATAGGAATGGTAGACACGGATGTGATAAACGTCTTGTATGAGGGGGACAAAGCATCATATGAAACAAAGTTGTTCAAGGGATGCTGAGTACAACTCCTGGTGCCCTTTCTAAAAGCAATGGGAAGATCAAAAGCAATGGCATCAGTGGAAGAAGGAATAATAAGTATAGAGAGGGAAGAAGTATTACTTGGATCCAAGGATGGTACCACTGGTACTGGATCAGCCGTGGCTTTCCCCTTTCTGCTATAGACTTTGAGCTCATTCTGAGCTCCAGGATGACTATAACTCACACTAGTAGGTTGAGTAGGCTGAGACATCTCAAACACTAAAGGAGGAGATAAAGATACAGCAGGAAGATGGACATTCCACCTCCCTTCACTACTGCTCTCCCCCTGAAAAGAGGTGTGGGAGAAAAAGGGTTGTTCCTCACAGAAGGTGACATCTAGGGCTGGCAATGGATCGGATTAAACCCGAGATTTGATCCGGAAAAACCAGGTACGGAACCTTGTTTTTACTTATCGGATCGGTTCCGGATCGAAGATTGTTGATCCGATCTGTTATCGGATCGGTATTGGATCAACCCTGTTCCGATCCGATACTGACCCAGTATAGTATATATATTAAAAACTTTTCTTTAATTGTAGTTTAGGGTAAAATCCACCCATCTCGACCCTCCTCTTCTCTCCCCCCCTTTCTCCTTTGCAACTCCAAGCCCTAAAACCTAAAGTCTAAAAACCCTAGAAATAAAAAAACCTTGCCCTTTCTCTCTCTTAAAGGAAACCTAAAAAGTCTCTCTCATTTGACATCGTACAAAAACCTAGAAAGCCCTAGATTTATTCTCTTTGGTGGCTTCTTCTTTTCTAATTCCAGTGGCTTTGGAGGCGCCATCGATAGAGTTAGGCATGGAGGAGGATCGACTTTCGAAGCTGCTAGTTGAGGTCGAGGTTCCTTCGTTGATTGCAGACATTGAGCAAAGAGAGGTGTAGAACTAGGGTGGAGGTTGAAGAAAATGGTGATGTGGTGATTGGGAGAGGTTATCACATGTTGATATCCGTTTTGGGTTGCAAAAGATATGGTGGAGCGCATCTTTGGGAGTTCTCTTTGCTGTGATTAATGTATGGTTCTTCCCTTTCTTGATTTGAATTTGATATAATGCCTTAGATTTTCTATCTTTTTAATTGGAGATTACAGAGGGGTAAAATCAAGATAGTTCATCTGTCTAGAGTTTGAACTGTTGACATGGAAAACCAAGTGATCGAGAAATATGGCATTGGGAGAGACGATGTTGTGGACCGATTGGATCGGATCGGACCCGGAACCGATCTAATCATATCGGATTGGTTTCGGAACTAACTTTTATTGATCCGATCGGGTCCGGATCGATTGGATTTCTTATCGGATCGGTACCAGATCAGTACCAATCCGACTTGAACCTGATCCATTGCCAGTCCTAGTGACATCCATAGACACACACTTCTTCCCAGATGAAGGATGGTAACCTTATACCCTTTATGGATAGAAGAGTAACCAAGAAAGACACACTTAAGAGCCTTGGGATCCAGTTTGGTACGATGGGGACCCAGAACGTGTACATAGCATATACACCCATGTATACGAGGAGGAATAGCGAACAAAGACAAGCTAGGCACAAAAACCTAAAAGGAAGACTTAAAGTTGAGCACACGAGAGGGAATCCTGTTAGTCAGGGAAGCCGTAGTCAAAACAACATTAGACCAATAAGATGTGGGGACATTGGAGCCGATTAAAAGAGAACGTGCTACCTTAGTCAGATGGCACATTTTCCTTTCAGCTACGTCATTCTGCTGAGGGGTGTGGTTGTAGGAATTTTGGCGGCAAACCCATGTTCTAAAAAATACTGTTGGAGACCTCCAAACATATACTCTCCACCTTGGTCAGAACGAATGACCTTGATGGAGGCACCATACCGGGTTTGGATCATCTTATAAAAACCTTTTAAGATGGAATGAACCTCATCTTTGGTTTTCATCGGATATACCCATTTACACTTAATATAATCATCAACAAAAGTAACAAAATAGCGGAAGCCAAAGATAGAGGTAACAGGGGCAGGACCTCACACATCAGAATGCACAAAATATCAAAAGAAATAGAAGTTCTATTACCTCCGGAGGGATAAGTAGATCGACAATGTTTGGAGAGCTCGCATGTCTCACAGTACTAGTCAGAAATGAAAACAAAAACAATAAAGCAGGAAATAAGAGTTTCAAGTACTGAAAAGAGACATGTCCCAGACGGGCATGCCAACATAACACAGATGCTAGACTACTACTACTGATTGAGACTACAATGCCTTGGCTCGGAAGATCTTGGGCTGTCAACGGATACTATTCGGATCGAATATAAGCATATCCGAATCCGAAAAAATATTCGATATTCGAATCCAATTCGATATCCGAATCCGATTCAATATCCAATGGATATCCTAAATCAATATTCGAATTCGAATCCGATCCGAAAATTGGATATATATAATACATTATTGTATTTACATAATAATAAATATATAGGTAAAATAATTATAAATATTATATAATATGTAATCAATATTATTTAATATGATAACTATTATATATAATAAATACAATTTATAAATATTAAATATAATTATGAATTAATATATTGGATCGAATATTATCAAATCAAATACATCAATATTCGTATCCGAAAACTATTCGAATATTAAAAATATATCCGAATCCGAATTCGATATCCGAAATTTTCGGATAATATCCAATTTTTCGAATACGGATTCGAATTTTTGACTACCCATTGACAACCCTAGGAAGATCGTCCATCTAGAAGGTAGAAGCCGTTAGCCTCACGTCCAGTGCCAATCGTCATCCTTATCTCTAGGTCCTGAAAGACACAGTACGAAGGAAAGAAAGTCACATTGCAATTCAAGGTTCTAGTAAGGGCAATAATAGGTGAATCCGGTCATGTGCTCCGAAGCACCTAAATCAATGATGTAGGTGGGACTTGATGGAGTGGACACATGATGGGCAGGTCTAATGGTACCTGACTGGGCAAATGAGGTAGTTGATGTGGCAGATGCCAGCTGTGATAATAAATGCTGGATACCGGCAAGCTCAGAGGCCACCAAAGGGCCATGAGAAGGCATGACAGAAGAACTCTGCTGTGGCTGGCCCAGGGTAGGAAAAGAAGAATCTAGACTGGCAAAATGAGCACCTGAAAACCCCGGTTGGCTGGAGCGAGAAGAAGAGGTCTGAGGACGACCATGTAAGGTCCTGCATTTCGCCCGCACATGTCAAAGACAACCACAATAGTCATACTTGGGCCGGGTTTTCCCTGCTGGAGAAACAGAGGACTGAGGAGAGGCGGTGGACTAAAACTACTGGGGCGGAGAAGGCCCACTCTTTGAAACTGTTGGGGCTGAGAAGCGGAAGCAAACGCAGATCGATCAGTAGATGAGGTGACAAGTGATGATCGCTCTAGAACAGGAGTCTCATCCTGAAGAGATAGGCGCCGACTCTCCTCACCTTGCACATAGGAATACACCTCACTAAGGGAAGGAAGAGGCATCTGGCTGCTGAGGATCTGAATCCGGGCTAACTCAAAGGAAGGATTGAGCCCTGAAAGGAACTCAAATATCCTGCCATGTTCTACATGCTTCTGATACTTGACAACTTCCTTTGGGGTAGGAGGATGGTAGGAATAGTAGTAATCAATCTCGTCCCACATACTCTGGATAGTCGCAAAGTATTCAGAAAGGGACTTATCACCCCGACGGAGACGAGAAATACTTTGCTTCAACTAGTAAGCCTTACCAGTGTTTTGCTGCTGGGAATATGTCTTCTTTGTAGTTTCCCAAACATCTTGGGCTGTACGCATGAAGAGGAAACCCTGATTGATGTGAGGCTCCATAGAATTGAGAAGCCAAGACTGGACTGTGAGGTTCTCGGTTTCTCATTTCGCAAACATAGGATCATCCTCAGGAGGTTCAATTGCACGCCCTATGTAATGTCCCATCTTCCCACGACCTCCAATAAACAATCGGGCAGCCCTAGCCCATTCCAAATAGTTCTTCCCATCGAGCTTCACGAAGGTAATCTGCAACCCGGGGTTCTCAGAGACCAAATGATGCACCATAGGCCCTCCAACACCTCTGGAGGTGACTTCCGGGGTAGGTTTTGGAGTAGTCATGGCTAATTAAGGCGATGGAGAACCAAGGAAACACACACACAGGCTGGAGGGTGAAATAGGCACATATAGAGTCCACATCAACACAAAATAGCCCTGAATAGAGCTATACCATGGCCAAGAAGGAGTATAGAGGTGATGTCTTCACCAACAACACATGATTTAGCACCAAGGATATCAAAAGAGACCATACTAAGGTTTGTGCAGTGATTGGAGAGGTGCTGGTGGTTGCAACAGCCCAATAAACCCCAAAAGAGGAGATATCTCTTCACCTATCGCTCAATCGGCCATGGAATGGGGCATGATTGGATCTAATGGATTCCTATAATTGTAGGGAACCAAAAACACACAACAAAGCAAGGCAAGAAGCTCCAAAAAATCGGAAGAACCGATAGAGAGAAAACTAAGTTTTTTTGAATATTCGGGTAGAACAGCAAAAACACCATGATAGAAGCTCCAAAGAATCTCAAAAAATCACCATAAATCCTATAAAATCGAGATCTACCAGACGAGAAGGTTTTGAGAGACCTCGAGATGCACGTCCGTACGGTCGATGATGTCATCCGTACGATATAATGACATCAAGTCACCTGCACTCCTCCGACTGTAGATCTTGATACTAGGCTTTGATACCAAATTGCAATGTACATTTAGGGTTAGGTTTAGGTTTAGGTTTAGGTTAGGGTTTCAAAGGTAGAGGAGAGAGAAGAGAGAGAAGAGAGAAGGATGTCATGTGCTTAGGTCACATGACTCCATAATTTTTTATTTATATGGAGAGAACATTACAAAGACAAGTATACCCCTCACACCAAGGGGTATTTACAGAACTACCCTTTTTACATGGAAATACGTCTAAAATATGTATATGATAACATCTTCCATTCCCTTTTCTCTCTTTCTTTATTCTTTTTGTTAGTTTCTTCCCTTGTTTTGAGACCTGAGTAACCCCATTTCCAGCCCTTCTAGAGATTAGTCCAAAAACTCTAATTTGTTTTCCCTTTATTTAAACCCATTTGACTCATCCTAAACCCTGCTGCCCAGAATTTTCGACCACCACCATATTTGAGGTCTGGTTCCATCTTTTCAGGACTTCAAAACCCTTCTAACCCCTGTCCCACTTCTTAGACATCAACTCCAAATTGTTCTCTACCCTAAAACTTAATAATAGAAGTCCTACAATTCACAAAGAAAAAACAATACCCTACTGGACTGTTATCAGTTCTAAACTTCAGAGCTTCAGCGTTACTGTCCAGCATCAATTGTGCTTGACTTCGGAGTTATCCCTCTATAGGGCATCATAGTTCTTTAATAAATGTTTCTCAATTTGATAAAAACGTGAATCTGAATAAGTTGACACCAACATGTAGTCATCTCACACTTGACGTGCTTTTTGAGTTAAGTTTTGTATTTTGGTATGTGTAAAACCCTGACATCTGATATATCTTTCTGCTATTCTTTTGTCATTCTTTTATAACATTTAAAATTTTCTATAATCTAATATACCATTATGCGTAAAACATAAGATAATGCTATATTATACCTCTAAAGGTTTGTTGGTGTTGTGGGCTTTCTGGGGATGTCATTGTATTTATGCTGTTTAGTTTATTATCACTCTTGTCATGCTCTTTGTTTAGTATGTTTTGTTTTCTGTGCATAATCGGTTTCAGTTTCAATAACTGACAATTGTTTAACTCTTTGTACTGGCACGTAGGTTCAGAGTGACTACCATGAGGTTGTTGCTGATTTGGTGCAGACAAGCTTTCTTTTTTCCATTCCCATGGATGGACCCATGTCCTTTTCCACCCCCCATGTTTCTGTGCAATGGGCTCTTCGATTTGAATTCTTTACCACGCCGAAGAATGTGGACTGGACTAGGTATTAATGTAACATAGATAGTTATTAATCTTTTTGAAGGTAACATTGATAGTTATTGACAATTATATATGATTTTTTGTGATAAGTTATTAATAACTTAACAAAACAAATATATAGTCACTCTAATAGTCTTTAATGTCTGTTATTTTCTGATAATACTAACTATAATTTTTATAATAAAATGTCACCGTTTCGGAAAGGAAAAGATAATAACTGTATGTTGTCCACTTCACTTAAGGATAATGTGTTGCAATGTTGGATGTTAGACAAGGCAAATGAAAGATCCACATTTTCATGTAAGAATGTGTGCGCGTCACTGGGCGTATCCTGGTTTAAATAAATTTTAATGAACTTCGTCAATTAGACGGCATTCATAGTTATGACCTTGTGGTGGCTAGTTTGATTCCAGCTTACCTGGCTAGACAGTAATGATAATTGTAACAAGAATAACAGTAACTACATGAACAATTGTATATGGATAAATAAAACTATTTTTTTTTGGAGACTTTAACTGTTGGTCTGCTTAAAGAACAGGTAAATCCAGTTTCCTGCATGTTAATTGAGCTGGAGACCACATGCTAGTTAGTTGTCAGAAGTGCAGTATGAGAAACATCCTTATCTCACTTGACTTTTTTGTGAAACCTGGAGGTAATACCTGTCCACAAATGGGTGGAGAAGGTACTAGAAACCAAAGTGAAGTCATTTGTAAATGGGGCTATTTATTCATTGTTATGTACTCTTGTGGACACTTATGGTTGATTTGTGTACTCGTATCACACACATTATCATATACTAGCCTTTCATTTTTGGGAGGCAAATGGCTTAGTGGGTGAAGACATTTTTTGAACCCAGGCCTGTGGTATCAACACACACAGACTTCACCAATTAACAAGCTAGCATCTTCTCCCATGAGTGCCTGTATTGCATACACTATTATGTACTAACCTTGATACAGAAACAGTTCTTGGAATCACGGTGTTACTCAATGAGGAAATATTCTCCCATGGCAGTGCACTGTGCAAATTTTTCAAGAAACCCCAGTATTTGTCTCAACTGTATTTTGGAGACTATTTACTGGGTCCTTTAGCGTATATGCATTAGGAAGTTTCTCGTCGACTTACCCGTAGGCAATAATTTAGATTGAGCAATAAAGCACATCCCTTTTTCTGATTTGTCTAGAGTCTCTCACATTCATTGGAAGCTAAGTTTTTTTAATCAGTAATAAGTTTAGTTTTCAGCTGATAAACTTACAATTTTGGACTGCTGGAACTCACTGTGACTTGGCATGGCATGCCTCATTCATAATTGGTTGTAGGCCCTGTTCACTATTTGTACTTGTTTGATTCTTTCAATATCAGTTGATGAGAAGTAAAGAACGAAAGGATGCACACATTATTACTTCATTTTTGAAAATAAATTTCTAAAGTACATTTTAGATACCTCTTCACAGTGGGATAGCCATATCTTGATTTTTTGAGTTATTTGCTAAATTGTATTTGTATCATATCAGTACCTATAGTCTCATATCACTAGATCAGTCTGTATCTGTATATGCAAACCCTGTGATTGTGTTTGTCCACTTAATATCTAGAGTTGACCATTTGTACTGTCTTTCCTAACAATCTCTGCATCTGATTCTTGCTCCAATGCCAGATACGACCATCCTCTTCTTATACAGGGAAGAGATAAAGGGGAATGGGTCCTTCCAATAACAGTGCATGCACCTCCGCCACGGACTCAGACTGCTCACACAAGAAATGAGAGGCCCTCGTCTCTGGGTCCCTTGTGGGTTCGTAATTGAAGGTCAGTAAAAGCTGATTCAACCCACAAAGTCCACATATTCTCTTCTTCCTGAGCTTATTTTCTTTGTACATCCTTGCCTGATATTTTAAATGTTTGATGTCGCAAATTTGTTTCATGTAATGAATTTTTGTTTTTGAAAATGGACAAAATGTTAACCTAGTTAGATATAAAGTCTAGTATCTAGAGCAATAGTGTTATTACACTTTGGAAAAACCTCAAAAGAACTGAGGAAAAACCTCGATTTTAGTAATCATAACCAATTAGTATAATTATTTTTCTTTATGTAATCAAGTTGCTTCCTTTCTGTTATTTCTTTTTCTTTTGTATGATTTATGAAGTATTTTTATGACTGTCATAGCCATACTTCCACTGTAGTAATAATTCATGAAACTGTAGTCTTACCTTTCATGGAAAACTTTTTTGCAAACTTATGGTCTCTGCTTGCTTCCCGTCATAACCCTGTCAGTATACTATTTCATTGTCTAATCCTAATTTTCTTCTCCTGTTTCCCTCTACTGCTCCCTGAATAATCAAGTGATTTCTAAGAAGTCTCAAATTTACAGAGGAAACTGCAGAAACCTCACCTTTGCCTGTGTACTTTGCATATAAAATTTGAAATCTGTTTGATACAATACTGTTGGTTACTTCATCACCACTAAAATTTCTAGAAAAAATCTTGAATTTTTTTTGCAGAAACATAAATTTGTTAGCTAATGGTACTGTGTTCTCGCGCACGTGTTGTGTTGGCCCGACAACTCGTTAGTATACATAGTTGTTTCGCCTTTCCTCAACAGGTCAATCTTTCAGGGTAAATGGTTGTTCAATATGGTATCAGAGCCTTAAGGCCTGGGACGTCGCGGGTTCAAGTCTCCAGCGGAGTGTATTCCCGCTGAGGGGGGCATGTTAGTGAATGGTGTGTTCTCGGGCATGTGTTGTGTTGGTCCGACAACTCGATAGTATACATAGTTGTTTTGCCTTTCCCCAACAGGTCAATCTTTTGGGGTAAATGGTTTTTTAATAGAATTGATTCTTAGGACTGAAATTTCCTTGTGAAAGTCTTGATCTGTTGAGAATTAGAGCAAGTAACAGTATTTTTCTTCTCTTTCCGAAGATTCTTGACTTCTTGCCAAGTTAGTGATGCTTTGAGGTTTGAACTTCCTTCTCCTAAAGGCCTTCTGCATTGAAGGTGGAGCTCTCTTGTCGATCTCATATTTCCTTTACGTTCTGATTAAGAACAATGTTTCTATGATGAGAAGGTTCAGGCAACATAAAAAAAATTGACGAGGAAATCATCACTAGAAGATCTCGATTTTAAGGTGATGTTTTCTGGAGTCCCTAGCTGAAGATGCAAAATCCTGAGCAATCTTTTAGCAGGTGTCTGGTCTCAGCAGTCCTCTCCACTTTCTAATCAAGCTCCTGTATAATGACGATTAGCCTCAATATGAAACAACCTGTTTGAAGACTTACACCTGTTTTGTCATTCTTTGGTTCCTATATTGTTTTAATCGATACATTATGAAATCACGTTGTCATTGCATTATCTCATTATGTCAAACAGATATTACATATTTTCCCGAGTTTCTACTTTCTACTTGAATTGTAATAGGATTTTATATTATTTTCCACAAGTGCAAATATAACAATAGCATTATAACCCAAGTAACTATGCAGGTTGGTATACAAGTTGAATGTAGCTCACTCATTAAAGACCAGTTGAGGAAATAAGTACAAATATAACCCTGCTAACCAACTCATAATTACTCAAATGGTTATGCAAGTGGAAGTTAATTTTCCACATTATCTAAAGATCACTTGATGACACAAATACAGTTATGGACCAACCAGCCCAAGTAACTGTTATATTTTGATTGTGGTTCATCGGCAAATGAAGAATTTTTTTTTTGATAAGTAAGATTTCTTTTTATCGACGAGCGATCATCATCTATGCCTTATCCCAACTATCTGGGGTCGGAAACATAAATCCCATTTCACGATACGACTCTATTCAGAGGTATTTCTTATGTCAAGGTGTATGTCTTCAAATATTTTCTTATTACCTGACTCCATGTCATTTCCGGCCTTCCTCTCTCCCTTTTATGACCTTCAACTTGCACCAAAGCACTCCTCACTAGTGTCATTGTTGTCCTTTGTTGTACATGTCCAACCATCTCAATCTAATTTTCCTTATTTTATCTCCTATTGAGCTATTCGTAGATTTCCTTGAATGTTCATTGATTTTTCCGCGCATCCATCTCAACATCCTCATTTTTGCTATACTCGTCCTACGAACAATTGTTTCATGATTGGCAACATTCAGCTCCTTAAAGCATAGTTGGTCTTATTGCTATCTTTAGTATGATAGGTACACATTGATAACATAATACTCTAGAAACACGTCTCCACTTTAGCCACCTAACATTAATTCTATAAGTCACATAACAATTTATTCATCTATGTGGATAATTGAACCTAAATAATGAAATTGGTCGCTTTTGCGGTATTTATATCTTGTCAATCTTAACTAACGTCTCATCCCTATGCGTGATGCGTGATTTTCGCCCTTTAGCCTTGTCACTAGTACCTATAAGATCATATCCAAAGTGTTGGCCGCTAGGATGGAAGTTCTAGGCTCGATTATATCCCCGTTTCAAGGTGCTTTTGTGAAGGGTAGGCAAATTTTGGATGGGGTTTTGATTGCAAATGAATGTATTGATTCCAGAGTTAAGGAGGGAAAGGAGGGCATTCTGTGCAAGGTCGATATGGAGAAAGCCTACGATCATGTCTGTAGGAATTTTCTAGATCACATGCTTTGTAAGATGGGTTTTGGGGAGAGAGAGAGGCAGTGGATCAAGGTGTGTATTTCTTCAACTTCTTTCTCTATCTTAGTAAGTGGCTCTTCTACGGTTTTTTTTTACTAGTTCGAGGGGGATCCCTTATCTCCATTTTAATTGTGGTGGTAGTTGAAGCTCTTGGTAAAATGGTCAGCAAAGCTGTCAAAGGAGGCTTTGTCGAGGGCTTCGGTGGAGGTAACTTGGGTCCCATAATAATCTCCAATTTGCAGATGAGACAATTTTTTTATTTTTTTTTATGCTTCCTTTAGTCAGCTTAGATACCTTAGATGTATTCTGAGGTGTGTCAAGGCGGTTTCGGGCCTTTGGGTTAATCTCTCCAAGAGTGTGGTGTATGGTGTGGGTGATGTCCCAACTTTGAGGGATCTGACGACTAGCTTGAGAGGCAGGGATCTGCATACTACTTATCTCGAGCTCCCTTTGGGAGCTAGGTACAAGTATAAATCCAATTGGAACCCTGTTTTGGAGAGATTCGGGTGGATATTAGTTAGGTGGAAGAGGAAGTGTCTCTCGAAGGGTGGCAAGATTACTCTAATCAAGAATACCCTTTCTAGCCTTCCCATTCACTTTTTCTCTTTGTTTTCCATCCCGACCATTGTTGCTCATGGTATGGAAAAGCTTCTGAGGGATTTCTTATGGATTGGAAAGGGGGACACTAATAAGTTTCATCTTGTGGATTGGGGGAAGATTTGCAGGCCTAAAGAGGCTGGAGGCCTAGGTTTTCAACACCTTCAAAACATGAACGTGGCGCTCCTAGGGAAGTGATCGTGGATATTTGGGGAGGAGGAACAGAGTTTGTGGCATTTTGTGATTGGTTGTAAATTTGGTTATTCGCATTCTAGGTGGGATACCAACCCAATTCTTTCATTTTATGGCGTTAGTATGTGAAGAGGCATTGTTAGCACCCGTGAGAGATTTAGAAGGGGTCTTCTCTTTAGGGTGGGGAGGCGAGACAAGGTCTAGTTTTGCAAGGATCCATGGTGTGGGGATGAACCGCTTCAATCTGTGTTCCCTTCATTGTATAACTTTATCGGATCACCAGGGAGCTTTGGTTCTCAATACTGCGTAGAAAGGAGAGAGGGCTTTGTTTTTTGGGATTTCGATTTTCGTCGAAACTTCAACAATTGGGAGTTGGATATTCTTGTCGGTCTCCTTCGGGTTGGTGGGAATCCTGTTCTAGACACGGAGCCGGATAGGAGAATTAGGAGGTGGGATCCTGAAGGCATGTTTTTAGTGAGTTCTTTTTATGCGCATTGCTCTATGGTGGGTCAGAGGTGTATTTTAGCATCTTTAGTTTGGGAGGGCCCCGTTCCATTGAAAGTGAAGTTCTTTGTCTGGACAGCTATTTAAGACAAAATTTTGACAGTGGACCATTTGAATAGTAGGGGGATGATGTTGCCGAACAGGTGTGTTTTGTGTAAGTCTAGTTCCGAATCAGTAGATCATTTGCTGATTCATTATCGTTTTACCTTTGAGGTGTGGCAGATCTTATTCTCTTTGTTCAACATTCTTTTTGTGGTCCTTGAACATGTCATTGATATGTTTCAAGGCTGCTCGATGGTTGTCCTTGGAGGAAATGGTCGTTTCCTTTAGCGAATTCTCCCATTCGCTATGTTGTGGGCTGTTTGGAAGGACGGGAACTTGCACATTTTTTAGGGGAAAGAAATAATTGTTCTTGAGATGGTCAAGAAAGTTAAATCTTTGGTTTTCTTTGTCCCTGGAGTTTAAAGGCTGCTTTTTTTATTCTTTTGTATTTAGATGGTAAGATCTGATGGGGATTCTACTCTTGTTTAATGAGTGGGGTTTGCCTCAGTTTTTGTTTTTAGAGGGGTTTTCCCCTTTTTAATGATACATATTGGAAAAAAAATCTAGATTGTATTTGAGTATCAAATCAGATCGCAATGACCTAAAATTGAGTTTATTTGATCGATAAGCTTGTTAAATTTGGTTTAAAGAAAATAAAGCGACAAATTATTATTTAAAATAACAAGTTGTAAAAGGTTTTATCAATATACATTTCATTGAATTAATATATCTCATCAATTATACGTAAGCAATAATTTCACACACACACACACAACATTAAATGTAAATGTATTTCATTAATATATCAGATCGGGCCATTATCGAATCGAGTCAACGTAGATATGGAGCCTTTCTCATAACTTATCAGATCATGATTCCCAAATCCAGACCTGATGTTATCGGATCGAATCAGATCGGATCATTGGGGCCTCGATCAATTGACAGGCCTACCCCCAGGCATTGGTGTCTTGATCAGATTCCCTTTCTAAGGGTTAAAACATGCCTTTCATGATCAGTCCTTGATTTTCTAATTGAACCATTAGTGGAAGGAAAGTATAGGTTTAGCATAAAATTGCACACCGCTCAATTAGCTTTCCTGATGTTATTTATTAAACACACCCCTTAAATCAGCTCAATTTCCTCAAACTTGGTTTTACATTATTGGGTTTTTCCTGTTTCTTCTTTTATGTGATTATTTTTTCATTTTTAGATTTCTTTGATTTGAAAGTAGCATTCAGATTTATGCGTAAAATAACTCTATTAGTTGTAACTAAATATTTGTCTTTTGAATTTATATCCATAGAAATAAATGTTTCTATGCGATTGCTTCCAACACTAGCGCATGATAAAAGATCCAATCTCCTATAACGTTCTAATCTCACATGAAATAAAGATGGAAAGCTTTCATCCTATAAAATATTCAAAATCTTGAATTTCTTTGATTCTTTCCTTCTAAATGTCCCAGCTCATGGCGTAAGGAAGAATTCGTTAAAGGAATTTACCCATGTATGCCCCAGCATTGTTAAAACTTCAAAGTCTCGTTCAAGGAAAGTATCAAGACAATACATTGGGGCATGTATATCATCATACCAGAACCCCAATGTAAGTAATATAAACTAAGGTTTAAAATTCAGTCTTGAGGAAGTTGGAGGAACGACCTGAATGGAATGAGATATTAAAGAAAAAAAAAGAGACAAGTCTTGATACTCAAAGATACGAAATGCATTACATGAAATTGATTTTTAATGTAGCTAGAAATATGTTCATTTATCATATATATGTGTTATAAAAGACATGTACTAGAAAAACAAGGTTTAAATTGCTAAATTACAGTTCTGGAACAAGACGATGGATACCCCAATGTGTCATCTCAATACCTTCCCAGACATTTCGACCAAGACGGAACAATACATTGAACCATGAATCAAAACTATTTTTATCTTATGACTTTTATATAAAAGATAAACAACATTTTTATAGCTTAATTAAGCATTACAAATCAGTTAGCTTAATGTATAGTCATAAGATTGTACATTATTTTTCTCCGAATGTTTTGTTTCGTCTTGGCCAAGATTGGCTAGTTCTGTCAACTTACTGAGACGCAGAATGAGACCTAGATTATAAACCTTGCCAGAAAGGAGCATTTACCCATTTTTCAAGAAACCCGACCACTTTTGGAGGAACACTAATTCAATGCTTAGTAGGTGAGAAAAGACCTCCAAACATCCATGACTATCAGCAATGGAGTGATAGATGATCAACATTGAGATCATCAATCTTGAGAATCTTAAGGAGAGTATTAATGCCATAACCCTAAGCGGTACCTGATTACGACCTTTAAAACTGGTGATTTCAATCAAGCTGAATAAA
This sequence comes from Euptelea pleiosperma, assembly GCA_035048495.1. Classification (NCBI taxonomy): domain Eukaryota; kingdom Viridiplantae; phylum Streptophyta; class Magnoliopsida; order Ranunculales; family Eupteleaceae; genus Euptelea; species Euptelea pleiosperma. The sequence goes on along the minus strand of CM068542.1, from coordinate 29,513,305 downwards.
AGGAGCTTTAAAGGGAAAAAAGCCCCTTTGTTACTGAAATCCTATATACGAGTATCCTCCCAGTTGAGCAGAATTTACATCTCGGGTCTGTTAAAGGACATTTATGACATCCCCCATTTCGTGGTCTATAGGATCTTTGCGGAATGTCAGATTCCGAAGCACTCCTTGATTTGTTGTTTCGAATCATTCATTCAGCAACACCTCATCATTTTGAAGTGGGTTTTTATGTTGGGAATTGCTCAAAAAGTAAAGATCCAATCACCAATGTGAAATTAACAGTTATAGCTGTACTAAATCATGTGTAGACATGTACAATACTGACGCAAGTGGAAGATAATTACTCTAGAAACTGACTTTTTATGTAATAGCTACAACTATAGCCCTGCTAATACAAGTGTTTATGCTATTTGTGCAACAGGTTGCAGGCAGCTGTATTGACTAAAGATTACATAAGGACTTGAGTGCAACTCCAATGGCACGGAGAACCTTTCCGATTAAATTACTGTATCAGCTTGGCTGTGGTGGCTGGTCAATTTTCGTTGGTCTTGGGGGTGACTGGAATGCATGACGATGTAACGAAGGTGTGCGTTCTCAGTTATTGTGGACTTTCCCTAATGATTTTGTTGCAGTCCCTAATCTGTTGAAGTGGAAGCTGCTTTTGCTGGGTGTGTCATCGATAAGTGCCATAGCGACATGTCACACTGATGTGGAACACCGATGGGAGGAAGGCATCAGCTTCTTTAGCAGTGACACTTTCTGGGTTGTGGAGCACGAGTGTGCTTTTATGAGCATCAACAGACTTGTGCCTAAGCGATTTCCCATTTATACTTAATTTTGTTTCACATTTTTTGTTAGTTGCCATCCTCTTCTTTCTTCCTGAAGAATTCATAATGGAGCAAGTTGCGATTACTATATGACGGGTTTCAAGTGCACCAAGAGTCAGAATATTGGCCTTATTTAGTTTCAACCACACTCATTTCCTGGACTTTAGAAGTCTGTAAGTGTAGCTATTCTGAGAGAAATGATCACTGTTTTGGTGCAACTGAATCTTGTGTAATATTTTTATTCATTTTTTAGGGAAATCTAGTGTTATGTCTTATGATCTTCTGCCTGATCATTGATGGGTGGTTGTTGCTGTACAATTGATTTTAGAGAGTGGAGGGTGTTTGGTTATGGGGTTCCATCGATGGATAGCTCTTTCAGGGAAAACGAGTTAGGAGGGATATACCTACTCATATAAGAGGGTAAGCGTGTCTGTCTGACATCCACCCAATCCCTGGAAATTAAATGCTGGATTAGGGCATCCTGGACAGAGCCATGCCTGCATCCAAGCACCCTCTTTAAGTAATCGCCCTTCATGCCTAACCTTGTCATGGGCAACAGATCTTCCTTTTAGGGCACTTAACCTTGGCAACGTGCATAATAGGAAAAATAAAATAGACCGTTTAGCATCATGACATTTGCCATCAAACTATTCTTGAGCACATGAATGTAAGGTTATTCCTGCCATGTCCTCACAAATTTTGCTCCAGGAAGTCACTTTGACAGTACTGAATCCTTACAGGACACGTTAGATAAAGTTAAGGACCGGAACATTTAATTTATGGGCTGCACCTTCATCTCCATAAAGCCTTTTTGGGACTGTCTTCGTAAGAGCATCTCCAACCCAGGTCTCTAAAGTGGAGACCAAAAATATAGTATTTAAATTAAAAGTGCTTTTAGAGCACCTCGGTTTTCACACCCAGTCCAATCACACGTCTCTAAAGTCCAATCACACATCTCTAAAAGTTATCTCTGACACTATTCCTCTAAAAACTCACAATTTCTCTCTAAAAAAACTCAATCAATCACCACTTCCTTCTAAAATTCAAATTTTCCAACAAAATTCAAATTTTCCGCCAAAATTCAAATTATGGTTTAAAAGTCAAATTTTCCTCCAAAATTAATTTTTTTTTGCCACAATTCAAATTTCAAAATTTCCTTCAAAATTCAAATTCCCCTCACATTTTTTCTTTTATAAAGCCAACACATCACCATTCTATTTCACCATCTCACTCTTACTCAAAATTGTTTGAATTTTCTCACTTTCATTTCAAACAATGAGTTTCAGAGCTGGTTCATCTCACCTACCATCTTCAGATTCCGATGATGAACGTATATCTCTACCACCATCCCCTGATTATGCAGGAGAAATGGCAGCATGGGAGGAGGAAGAGGCGCTGTTACTTCATTTATATGCCTCCAACAACGCACTCATAGCTCACATTCTTGAAGAGGACGACCAACCGATACGTAAAGGGTCGGTTCCTGGACATATAGTGATCAACCGTGGGAGGGAAGAAGGTCATGCTAGACTGTGGAATGACTACTTTTCGGAGAATCCCACATATGGGGAAAATCTGTTTCGCAAACGATTTCGAATGCGTCGAAGTCTATTCCTCCGTATTGTCGACGCAGTGAAAGATTATGACAACTTCTTTGTGCAGAAGAAGGATGGTGTTGGTATACTTGGATTGTCTACTTTGCAAAAAGTAACGGCCGTGTTTCGAATGTTGGCGTATGGAGCACCGATAGATTGTACAGACGAATATATAAGAATTGGTGAATCCACTGCAGTTTTATGCATGAAGATGTTTTGTCGGGCAATTGTAGAGATATTTGGTGAACAATACCTGAGATCACCAAACACCGATGACATTACAAGATTGTTACAAAAAGGTGAAGAAAGGGGCTTTCCAGGAATGTTGGGAAGTCTTGACTGTATGCATTGGGCTTGGAAAAATTGTCCAACGGCTTGGGCGAAACAATACTCAGGATGTGGTGGATCTCCAACTATCATTCTCGAAGCAGTGGCATCTTATGATCTTTGGATATGGCATGCATACTTTGGCTTGCCGGGCTCCAACAACGACATTAATGTGTTGCAGTCGTCCGACCTGTTCGCGAACCTCACTCAAGGTATAGCTCCACCTGCTCATTATACCATCCAAGGCATAGAATACAATGTCGGTTATTATTTGGCCGATGATATATACCCTAAGTGGTCAACTCTTGTACAGACTATTTCCCAACCCAAGGTCCGAAAATGCAATATTTTGCAATGATGCAAGAAGCATGTCGGAAAGACGTGGAACAGGCGTTTGGAGTTCTCCAATCTCGGTTTGCCATTATCAAGGGACCAACACGTTTTTGGGATAAACATGTACTACATGATATTATGTCTACATGTATCATAATGCACAATATGATTGTTGAAGATGAACGTGATGAGTATGCGAATGTTGTCGGCTATACTCCAACACCTGTTCGAATGTTGAGATGGTAGTAGATGAAACAGAACGATTTCGACAGTTTCTTGCTCGATATAAGAAGATAAAGAACAAAGAGGCCCACTATGTACTTAGAAATGCATTGATTGAGCATTTGTGGGAAAGACGTGGTAATGCTCTAGTTTAGCGTAGATGGTTATTAATGTAAAACTATTTAATGCTTACATCTTTTAATTAATGTTTAAGTATTTCAATTAATGTTTATTTGCATTTATTTGCTAAAATATCATTTATCTCCACTGAAAAGTAAAGTACAACAAAAGCAAAGTATGATAAAAACTAAAACAAGGACAACAACACAAATACATTAGGGAAATTACTAGCACTAGTAATCTGGTAAGCCAGCTCCGAATCCGAATCCACCTCCTTTGTATCCACGCCTTGAGATTGGTTGAAGCTATTGAAATCACCATGACGCAATTGATATAGTGGTTATGTCTTAGGATCATTCACTAGGACTTTATGAGTGCACCTAATCTGTTGATTGAACATCTGAAAATGTCACGCCCCGAATTTGGACACCCGAATCCGATCCAAATGCTTAAAAAAATAGTCCGTTTGTCCAAATCTAGTGTGTGATGAAATAAAAATCATTTAAAAAGTTCAGAAATGATTAAAATAAAATACCATGAATCATCACAAGTCAAAACAAAATATTTTGTAAATTTTTTTTTTGTTGAAACATTTTTTTTATTACCTTTTTTTTTTTTTTCCCTGTCAAGCGAATGTAGTATCCTAAAAATAGGTAAAATCTTAATCTCACGAATTGAGGTCGGATTTTTTTTATAAAAAATACTACGATTGATTATAAATCCATAAGACTTGGAATCACCATAAATTTATTTTTATAAATAAATTAGTACTCACAAAACATTGCATCAGGGTTCAAAACATAAATTTTACAGAAACTTAAATGAGTCCAAACTAATGTTAAGGAATCCAATAGGGTTCAAACACGACCCATTACAACATAATAATATCTTCAAAATAAGTAAACACAAATATCTAGAAGATCTCTAATCAATCTTCTCCGTTAAATCCATCTAAATCAACTTCAGTTCCTTTAGACTCGTCAAAGATTTGATCCTTCTCGACATAGTCCCGTACTCCCTTGAGCTCTAAAATCATCTGAAATATGTTTTGGTTGAGGAACCTGTGAACGAAAATGTGCAATAATGTCCACGTGTACCAATGTACACTACAAATAATAGCTTTCAATATAGTAATAATTTTAAGCATATAATCAGCACATGGATCGTAATGAGGAAACAAAGAATAATAGCCGATATAATATGATTAATTTATTCAATCAACCAATGAGTAGAATTTATTTATTTTATTTAAATTTACCCGCCCAGCGAGATTTCTTCTTGTAGTTGACCCAGTCAATGGATAGTAATTTTTTTGTAAGTCCGACTGATGGAAAATATCTTATTGACCTGACCAACGTGATTATATTTTTGTTGATAATCCGACCAACATGATATATTTTATTGATTGCCTGACCAACGGGTAATTTCGTGAGATGGCTCGGCCAACGAGCATTAACCCTTTTTTTTTATAGGTAAACATTAACCCCTCTTTTTTTTTTTCCTCTTTACTCAACTCTTAAATCAATGGAATATACATACATACACATCATGCTATAACAAATAGAATCTCATTTTCAACATATTAATGAAGATCATAAGAACCTAATTATTACAAGAATATAGAGAAGCAACGTAAATTTATTAATAATGTAACTTTTAAGAAAGTATTAAATGCGGTGTACAATACTTATCTATATTCGTTTCGTGTTATTACAATTTTTTTTTTCTTGAATGTGTGATAGTGATGGATCTTGAATGTGTGATGGTGATAGAGCTTCTAAGAGTAAATTGTTTTCTTTTACTGGTGAAAAGTGATCTAGATATTTCCGCAGTGAGAGTAGTTTATATCTTTCTTTTTTTTTAATTTCTTTTCCAAAACTTTAAGTATGGCTAATGAAGTAAAGAGATTTGGATTGTTGCTAAAGTTAGAATATTACACCCCAATTTTAAAAAATTTTAAGTATAATTTCGGTTAATTGGTAAGTGTATTTTAATTACTTATTATAAATTTTTTGCATTATTTCATTTATCTCTTGATTGTAACATTTTATTTTTAATTATGTAAATATGACAAATTTCTTGTTGGTTAAGTTTCTAAAGTGTTAAGTATTTTTATTTTTTATTGTTTATTTTCCGTTCTACTAATTTTCTAAAAGGTTTGTTTTTATATTATGTTAAATAGTTGTCTAATGTCAATTAAAAAGTTTCTATCGATCTTCAGGCAATACCTTACTGCTATAAGTGAGAAGATATTTAATTATCTTAAATTGTTAAGTTTTTAAATGTGGATAATATGATTATCTTCCTCTTTTATTTCCTAAATTTTTAATTCTCTACGAGATTTTTCTTATTAAAAATTCATTCGTCTTATGCAAAATATCCCCATCATTTGGTGAGAATTCTGAATATCATATTAATGATAAAAACATGTAGATCGATATGTCTATGTGGCATTATTCAAAATTTATTTATTTAATTAAGATCCTCCCATTTTTTAATCTTTCTCATAAATTACTATAATGTCACTAGTGTATCATCTAAGTATTATGTACAATAATTATAATCTAGAGATGGTGTACCTTACCAATAATGTTCCATAGGGTCTATAATAGTTAATTTATTTAATACATATTAAATAGTAGTTAGAGACAACATGAATTTTACTTATTACAATTAAAACCACAATTATCAAATTATTGAGATTAAGTTCACGTGTTAAAATTACCCTGTGATAATTAGATTATCCTAATACTCATAAATAAAAGTTCAGGGTGTTACAGAAAATACTTATGATATAGATATATGAAATTCCCTTGTAGTCTCCTTTTCTGTTAAGGCCTTGCTTGGTAGCACTATCGTTTGTGGCATTTGCATTTGCTTGGTGGCACAACATCTAACAAATATTTGCATTAGACTCAATCATTTTTTGCCAAAAAGTGATCTAATGTTTGCAGCCAAAAAGTGGCTGCAAATAGCTGCAAAAAATAGGCAAATGACTATCATCCCCTTGGTCTCCCCCAACCTAACCATATGAATATTTTCTGAACAAATGATTGTCATTGCAAACATTTGAGGCCCTGCTTGGTATCGTTTATGTAGTTTGCATGATACATATATTTACATGTATACAAAGATTTGTAGTTGCCAACATTTTCTGCTGCTTGGTGGTAACCTATAAAATCTGTTTCAAATATTTTCTGCTGCTTGGATGGAGGGTGCAATGCTAATATTTTCAACTAAGAAAGAAAGATGAGGCTCTTCATACTTGTTCAACTGGTTCCAAGCTACCCACATTATTCTCTAGCATAACCAAACTACGTACTCTATATCAAGGTTTAAAGGGGGGCATTATAACGGTATAATAGATTGGGGCGTTACTGTTTTTTCAGTTATAACGGATTGTAACGCACAGGGCAAAAAACGGGAAAAATGGGAATATAACAGAATAAAATGGTGCTAAAATTCAAAATTTGAATTTCACATTTTCAATAAATTTTAAAACGGAAAATAACTGAAAAATAACAGATATAGCGGACGTTTTTTAACAACTTTTTTCCAGAGAGCAACGGCCATTATTTTCATTATAATGGAAAAATAACTGAAAAATAACAGAAATAACTGAAAACGGATGTTTTTTAACAAAATTTTTAACGGCCATAATAACAAAAATAACTGCAGATATTTTTGGAGCGTTAAAACAGTACATAACGTAACAAGGGAGGTCCTAATCCGTTATAAAAGCCGTTGTTTTCATTATAACGGCCGTTTTTTAAACATGTTCGAGGGAACCAGGGCATCAGCTTAAGATCTAAAAGCTGGTTATAACCCACAAAACAACTTGGCCCAAGCTTGACCAAGGCCAGTTTTGGTCTAGGCCATTGATTTTGAATTGGAAGGACAAGCCCATTTATATTTAACTTGTTAAATTTAGGGGATTTTACTTGTAAACTATGTTGATACAAGAAATCATGGACTGGACCTGGGAAGGGCCAAGGTCAACGTAAGACTAAATTGGGACCTTAAAAAGCCAAGCCCAAGTTTGGCCCAGCCCATCACGGTGTAACGACATGTGCCATTCTTATCGTAAGGCTAGATAATGACATTTTATGTATATATGATGCCTTAAATTAATAGACAATGGGCTTTTTGATCGGGTTATCAAAATGCAGACCCAAGCCCAACCTGAATATTGCAAGGGTCTACTCAGCCCGAGCCCAACATCAGGTTGAACCCGCCCAAGTTGCAGAATATCCTGACCATTTGTCTGTCTATCCTGAATATGCTTGATTTTTCGGAGAATATGCTCGGACGGTGGCACCTGCTTTTTTGCACTTAAAGTCGATTCAGGAAAAACTTATAATTGCATCCAACCAAGCCCTAAATGTTTGGCAATTGGGTCTAGATAGATTGAGATGTGTAAACGTCTCAACCGTGAGCATGTGATGTAGGCGCTGACAGTTTATTCCACGTGATGTTAACTCCTGAGTAAAACTTCGATGACAGGATGCAATATGTGCCACGTGGCATGCTCTTTTTCCAATCCCTAGGTGGACTGACAAACCAAAAATCAGCTTGATTAGTGATTTCAAACCTTTGGATCTTTGTACCTCAAATAATGGTCAATAGTGCTCAAATTCCCACGGTTAAAATCAACCCATGAAAATAATTCCAATCCAACGCATAGAAATCACTAATCGGACTGATTTTTGGTTTGTAGTTCCATGTCATCAATGTTTTAATCGTTAACTCTTCTCGGGCATGGATTCTGAGAATCTAACAGTGGTTGATAGTGCCAAAAGTGAATGCCATCTCTTCGTGTTTAGCACTTTAGCGGCTTATTGGTTGCGATGTGGACATAAACAAAACCAGAGAGTGTTTGAAGGTGGGAGGAAGATCATCGACGTACATATTAATTAAAAAAAAATATTGTACGTAATAAGTTGTGTGAGATGCATCATATCATTATTGGTGTATCTCATCACACATTCTTCCGGTTGTCAAGATTAGGATAATATCCAATATTAATTAGGTTAAGAGGTTGTTTGGATCGCCACTTTTTTAAAAATATTTATTTGAAAAAAAGACTTCTGAAACTATGTTTATCTTAAAAAAGTCCTTTGGATCACCATTAATGCAAAATGTCTTTATCTTCTCCTTGTGGGCCCGGGCCCGGGCCCACGACTGTAATATCTTTATTTTTTTGGAAGGGCACTTCAACCGAAAACTGTTTCTTTGCTTATTATACGGAAAAAATTTTAAACAATAAACAAATTTAAATGATCTATAAAAACAGATAATATTTTTGAAAATTTCTCCTTGACAAAAATTAAGGCTGACAAACGCCCTTTTAAAGGGAGTCTGTCCTGGCAGACGCCCTTTAAAAGGGCATTTGCCCATTGAGGAGTAAAACTTCTATCACAATACAAGCTATGTGGCACACTCTTAGTGGACGCTGACCGCATGGATGTTTGGCCAATCACTAGGTGGACCTACTCTAAAAATAATTAAACATGATCAGTGGTTTCTAAGCATTGGATTGTTATTTCCATGGGTTGATTTTAACTGTACGAATTTGAGCATTATTGAGTGTTATTTGAGTGCAAAGATCCAAAGGTTGTAAATCACTAATCAGGCTGATTTTTGGTTTGTTGGTCCGCCAAGGGACTGGCCAAACATCCATACGGTCAGCGTCCACTAAGAGTGTGCCACGAAGAGACAGAAGTTTTACTTCTCAATGGGCAAAACCCTTTTAAAGGGTGTCTAGTTAATTTTTTTTGTAAATTTTCAAAAAAAATTATCTATTTTTATAAATAGTTTAAATTATTTTTTGTTTATAAAATTTTCCATTTATTATACTTGTTGAGCTAGCAAAATTAAAAAAAAAATCTTTTTTTTACTTGAAAAACATTTTCAGCTATTTTTTATTTTATTGGAAAGACATTTTGGCTTAAAAAATATATTTTTATGGAATAAATATTTTTTTAAAAACGGTCATCCAAACAATCTATTATTTTGGAAAAAAGTCTTTTAGTGGAAAAACAGATAGGTCTAAGTCTAAAATTAAATGGTGATCCAAACCAAAGTTCAAAAATCGGCCGTTATAACGAAAATAACGGCCGTTATAACGGATTTGGACCTACCCCGTCACGTTACGTACCGTTAAAACGCCCAGAAAATAATTGCCGTTATTTTCCGTTATAATGAAAATAACAACCGTTATTTTCTGAAAAAATTGTGAAAAAAAACCCGCCGTTTTTTCCGTTATTTTTCATTTTTGAAATTTGAACTCAGCGCCCTTTTTTTCCGTTATTTTCCCATTTTTTTTCTTTTTTGCCCCTGAGCGTTTTTTTTCCGTTATAACGGAAAAACGGTAACGCCCCCAGACCGTTATAACAGTCCCTTTTAAACCTTGATCCAAACACCCCATAAGATATTTATCAATTAGGATATTAGATTAGATTTGTTAAGATTAATTTCTATCTTTAAATCTTGTTCTCTGTATAGAAATCCTTGATTATGGTTAATGTAATTTATTCAGATTATTCAATAAATCTAATTTTTCTATCATTCATGAAAGAGAAATTAATCTTTAATTTTCCATGGTCTATCCTTTTTCAAGGAATGTAGGGCTATCTTTTTTAAGACTTTCTTTAAGCGGAAGTACTTGTTATTTTGAGGGTAGCTTTTTTGAGGTTTTCGTTCTTCCCTTTATCTTCTTGGACCTTTAGAAGGTCTTCTTGACCTCTTTTGGAATGTGATGATTTTGGTGATGATGACCTCTATGGTGAGGAGATCATCCTCACAAAAATTCAAATCATTCCGGTATTCTAGTTTAGAAGTAAAAGAATTATGGACCGTCTATTTTTACCGTTAACTTGAAAACTACATTTGATGGGTTTGAAATTTCAGAATGGACTGATTTTTTTTGTAGGAGTGCTCTATATGGTGAGGAGATCATCCTCATAAAAACTCAGCCATTGATTCATCTTCTCTGTGTGTACACAAAAATTGTTGTCAAATTTGTTGTGAAAATTGTTGTCCCCTGATCTTGATTGTCTAGAGCTACATCAATTTCTTACAGTCGATGATAGAGATCATGATGGACAATCCAACCATACATTAAGTTTTCCTCGTCTTGATCATCATCAATACCAAAAGTAAATTGTTAATGGAGATCATGCTGGACAATCTAACCACACAACGAGTTTTGAATACCATTCAATCCTCACAAAACATCAATCAATTCCGTCGACATTCGAAACCTAATAAAAAATTAACATAAATTTGATAAATCCAGACCATCTAATTAAACCATTACTTTAAATCATCTTTTTATACAGTGAATAATATACAAATAGACTCATTTTTTGTGACGATAATCATGTTGAGGACAGCTCAATTCATGTGGGCTCCACCACTGGATGTAAGAATAGGATGGGAACAATTTTAGCGTACCCACATGGAAGATGAACCAATAGCTGATTTTTGGTGAGGATGATCTCTTCATCGTATAGATCACCCCTACAAAAAATCAGCACATTCTGAAATTTCTAACCCCATCAAATGTGGTTTTCAAGTTAACGATAAAAATAGACGATCCATAATTCTTCAACTTGTAAACCGATCTTCGAATATCAGATTGATTTGAAAATTTGTGGAGATGATCTAATCACCATAGAGACCATCCTCGCCAAAAATCGCCCCATTCTAAGACTTCTAATTTATACATTGGCTTGTGCCAATTTTTGTTGTCAAAAATGTTGTATGAAATTATTGTCCCCCCATCCTGACCATATATATTCGCTGATGAAAACTATGGAAGGTGTAGATTTAAGAAACTGTAAACTGTTTTCTATGTATGTTACAAATTTAACCACGTATACTATATTTCCCACGATAACCGTAGTCACAGTACATGAACCACCACCTGAATTAAAAAAAATTAAACACCTACCAAGTATCAACCCACCTCATCAAGAGGTTTCACCAACCCCACAAAACCACCTTCAGACACCAAACTCCGGTTTTCATTGATCTCCAGGCGGTTTTGATACAGGGGAAACAAACCTAGAGGAAAACCCACGATAGGAATCCTCATTATCTTCACCCCAAGAACCCTCATCGAAGTTCTGAGAGTAACTTAAAGGGTCATACCTGAAACCACCCCTTGGTTTTTGTTGCTTGGTCTTGAAGGCGGCTTGTAGGTTGCAACATGGACTTCTTTGTCTACCACCACAACTACTTTTTCTCCATGAGAGATGAAGCTTGAGACGACCCCAACATGAAGACATGGCTACTTCATCTGCGTCTTTGAGAGATGAAGATTTCTCCATGGCTTGCCTTTTGGAGAAAAGTTTGCTTTCTAGCTTAGAAAAAGAAAGGGGGAATTTTTCTCTCTGGATCATTTGTGGGTTCCAAGTTGCTTTACTTCGCTCATTATTGTTTGGAGGAAGATAAGAGATTCTTTTTTTTTATTTTTTCGGTTGATTTTGACACATTGTAATTGCCAAGAGAATATTATAGCTGCATGATTGAAATTTTTTGCCTGGGGTACACTTTTCCACGTGGAGCTCATAAAAACTTGTGAACTAGCTCATTCTTTTGTGCCCGCCGATGGGCCCACCGCTAGATGGACCCACAAAAAAATAATATTTTGATCAATCGAGAAGTTCTCAAAAAAAGACAAGGAAAGAGCGGACACCACCGTATATGACAGAATCTGACTCACGCACCTATCTCACCAATAATGCATGAAACCTTAACATGTACACCAAAGTGCCTCTTAAACTAGGGATATGCTCCCTTAACCAAAAGGAAAACCTCAATGCTTATTATATTTTTTTGATAGGTGTTTTTCTTTCCTCTAAATACTCTTCTATTTCTCTCCATCCATAAGTCCCAAATGACAGAAATGACACCATCAATAATCTTGGGCCAGCCTCGCAATAAAGCTCCAATGGACTCCGGCATGACCCAAAATAGCCTATTCAATCTGAGTAAAAAAAAAAATATTCAAATCCAATGACTAGAAATCACCCCATGAAAAACATTCAAATTCATTGACTAGAACTGATTGTTGGTGTGTAAGTCTACCACGTGGTGGGCCAATCATTCATGGGTCAATAGGTCCAAAATCGCGTGACAAGTAGTGATTTTTTTGCACCCCATAGCTCCACAGGCAAAAATGCTCCATGGAGAATCTGTTCCTATGGTTGAGCCAAAGTTATGATATAAGGTAATAAGTTGCTTATCAAAATGACAAATTTAGTCTATGGACATTATTCCCTGCCAAAGTTACCCACCTGACATACTCTTTAGAACCCACTGACCGATGAAGGATTGGCCCACCACTTGATGGACTTCTTACACACCAATGTTCAGTCTGATTGGTGATCTCTAGCCATTGGATCTGAACATTTTTTTCATGGGGGTGATTTACAGCTTAGTTTTTTTTTGGATATTCAGAATGAATGGCTAGATATTACTCATCAGGATGCTTTTCAGTGAGGAGGTCCATCAAGTGGTGGGTCAATCATTCACGGGTCAGTGGGCCGAAAGAGTGTGCCAGGTAGCACATGCGCTCCACAGTTCCACAAGGAAAAAATGGTCACAGACTAATTGGTGAATGTGGAGCGCCCGTGTTTGATGGTCCCACTTCAAAAGTTCAATGGCTCCCGTCCAAAATGCCACGTGGAGTAGGGCCCACTTACCTTATGGATATTTTGTCCATCTCTGAACTTACAGATCAAAAATCAATATAATTAATGATTTATAACCGTTGGATTTAGTATTTAAATAACATGATTTCTGACATTTGAATTTGAGTTTTTTTGGAATGTTAAAATATGACTGTTATAAATCACCGGTGGTCCTGCTGTATCTACCTGTAAAAACGCCATATATGCATCCTGGTCCAGCTGTGCCGGACAAGTGCTGTCCATCTGCAGCATGTGAGTGTAACACGTGTAATAATTTTTGAAGGGAAGGATTAATCTTTAGTCCAGCTGAGCTGGGCATGCATCCATTGTCCAGCTGCCGCACTAGAGTGACACGTGGTGGTTTTGGAACAGGCAACGAACACCAAAATCTTTGTATATTATAGTGTTGCTACGAGTAAATTAAATTATTAAACTTCACTGACTGCCACCCATAATATAAAATTATAAACACGGGACACATTCTTAGAGGACACTAACAGTATGGATGCTTGGCCAATCCCTAGGTGCTGATTTTTGGTTTGCAAGAGCACCTAGGGATTGACCACACATCCATACGATCAACATCCTCTAAATATGCCACCTGCTCAAATCATGGGGTCAGCGGCTTCAGCGAAGTTTTACACTTGTGTTGCTACATATTTCAATTCAAAGAGTCCTATTACCCATATTGTATTACAAAGTTATTCTTCTAGGAACTGATGAAAATATCTCCATTGGTTACAAAAAAAAATAAAAAATTGAAAATATCTCTGTTTTCAAACCACCGAGGGGTTGGTAAGATGGCCCGGATCACGCGAAGAGCAAGTCCAGAGTTCGAAATCCCACCATTGGCAGCCGTCCTTATGGCTTCAGCCTAGCTTACCTGGTACGTGTGGATGAGGGGATTTGCTCGTGCCCGAGAGATTTAATCGGGTGCTCTAAGAAGGCCGGATACCCTGGTACCAAAAAAAAAAAAAATCTCCGTTCCCATGACAACTAGGTAGAACTTTACTTACGGATTTGATGATGGATCATATTATGAGCCACGTGGCATATTCTTAGAGACCACTGGACCGCATGGATGCTTGGCTCGTCCCTAGATCTGTATACCAAAAATTAGCCCAATTAACGATTTCAAACCTTTGGATCTTTGCACCCGAAATAATGCTCATCAAATTCCAAAGTTAAAAATCAGCCCATGAAAACGTCTCCAATCCAACGCTTAGAAATCACTAATCAAGCTAATTCTCTGTCTGTGGGTCCACCTAGATTTGGGCCAAACATGGTTGGTGTCCTACTCTAAAAATGCCACGTAACACAGGTTTGGGGGAGAAAAAATTCGCTAGTCCCGGGGTCCTTCAAACTTTGAAGGTCCCCTCCCAAAATGTTTGACACGCACCCTTTGTTAACCACCCTTAACCAACTAACCAAGGGTTAAAGTGGGTTTGGTTTAGGCTTTGAAGTACGTGTTAGACATTTTGGCAGGGGGGCCTTCAAAGTTTGAAGGACCCCAGGACCAGCGAATTTTTTCCCGGTTTGGGGGTTCATTTTCCGAATAGATGTTGGGCCCAGCGTTGGTTGTTCTACACCAAAAAAGTAGTTTGATTGATGATTTCTAAATTGTTTGTTTTTTACCCAAAAATGCTTGGATCTAGTGGGTAGAATCACTCCTTTAAAAAGTGCAAAAATCCAAGGTAAATTTTATTGACACTCCAAATCTTACTAAGGGCACCTAAATTATAAGGGCCCCCAACCCATTTTAAAAACAATTAGTGGGTACTCCATTGCTTAAAGGCACCCCACCCATTTATTAAGAATGAGTAAAAAGCTTAGGGTTTGATTTTTCTTCCTCCCAACTGTTCTCCTACCCCTTCTTCTCCGTCGTCGGCACCGGCAATGTTCTCTGGCGACATTACAACATCCGACGAAACCCTTCCGGCAATACTACGTCGTCCGGTTGCCATTTCAGTAAGTTTTAAGTTATTTTTTTTTTTAAGTTTGATTTCTCTATTCCATCCAACCATTCTCCATTTTCTTCCATTTTTTTGAGTTTTCTTGAGTTTTATCATCTACAAATTCAAAACTAACTATTTATTGAGTTTTTTGTGAATTTTTTTCTAACCATTCTCTTATTTTGGTGTTTTTTTTTCTTTTTTACAACCATTTTCACTTCCCTTCTTCGACAGTAGATTCTAAGAATCCAACGATGGTGATAGCAATAAGATGGTATGTACTTTTAGCCAAAGCGAAACCACCGTTGGATTCTCTGAATTCACGTCAAAGAAGGGAAGTAAAAATGGTAGGTCAAAAAATAAAGTTATGGTGTTTGATAAAATGCCTCAAAGGGTTTGGTTGGATTTGACCGACATTACAAGGACGAATTTAGTTGGATCAAACCGACATTAAGAAAAACTCAAAATTCCTTAGTATTGGTTGGATCCAACCGAAATTATGATGACAACTTTGGTTGGATCCAACCGACATTAAGAAAAACTCAACTACTTATTATTAGTTAGATCCAATCAAAATTTTGATGACGGCTTTAGTTGGATCCAACCGTCTTCTGTTAATAAAATTTGATTTATTTCTTTTTTTTTCTATTTCTAACATGACAATGGTTGTTCTCCTTATTAGGTTATAATAATAGGAAGAAATCTTAACGAGCCACTTGCTCTGATGCACCAAAAAAATGACAAGCACCCACAGTATCGCATAGAAAGCGTCTTAGTGAAGTCTAAGAGAAGTCGTCAATAAGAAGAGAACGGCAAAGAAAAGGTGCAGCACAAGAAAAAGAGAAAATGCACGGAAAATGAGAAGAGAAAGAAAGAAAAGAAGAAAAATTAGAATTGTACATAGATACCTGTGAGCCTTTTTTGAGGTATACATACCATAAACTCATTAATGCTTGTGAGCCTTTTTTGAGGCACAAGTGCCATAAACTTATTAAGACTTGTGAGCCTTTTTTTTTGTTAATTGTTCCATGTACGGTGATCATAATATTTTTTGTTAATTGTTTCATGTATGGTGATCATAATCTTTTTTGTTAATTTTTCAATGTATGGTGATCATAATCTTTTTTTGTTAATTATTCAATGTATAGTGATCATAACATAATCTTTTTTGTTAAATATTCCATGTATATTGATCAATTAGGTAAGAGATTACAAACGAAAAACCAACAGACAGATTCATTGAGTTTTTTTTAGGTCGGTTGGATCTCACTAATATGAACAGACAAATGTCAGTTGGATCCAACTGACTCTGTCTCACATATGTTGGTTGGATGAGACCGATAGAGAGTGTCAATAGTATATAACTGACACCATTTCTCTGTCCCTCTCTTGGAGCCTGAGTTTTCTTAGTGTTAGTTGCATGCCACCGATATAAAGAAACAAATATCGGTTGGATCCGACTAACTTTGTCTTACATATGTTGGTTGGATGAGACCGATAGAGCATGTTCTAAGGTTGTATGATACCGACAGAGACAGTTATATTGGTACAATATATGTACTTTTTTACTTTCTTAATTTATATTACTTTCATTTTAAGTGACTTTGAAATAATTACAAGGCTCAAAGACCACAAACCACAACAAAAAGGGGTTGTAGGCCTCCACAACAAAAATAGCACTCGTGCTTCCACAAATAAAGGACACATGGACCTCCACAACCAGAAGGAGCTTATAGGCCTCCACGACAACAAAAAGGGCACGCAGGCCTCGACAACCAAAAAGGGCATGTAGGCTTTTACAACAACAAAGGGCTAAATCATCATTCACTAGAATGGCATCTTTCGAAACAACATTCCCACTAATCATTTCTTTAAACTCACGAGTCCTCGTTATATCAGTCATATCTTTCGGAACAACATTCTCATCATTATTACTTATGGAGTTTTATAGTAAAAAGAGTTAACATCAATATCATTTAATGTATAAATAAATTAAGAAACAAAAACAAATTAAACACCCACTTACTTCTTGTTGTACCGGGATCATTGGGAGTTGAGTGCCTTTAGCATATTCTACATCATCAATATTATGTTTCTAATACCAAAAACATAAGACAATAAAGAAAAATATTTAAAATTTTAGCACATTTGGTTATGTTTAACTGAAATTGCTTCATCCATTTCAATGGAATCCAACCGACATGGATGAAGCCATGTCAGTGTCGAGAAACCGACACGATGAATTGCAGACACTTATACAATAAGTAAAAAAATGGGGAAAGATGCCGGTAATGGCGAAGTTAGCTCTATTACTAGTGAAGAAGATGTTTGTGGAATGTTCTCTTCCACTTGAGTTGATTTTTCCACACATCTAGTCAATTTAAGTGAGCTTTTCACTTCGTTTTTTTGATTTTCTACTCTTTCAATCATTTTTTTTTTTTTTTGCATTGTAGCTGGCAAAGGCGATTCTCCGACAATCTCCAGCGATCTTCGACGATGGCGTTACTGCCCTTCAGGTGTAAGGATGAGGTGAAGGAGGGATAGGGTGAAGGAGGAGATGAGCAGTTTCAGGATGACCAAGACATGGGTGCTCTCATAATAGGATTTAGTAAGGGGGCTATCAAATGCTCCTCATATTTAAGGGAAAAAATATGGGGTGCCCTTGAAAATTATTGGGGTGTCAATAAAAGTTCCCAAAATCCAATGGTTGGAGATAGCCAATCAGCTGATTTTTTGTACGGCACATAGAGAGAGTTTGTAAACCAATAAGAGCGAACATAGTAATAGGCGAGACCGCCGTATACATGTTTAGTTTTTATTCGTGATATGTGACAGTCTTAGACCGACACGTATACCAGTTAGTTAATTGCGCTTGCAGCGGCTGAGCTGAGATTTTTATGACTTGGTTAATGGCTCAACACAAGGACAATGACGTACAAGAGGAGTTGTTTGGTTGTACTGATAACTCTATTGGAATGGAATAAAACTTTGATGACAGTGTCCTGTCATCAAGGTCGATGACAGGGCACAAGATGAGCCACGTGGAACACTCTTAGAGGCTTATGACCGTATGGATGTTTTTCCAATCCCTAGCTGGACGTACAAACCTAAAATCAGCTTGATTAGTAATTTCAAACCTTTCAATCTTTGTACCTCAGATAATGGTCAATAACGCCTAGAAATAACTAATCGGGCTGATTTTGGTTTGTGGGTCCATCTAGGGATTGTCCAAACATCCATACTATCAGAGTTGTCTAAGAGTGTGCCACGTGGCTCATATTGCCCCCTGTCATCAGCCTTGATGACAGGACCCTATCATCAAGGTTTTACTCATTGGAATGTATGACATTTGGTGTAAAGTGGTGTAAGCGTAATGAGTAGAACTTTGCGTTGGCAAAGTTGCTGACCGACCACAATATGAGCCACGTGGCAAATTCTTAGAGATTTCTAACCGCATGGATGCTTGGCCCAATCTTAGATGGACATACAGTCCAAAACTTAGACCCATTAGTGATTTCTAAGCATTAGATTGGAGTCTTTTTCATGGGTTGATTTTTAACTGTAAAATGCTACCATTATTTAGATCCAAAGGTTTGAAATTACTGAACATGTTATATTGGAATACTCGGACCCAAATTTTAGAAATCACTAATCATGTTGACTTTTGGTATGTAGTCCATTAAGGCAGTGTTTGGTTCGCTGGAAGTGGTTTTTCAGGAAGTGGGTTTTCCAGGAAGTGCCATTTTATGGAAATCCACTTCCTGGAATCTGTTTTCCTGCTGTTTGGTTGAATCTTGAAAATAGAAGAAAATATTTTTTTGTTGTCTGGTTGCTAATCAATTTTCAACAAAAATGACATTCATCTAAAATCTTATACTGCTATAATGTGATAAAATCAACTAGTTTCAAGTCAAAACATCATAAATAAATAGTCAAATAATAGTACGAGAATATAAAATATAATAAACTACCAAATTCATGTACAAAACCCTCTACAAAATAGCAATTCCATTCCACTGCCACCCTAAATACCCGAACCACTTTGAGCATCAAATGCTATCAACCAATCTTTTCGACTGTCTGAGCATTTCGCAATGAATGACCTTGCAGTAATGGGGTGTTCATTCAGATAATTAAAAACCTTATCTAAAAACTTTTGATCGAAATCTTCACTTTTCATTATTTCAGTGTAGAGTCTATCTGCATATCCTTGGTCTGTATTGACATCCATTGAATTGGCTAGTCGAACTACACTGAATATCGTGTGATGTTTGTTTCCTTTTGTTTTTCCAGTTTTCATATCGTCGGCCAATCGTAATAGAAGAGAATGCTACACTGAAAAATAATTATCAAGAGACCATGTTTCTATTATGATAGATAAACCTCATATTTGTGGGGGAAAATTAGTACTGAAACAAGAAATATAGTTTGAACTACAGCTAAATCAAAAAAGAACAAAATAGCTAGAACTAGTTTAAACACATTAGACCAAATTGTGGGCCCATACTACAGCGTTGAATAATATCCAAAACATTCAAATTTCTTACATCTTTTTCAAGAAAACCTTCTGTCACATCGTTTGAAAGAAGCTTCTGTAACAACGCAAAATACAAACCACATGGCACACTCTTAGTGTACACTGACCGTAAGGATGTTTGGTCAGTCCCTCAATGGACCTATAACCAAAAATCAGTCTGATTAGTGATTTACAACCTTTGGCTCTTTGCATCTAAATAACGCTCAATAATGCTAAAATTCCTACTGTTAAAATGAACCCATGCAAATAACTTCAATCGAATCACTTATAAATCACCAATCAGGCTGATTTTGGTTTAGTGGTCCACCGAGGGACTGGCCAAACATCCATACGGTCAGCATCTGCTAAGAGTGTGCCACATGGCTCGTATTGTGCGTTGTGACAGAAGCATATGCCACAACGCTGTGACAGAAGTTTTACTCTCTTTTCCATCTATGTTCACCTGAAATAAAATTACAGATGTAGTCGTCTGAGGGTCTGAACTCTAAAAGCTCTCAAGTTGTAGGTAGCACCGAGCACTTACCATCCATAGACTCCGTTTTAGGAATAACCAACGATGGATAGTTTGATCTCCAACGGTGACTGAGGAGATGATTAAAGAGAGAGAGCAAGAAAGAATACCAGTAGGAATATAAATTTTTGCAACTGTGGATGGGTTGCTATTTTAATTTTTTCTTAGTACCCCTAAAACCAAAGACAGAGTTGGGGATATAAATTTTATAACTTGAAAGTCAGAATAACAAAAGAGAGGAGATCGGAGTATGCTGAATTGTAATGTAGATGTTTTTTTTTCTAGCAAATTTTTATAATTTCTGAGATCGTTCTCCAATTGGCCTTTTTGTTTATTACTAAATATGGTTAGTTTTTACTCATCAAAAAGATATATATATATATATATATATATATATATATATATATATATATATATATATATATAGAGAGAGAGAGAGAGAGAGAGAGAGAGAGAGAGAGAGAGAGAGAGGAGAGAAGTACCTGTGCAGAGCTTGAGGGTCACCACGAGCTGATGCTGGGGAGAGGAGAGACGATCTTGCTTGCTGCTATGATCTTCGGCGAGGTACCCGTAGAAAGAAGATTATAGAAGAGATAGAGCAAGAGAGAGAGAGAGGAGAGATATAAATACCTATGAAGGAGTTTGAGAGAGACCACGATGAGGAGAGACGTGAGAGCTTGAGGGAAAATTGACTTCCGCTTGTGAATAGCGGAAGTCATTTTATATTAAAAAGGGACGTGAAGAAGTGGGTTTCCATGGGACCCACTTTTAAGTAGTTTACCAAACACGTGAAAGTGGTGCTTTTCCGGGATTTCCTTTTCTTTTCCGGGAAAAGAGTCGAACCAAACGCAGCCTAAAGGTGGGTCAAACATCCATACGGTCAGTGGTGTCTAAGAGATGTGGCTAATACTGCAACGTCCCTCGTCGAAGATTTATTTATTTGAACATGACACCATATGATCTGAACTTTTTCCAAAAGGATCAAGTAATCTCCAGGACTATAAAGCAAAGGGTAGTAATTCTAGCTGCACTTCTCCTTCGTAGCTTCACCTTCCACTTATTCTTCACCCCCCAAATTTTAAAATTTGTAATCGCACCCTATGCCCAAAAATCCCTTCCAAACACTTTGTAAGTGCACCCGACACCCAAAAACCTTTTCCTTCGCTGCCTTCTTCCTCCTTCCCTTCTTTTCCCCCTCTCCATTTGACGTTGTCGTTGCAGTTGTAAAAAGGAAAAATAATATTCATATTGCTAGTCCAATCATCAAAGAGAAAAGTAAAAGCTCTTTCAAATTTCATTTTTTCTAGTTTTCCTCAACTTATTTTTTACCAGGGCTTCATTATTTCATTAGATTTTCTTCCTTTCTTCTTTATTTGTTATTTCGAGCTCGATAGTTAATGTGGTTAGTAATTTACTTCTCTGGTCTTTGTTTATTTAATTTGTTCTATATTTTTATTGAGAATGTAACCACTTATATATGTTTTTTTCTTGCCTGTAGCCAGGGTCAGCTCTACCTTACGACCATTAAGGTAGTCGCCTAAGGCCCCTTGGTGAGAGAAGGCCCCCAGCCCAAATCCCACTAACTAAATGAAATTTTAGCCCACCCCTTAATGGTTATACAAACTAAAAATCAAACAGATTGATTATCTTTAGCCATATATTTTAGTACTTTTTAGGACATAATTCTAGCCATTGGATTCAAGCAAGTTTTTTGGGTAATAAATCCAATGGCTAGAAATCATCAATCAGGTTGATTTTTAGTGTGTTTATCCACCAATAGGTGGGCTGAGTATCCACGCAGTCATTGGGCCCAAAAATGATCTATGTAGGGCCACGAGAGTCCCCTACACTGGAGTCCTCTGCATCTAAATTTTTTTTCTGTAGATTTTTATTATCAAAAATAGTTTTTATATAAAGATTTCCAATAACATAGAGTTTTTTAATTAATACTATATATATATATATATATAAATATTAAATATAAAAACGTCTTATATAGAGTTCGCCTTAGGCCTCAACTTGTATCAAAACGGCTCTGCCTGTAGCAATAGGTAGATCTCGACCTCGTGTCTGTACCAGTCAGGATATAGACTCTACTCCTAGAACCTCTGCACCACCCAAATAGGTTTGCTCCCATAGCTTTTTATAGGAGATAGTGTGCAACATAACAAGAAAGTAATCCTCTTGTTGATCCTTCCTCCTTTGTATTTCTTCTCTTTTTAGTATCATTATCATTTAGCAAAAAAAAAAAAACTTCTAATTTAAGAGGAGCCATCAGTAGAAGAAGAATATAAGTGCAAACATCCTTACAGTCAGTGGTATCTAAGAGTATGCCATGTAGCTCATTCAATGGTCCATCATCGGCGTATCTAGGAGTGTGCTACATGGCTCATTTGATGGTCCATCATCAACATATCTAAAAGTGTATTCAGGAGTGTGCCATGTGGCTCATTCAATGGTCCATCATCAATGTATGTAAGAGTATATCTACATAGGAGTATGCCACATAGCTCATTTAGTGGTCCATCATCAACGTATCTGTGTGTGCCACCCAGATGATACAATTGTCATGGGTGAAATGAAAGTACAACGGACATTAACGACGACTCAATAGTTAAAGGGTCTAGACATTATCTATACTGGTAAATTCATAAATACATAAAGGAAAGGATGAAATGGTCAAGCCTGAACAATGTTAACACCAACTCTGAGTCCGCCTGAGTCAATCAAGACAAAACATAGGTTAAGGGGGCAAATACAACAAACTGATAATACTGGGGGTACCACAAATATTGACGAAAGTACAAATATCGACGAAAGTACAGGGGGCACTACAAAAGTTCCTAAAATAAAATAAAAGCTTCTTCTTTCGAAATGTCCCTATTTTGTTTCATTTATTTTTTCTTTAAATTATTCATTTGGCAAGGGTGTTTTGGTCTTTTAGTGTCAAAAGGCATACATTACTTGCAACTCATTAAATGTTCCTCTCCCACTAAAAAAAAAAAAAAATTCTTATTATTAAAATGACCGTGAAATTCTTAAAATTCCCAACTATTGCTTCTTTCATTTTTAATTTTTAATTTTTTTTTTTTACTTTTAGGGGTTGTTTTGTTATTACATAATTTTAACATTTCAACTCACATGTGAAGCATTTATTGAAATGCAACATGGCACCTAAAGTCCTCTAGCTAGTAAATATTTGATGGTGGTTACCATCATCAATGTGATGATAGACCCACAATATGAGCCACGTGGCACACTATTAGAGGCTACCGACCGTGTGGATGTTTGGCCCGTATCCAAATGGACTTAGAGATGACAAAAATAAGCCTGATTAGTGATTTCTAACCTTTGAATCTGAGTAACCCAAATAATGCTAGATATCTACAGTTATAAATAAGCCATTAAAAAGACTAATTCAATGGATATAAATTACTAATCAGGATGAAATTTGGTATGTAGGTCCAACTAGGGATGGGCAAAACATCTATACGGTTAGGAGTCTCTAAGAGTGTGCCATGGGCTCATAACATGGCCCATCATCACTGGTGTCAAAATTCAATGTCTGCAAAAAATAAAATAAATAAATAATCGCACATACATGCCCCATTCTGAAAGAATAATGATCATTGGACAAATAATGCACAAAATCCACGGTTAAAAAAAATTCATGAAACAGACTCTAATCTAATGGATAGAAAATTACTAATCATGATGAATTTTCGTATATAGGTCCATCAAGAGATGGGCCAAACATCTGTACAGCACAGCCAGAGATCTCTAAGAGTGTGCCATGTGTAGGTGGATGTGCATCGCACGTGGTACTCCCTAATATAGTATAGAAATTGATATGTTGTTTCAAAAAGTGTTTTTAAATCCAAAACTTCAACTTGACTCAAAATTGGCGGTGTCAATTTTACCCCTGAATCGGAACTAGAAGAGAACCAAAAATAACAGTTCCGATTATGGGTAGTTAGATTTGGACCTGAAACCGATACATAAATATAATGTTAAAATTCTAATATTATTTTTCAAGTTAAATTGAGTATTATGGTCCAAATATATATTACAATATAAAATTTCCTATTTCCAATCCCTAGTGTCTATTTTCTTTTGATTGAATTTGTTCTAAGGTAATTTTTTTATTTTTATTTTACAGTTTTTTATTAAAAATTCTTGGTTCTCGATGACTTTTCTTTCATTCTTTGTTTTTACAATTATTTTTTCACTCAGAGTTTTACGGCTAGCCATGAAATCTCGTGATTTTGGTGAAAGAGACACTACACCTAAATAACTATTGACTCTCCCTAATCAGCTCTGAGTCCTCGAGTTGACTTAGACTCAATGGACTTCCAAGTTCCAAGTCGTGTCGAGTTTTCGGGTTTTAAAACACTGCCTCTAACATTCTATTCTCATGTATGGTTTCACATTGTCTCGTCCAAGTTGGTCCCAACTGGATTTTGGTACGATCCAATGGCTAAAGACCTGATAAAACTTCGCTGACTGACACGAAGTCAGCGACACATGGATTTTTAACTCGTTTTGGGGTTTATTTTATCCCTTTTCGTTTTAAAACAAGCAAAAGCACTTGGGTACGTGTCATTGACTTTGAGGTTGTCAGTAGCTTCGTTGACAGATTGCAGTCAGCAAAATGTTATCCGCCGATGCAGAGTGTAAACGATGTCGCACACAATAAAATCAAGATGGTATCAGTTGACCTACTTACCTGGTCTCCATTTAGACAGGAACCCAGCAGCTTAATTCCTGCAAACAAACACCGGTAAAACCTAGATTAGTACGCAGAAATCCATTTGCTTGGCCATCGCAGCTGACTCCGACTCAGTTTGCGGCTCAATACCGAGGATTAGCCGTTCCCCAAAATGCAGAAAAAGTGTTTGCGGAAGTGGGCACCACCGAAACTCTAGAAAACAAGAAAAAGAAAAAAGAAAAAGCCGAGGCTACGTGGAGATCAAGTGGGGGCGTCCAGTCCCATTCCCATTATTTAAATCCCAGATATCGATGTCCCTCCCCAGATAATTTCCTTCTCTCCTCTCTTTCTCTCTCTACCTAAGCTTCGCTCACCAGGTACAGGGACGATCTTCTCGTCGCCATGTAAGAATCAGATCTCCTCTTCTCCATTATTTTCTTTTTGTTCGTAGATTATGCCCTAGATCTTCGGATTTTTCTTGCGTTCTTCTGCGTTTTGAGACCCGAATGAACTGATCTCGATTACTGTAAATTGCGTTCGATTCTTACGTCTCATCACATTTCATGTTAGTTTTTTCTGAAGTTTTCCTTAGCTATCTCGGATTATTACTGTAAAAGCTTCTGATTTGATGTTCCAAAAGGTTTTGATTGAACGAAGATTTCATTTACACGAAATATTTTGACAGTATTGTATGATTTAAGATCAGTAGTAATAGTTTTCTTTCTATTCATGCTCACGTTATATTAATGTCGTGATCGTTTTATTTCTTTTTGGGACACTTACAGATGAAATTTAGGTGAAGAAACATCAATGCTTGGTTTTGCTTCGATAAGCCTTTTTTATTTTCACCCCCAGGTGAAGTGGATGAATCTCTTTTATTTTTATTTTTATTTTTTGTGCTTTAGATACAGTAGATAAGCTTTTAACTTCATGGTTTTACTGCTTCCATGACTTTAGCTCGTTCTGTAACTTTAGCTTACTTTTATCCCCTTGTTTTTAGTTTTTTGATGTAGTCAGTGCTCTTTTTCTCTATGCAATTGTAATATAGATTTGGGTTCTACAAGAGATATCCAATTACTCACTTAATGTCCAACTTAAGAAATTTCCATCAGTTAACTAGATCTCCGTATGAACATCTCGTCCACTTGTTAATAACTTTTAAGGACCCGATTGATTCACAAAGCCGAATGAGCCATTTCCTATCTAGGAGCTATAGCATTCCCTATAACTGATGCGCTATAGTGACAGCTGATTGTAGTAGGAAGTGGGCACCGGAGGGCGTATTCTAGAAACGATGCGATACAACGGCACCTGGTTGTGGTGAAATGTAGGCAAGGGTTCTCCCACCATACTGGACGAGTGCGGTAAAGAAGTTAGTCCAAGAAAGTAGGATTTTTCTTGCCACTTGGAATATGGGTACTTTAACAAGTAAGATCTTAGAGTAAGTAGACACAATGAAAAAGGAGAGTTAACATAGCTTGTTTACAAGAGACAAAGTGGGAAGAGGCAAAAGCTAAGAAAATAGATAGTTACAATTTACAAACTTCGACACCGGAGAAAATAAAAATAGAAATAGGATATGAATAATTGTGGATAAGGTATGAAAGATAAAGTTGTAGGAGTAAAGAGAATAGGCGATAGGTTGTTGTCAATAAAAATAGTAGTAACGAAGAGATATTAACGTAATTAGTGCTTATACACCTCAAGTTAGATTAAGAGAAAACTTTGGGAAGACATGGATGAATTGATGTAAGGAATTGCTGATGGGTAGAGGATATTTATAGGAGGGGATTGAGATGGGTATATAAGGAAGGAAAGCAAAGGATATGAAAGGGTACACGTAGGATATGGATTTGGAGAAAGAAATGAAATGGGAAGTGCGATTCTTGAATTTGCGATGGCATGCGATCTTGTAATAACAAATACATATTTTAAAAGGAGAGATGAACATTTTATTACTTAAGAGTTGAACAAATTGGAGCTAAATAGACTTTTTATTAAGGAGAAATGAACTATTGATGTGTAAAGATTGCAAGGTTATACCAGGAGAGTCTGACCACCCAACATAGGCTAGTGGTTTTAGATGTTCCCATCAAGAAATGGAAGAAGAATGAAAATAAAAGATGCTTGAGAATAAGGTGGTAGAATTTAAAATGGGAAAAAGTGGTACCTTTTACAGGTAAATTGGTAAAGGAAAAAATGTGCAACATAGAAGTAGAGACTATGACGATGGCTAAATGTATTAATAAAGTAATGAAAGAGGTCATTGGGGAATCCAAAGGGAAAAGTCATTAAATTGGTGTTGGAATGATGAGGTTTAAAAGGCCATTAAAGAGAAGATGATTTGTTACAAGACTTGGAAATTGGATAGAAACAATGAAAACTTAGAAAGATATAAAAAGGCTAAAAAGGAAGCAAAAAAAGTGATAAGTGAAGCTAAACACAACATATAATAGTCTATATAAGGGGCAATAGGGTGAGAAAGATGCCTACAAGTTTACATGGACAAGAAAGAGAAATGCTAGGGATGTAATGTTAGATGCATTAAGGGCGACAATGAGAGAATCTTAGTGAAAGATGAACAAAATAAGGAAAGGTGGAGGATTTATTGTCATAAATTATTAAATGAGGATAACATAATGGACATAAGACTTAATGAAAATACTAAGGTGAATAAAGAACACACATACTTGTGTAAAGTAAAGGTATCAGAGGTGAAAGCAACTTTGCAAGACGAAGAAGACAAGTAGGGCCTTAAGACCAGATGGTATCCCAATAGAGGTGTGGAAATGCATGAGTGAAATTGTATTATCCTGGCTTACTAAGTTATTTAACAATATCTTGAAAACAAGAAAATGCCATATGAATGGAAAAGAAGTACTGTAGTGCCTATATACAAGAACAAAGGTGACGTATAGAGTTGCACAAACTACCGTGGCATCAAACATTTGAGTCACATTATGAAATTATGAGAAAGAGTGATGGAGCAAAGATTAAGCAAAAAATACAAGGATATCTAAAAACCAATTTGGATTTATGCCAGGAATGTCAACCATCAAGGCAATCTTTTTACTTAGACAAATGATGGAAACGTTTTGAGAAAAGTGGAAGAATCTTAACATGATCTTTATTGAATTAGAAAAAGCATATGATAAAGTCTTAGAGAATTAATTAGAATTAATTTGGTGGGCATTGGGAAAGAAAAGAGCCTCAAATGGACACATTGACATCATTGAAGATATGCACGAGCGAGTAGTAGCTAGTGTTAGAACAATTGGTGGCGAGACAAGTGATTTTCCAATCGTACTGATATTACACCAAGGATCAGCCCTAAGTCCATACTTATTTTCTTTAGTTATAGATGAAGTAATTGCTGATATCCAAGATGAGGTTCCCTGGTGTATGTTATTTGCAGATGACAGTATTAGTCGATGAGACTAGGGATAAAGTAAATGCAAAACTAGAACTCTGGTTGACAGGGAGTGGTTGGAGAGACCTATTGTGGAGGAAGAGGTGGTGAACGGTGAACGCTCTCTCTACCATGGCTAGTGACAAGGCCCCAGGCCCGAATGGTTTCTCCTTGGCTTTTTTCAAGCATTGTTGGGAGATTATTGGTAAGGAATTCATGAAGTGGTGACAAAATTCCAAGAGGAAGGTTTCTTGGACTTCCCCTCTAATAGTACATTCATTGCCATGATACCAAAGATTAAAGGAGCAGAGGAAATTTCGGATTACAAGCCTATTAATTTGGTGTGTAGTGCTTATAAGATTATTGCTAAAATCCTTGCCCTGAGATTCAGAGAAGTTTTGGGTTCTGTGATTTCGCCAAATCAAGGAGCTTTTGTTAAAGGCAGGCAAATTCTCGATGGGGTTCTAATAGCTAATGAATGCATCGATTCGAGAATTAAGGAAAGGAAGCCTGGTATAGTTTGAAAAATTGATATGGAGAAGGCCTATGACCATGTTAGCTGGGGTTTTCTAGACTATATGCTTGGAAGAATGGGTTTTGGGGACAAGTGGAGGAAGTGGATTTGGAGATACATTCCTTCGGCCTCCTTGTCTATCCTGGTTAACAGATCCCCGGCAGGTTATTTTAAGAGTTCTAGGGGGTTGCACCAAGGCGATCCCTTATCCCCCTTCCTGTTCATTTTAGTGGTGGAGGCTAGAATGATCTCCAAGGCTGTTTCTTTAAGAGAGATAGAAGGGTTTGTCATAGCTCCGGGAACCCCTTCCATATCCCATCTCCAGTTTGCAGATGACACCCTCGTTTTCCTAGATAACAACAGGTCTCAATTACGATTTCTCAAAGGCCTTCTTGGGTGTTTTGAAGCTGTTTCGGGCCTTAGAGTGAACCTTTCCAAGAGCAAATTGTATGGCGTGGGAGAGGTGGTGGATCTTGGAGATCTGGCTAGTATCCTGAATTGTCGCACTGATAAATTCCCGTCCACTTATCTGGGTCTTCCCCTAGGGGCTGCTTACAGATCCACGGCCATCTGGGAGCCCGTCATTGAAAGCTTTGGGAGAAGATTAGCTATGTGGAAATCCAAATACCTTTCTAAGGGAGGTAGACTGGTGTTAATCAAAAGCTCTCTATCCAGTTTGCCTATATATTATTTGTCCATGTTTTTGATTCCGAGTGGAGTGCTGCATACGTTGGAGAAGATCATGAGGGACTTCTTATGGGAAGGTTGTTCTGATACTCATAAGATCCATTTGGTGAAATGGGATAGGGTATGCAAGGCTAAGGAAGTGGGTGGATTGGGGATAAAACATCTTAAAAATATGAATTTAGCTCTTTTGGGGAAGTGGTTATGGAGGTTTGGGGAGGAGAGTTCCAGTTTTTGGAGGGTTGTCACAGCAGGCAAGTATGGAGTCTCTCACTTTGGCTGGGAAAGTCTCATGGTTAGAAGTCCGTATGGGTGCAGCATTTGGAAATGCATTCTTAAGGTCACTAAAGTCTTCGCCAAAGGGATTCGTTTCGAAGTTGGTGTTGGAGATAGAATTAGATTTTGGGAGGATGCTTGGTGTGGAGATAATCCCTTGCGAGAGGACTTCCCAGAGTTATACTCTATTTCTGAGAGGAAGATGTGGTCTATACAAAATTGCTTCAAGATTGACGGAGAGGCAGATGGGTGGAATTTAGGCCTTAGGAGACATCTGAATGATTGGGAGATTGAACCTTTATCCAGATTGTTACTGAGATTGCAGAATTTCCTTCCCCGGCCTTCGGTGCAGGACAAAAGAGTTTGGATTTGGTCCAAAGGTGGGTCTTTTTCTGTTTGCTCGTTCTATGATTGCAAGGAACATATGACTATCCTTTTCCAGTATCTACGGTTTGGAGATCCAAGATCCCTTCTAAAGTAGCCTTCTTCGCTTGGGAAGTGGCATTGGACAAGATCCTTACAGTGGACCACCTGAGGACTAGAGGTTTTATTTTGGCTTAACTATTGTTGGATGTGCAAAGTCAGTGGGGAATCGGTTAATCATCTTCTTCTGCACTGTGCGATGGCTATGAAGATATGGGGTAGTTTTCTGCAAGACTTTGGTATGAGTTGGGTCATGCCGGCCTCTCTCAAGGCCCTTTTCTTCAGCTGGAAATCCAAAGCCTTCTCAGTTAGAGGGAACACTTTATGGAGAATGCTTCCTCTCGCGATTATTTGGGGTATATGGAAGGAGAGAAATCAGAGAGTCTTTGAAGGCAAGCAAGCAGATTTGCAATCATTAATCCTTAGTATTAAAGGGCTGATGTATTCGTGGTCTAAAGTGTTTCCGGAGTGTAGGGACTTGTTCTTTGAAGACTTTGTCTTTCGTTGGGATCTTTTACGTACTTGGGATGGGAGTTTTTAGCTTTGTTCTCTCTTTTTGCTGCTTTGTCTTTGTTTGCCTTGCTTTGGCCTAGTGTAGGTCATCTCGACCTCTCTAGCCATTGTTGTTTCTCCTTTGGCTTCGGCCCTTAATAATATTTTCACTTATCAAAAAAAAAAAAAAAAGTCGTACGAAGATAATATATAGAATGCAATTTTAGCATGGATGCACATAGAGATGATCCGCCAATTAAAATTGACAACTAGGAGATACATCGAAGTAACCAATTTCGTAACTTTGGTTCTATTATTCATAAGGAGAGATTGAGAAGGATGCTGCCATAGAATTTCGTTACTCTACTCTGAAACTGCCTCTTACAAACCCTCCCTGGATGGCCTCCATTTTGATCAAATCAGTGTGGTGGAAAGGGAGATGTTGGAAAGACCCTTTGAGGAGGGTGAGGTGTTGAGTGCATAATCGGACTTGGCAGGTGACAAGGCCCTGGGACTTGGCGGTTTTACTCTAGCTTTCTTCAAGCAGTGTTGGGAGAATATTGGAACAGACTTTATGAGAGTTGTGGAATTTTAGGAGGGGTATTTGGACTTTACTTCCAACAACAGTTTCATAGCTATGATTCCGAAGTCCCAAGGGGCAGTGGATATTACTGATTATAGACGTATCAGCTTGGTAGGCAATGTGTATAAAATTATTGCCCAAATGATAGCTTTTAGGATTCGAGGGGTGTTGTCTTCAATTTTTTCGCCTACTCAAGGAGCTTTTGTGAGAGCTTGACAAATACTAGATGGAGTCCTTATAGCTAATGAGTGCATTGATTCTAGACAAAAACTAGCTCCAGGGATCGTCTGCAAGATTGACATGGAGAAGGCTTATGGTCATGTAGATTGGAGATTTCTAGACTGCATGCTTAGTAGGATGGCCTTTGGGAATAAGTGGAGGTGGTGGATATGGAAATGTATTTCGCCACCTCATTTTCTATCTTAGTCAATGAATCCCCTGCTGGCTACTTTAAGAGTTCTAGGAGATTGAGACAAGGGGATCTTCTTTCTCCATTCTTGTTTATTGTGGTAGTGGAGGCTTCGGGAAGTATGATTTCAAGAGCCATAAATTTGGGAGAGTTGGAGAGATTTGTGCCTGCTACTGGAGTTCTTACTATCTTCCTCGGTCCTTCTGCTTTTCAGTTGAGATTTCTTAAAGGCCGCCTTTGTTGCTTTGAAGCCGTATCGGGGTTGCAGGTGAACTTGTCCAAGTGTAAAGTGTATGGTGTGGGTGAGGTGGAGAACATTTTGGGATTGGCAGGCATCCTGAATTGTTGCATTGATAGATTTTTGACTACCTACTTGGGTCTTCCTTTAGGGCTACCTATAGATTGAAGGCCCTATGGGAGCTTATTATTGAGTGCTTTGGGAGGAGGCTAGCTTCGTGGAAGTTTATATATCTATCAAAAGGGGGTAGATTGGTCTTGATTAAAAGCACCCTCTATTGTTTTGGGTTCACTTAGGTTGGCTAAAGGTCTTATGGTTTGTTTTGACTTTTGAGAGTTTTGTCCCTAGGAGTATTTTCATCAGTTTACACCTAGGCATTTCTGGATGCATTTTGGGGAGAGAATCTTTTTTCAGCCCTTTTTGTGAAGGGAGTTTTAGTTCCTTCGAATTTTAGAGGGTCAAAAGAGGGGTTTTAGTAAGGCGACCAAATAGGGGTATTTTGGCAATTTTGGTTTTATTTATTTGTTGGCATTTTAAGTGAGTGTAAAAGACAAAGAAAGGGGGATAGCTAGAACATTCTATCTTATTTTCATTTTATGAGAGTTCTAGCTCCTTCCCTTGTTAAGGTTTCTCAAGTTGGAGTTTGGTTCGCCGATGCTTAAAACTCTGACTTTCTCTAACGCCTTGATGTTGGGACTATGGCGCTGATTTCTATCCCGATTTCGCACTCAATCGTGAGGATTGATGGCTACAAGAGGTGCACGGGGAAATCATGGACAGAGGGGCAGAAATAGTATTACCCTAGAGATGTTTCAAGAGATGCAAGAGCAAATCCAACAACTTACGTAGTTGGTGGCGCGAAATAACCAAGAAAATTGAACATGGTAGGAGGAGTCCACGTGGGTTGAGTTCCTTTAGCGAAAGAGATGATTGAAGTTGAAGTGAAGGTAGTAGCGGGGATTCATATGGAATAGTTGGTAGGCGTGGTAGAGACCAACGATTGGAAGATCAGATTGTCCAAGACTTGCAACATAATAACTAAGAGAATGGAGTGTAAGTTCTGTTTTTTGAATTTGACGGTGAAATGGAAGCTGACGAGTTGTTAGATTGGGTGGACAGGATTGAAAGTTATTATGATTGGAAAGAAGTGTCGGAAGGAAGAAAGGCTAAACTAAGAGGGCCAGCCTCTACATGGTGGAAACATTACCAGCTTGACCGTGAATTGTGTAGGAATAGAAAGGTCCAAGATCGGGAGAAGATGAAAGAAAAACTTCGAAGCCAATTCTTGCCATAGGATTAGGAGCTACATTATACCAAAAGATACAAAATTTGAGGCAATGAGAGGAGACTGTTAAAGAGTATACTCTAGAATTCGACCACTTCAATCTTTGAAGCAATTGTCTGAATTGGAAAACCTAAAATTAGCCAATATGTTTATGGGCTGAGATTACCAATTCAAAGACCAAATTGGATTGTAAAAATTGTATAAAGTCAGTGAAGCATATAGCTTTGAAGGGTGAAGCCCAACTCGTTGCAATGCATCCAAGAAGACTATTGCTGGTCACAACAGTGGGACCACATCTAGGAGGGGTAGTAGCTGTGGCTGTGGTAGTTGAGCAGCCTAATCACTCAATCCAAAAAGAAAGACCGATGTGCAAGTTCATCTCCCAGAAGATGAGGAAGAAGCGTTAGAAGAGAATTGTACAATTGCCCAAGGGGAACTTCGCTATTATGAATCACTTGAAGAAGAAGAAGAATTGGGAGGCGATACCATGGGAGAAGCATTAGTAATTCGATGCTCCATGATTGCCCCACAAGTTAAGAACACATATGATTTGCTTGGAAAGAACATCTTTAGAACATGGTGCACCACAGGAAGAAAATTATGCAAGCTGATTATTGACAACAGGATTAGTGAATTCTAGTCGCTCAAGAAATGGGAAACAAATTGAAGCTTAAAACCATGAATCCGTAGTCATATCACATCCTTTGGTTCAACAAGAGAACCGAGGTAACTATTTCTTCCAAATGTCTTGTCAACTTCTCCATTGGAAAAACATTTGAAGAGTTGGTGTGTTGTGATGTGGTCCCCATGGGTGCATGTCATATTCTCTTGGGTCGTCCTTGGCAATATGATCGACATACAACTCATCACGGTGTCAAGAATACCTATTCATTTGTTTTGAATAATAAAAATTGTTCTTAAGCCATGAAAGGTGAATCTTTGATAATGAGAGGGAATGCGTTTTCATCCACCCTTTTGATTCTACGTGATTTTGTAAATGAAAGCAAAGAAAACAGAGATGTTTTTGGACTAGCCGGGAAGGAGGAAACTGAACCAATGCCCATTCCCAAAGAAATTCACGCATTATTGAAGGGTTTTGAAGAAAGCTTATCAGAAGAGTCTCTGGATGGGTTGCCACCATTGAGAGAAATTCAGCACCGCATAGACTTGATACCTGGAGCTGTTCTTTCAAATCTCCTTCATTAAAGAATGAGTCCCAAAGGGCAAGAGGAGTTACAAAGGCAAGTAACAACATTGTAAAGGAAAGGCTTCATTCGAGAAAGTCTAAGTTGTCCCGGTAATTACTCGAAAGAAAGATAGGTCATGGAGGATGTGTGTGGATAGTCGTGCTATAAACACGATAACCTTCAAACATAGGTTTTCTATCCCTTGTTTGGACGATATGCTTGACATGCTACCTGATTCCAAAGGTCTCTTCAAAATAAACCTGAGGAGTGGATACCGTTAAATAAGAATAAGAGAAGGTGATGAATGGAAGACTGATTTTAAGACCAAAGAAGGGTTGTATGAGTGGCTGGTAATGCCCTTTGGGTTGTCCAATGCATCAGTATTTTCATGGGTTCATGAATAAGGTTCTAAAGCCATGCATCGGAATGTTTGTGGTGGTTTATTTCGGCGATATCTTGATTTACAGCAATGACAGGGCGTGTCATATGTGGGCCATTTAAGGACTGTTTTGCAACTGAACCAGTTGTATGTAAATCTTAAAAGTGCACTTTCATGACGGACAGATTGGTGTTTTTGGGTTATATTGTTTTTACTAAGGGGATAGAAGTTGATCAATTGGTTGACTCCAAGAACAATGATTGATACTAGGAGCTTCCATGGTTTGGTGACTTTTCACTGCAGATTTATTCGTAATTTCATCACTGCTATGGCTCTCATCACAAATGTTTGGAGGGTGGAAGCTACTGTTGGACTCCAATGACTGAAATGCATTTCAAAGAGATCAAAAGAAAGATGACAGAAGCCCCCACTCTTGCTTTGCCTGTTGAAACATATTTGAAGTGGATTGTGATGCTTCACATGTGGGCATTGGGGCTATTTTGAGCCAAGTAGGTCGCCAATTGCCTGTTTCAGTGAGAAGTCAAATGGGGCAAGAAAAAATTATTCCGCATATGACGTTGAATTTTATGCCCTAGTACAGGCTTTGAAGTTTTGGAGGCATTATTTGATTCTAAGGGAATTCATTCTCTACTCGAATCATGAAGCCTTGCGGTTTATCAGCTCCCCAAACAAGTTGAGTAAGAGGCCTGCTAAGTGGGGCAGCTTATTTGCAAGGATACACTTTTGTGTTAACATAAGGGATGGACAACAAAATCATGTAGCCTGATGCCCTGGGTAGAAGGTCCTATTTATTGAAAACCATGGCAGCAAGTACTGTTGGACTGGATTCCATTAAAGAACAGTATCTTATTGGTCATTTTTCCAGCGAGAATTATGAAAAGTGTCGCGAGGTGCCCGAAAAGATAACTGAATTTTTAATCAGCGATGGTTATTTATTTGAAGTTTCTAAGCTTTGTATACCTGAAGGGGCCACTTCGGGAAGCATTGGTGGCTGAACTACATTGATGTGGATTAGGGGGACATTATGGACAAAATAAAACTCTAGCTATGGTGGCTGAGGGATATTTTTGGTCTAAATCGAAGAGGGTTGCGACTTGATATGTGAATAGGTGTCAAGCCCCCTGTGTCTAAAGGTCACACTCAAAACACAGTCTATACTCGCCTTTACCAGGTCCTACAGCTCCATGGATTGATATATCAACGAATTTTCTGCTGGGATTACCAAAAGCAGCAAGAGGACCGGATTTGGTGTTTGTGGTTATTGACAGGTCTTAGAAAGTGGCCCATTTCCTTGCATGTGGGAAGACACTTGATGCATCTCAGTTGCCGGTTTGTTTTTCAACGAAATAGTTAGGCTGCATGGAATCCCAAAGTCTATAACATCAGACCGAGACACCAAGTGCTTAAGCCATTTTCGGAGGACTTTGTGCAAGAGAATGAGAACTGAATTACAATACAATAGTGCGACCATCCCTAAACCGATGAACAAACTGAAGTTGTCAATGGGAGCTTGGGAAATTTACTAAGTAGCTGGGCTTGACAAATGTTAAGTGGTGGAATTTAACCTTACCTCAGGCTAAGTTTGCTTATAACAGCACCTATCACAAGTTAAATAAGAAGTTTGGGCCATGCAAAATTTTAAAGAAATTTGGTGAGTATGCAATGAACTCGAGCTACCAAGTGACTTTGATATCTCTCCTATCTTTAATGTGGCTTATGGCTTACCTGAGTGAGAATGAAGGAGAAGTTGGGAAAGAAAGTGAAGCAATGGAGATAGAAATTTATCAACAACTTCCAAATAAAACAACTGACCTAGTTGAACGTGTTATTGAAGGAACGGAAATGAAGACGCGGATTTGAACTTACCATCTTTTCTCAGTGAAATGCCAATGAAGACCTGAATCTTAAAACTATATGGCTTGGAGAGAAGAACTCGTGAAGTTTAATGCAGACTTATGCCAGTTAGCTAAATTAGCAACTTGCACGGGGGCGATTTTTTTTAAAAAGGTGAGAATAATGCCAGAAAAAAAAGGAAAAAAAAAAAGAACAGAATTTTTTTTGTTGGGTTAAAAACCTGTTTGAGCGGCTCAACTTCCTTGGTTTGTCCATTGCTTTTCTTAGTTGGTATTGTTTGGGGTTCACTTTAGGCTGGGTAATGGTCTTTTGGTTGGTTTTAAGAGTTTTTTCCTAGGGGTATTTTCATTATTTCATCACCTAGGCATTTCTGGACGCATTTTTGGGGAGAGAATCATTTTTTAATCCCTTATTTTTTGAAGGGAGATTCAGTTCTTTTTTGAATTTTGAAAGGTAAAAAGAGGTGCTTTAGTAAGAGACCAATTTAGTTGCTGGGATTTTAAGTGAGTATAAAAGAGAAAGAAAGTATAGCTCCTTCCCTTGTTAAGGTTTCTTAAGTTGGAGTTCAGTTCATCGATGCTTGAAGCTCCGGCTTTCTGTAACGCCTTGGCGTTGCGAATTCGATGCGATAGGTTGCTGTTCCAGAGTGTTTTCTACTGCTGTTCCGGGCCTCCAGCAAGATATTTTTGAGGTAGGAGTTTATATTAAGGTTTTACTTCAGGAGATTCGGTGCTACAACTATATTTTCTGGAATTTTCATCTTTGCCTTCAATTTGTATCTATCTAGCTCTCTGTTCTGCCCTTGGCTTACGTCACAAGTTTGTGAAGGATAACTGAATAGCTTCATTATTGCAATTGATTCTTCTTTACTAAATTTTCTTTTTCCATTTTTCCAATGAGAGTT
Organism: Euptelea pleiosperma; assembly: GCA_035048495.1. Classification (NCBI taxonomy): domain Eukaryota; kingdom Viridiplantae; phylum Streptophyta; class Magnoliopsida; order Ranunculales; family Eupteleaceae; genus Euptelea; species Euptelea pleiosperma. The sequence continues at coordinate 29,475,820 of CM068542.1, read as the reverse complement.
GGAGAGGATTGGCCAATCCAGAGTTCTTCAAACATCTTTTTCTAATCACAACCTTTTTGTGCTGGTCAAGTTACGTTATGCCAGTAACTGGCTTATGGCTGCCCTTTGGTGTTTGTGACTGAGAGTATCTCCTGTATTTTCAAGAGGTTATTGTAGTATTGTGATGTTTGCTTATAAAGGATGAACAAAACTAATTAACTTGTATGGACCTGATCAAATTTGTTGACACCACAATGGTATCTAATTAATTTCTTTTAAATTTTCTTAATTTCTGTAGACCAATCTTGGAAGCTCAATTGTCATTCTTGAGGTCCTGGATATATTTGTCCATTGATACTTTCATGTAGGTGTGCCCCATTGCATGTGTGATTAATGAATATGAAAATTCTTACTTTCATGGGGACGGAATGAAAAAAAAGGATTGTGAGCTGTACTCCCCCTTTTTTTTGGGTGGGTTACACTGATTTGTTGGGTATAAACATGTGATATATTTGGTACATCTATTTTATTTTTCTGTTCTCAAGGGTGTGCCAGAACACACTGCGAAACCAGCAATAAACAATTTGGAACAACTTCAAACATTGTGGTCAAATCAGCTGATTAATGAATACACAAACCTAGTCACAAAAATCTCCGATTTTTCAAATTCACGAATCAATCGCCGATTAATCGGCAAAATCAGTAAAATCTCTGATTAATCAAAAAACTAGGCGATTAATCAGCGATTTTGCCGAATAATTAACTGAGACCCATTTTTTCCCCTTCTGATTCCGATTTTGCCTATTTTTGGAATTATGAATGATATATCATGCTTATGAGTTATAAGTTATGACGTTTTATCATGGAATTATAGATGTGCTTTTCATCATATAAATGTGTTTTGTTAAAAACAACCTTTCTAACTTGAAAAATGTCAAGATATATATTTTTTTTATTTTTGCCGATTTCTGCCGAGTTTTACTGAATTTTCCTGCCTTGACCCCTTGCTGATTTATTGCCGAATCCCGACTTTGTGACTATGTACACAAATACACCTACTTTGAAAAAATGTGTTTCTATTAGGATAACCATAAAAGATCGATTTTAAGAAATGGTCTTCATCATTATCATCATCATCATCAAACTATACCCTTTGTACCAATTTCAAGAAACTGGAATCTGAACAAAATTAACTGGAACTACTTCTCTAGACACTTACCAAATAAAAATCTAAGCTAAGGTAATATTTATTCAGTTCCTTCTCACGTACTTTGAGGTATATACCTTGTACAAGCGTAGAGCATCCAGTTTTTCGTATTAGAACTGTTTTGAATCTCCAATTGAGTCCCCCAAAATGTCGAAATCTACTTGAAATTACCACAATAATGCCAGCTGCTTCCGTTCCTGCTTGCCTCATGCATCAATAGTCAAAGCTATAAGCTACATTGGCCTTTTGTGCTTCACTAACTTTAAGGCCAAGAAGAAAGTTATGGTTAGTTTCCTTCACTTCTTTTTAACTAGGATGTGTACCAAGCGTCACCTTACTAGGTTTCTCCACCTGTATACAAGAAACAATGTTTCTCTTTTATTTTTGTTATCGGCTTGGAAACAATGTTTTGCCAACATGATTGTTTAGAGTCGGTTTTAGTCTTCTACATAATTTCCAAACGAACACTATAAAATAAGATCATAAGAATTCTTGTGATCTAAATGCCCATTTTCTTCTCTTTGGGCACACATGTGCTATTAACATTTCAGCCAAATGTGGCTTAATATATGATACATCATATATACCTATCATAAGTGGTGGTTTAATCTACTCTATAGCCTTGTGGCCTTCCCCTCATGTATGAGATTAGCATCAGTTAATTGTGGCCACCCTTATAGCTACGCGTACCTCATTAAACTGACTTTGGCCAAATACATTTGTATTGTATGCAGATGTTATAAACACTTTTGGACCATCAGTAGGTCTTCTCCCTTCCTGATGTGCGATATGTTCCACGCTCTTTAAAGCCCTGCACATCTACCTGTAGCTATGCATGGTCGCTTGAGTATAGCTGGAACATTTTATTTGCATGTTGCATCATTGCATAGCTGAATTCCGAAGTTCGGGAATGAAAAGTTCTACCAATGCCTCTTGCTATGCACTCCCATGGTGAAAGCTATGTTACACCAGGGAATCAGTGAAGGCTAGCAATGCTAGGAGCGCTGGCTTGTGTGCATTTACTGAGAGCCCGCTACTGCTGCCTATCAAAGTATGTTCTGTACACAAACTACACATGCATAGACTTATTTTTTAGATTTGACAGCATTAACTAGGATTTTGTTGAATTTCAAACCACAGTGTCATGGATGCCTATTAGTTCTATTGTGTAGAGGGTTTCAGATTGTTTGGAGTGCATCCGTGTTTGCTTATCTATTTTATAATTAGTGCATTAATTTCTATACATAAGATCATGTCATTCATCTTAAATTGGAATGTGGTCATTTCATCCAATTGGCCCATTGATGGTGGTCAGTATCGGCAAAAATAGGTTGATACTCTTAGCCTAGTAAGGCCGCCTGATAGCTCTTAGCTTTATAGTTTAAAATATCTTCTAATTTTACACTGTTCCATACTATAAGACCTTTTCTTTACTATTTTAATCATTATCCGAAGCTGCTTTTATATCATAATTTAGTCATGAAGATATGGTATGGTCAGATCCCGTCTTTTGTTTGTGAAACCTATTCAAGTACCACCTCCTTAAGTTAGATCTATAGTAATAATTGGCAGAAAATTCATATTGAAGTGGCTCTTTTTCCAATACTATCCTTTTGTCTGTTAGTTATAGTTTATATCACAACTTTGTGTGTGAATGGGCGGCTCTCCTGCATGGTTGAATGTACTGTCATTTTTGTTGCAACAAAGATAATTTAATGAAATTGCAAAGAATGATCAATCAAGGACTATGTTTTTACTTCTTGTCTAGCATAGTTACGTGAAATTTGTTTGGGTGTGTTCTTCATATGTTTGAATATCGCGCTAGGTTATTTGTCTGATTGAGGAATGAAAGAACATTTCTGCTGCTAAAAGTCTCTAATTGACATAGCACTCTATATTCAGCTTTCATAGCTAGGTGTTACTTGATGACTGCTGAATTCCTTCTTCCGGGAATTATTTTTGTCATGCTGCATATGTACTTGTTTGTGACACAGTTTTCAGTCAACATTCTCTGGAATTTTCTTTTAAGATGCTTCAGTATTTGTTGTCTCTTTTCTGAATTATTTGCTGATATGGTAGATACTTATTTGGTAATTTTTGTGATCAACATGCTTAATACGTTATTTATGTGCCCTTTACCAAACAGATATACTTGTATCATCATTACAGTCAGTAGCCCATTTCAAGGATAGCGATGAATTCCAAATTTCCAAGACAACTTCAAAGCATCAGGCACACACAGTGCTTTTTTATTGCTATGTAACATTACATAGTTGGTTTCATGTATCATGTTGCACCAAATATAAAGTTGGTTCCATTGATCATTACACACCAAGTCTAAGGGTCTTTGTGCTGAAGGTAACTTCTCTATCTCATACACCACATCTCAATGCAAGAAGCATAATATTGTAACAGTGGGGCATTGTATTGATGGGGGATCAAGTGACATATGTCCACACTTCATCAATCAGCTTTCCATTGCAGGTGTAGTGTGCTGCAATTTTCAAGGGAATACATTTGGATTAATATTAAAATAAAATACTTTGTATTCTTAATTAATAATATAAGAGTATTGAAGAGAAGAATTTACCCTGACTTTGTAGCACTTGTTGGCATCTCATAATTTTGTTGCTGTGGCTGGCTTAGCTGGAGATGGACAGGCACATGCAAGTCCTCCCCAATGCTAAAACCATTTGGAAGAAGGGAATTTCTGTTTGCTCCATTTACATCCCTTGTTCCATAGACCTGAGAGCCGAAACTTTATGCTTAGGCTGGGCTAGAATGCAACTCTTTCCATTTACCGTGGGTATAAAGATAGAAAACTCTGAGTGAATCAATGAGTTTGTTTCTAAGTTTTTAAAGTGATATATGAAGTTTGAAATAGTTTTTAAGTCAGTACCTTTTTATATAATTCCATGTTTTCTTGACGAATGAGGTTTGCCTTCTTATACAGTTCCATATTTTCTTGATGAATGAGGTTCCCCTGCAATGAAGTAAATGAAAATTAGGTACTTGAAGTACTCTTGAACCAAAAATGGGATAAATATAGCCATTGTTCTGGGAAGACCTTTTGGTTTAGTTCTTGTATTTCATCAGTTAGAATTTGGTCCTGCAGATGTCAAAAACCGTGTTAAGGTTCATGCATGTGCTTTATATGGAGGTATCATGAAGATGAAAGACTGTAAGCATTGCATGAGGGTTTCAGACCTTCTTCATACGAATACCGCGCAAACTCATTTCCAATTGGTTCTCCAGATTCTGTAGATCTTTGACACTCAAACCTGATAGCTCTTCTCCCATCAATTGTCTGCAATTATCACAATGGAAATTAAGGATATGTTATCTAGGCCATTGGTTGTGTATTTCAAATGTTTATTAGCAGTTTAGTACTTTTGTGAGAATTGGAAGACCATTTTTTCCACCAATTAAAATTTTCTATTTTCTCGAGCATGTTAATATAGTTTAAAGTTAATAAACTGCAAGGGCTATCAAGGCAGCTTCGAGGAGTGATTCCTTCTTCTTGTGGTGGTGCAATTCCATGGCCATCCTCATCTATTGTTTAATCATCTTCCCGTTCTACATCAGTATCTCCTGCGGCTGAATTCCTTGGATTCTCTCTCTTTGATTGGGTTTTTCCTTGGGTTCAATCCACCAGTAATACGACGGTCATTCTTGTGTCATTCCCTTAAATAATGCAATGGTTCCCGTGTGCTGTTCTCAAGTAGTGACTATTTGTCACAGGTCCTTCTTTTTTCTTTTCGCTTCAAAAATTGATTTTGTAGTGAGAAATTTACTCACAATTTCAATGTCTATTCGAATGTTGTAACATTTCCATGCTGCCCACAATTGTCTTAGTCTTGTCTTGTTTTTCTTTTATCAACTTTGAATGTGTTTGCAATAACCAGAACCACCTTTGCCATTGCCACCGTCAACAATAACACCATTGCCAGTTTGCCACTACATTATAATTTATTACGGCAGTCTATGCCTTTCAACAAACCCATTTACAACAATCCCATCGTCGTCGGCTACAATCTTATCCTTCAAATCAAGTGCTTAGATTGGACTAGAAACACTGTGTGCCAACATTACAACCAAAGACGCAACCATAGTTGTCGATGGTGATAGTTGCAGTCACAATTGCTTCATTGTCGGTCTGTTATCATCACTAGAGCAGCCGTAAACGTTGAGCTGTGTTCATTTGTGGTTCAATCCATTAGTCAATCATCTTTAGGGTGGAACCTTTTCACAGAATTCCGTCCATTTTCGTGGACATCCGTTTGATCGCCATTGTGGTCGATTGTGATCTTCAGCCAAGCAAGCTTACAACTAGGGTTCTCTCACATACAGTTAGAGCCCCTGTCAAGGTAACTATCCTCTTGGAACTCCTTTATGACCCGCATGAAATCTTTCAAAATAATGGCTCAGCATTTCTTAAAGAAAAGGAGAGAAACCGTCCAGACTTAGAGCCTTGTCCCTGCTAAGATCACCAATAACATTAAGGATCTATTCCTCCTCGAAAGCCCTCTCCAACCAATCCCTTTGAAAAGAATTGGTATGATCGAATTCCATCCCATCTAGAGTTGGCAAGATTCTGAGTAGAGCTTAGAATAATATTCAACAATAGCTTCCTTATCCCCTCTTCTTCAATGAGCGAACCATCCACTGAGAGACTGGATTAAGAGTTGCACCTCCTACTAGCGTTAACAACCTTGTCGAAAAATTGTGTTCTTGTCCCTTTCTCGAATCCAAGTTGCCATCAATTTTTGATCCTTCATACGAGTTAAATTGAGAAAATCATTCTTAGCTTCAATTCTCCTCTTCTTTATCTTCGGAAGAGATTGGCACCGTGTACTTTTCCTTCCTATCAATCAACAATATCTCATTTAGTAAAGCATCCATCTTCTGGTCCACACAACCAAATACCTCCTTGTTCTAACCTTGATGTTTTCCTTGAGAGCTTTTAACTTGCTACGAAACCCATATCCATTCTTGCCATCGAAGTGAAAGACTCCAACCACATGGCAATAAGCTCAACAAAGTTGGAAACTAGAAATTACATATTCTCAAACTTAAAAAGGGTTTGGGCTTTTCTAGACTTACCACCACAAACCAACAACAAGGGTGAATGATCGGAAGTTGGTTTGAATCAGATCCATGGATTTTTGTTCATCCCTCATCGTAATAATATCTCGGGGTCTAGGGGTAGCCTCTTGAATAACATCTTGATAACGAGCTTCCCAACTGTCTGAGATCTTAAATCTATCCAGTTTTCATAAAGTGAGTCTCTCTTGGTTATTGGACCAAGTAAAATAGGCTCCACTGAGACAAAAGTCCATCAGACTATTCTTGTTAACAAATCAACAAAATCTCTCATACATCTGTTGACTCTGCTTCTGCCCCCTTCTCATACGAGAATCTAATCACATTGAAGTCCCCACAATGCATGACAGAAGTTCCTTTAAGCCATGTACATAGTCTAATTCCTTTCAAAAGTTGGTTCTGAGTTTCTTATTTGTGGGTCCAGACAAAGCTGTTAAGACCCAGGGAGGCCATGCATAAAAGGGAGATAGAGAAGGCGCCTAGTAACGAATCTTCAAAGCTGGTAGAGCGCACCACTTGAAATCCTTCTTACCTCAAATCTCACCATTAGAGAGTCATCTCCCTTCTCGTGCTTCGTTTCTTGAATCAACACAATAACAATGGATAAACCTGTACTTCTGGTCCTCCTATCTTTGCTACCCAGTCCCCATCCATTCCGTGACAAACTTCAACTTCTTGATTACAAACATTTCCCCTCTCTTCTTTTCCTCCTACTACTCACACTGACTCCATCCTCAAAATTGATATTGCAAGATAAGTTGGAGACCACTCTATGGCATTTACGCTTGTTGCTTCTAACAACTACATCCACTTTAGGAGTGGTATAAGAACCTTCATGCTCCCCATTGTCTGTATTCACCTTCATTTGTTCCCCATCACACTAAAACCTTACCTTTTTCCAGCCCCTTCCCAAACAAACATTTCCAACACCCTGCATCTCCTTTTCCCCTGACTTCTCAATTTCTAAAACAATTTATGGGCTTCAACTTCATACCCATTGTAAGAACCCATTTTATCCAACACCCACTTATTTATTTCTATTTGACCAAGTACACGGTATTGTTTCGGTATCGTTCATGGGTGATACCGAAACGTATCGGAAGCATCGCTCGGTTTTGGATGTAACTTTGTAAAACAAAAGGAAATGTTAGTGCACATTTACACATCAGATGAAGTATCGTTCAGTTTCAGACGAAACTTTGTGTAGCCAAGCTTGTCACGCCCTTGGGCGATATTGAAATGATATGGGCGAAATGCTCGCCTGATACTTTAAACCATGATGTCAATTGCTTGATATGTCTAACATCTAAGTTCCCTTTGCCATTGACATTTATACCGATTTCAATCTCCCCAATCACCAAATGCTTGCTAAGAGACTCATCTTCTAGTAAAACAACACCTTCAGCAACTTGTTTCTCTTGAAAAACATGATCTTGGCGAGTACTACCCTCAACAGCCCATTTGACTGACTTCCTCCCTTTGTCTATAATGTAACACAAGTCCCTCGACATTGAGTTAATGGGATAGATAGCCTCAGGGAGCAACGTCACAGTCCTATTAGCTCGAACAACAATCTCTCCACGATATGGATTGTTAGGATTCTCCAGTAACACCTCCTCAGAAGCAAGGTTCTAAACTTTGACTTCGCCTCAAAGTTCGGTTAGTTAAAATTTAGAACTAATTCGGGGAAGTTCAATTCAATTTAGAGTTTTGATTTGCTAACTTAGAGAAGTTTAGAGAATATTTGTCAAAACGTTGGTAAATGTTTTTGCAATTTTTGTACTAAAAAGGCTAAACTCCTAGAAATTAGTCGAATTTTTACCGTTTACTTCGAATTAAATGAATTAATTCAGCGAGTTACTGAGATTGGCAACTATTGGACATGATGGCGATAACACTACTATCCCTTCAACTTGAGTCCAATAGTTCTTGGTCATCACTCATCTCAAGTAGAGGAGGGCCATACTAGAGGAAATCTCGCTTTGGTTGTTTGAAGGAGGAAGCTTCAAGCATCTGCCCTTAATGATATGGGGTTTATTAGATTGATAATAAGGTCCAGAGAAGGTAGACTTGCCCATTTATTATATGTCCATGTTCCTGATTCCGAGGAGTGTGTTGCCTACTCTGGAGAAGATCATGAGGGACTTTTTGTGGGATGGTAGTTTAGACAATCATAACTCATTTGGTGAGATGGGATAGGGTCTGCAAGGCCAAGCACAAAGGGGGCTTGGAGATCAAACATCTCAAAGCTATGAATCTTGCTTTCTTGGGCAAATGGTTATGGAGATTCGGGGTGGAGATCACTAGTTTTTGGCGAATGGTTACTATAGGCAAGTTTGGGGTTTATCTTTGGTTAGGAAATCCTCGTGGTTAGGACCTCTTATAGGTGCAGTATGTGGAAAGGGATTTTAAAGGTTTCCGAGGAATTTGGTAAAGGGGTTCGATTCGAGGTAGGATCTGGAGTAGAATCAGATTCTGGGAGAACACTTGGTGTGGGGACAATCCCTTTCAAGTGGATTTTCCGGAGCTGTACTCTATTTTTGAGTTGAAAAATTGGTTTATTCAGGATTGTTTTCAGAATGAAGAGGAGGAAGATGGGTGGAATTTGGGTTTCAGGAGGAATCTTAATGATTGGGAAATTGTACCATTATCTAGACTGTTATCCAGGTTGCAGGATATTCACCTTCGGTCTCCGGTGTAGAATAGAAGGGTATGGGTTTGGACCAAAGGCGGGTCGTTCTTGGTTAGTTCTTTCTATGAGGCGTTACGAAGTTCAGAGGACTCTACTTTTCCGGTTTCTTTGGTCTGGAGATCTAAGATCCCTATTAAAGTGGCTTTCTTTGCTTGGGAGGCTTCTTCAGATAAGATTCTAACAGTGGATCATTTGATGTCTAGAGGTTCACCATGGTTGATTACTACTGGATGTGCAGAAACAATGGGAAATCGGTGAATTATCTTCTGTTACGTTGTGTCATGGATATGGAGGCATGGAACTCTTTTTTGTCAATTCGAGATGAGTTGGGTTATGCCTGTATCTCTTATGAACTTCCTTCTTGACTGGAAAACCAAAGCTTTTTTTGCAAGAGGAAGTGTTTTATGGAGGATGCTCCCTCTAGCAATCATTTGGGGTCTTTGGTAGGAGAGGAATCAATGGGCAAGCAAGCAGATTTGTACTCCATTATTCTTAACATCAAGGGGCTGATGTTCCTGTTGTCAGGGACCTACTTGTAATATCTTATATTCTACAGGGGGCCCTTGTAATATTGTAAAACTTCACTTAATATATATATTGGGTGAAATCGTGTAGGTTATTCTAAGCTCTACACGATTTCTCCTCTTTCCCCTATTCTCTTCACCTCTCCTCTCTTCCATCTCTAACCCTAATCTCTTATCCTGGTTACGATCCAAGATTACAACATGGTATCAGAGCATGGTTATGTAACCATGGCTCAATCCTAGAGGTCTGAAGAACCCTAGGGATTGCGAAATTCGATGCGAAGGACTTTCCAAAGAAGGAGATCATCTCCCATGGATAGCCGCAGGCTTTAGAAGAGTCTGAAACCCTAGCCGCCCACTCCAAAAGGTTGGAGAAGTTCTCCCAGGCCGAGCCGCCCACTCCAGAAGGTTGGAAAAGAGCAACCAAGCCTAACCGCCCCTTCCAAAAGGTCAGAGAAGACCCTCTGGACATAGCCGCAGGTCTCAGAGGAGCCCGGAACCTCTCCCTAGTGCTACCGCACCTATCCAGGAACCTTTTTAGGTCATCGGAACCATTCACAAGTTTCCCGCGAGTGGTTTTTTATCCCATAGAAAATCTATAAAGGAGTTGTTCCGAAAAGGTCTGAATCCTGCGATTTCTTATCAGCAGCAGTTTGGGTGATTTCTTATCAGAAAAGTCTTATCTACTACCATGAGTACATCTGAGGAGTCATCTTCTGCCAAGTCAGAGATCATTGTTGCCCTACCCAGTCTGGGAAGTCATGGTGATCACAGCCCGGGCCTACAGATCACTACGGTGAAACTCGACGGGACCAACTACCTCGCATGGTCTCAATCTGCCAAGATGTACATCACCGGACGAGGCAAAGCCGGCTATATCACTGGACGCATCACTGCACCTGATTCCTCCGATGCCACGTTTGAGAAGTGGGAAGCGGAAAACTCGATGGTCATGTCATGGCTGCTTCATTCCATGCATCCATCGATCAGCACAGGCTTCCTCTTTCTCCCGACTGCCAAGGATATATGGGACACGGCATCTCAGACCTACTCCCAAGATGGAAATTTTGCTAGGATGTATGAACTTCAGCAGGAGATAGCACATCTGAAGCAAGGCGATCTTCCTTTGGGATCATACTACGATGCGTTACGCAGCAAGTGGGAAGAGGTAGATCACTACCAGACCTACATCCCTGCATGTACCAAGGATGCTACGGAGTTCCGAAAGATGATTGTACGCGGACGCATATTCGAGTTTCTTGGCGGCTTGAACCAGAGCTATGAGCAGGTTCGAGCCAACATCTTGGGCAGAGATCCACCGCCGTCGACCATTGCACAGGTCTACTCCTACATCCAGAGCGAGGACAGCAGGAGGAGAGCCATGAGCTCTAAGACAGATGCTGATGTTCCTTTATCTGAGAAGTCTGCCTTGGCCACTCAGAAATTGAGCAAACCCACATCCAAGAAGGATGGGGATCTTGATGATCGTGATCGACTCAGATGTGATCACTGTGGCAAGTGTCGCCACACTCGGGAGACCTACTGGAGTCTTCATGGTCGTCCTGCACAGTTCTCTGGGGGGAAGCAAGGCTCCTCAAAGAAGCCCTCTGGTAGCAAACATGGAACCTCAGCCGCTCATGCCACCAGCCAAGATTCCTCTGATGTGACCCCTTCCTCTGGGCAGTCCAACACCTTCTCTAGCATGGACATTGACAGGCTTCGACAATTACTTACTCAGCTTGATGGCCCTTCTCCACCTACATCATCCTTTGCTTAGACAGGTACATCCCATTCAGCCCACCATGTGTCTATGGCACCCATTGGTCCTTCCTGGATCATTGACTCTGGTGCCTCCGATCATATGACTGGTATGCCATCCTTTTTCTCCACCTATAATATCTGCTCAGGTAAGGACAAGGTCCGCGTGGCCGATGGCACCTTCTCCTCTATCTCAGGGAAGGGCACTATCTCTGCCACACCTACTTTGTCTTTATCCTCTGTACTTCATGTTCCTAAATTCACCACTAACCTGCTTTCTGTTATCCATCTTACTAAGAGCCTAAACTGCAGTGTTACCTTTTTTCCTACTCACTGTGTTTTTCAGGACTTGGAGACGAGGCGGATGATTGGCAGTGGTCGTGAGGATGGTGGATTGTACCTGCTCGATAGCCAGCCGACTTCATATTCTGTTGCACATCAGTCTAGTGCCAATGTCAGTAGTTCTAGCGTTAATAAAGACCTGTTAATGCGATGGCATAACAGGCTAGGTCATTTACCGCTTTCAGTCATGAAGAGTCTGTTACCTCAGTTTGCGTCTATTCCATTTTTTGAGTTCAACTGTGAAACTTGTGTACTTGCAAAACAATGTCGGGTGTCTTTTCCGACCAGTAATAAAAAAAGTACGTTTCCTTTACAGCTTGTGCACTCTGATGTTTGGGGACCCAATCCCACCACTTCTATATTTGGTTTTCGCTACTTTGTGGTTTTTGTGGATGACTATAGTCGTTACACTTGGATCTACCTTATGAAATCAAAAAATGAGGTGCATACTATCTTTCAGACCTTCCATAAAATGGTGTGCAATCAATTGGGCACCACCCTAAAAGTCCTACGCACTGACAATGGGGGGGAATACATGTACAGTGGCCTTGCCTCCTACTTTGAAGAGCATGGAATTCTTCATCAGACTTCATGTGCCGATACACCTCAACAGAATGGGACCGCTGAGCGAAAGCATCGCCATGTCCTGGAGGTTGGTAGGGCACTTCTTCTTGGTACTCGGGTACCCAAGGGTTATTGGGCTGACCCTGTGTTGACGGCATCCTACTTGATAAATCGGATGCCTTCTCGTGTCTTGGGGTCGAAGTCTCCCCTTTCACTCTTGTTTCCTTCCTGTCCTGTGTTCTCCATTCCACCTAAGGTCTTTGGTTGTGTTTGCTATGTTCACGCCCATCACAGGAAGGACAAGTTAGATCCGAAAGCCGTTCGATGTGTGTTCCTTGGCTATTCGTCCACTCAGAAGGGATATCGGTGTTTCCATCCCTCTACCCGTCGTCGGTTTGTTTCTCTAGATGTTACCTTTTTTGAGAGTCTTCCCTTCTTCTCAGTTGATCGGACTTCTCTTCAGGGGGAGCTTGGGAGTATTGGCGAGAGTCCGATACCTTCACAGGGGGAGATTCCTCAACCAGTACCCCTTGATTTGCCTGATGAGTCTCCTGTACCCTTGTCCTTATCTCCTACTGACACTGTGCCACAGGATCCGCAGCTGAAGACATATGCCAGACGACGTTGAAAAGAGAAACAGTCCACCATCCAAGCTCACTGCCAGGAAATCCAACTCGATCCAGGTAATCGTGTCCTCAGTGATCCTCATGATGATATGTCTGTTGCTCCTTCTACTATCCTTCCCATAAACATTGATGTACCTATTGCTCATCGGAAGGGTGTTCGGAACTGTGTTACCAAGCACCCTATCTCTCACTTTGTTTCCTATCAGCAGCTCTCACCATCCTACAGGGCATTTGCTACTTCCCTATCCAGTGTCGCTCTGCCATCCGGTGTCTCAGATGCCCTTAGCCAGCCTCAGTGGAGAGCAGCCATGCTAGAGGAGATGGCAGCTCTAGAAAAGAATGGTACTTGGGATTTGGTTTCATTGCCTAGAGGAAAGAAACCCGTGGGGTGCAAGTGGGTATATACAGTGAAATACAAAGCAGATGGAAGCATCGACAGGTACAAGGCCCGTCTCGTTGCAAAAGGGTACACACAGACTTACGGGATTGACTACCAAGAGATGTTTGCTCCTGTGGCCAAGATGAACTCAGTTCGAGTTCTGTTATCTCTAGCGGCAAATTTTTCTTGGCCCCTCCACCAGTTGGATGTCAAGAATGCCTTCCTCCATGGTGATCTAGAGGAAGAGGTCTACATGACAGGTCCTCCGGGGTTCAGTCCGACTAGGAGTAAGGAACTTGTGTGCAGACTGAAGAAAGCCTTGTATGGGCTTAAACAATCACCAAGGGCTTGGTTCGAGAGGTTCAGTTCTGCAGTCAAGAAGATTGGCTACTCGCAGAGTCAGGCGGACCACACTCTTTTCATTAAGAGAAGTCAAGGTCGTCTTACTGCTCTTATTGTGTATGTGGATGATATCGTGGTCACAGGAGATGACCCAGATGAGGTTTGTAAATTGAAAAAATACCTCGGTACAGAGTTCGAAATCAAGGATCTGGGAACCTTGAGATACTTTCTAGGCATTGAGGTTGCTAGGTTAAAGCAGGGTGTGTTCATCTCACAAAGAAAGTATGTACTTGATCTCCTTCGAGAGTCAGGAAACTTGGGAGTTAAACTAGCCGATACGCCTATAGAGCAGCAACATCGGCTGAATCTTGTTGATGGGGATCCCATTGCTGATACAGGCCAGTTCCAGAGACTTGTTGGGCGTCTCATCTACCTTTCGCTGACTCGACCAGATATTGCATATGCAGTCAGTGTCATCAGTCAGTTCATGCATGCCCCTCGCTCTCCACATCTCGAAGCAGCACACCGAGTGTTATGCTATCTTAAGGGGGCTCCAGGGAAGGGTATCCTGTTTAGTAAGAATGGACACCTGCGAGTTGAAGCTTATACAGACGCTGACTGGGCAGGTTCAGTCACTGACAGACGTTCCACATCAGGGTACTGTACGTATGTGGGGGGTAATCTAGTGTCTTGGCGCAGCAAAAAGCAACCAGTTGTCGCTCGCTCCAGTGCCGAAGCAGAGTACCGTTCTATGGCTCATGGTGTATGTGAGCTTCTATGGTTGAAGACTATGCTCAGTGAGCTCGGATATCCTGTCAAAGGGTCTATGCAGCTGTATTGTGACAATAAAGCAGCCATCAACATTGCTCATAATCTAGTTCAACTCGACAGGACAAAGCACATTGAGGTAGACCGTCACTTCATCAAAGAGAAGCTTGTCCATACTGCTGATCAAGTTGCAGATGTGTTAACTAAAGGTGTTACTAAAGGGATCTTAGAGCACCTGTTATCCAAGCTGGGCATGATAGATATCTTCGCACCAGCTTGAGGGGGAGTGTTGTCAGGGACCTACTTGTAATATCTTATATTCTACAGGGGGCCCTTGTAATATTGTAAAACTTCACTTATTATATATATTGGGTGAAATCGTGTAGGTTATTCTAAGCTCTACACGATTTCTCCTCTTTCCCCTATTCTCTTCACCTCTCCTCTCTTCCGTCTCTAACCCTAATCTCTTATCCTGGTTACGATCCAAGATTACAACAGTTCCTTTGGTCGAAGGCGTTCCCGGAATGCAGGGGATTGTTCTTTGAAGACTTTGTCTTCTGATGGGATCTTTTGTTCCCGGGACGGTAGTTAGATGGATTCTTGTTTGTATTTTTGCTTGTTTTGCCTTAGTCTGGTGTAGATCATCTCGATCTCTCAAGCTTAGGTTGTTTGTTTCTTTTGGCTTTGGCCCTTAATAAACAAAGGAAAAATGAAGCGGGGTCCTTCCTGATAGCAGAATTGCAGAGGGACCCTTGGGGCCCTTTAAATGAACTATCCTTTTTTGTATATTTAAACACAACAATCCTAACAAATGACACGTGCCCCTCCCTTTACTCTAGATCTCCCCTCCATGTTGACTACTTATCGCCTTCAATAGGCCCATGAGATCTGTGGTCTAGATGTGAAGTCCACGTTTCCTTATTGTAAAACCACTCCTCATTTTACTAACATAACATGAGCGATCTTAAGGAACTGCATGAGTGACACATGGTCCCTTATTGATCGCAATATGACTGAGAGCAGGTCAGTACTGTACACTGCAGAAAAATCCCTTTTAGAACCTCAATAGTTGGTGCCAACATATTCTTTAGTTTGAAAATTAAAAACAGCACTGGAACGAAGCTTTGTGTTAGGAACCGCTAAATTCAAAGGGCCCTTCCTGTTTGAAGCGTCCAAAGGAGGACGCAAAGGTGACAAGGGAGCCCAAGTGAAATGCTCATTAAGTCATTGGCTGGGATAGGGCCCACCATCCACATGAGAAGGAAGGTCAATGAAGGGGATATCCTGATTGGAGCGAATCAACACGTCATCGTCTTTAACTTCGCATCCAACTCTTCTATCCACCTCCACGAACACATGAAAACCACTACCCTATCAAAAACAGGTGTGGCATGGGGAACATCGTCAAACCGTGACACTTCACCTTTAGATGAACAACACTCATGTCGACATATACTGCGTACTATCATGCACTTCTAACATACCTGCATAGATATTAGTCAAAGTCTTGAACGCGGGAGTTGTCCACGACGACATGCCTTTGAACACAAGTCAAGTGCTGTTGAAGGACCTCTCTATTATTATAGATTGTTAGATCTTCAGAGCAGATCATTGTCGGATCCATATCAAGACATACTCGGAAGATCGTACACACCGTGGAGGAACCCTAGCACCCTTCAGACTGCTGCTGTCATCGCTGACATCATCCAGCCGTACGGCTGACGTCATCAGCCGTATGGACAGGGTGCTCATGGAGACCTGAAACTCTACCCCCTGGTAGATCTTGATTAATCATGATTTTTAGTGATTTTTGGAGAATTTTCTAAGCCCTAGTTCGATGTCTTTGGGCTGATATTCGAAAAAAATCGAAAAAACTCATTTTTTCTTCTCGGATGATTGTGGAGCCATCCGGCAACTTTTTCTGGGGATTGTTGCTTCGTTTTGGTCCCCCCATATCCCCTCTACAGATCCATAAGTGGTTCTCTTAGATCCATCAAGTATTGAGGTGTGTGGGTTGATTTTTCCCCCCACATAGTACCGCCGGCAGCTTTTATTGGGCAAGGAGTGCTGTCCACGCACTACCCTACCTTATGGATCCTCAAAGAATGTCTTCTATGGTTTCTTTGATGATGTTTGGGTGTTGTTTAGGGGCTGCATGGTGTTCCCCTTGCTCCGTGGCTTCTTAGAAGGTGTTGTTTGCCTCAACAGGCCTTTTCTCTCCTTCAAGTGCCCTCAGGTTGGTTCATAAGTTTTTTTTTTTGGTTAGTTGTGGTTTATTGCGTTTTTGTTACTGCTGGTTGTTCTTTTGGAGCGGTAATGTCGACTTTGAATGAGTCGGGCAAGTCAGATGCGTCCTCCGGGGCTCCCGTGACTACTATTTCAGCCCCAATGCCGTTTGAAAACCCTAGTTTGCAAATCACCACTACCAAGCTGGCTGGAAAAAATTATTTGGAGTGGTCTAGAGCTGCAAAAATGTTTATTGGTGGACGCGGGAAACAAGGGTACATTACTGGGCGATTACAAGCATCCGCCGAGACCGATCCTACATTTGAACAATGGGAGACAGGTAATCTAGCGGTTATGTCATGGCTACTCAATTCTATGGAGTTCCACATTAGCAGAGGATTCATGTTTTTTTCCACGGCCAAGGAGATCTGGGATGCAGCAGCCCAGACTTATTCACAGCAGCAGAATGTCGCCCGTGTGTATCAGTTACGCCAGAGCATTGCCACTTTTCGTCAAGGGGATTTGCCCTTGGCGGATTATTTTGCTAGGCTCTGTGGTATGTGGGAAGAACTTGATTATTATCAGGTCTTTACCCCTAAGTGCCTAGAGGATGGTTTACAGTATCGGAAATTGGTTGAACAAAACCGTACATATGAGTTCCTTGTCGGCCTGAATGCCGATTTTGAGTTAGCCCGTGTTCAGTTACTCAGTAAAGACACCTTGCCATCCCTCAATCAGGTATATGCATATGTTCAGAGTGATGACAGCCGCAGAGATATAACGTCTCCTTCTCCTGTTCATGAAAAGTCCGCCTTGGCTGCCTTCCCGCCTGCTTCCAAGCCTCTTAAGTCTAAAACCTCGGTCAACGGTGGCACCAAAGGGGGTCCTCCACCTACTTGTGCTCATTGTGGCAAGAAAGGCCACACCAGGGATCGGTGTTGGAGCTTACATGTTTGTGAGGGGTGTGGTCGTAAAGGCCACAGCAAGGATAGGTGCTACCATATTCATGGCCGACCACCACAACTACCTGGGACTCCCACTACTGCTCACAGTGCGACTATGGATTCTACACCAGGGTCTCCGCCCCCCTATACTGCTGCGCCTCAACCTTCTACCTCCACAGCACCCTTCTCTAGAGATGAGATAGAGAACTTGCGACGCTTTATGGCCCAACTAGATGGGCCTGCTGCCACTTTTACGTTCGCACAGTCAGGTATCATCAGCTCTGCCAACCTTGTCTCTGCTTCTGCTTCCACTTCTAGTTCACCCTGGATCATTGATTCAGGGGCTTTAGAGCATATGACCGGTATGTCATCATCTTTTTCCTCATATTCCGTTTGTTCTGGTGCGGATAAAGTTCGCATTGCCGATGGTACTCTTTCCTCTGTTTCGGGGAAAGGTCGTGTCACCCTCTCTTCTGGCTTATCTTTATCTTCAGTTCTTCATGTTCCCAAATTTGCCACTAACCTATTATCCGTTAGTTCTCTTACGAAGAATCTTAACTGTTGTGCAACCTTTTTTCCTTCTCATTGTGTGTTTCAGGACTTGGCCACGAGGAGGACGATTGGCACTGGACGTGAAGTGGGTGGTCTCTATCTCTTGGATGCGACTCCTACAGCCTCTGCAGCCCTTCAGTCTAGTAGTCTTAGCAATAGTGTCAATAAAGAGCATATTATGTCTTGGCATGCTCGTTTAGGTCATGTTTCATTTCCTTATTTACGCATGTTATTTCCTGAGTTGTTTAAGTCGGTGTCCATTTCAGATCTTCATTGTGAGGTCTGTGCATTGTCCAAGCATTGTCGAACGACTTTTCCCCCTCGTGGTAATAAAAGTTTATCTATTTTTGACATTGTTCATACTGATGTTTGGGGTCCATCCCCTATTACTTCCTTCTTTGGCTATCGATATTTTGTTTCTTTTGTGGATGATTTTTCTCGCTGCACATGGATCTTTGTTATGAAGTCAAAAGATGAGGTTTACTCTATCTTCAAACAGTTTCACAAAATGGTTCTCACTCAGTTTGGAACATGCATCAAAACTCTTCGATCTGATCAAGGCGGAGAGTACATGTATGGGGGTCTGCAGACGTACTTGGCCGAACATGGCATTGAACATCAAAATTCATGTGCCTTCACTCCACAACAGAATGTCGTTGCCGAGCGGAAAAATAGACACTTGTTGGAAGTGGCTCGTGCCCTTCTGTTGTGGCACCATGTTCCTAAAACATATTGGTCTGATGCAGTTCTCCTTGCCGCTCACTTAATCAATCGTATGCCATCTCGCTCTCTCCAATTTCGTACTCCGTACCACTTGCTGTGTCCTGAGAGTCCTCCTTTTCTGGTTTCCCCAAAGATCTTCGGCTGCGTCTGTTATGTTCACATCCTTGGTCTGAATCGCACCAAGTTGGATCCAAAGGCCTTGAAGTGTGTCTTTTTGGGTTACTCTTCGACCCATAAAGGCTATAAATGTTTTCATCCCCCCTCTCGTAAGCGGTTCATCACCATGGATGTCACCTTTTTGGAGTCGGCCTCTTATTTTCCCAGTAATACTCCTGCCTTTCTTCAGGGGGAGCATCTTAGTCGTGAGGAAAGGCATGTCTCATCTGATCTTGTTTCTCTGCCATTGGCTATGGATGCTCTTGACAATGGTCCTAATCCGACCATGAGTGACACTATTGACAGGGGTACTGACAAGCAGGGGGAGCTGCAGGTGTACTCAAGGCGTCGTCTGACAGGGAAACAGATTACCACTGAACTCCAGGGCCAACAGTCATCCTCAGAGGATCTAGGTAACCCTACTTCTAACTTTGTTCCTTCCTCTTCTTGTGATAGTGGCTCTGACCTTCCTATTGCTCTTAGGAAGGGGAAGAGATCTTGTACCAACATCCAATTGCTAATTTTGTTTCGTATGATAATTTATCTCCGTCATACAAATCCTTTGTTACCTCGTTATCCTCTGTTGCTCTTCCTTCATCTGTAACAGAAGCTCTGAAGCATCCTAGGTGGAAAGAAGCAATGTATGAAGAGATGAATGCGTTAAAAAAAAATAGCACGTGGGAGTTGGTAGACTTGCCAAGAGGCAAGAAATCCGTTGGATGCAAATGGGTTTACACTGTGAAATGCAAGCCTGATGGTTCAGTGGATCGGTACAAGGCAAGATTGGTGGCAAAAGGCTACTCTCAGACTTATGGGATAGACTACAAGGAGACATTTGCTCCTGTAGCTAAGCTCAATTCCATCAGGGTTATCCTTTCCCTTGCCGCAAATCAGTCTTGGCTACTATTTCAGCTCGACGTCAATAATGCTTTCCTTCATGGGGATCTTAAGGAAGAAGTGTATATGCTGCCCCCTCCTGGCTTTCAACTTTCTGGGGATGAACAGAAAGTATGCAAGCTTCAGAAAACTTTGTATGGCTTGAAACAATCACCGAGAGCGTGGTTCGAGCGCTTTAGTGGGGCAGTCAAACGAATGGGGTATAGTCAGAGTCAAGCTGATCATACTTTGTTCATCAGACGTGACAAGGAGGCTATGACGGTTTTGATTGTATATGTCGACGATATCATTGTTACGGGTAATTGTATTGTAGAAATAACCCGGTTGAAGGAGTTCTTGGCTTTGGAATTTGAGATCAAGGATCTGGGTACATTGAAGTACTTTCTGGGGATAGAAGTTGCGAGATCCAATAAAGGAATCTTCATCTCACAAAGGAAATATGTGTTGGACCTGCTGCAAAATACTGGTATGCTAGGGGCTCGACCTGTTGACACACCCATTGAGGCAAATCATAGACTTGATGGTCAGTCAGGGGAGTCTCTGGAGGATGTGAGTAGCTTTCAGCGATTGGTGGGGAGACTTATATACCTAGCTCATACTCGCCCCGATATTGCATATGCGGTGAGTGTAGTTAGCCAATACATGCATTCCCCCTGTACTACACATTTGGAAGCCGCATACAGAATTTTGCGGTACTTAAAAATCTTCCCCAGGCCTTGGCTTACTATTCAGCCATCAGGGCCACATGCGTGTGGAGGGTTTCACAGATGCTGATTGGGCAGGAGCCCAAGATGATAGGCGCTCTACATCAGGATATTGTACTTTTGTGGGAGGAAATTTGGTTACATGGCGAAGTAAAAAACAACAGGTTGTTGCACGTTCGAGTGCCGAAGCTGAGTTCCGATCAATGGCCCATGGGGTCTGTGAGTTACTGTGGCTTAAACTGTTACTTGGAGAACTCGGTTTCCCCGTAGAAGGGTCCATGTCATTATACTGTGACAACAAGGCAGCGATAAGTATTGCCCACAACCCAGTTCAACATGACATGACCAAACACATCGAGGTGGACCGTTACTTTATTCGTGAAAAAGTGACATCGGGAGTGATCTGCACACCCTTCGTTCCTACATCTGATCAACTAGCAGACATTCTTACGAAAGGCGTTGCAGCAGCTCCGTTTACCGAGTGCTTGAGCAAGTTGGGCATGATTGATATCTACGTCCCAACTTGAGGGGGAGTGTTGAAGGACCTCTCTATTATTATAGATTGTTTAGTGTCTTTATGGTTTTATTTTCTTACTTATGTAAGGGCCCACACTTATTAATATAAATAAGATTCATTGGGGTGTGTGTAGGGTTAACACACGTAACCCCTCTCTTCTCTCTTCTCTTTCCTCTTTCCCTCTGCAGTACAAGACTTGATTTCAACTAGTGCTGCCTTAAAGATACATCTGAGAAGGTGCTAATAGATGGTGACCACCTTGTGACATGATCATGTAGTTTTCTAGTTATATAGGTTTGATGCTAGACATATGGTTGAGCTTAGCTTCTGTGCTCACGAACAAATTGCTCTCATTCTTGCGAAAGGGCTAGAGACAATGGTTTTGGAAACCCAAAACGATTCGCTAACACCTAGCCAACAATGTCCCAACTGAAAACTTCAACACAAACATCACAAACCAAGGGTTCCGAACAGCTCATGATTACCCTGGTAGATTGTTTAGTCTTATGATGCCCCCTAGAACCTCACAAACTATGTCCCCCTCATCTATTGCTTGAGACCAGTGTATCGAATTGGGTCAATCATTCGCCGGGAGTTGGGAAGGTCTCGTAACTTGCATGCTCTTCCAAGCCGTGAGCTTGAGGACCCTTGGAAAAGCATTTAACGGCTTCAACCATGTTCTTTCATCCTTGCATCGTCAAATCAACCGGCTTTTGGGGACCTCTTAATATATGTAACCTTGATGAAATGACCCCATGGGTTTTTCTTGCCATCCACAATCAAATTTCTCTTTGCACATTGCAACTTGCTCTAGAAGTACACATTGTTATTCCACGTCAAAGTATCATCAAGAGTTTTGGCTAGTCACCTTGATCCATCCTACCCGGGAATAATCTGACTCTACAAGCCTCTCATTCTCTGCGTAATACTCGGAGACTCACCCCTGCAACACCATCCATCATTGAGCTTGAGAGTTTGTTTTCTATAGCTCCCCATCTTAAGCTCAAAGAAACACTCCTCCCGGCCCTCAACACTGGCAAGACATCACATTGTCACTGGCAACGCTTGAAACTGAAATTGATTTTAATGGTTCATGCTTTGATATCCTTAGACAAAACACAATCTTGTGAGTCTCATGAGACCACTGTTTTAAAGATTTTGTGAGTAGTTTTGAGCTAAGGTATAGAGTATTGATTGGCTCCATATTATATCAATATGCCCATCTATTTTAAGGTTTGATATTTAATACGCAGTAGAAGATCTCCACCTAAATGATATCCTCGCAGCATGGGACATTAGGATCAATGCGGAGTCTCATAACTAGTTTCCTCAATATAAAAGCTTAGAACTGCGTTTACCTTGATCATGAAAGCTCTATCTCTTTTGGTACATGAGATAAGATTTTTTCTTAACAAGTTTTTGCAAGAGTTTATTGACGTCATTAAAGATATGTATGAGGGAGCAATAACTAGTGTTAGAACAATTGGTGGTGAGACAGGTGAGTTTCGAATCACAGTGGGATTACACCAAGGATCAACTCTAAGTCCATACCTATGTGCAGTAGTTATTAATAAAGTAACTGCTCATATCCAAGATGAGGTCCCCTAGTGTATGTACTTTGCAAACGACATAGTATTAGTTGACGTGTCTAAGGATATGGTAAATGCAAAAATAGAACTCTAGCGGAATGCTTTGGAATCTAAAGATTTAAAAATAAATGGACCCATGGCAGAGTATATGGAATGCGATTTTAGTAGGAATGCACATAGAGATGATCCGACAATTAAAATTGACAACCAAGAGATGCCTCGAAGTGACCAATTTCACTACCTTGGTTCTATTATTCATAAGTAGAGATTGAGGAGATGTTGCCCATTGATAAATTTCAAATACTTGGAAATTTAGTGAGAGGAAACTTGGAAATTTAGTGAGAGGAAGAAAAACTGAGGCAATACTAAAAAAAAGTGATATTATGGAATACCATGGTACAAAAAGAAGACAATAGGTTGGGGCTGGGAAGGCTGCCTTGTTTTATTGGTTTGCCTTTTTAGCCAAGTTCATCAAAAAGTTGATTGTCATGTCATGGAGAATAGGCCCTTATACAAGTGGTAATGGTTAAAAAGCAAGTCTTGTAGTGTATTTTATTGCTCGTTTTTTGAACAGATTAATCTTGATATAGTATTATTTTCATTTGATACCAAGTATTTCATAATATTTTTGTTCAATTAGACTCCCAATATTCGAAAGTGTCATCTAATAATCCAAAAGGAAGAAAAGGGAACCTTCATATATGTAACCTCTCGACATGCTACAAAAAGGAGAATCATTTTTGTGTTAACATTCTCCCAATCTTTTTTTAAAATTTCATCCATGCTGTCTTATTTTTGAATATCTAGATCATGTATCGGGGTTACATATACCCATGATTTAAAATTTCGTAATGTTTCGTACGAAACATTTCAGAATTTAAGAGAACCGAAACGAGACATGCAATGTGTTGTGATTTGTGATGCAGGACATTTAACCAATACTCCCCAAAAGCCGCGACTGTTAGTAGCGTGAGATTAAATTCCTTTATCTCATAGGATCTATCTAGGTTCTCGGTCGACACGACGCCTCATGAGCCCATATCACACAGGCCACCCCCTCGTGGGCCCATATCACATAGGCCACCCCACCCCGAGTGTGCCCCATATTACGCAGGCTGCCCCACTCGAGCCCGGTGTGAAAATGCCCCTGCATTAATCATCCCCGGTGAGGAGACTCGAACACGAGACCTCCCGCTCTGATACCACTTTGATGCAGGACATTTAACCAATACTCCCCGAAAGCCGCGACTGTTAGTAGCGTGAGATTAAATTCCTTTATCTTATAGGATCTATCTAGGTTCTCGGTCGACACAACCCCTCGTGAGCCCATATCACACAGGCCACCCCACCTCGAGTGTGCCCCATATTACGCAGGCTGCCCCACTCGAGCCCGGTGTGAAAATGCCCCTGCATTATGTTGTATGTTTCATTTCATTTCGTAATGTTTCGGGTTGTTTCGTAATGTTTTACTGAGACAAACTGAGACATTACGATACAATTTGAAAAAAAAAAGAGAAAAAATATGATTTCATGATTTTGGGAATGTTTTGAAAATGTTTCGCAATGTTTTGGAAAGTGTCAGAATGTTTCTCCTGTTTCTCAAGAATGTTTCATTTCTTTCGGAGTTTGTTTCGATTTTTCACTTGATCGAGACATTTCTCCGAAACGAGATTTTAAACCATGCATATACCTTATTCATAATGCGAAGAAGCTCATTACGTATTCTTACAAGTATAATTTGGCATAGCCACTTTTTTCTAATCCATGCATTCCTATACTATTCTAGCATGTCTTTTTTGCACATTTAGATTCAATAAACTCAAAGTCGAAGGGAAACAACAATACCGATGGTTTTCTTGCAAGTTCAGCAATTGTTTCCTCAAGCTTGCTGCCTCCCTTTGCCAGAGCTAGGAAGTACAAGACACAAAGTTAAGTCTATGCAACATAGGCTGTGAAACTTTTAACAATCATGACCACACTAAAAAAAAGATAAGATTTTAATTCTAGATAATGTCCACAAATATAACTAAATTGAAATGGCATAAGCTTTATTTAGAAGATTTAGTAAGAAACAATCTTATAAAGTCAACGATTTCTCAGAAACTATTGATTCGTGATCACAAGTAGAAGTTTGAAGGTTTAGCATCCTAGACTATTCAAAGTAACAACGAGAAGTTGAGAACTAATAAAGCATATATTGAACTAATTGTTGTAGAAATTATTGGAACTCAAGGTTTTTTTTTTTAGTTTGGCAAAGGCAGCTCTCTGGGTTCCTACCGACATTGGGGTGTGAAAGCATGGGGAGAGAACATGATTATATACCCTGGTATTCCATGCCGTAAACGATGAGTGTTCGCCCTTGGTCTATGTGGATCAGGGGCCCAGCTAACGCGTTAAACACTCCACCTAGGGAGTATAGTCGCAAGCATCTTTTTTTTTTTTTTTTTTTTTAATATATAGATACACAGAATAATGAATATCGTACTAAGATGCCCATATAGGGATATCAATACATATGTTGGAATAGGAAATGAATAATGTGTATTTGAAGATATATCTTGATGTAATGAACTTAATTTGAGAATATTTGATGTTTGTAATCATTTCCATTTGTTATTATAGCTGTTCCTAGATGTCAGACTCTCACATTACCTACTTTAGCATGTTACAGAATACTACAGTCATTCGTTTCCACACTGCATTTGGTTGTATATTATGGTATGATGGCTTATGAGTGTATTTTTACGCTAGCTCTATCATATTATTTCTACATCGGTCAAAAAACATTTCTATGAAATATTTCCGTTTGCAGGCATATCAAAATAAAACTTGAAACCGAAATTTAATATCTTGGTTATGAACAAGGCTCACTTCCAAGTATGTTCCCAGTTATTTCATTCTTTGGAGAGTATGAAGTAGCATTTGACCAACTGAAATGGATTTAGATTCACTTCAGACTTAGTCACATGTGTGAGGAGAAATGACTTTTATGGATTTGGGGAAGTTAAGCATGTGAATTTCTACGTTGAAACATTTAATAGCAAACCCTGCATCATTTGAAAATTGTTTGAGCTTAATTGGATAAATAATACTTTAAAATTATAATTTTATTTCTTAATTAAGTATATTTATTATGTAAAGACCATACAAACATGTGCCAGCAAAACAAATCTCATTAACAATAAGAAAAGTTGCTAGACATAAAGACGAGTGCACTTGCTCTCGCTCTGTCATTGAGTAACTGGCATGCGATGTTAGTAGGATTGTGCACAGTTTCTCATGACATATGTTCCAAGTATAAAACAAAAGAAGCAATAAAAACCTTAGGCCGTAGCAGGGGCTTCTTGAAGCTTGAATGGGCATATATAACCTAATAACCTAACTACACACCACTGGACTTGCTGGCAACTCAAATGAGCCCAGCGAATTCATGGTTGGGGCTAGGATTTTTCTTGGGAACATGATACGAACCTATTGAGCTGGAACCATGCTACTACATCCCCTACTTTTACTGGGGATTTTTCTTGGGGACAGAACACAAGCCTATTGAGCTAGAACCATGCTATTACAGCCTCGACTTGTATATCGTGTTCTATCCATTAAATTATCTGATTTGTGTCATTTGAACAAACCCCTCATTTCCGATCCCATTGCTAGCAGTCAAGCAGGACTGTATCTCTTAAGTTGAGCTAGACTTGCATTTTCTTTCATGAATTTGTTTCATTTCAAGAATAAGAAAAAAAATGCTCAAATTGGGTGATGACTTAATGCAGCCAGTCCATCATGCATAGCTTTCTGACAGCATATCTGAGATGCTCTTTAAAGGGCTGAGGTTTTAATAAATGAATAAGTAGAATCATGGAACTCTATGTGAAGGTTTAAAGGAGCTACAAGTGACAAGACACAAACCTAATTGGGGGAACAGATGGTTGAATGGAGCGGAAGCTGCGGCTTTTAGAATTAGATTCAAGAGCTGATGGTGAGATGCATGAGCTGATGGAAGGCTCAAGAGTGTAAACCAAACGATCCAAGGAGAACTAATACCTGTCAACGCAATGGTGGAGAGAACCTGCAGAACAGAGTCAGCCATCATGTGAGTGAAAGGTAAGACAAGTGAATTACTCGAAGGTGGATGTTATGGTACACAATTGGCACTGTAACGTACCCAGGATGGCTTTATATTGCTTGAATTCACCTTGCATAGAAGGCAAGTACATGTACGGATCTGTGATCATAATGAGGAACTTGGCAGATTTCGTGCACTACATTGACCACGTTGAGAACGAGAATAACCAGAAAAGGGCCAAAAAACTCATGGAACTATGTTGCAACTTAGGATTTTGCAAGCGAGTTTTATAAAGAACCAGACATCTGTTTGTTCAATCGTTGGACAGTCTTTAGTTGCAGCGAGTAGTGTTGGACTTTGAGAAACTGTTATTATGGAAACCAGGTTACTAAATGTAAAAGGCGATAACAGAAGGTGCATCAATGCCCTATAGCAGGCATAGATAAATAAATGGGTAAGTGGATATCGCTATGCTATGGTGTACTAACTGCATAATTTTGGTAGCTGTGAACCATTTCTGAATGCCCTTCACCTGTAGAAACGGCTTTTGGCTGCTAATCTATTAGTCAGTTGAGGAAATGCATCATTGTTTCTGCAACTCTTTTCAGATGGCTTTACATTGTCAGAATTCTCCTTTTAGAGAAACTAATACATTTCCAAATCTGTGAGTGTAAATTGTTGGACCATTGGCAGATTCCCTGGACTGCATTACCCCCCATTTTGGATAAGAATAACCAGAAAATAGCACGACACATTTTGGAATTATATCAGACATTTGGTCTTTGCAACTGAGTTTTATGAAGAAAACTTTCATATGGTTCAGTAGTAATTGTTGAATGATCTTTAGTTTCTGCGTAACAGTCGACTGATCTATGTCCTATAGCAGGCATTGTGAAATAAATAGTGATCTCTCTACTACAGCATATTAAATACAAAGTTTGGGAAACAAGCAAACCATTACTCAAATGCCCTTCACATGTAAAAGGGCTTTATGCTGCTGGTTATGTCACTTTAGGGTGAACTTGTTTCAAGGAATTATTTCTTTGTTACTGCGTTCTAAGATTGGTTCCCTATTGACCACTATAGGAGAATAGAAAAATAGCATAGCTTGTTCATGCCGGCTCATCCTCGAAACTAAAATTATTAATGTTGTCATTGAAGCACAATGGTGTAACAATTTATCGGAAGACCTATGCCAATAATTATGAAGAAAACAGTGGAAGTTTTGTGAACAAACTTTGGCATCACCAAGAAAACAGAAGCCTATTTGGTAAATATGTAAATTTCTTGAGAAATGATTGCAGTATGTGCTTACTACTTCCCCTATTGGTTTGTAGTTCTAGAAGCTTATTGATGATCTGTTACGCCTGACAGTGGGTAGGCTGCTAGCACATTTTCTAATGGTTCGAGCCTTGCAGTGGTAGTTTGTCAGATTTAGATATGATATTTAGCTTGAAAAAGCTATAAATTAAAACATGGCATCAACATGCTGGATTGGGATGCTTGTATCCATATCCGTGTCTTAGCTTTCGGAAAATGATG
This sequence comes from Euptelea pleiosperma, assembly GCA_035048495.1. NCBI lineage: Eukaryota > Viridiplantae > Streptophyta > Magnoliopsida > Ranunculales > Eupteleaceae > Euptelea > Euptelea pleiosperma. The sequence continues at coordinate 29,447,620 of CM068542.1, read as the reverse complement.
ATTCGTGTCCCTGTTTCTAGTACTCGTATCCATACCTATATCTGTATCTGGGTATCTTAGATACTATGTATGAGTAGATAACGATGTTGTGTTCGAGGCTTTTAGTAGGGAATTTTGAAGACGTACGAAGTCTTGAATCTGTTATTGACCTTTCCTAGGATTGATGAGTCATACTGGTATAAATGACAATTGACTTATGAAGAGTTACTTCTGCTACAGCTTGTGTTTGAACTATTAAAAGTCACTATCTATTGGTTTCCAACACAATTCAATATGCAACTTGTGAGGAACATCTTCCAAATAGCGGATCTTTTATCCTCCCTCATTTTACTAATTCACTATAAATAATCAAACGTTTGGGCAACTTGCACTGATCTAATAGTTGTTGGGCTTCTCTTACAAATATACTTTTTGGTGGCAATTATGAGTATGAATTGTCTTCTTCCTAGTATGTAATATGCCATGGCTAGTAATTTAACCTTCAGGATTCTTCCAACGTTTCATATTTCGGGTAGTCCTATTTACTCTAGTAGAGTTGTGATGAGGGTGTTAATGAGCCCGGGCTGGTCTGATAGGCTTTTAGGCCTGTCCCACCATGGGCTTGTCCTGGGTTGCATTTATTGGCCTAGTGGGCTGGGCTAGGACTAGGCCTGCTAGGCTTGATGGGCCTTTATTATGTAGTTATCGTGACTTAGCATCTTGTGAGGTCTGTTGTTTTTTCAATAATATCTATTATGAATTATAAATTCTCTTAATCTATACTATATATTAGACGAAAGGCTAGAATAAGGCTTTATTACAAAGTTATGTTACATCAATTATTTTATTAAAAGAATAAGTTTAAAAGAGTTAGAAATTACCTAAAACCCATATAAATTAGTTGGTGGGCTGGGTCGGGCTGGGTAAGGGCTTGTAGATTTATTCGTGGACCGGGCTTGGCTAGGGCCTACTAGGCCAGTCATGGGCCCGAGCCTATGCTAATAGTTTGCGAACTGGGCCTGGGCATACCTCGGCCCGGTCCTAGCCCTATCCATTGACATCCCTCCGTGTGTGCAACCTACACAAATTGCTATTGCAATATCTGTAATAGAGGCTATGAGTCTGTATATCTCCTCAGTCTCAAAGTATCACATTATTTCGCAAAAGGTTAATATTTCAAGAATCTTGGAGAAACGACTCTCGACTTCAGAACTGTATGATGATCAAATCCATTCCAAAATAACTCAAAACATATAAAGAATAACTATTAGTGCACTCATTTTTAGGTATGTATAGAATCCATAATGTGAATGCAGGTTCACATTATGACATGCCCATGTAGAACACAACAGTGAATCTGCATAGTGGTGTATACTTCCCACCTAAGCATCGTGAATCCATTACTATTCTTACATGAGACTCTTAAGTTCATCTTTGAAGACCGGTTAAATAATACTCTGCCCAAGACTGTCAAAAGAAGCTATAGTGTCCATTTTGGCAAAATTATAGAAGCTAAGATGCACATGCAAGATGGGTCTGCAAACAACCACAATTATAGTTTGTGGTATCCCGTGCGGCTTGAGGTTATTTTCCCTCTAAACCATCATTGATCTAGTTATTGTGGTCTGTTTCAAAGCCTCTTTAACCAAAGGCTCTTTTTGCAAGGTTGTTTACCTCTATTGAAATCATGTTGGCATACCACCATTAAACCCAACATGTAAACAACATTGAGAGTACTGAATGCAACATACCACAAACTAGAGACCCATCATGGGAAGATTGCATTTGGGACTATGGGTATGGTTGTACATTCCAGAGAATAGTTCTCACTGCATGTTATTTTTTGCTCATTACTTAGAAATAAAGCAAAATTACGAGCATGGGTATTCCTGAGAATCATAGAACTTCAGAGAATCATAATCTATGCGCATCAAAAGAATTAGATATAGATTACAAGATCATATTGTTAGTGGTTCTACCATCTGAGGCAATCCTGATTTTTAGTATCTTGAGCTGACTATGAATTAAAGACTCCAAGTACATCATGATTTGTTTGGAAAAAGTCCAAGATAATTAGATAACTCTTAGCCATGAATATCTCACTATCAAGGTTGAGAATCTAAATTCAAGATGTTACAGAAAATTATGACAGTAAACAAGCATCTGGTACATTATTTGTACTATCAGAAAAGGTACAAGTACAGAGCTTGATATTCACAGGCTACAGAGGGAAACAAATATGAAATTTCATGTCTTTGCTGACCTTTCTCTACAATTTCTTTCGGAAATCTCATGGCTGGCCTTGTTTACGGAGCTAACAAATGTAAAAGAAAAAAGCACTTGGACGCAAGGGCTGCTAGAAAGGTTCTAGTTTTTCGCCATTGGGATGAAACTTACCAGCAATCACAATTCTAGCAATGCTCAAGTGTCCACTGACCCCTAATCGCCTCCTCTTTTCTCAGACAGGATTGTTACTTAGTTCTAGAAGAGATTCCCGAAAACAGTCAGATTTCACCACATTGAGGAAACAAGTTCCCTGGATATGGGAAACACTTATCCTTGCTGCCTTATTTTCTTCTCAAACTCAAAATTTTGCAGGACAGAGATTCCTGATAGTAAGATTCCGTTCTCCACTTATACGAAATATGTGTCCTGAATGTGGAGAACATGTTTCTTGGAGATAGGAAATGTGTCTCATGCATTTATATGGGTACCCATCAGATACAATTTTTTAGAGGTGAGGGCATGAATTCTTAAAAGTATTTCTGAAACGAGGCTCTGTTGACATTGATTTCGGCATTACTTCAGAAAATTTCTAGTCCACTGCTATACATCTAAAAGACCATATAGTCAGCTTGATATGTGCACGTACTGAATCCAGCTCACCTCCATTTCTTGCCAACATATATTTATGCTAACGTCCTTTAAAATCTTGGGTCTCACAAGAACAAAAACAATACTATGTTAACTTCGAAGTTGATATTGTGATTTCTTCATTCATTGCTATGTGATTTCTTCATTCTGCCAATAATCCGTAATGAGTAACGTATGAACTGGGGAGTTGACCTGTTCATCTTCCTACATCGCTTATACATAATTTCTTTTGATCTATTGCCGTAACTTGCAACATCCTAGCAATACAATTTGATCAAGACAAACGAACTATCTTATAATGGAATTCTGTTGAACACTTGCAGCTGTCAGGAACTTCTTTCAAACATCACATCTTTTTGATTTTGGGACTTCTGTTCATTCTTCTGCAAGTGCAAACACAAGGGCATTAGCTCGTGCCTTAGCTGACGCAAACAACATTACATTGTAAGTAAGATGACAGGATTTGAACTTCGTTTGGCAAGGAATCTATACTTTCCCTCATCTTCCTGCTTTCCTCCTAAAATGCTCTTACGATCATATCATTGTTCAAATTTCATCAAAATAAAGCTCCAAAAACCAATCTTTATGGCGGTTGAGTGCAATGCATGGTGTTGTGGGTGCGCACTACCATTGCGATTCCACCTATCAGCTTATGTGAAAGATTTTATATCACATTTAGCAAGAATAGCTACATATGCCCTTCGCAGCCACAGTTTGTCCTAAGTTTTCTGATCAACCTTGAAGTATAATGTTGCCCGTGACATCAATACTTCAGAAAAGTATTTTAAGTACGGAGACTTGATCTAGAGCACAAATAATATGTGCAAACAAATTAAGGTAAGAAAATCAATCAGTAGCATCCCCGAGACCCATTTTGGTTGCCAGAGTACTGTGCAAGCGTACAAACAAAGACTGGATGGTTGATCAGAGGTAGAACAAAAGATCCGTGCTACACAAGACACCATCCAAAGTGTAATTTATCCTTGAAAAGTGTGAGTTATGTAATTCTTCGTAGGAATTGCAAAATGGTTGTTGTTTGGAGAAAATAATTCTTAAAAAAAATAAAATTTAGAAAGATAATACCCAGTTTAAGACTATGCAGTATTTTACATTCTCTTAATCTTTATTACTTTGCTTTTTACCTACTCATTATTTACAATACAGGGTGCTGCTATGGTGCCTTGAAAGAATAGTGGACAAGGTGCTTTGCCTGATGTACTAGCAATGACTAGGGTTGTAACATTGTCCACTCTAACAACTTCAAAACTTTTTCTGATTAATTTCACACTTTTGACATGGCATTTTTGTATCTGTAAGGGTGATCTTATGAATGTGATAAGCCTGTTATAGAAACTACTACTTGATCGGTTGATTTAACATCCTTTTATCTGTCCTTAGCTTAATGTTTTGAATTGAATCTGTGATGAATTGGGGTCCTTGCTCGAGTATTATATATGTTGCAAATTTTAAATGGAGTTTTTTTTTTATATTGAGCACATTTGTCCCTTACTCGTAGCCTGAAAGCTTTAAATAATGACAAGAAATGGGATCACCTTATTTTCTTCTCTTTTATTTTTCTAATTTTTTTGATAGGGAACAAATTTTTTATAAAATATAAAGAGCGTTTTCAAGATTGGGGAAGATCATTCCCTAAGTAAAAAAGAGACTATATACAACAGGACAAGGTTATGAGTCGGGAATATATTCGTGAATGAGGAACATACAAATCAGATCTTCCATTTGACCTCTCGAAATACCTTTAGGATACTCATCCACTCGTTCAAAACACTTCCTAAGTTAGGTTTCTCTATTGCTCTCTTTCCACACTGAATCTTAGCTAGAAAGAAAGTTGACACTAAATAAAGGCCATGACGAGCATAAGCCATTTTGCCTTTCTAGGAGTTAACCAGACCTCCACTAAGCTTAGCATATGCATAAAAAGATAAGCTTTAACAATCTGGATTGAAGAGGCCATTTTTCTAATATTCTATTTTATCTCTCAACCAAATTTGCACCTGCAAGTACGGTAATTGGCTGTGTTAGAGGAAGAAATCCCTTGGTAACCACATCATGTTGCATTCATTGGCTTTGCACATCCATCATGATTCAAATTTTAATTTGTGTGACACACCCATCATGAGGTTAGACATATTCACTGTTGATTATATTTTTTCCCAACCTTAGCCTTGACCACTTTTAGTTGTTTTCACTCTCTTTTCCTTTTCTAGACTAGATGGTATTCCAATAGAGGTGTGTAAATGCATGGGAGAAACTGAATTGTCAAAAAATATTATAAAAAAAATGAATTGTCCTGATTGATTAAATTTTAAAAAAGATATTGAAGACTAAGAAAATGTCGGACGAATGGAGATGTAGTACCTACATACAAGAACAAAGGAGACATGCGAAGCCACAATATTATCACATGATGAAAGTGATGAGCCATAATATGAGACTATGTGATGCATCGCGCAATTGGACGGATGAATCCGGCTAACTGAGAACAATGGGCATCTAAGGCTTCAAAAGAAGAATACTAAACAAGGGAAGAAGAGAAGAGTGAAAACTCAATTCCTTTAACAAAATCAATGACATCCCCTTTCAACTATGAATCAAAGGCATATTTATATGCTAAACCTGAAAAACGACCTAAATAAGAGTTTGCGCAAGAAGGGAAACCTCCTAATACGAATTGGAATGGAAAAGGAAACAAAAAATGGAAATTCAGACGAAATCTGCGCTGTCCGATTGATAGGCCAGATAATTCAATCAGACTCCAATTGATAGGACTATCCCCGATTGATAGGGCGATTGATCGGGCTATCAACCAGAGGCAAATATTTTGTTCTCCGATCGATCTAGCATGATCTCCTTGCACAAATGAACTTCTCAAGATATCCCAAGGCCATCTATTCTGCATCATTCCCCACTGGATGGAGAGAATTCGTCCTCGAATTCGAATCGTCTTCATCCATTGAACTATCTCCTTTGTAAGGAATAAGATGTTTAACATTGAACACATCCAATGTACGAAGATGATTGGGAAGCTTCAGACGATAGGCATTCACTTTGATCTTCTCCAAGACCTCCAATGGTCCTACTTTACGAGCGATCAACTTGTTGTATTCGCTGGCTGAAAAACGATCCTTGGTAAGAACCGCCCAAACGAAAGACCGACCTCAAACTCCACATGATGCCGTTTTGTATCCGCAACACTTGTATTTGATAGTAGCGTAAGAAAGATTTTGTAGAGTATTCTTGTGAATCTACTGGAGTTGATCAATGAAGTCTTCGGCCTTACCATGAGCATGAGTCAAATCTCGAATATGCGCCAAATCAATGGGAGACCTCGGAACACACCGTCGACAATATGAATGGACTGAAGCCAGTATTACGGTTTACTGAGCGATTGAAAGCAAACTCAATTTGAAAGAGTTCTATTCCCATGTCTTTAAATGATCACCAACGTTTAAAAAGGCTAGTTCGGGAACTGAGGCGCTTTTCCTAAAAAAGGCGAGGCGTAGCCTTGAGGCAGTACTGAGGCGTAAGCCTTTTAAAAAAAATTTAAAAAAAATATAATCTATTCTACATAAATCAGAAACAACATAACATGTGAAAAAAAAATCTTAAATAAGCATAAAAGTAATTGAGGCTATAACTTTTACCTTAGGTGACGTTGTTGGGAATGCCTGACATGGTAAGGTTGCATATTTGTTTTCATTCTTGTAGTATAAGTGTGCTCATAATTGGATTATATCCTAGTCTATTTTCATTCCTATGGTTGATACTGTTTTGTAATTCAGTTAGAAATAACATTATGTGAATGTTGTATTTTTAAAGTCAGTTATTCCACAACCTAACAGTCCAAATCTTGTTTTGTTTCATTATTGTTTCTTATGCCCCAAGTCTTAACCATTAGGTTGTTGGCATGTTATCCAAGTTCTAAGTTTATATATGCCTTTGCACGTGCTTTGACTCATCAAGACCTCAAGTACTAGATAGTGGCTGGCTAGTTAAAATTTACTTGATTATAAACCTTAATCTTAATTTTAAGTTGTTTTTACTCTCTTAAGGACTCTTTATAGTCCTAATTGTCTCTGTGTGTGTGTCAGCCGCTCTTGTTTTACCATAGTTCTCAAGCATAGATAAATTCTCATCATGCGCATATTACACTTAATATGCTTTACATAAAGAGGTTATGGAAATTATGGTATTTATAGATCTAGTAGAGTGGGTATTTTGGAAATAAAAGGAAATAAGTAAAAAAAAAAATGAAAAAAAGGGTACATAGTATTAGCATTTACTGTGCAAACTGAGGCTTAAGCCTCAATTGCGCTCGAGGCTATAGCCTTAAGGAGTATGCCTGACTGAACTGAGGCTTAAGCCTCAGTTAAATAACCTTGAGGCTATATCCTCGAGGCTATTTTTGGCGCATTGCCTTGAGGCGTACGCCTCAATAGCCTTTTTAAACTATGATGATCACCAACCAAGCTACGTAATAAATCACCCAAAGAGCGATTCACAACCTCTTTATGACCATTAGTTTGCGGGTGATAAGAGCTGCCGAAATCGAGTTTGGTGTCAGCGAGCTTCCCCAAACTCCGCCAAAGGTGACTCAAGAACTTTGTGTCCCTATCCGATATAATATAAGTAGGTAACCCATGTAGACGGTAGACTTCCTTAATATACTGCTAAGCAACGTGCACGGCATCTGTGCTCTTCTTACAAGCAATGAAGTGTACCATTTTGGAGAAGCGATCAACCACCACAAAAATAGAGTCCATACCCGTTGAGTTCGGGGAAGACCCAAAACAAAATCCATGCTCACATCAGTCCATGGCTGGCTCGGCATGGGCAAAGGCATGTATAATCCGGCATTAGTCGCTTTGCCTTTAAAAACCTGGCAGGTGTGGCAACCTTCGACGAACTTGTAAACTTCTCGACGCAAACTTGGCCAAAAATAAGAACTCACCACAAGCTGAATTGTTTTATCTCTCCCAACATGGCCTTCCCCATGCAATTCTTTAATAATCTTCAATCGAAAACTACAATCTGGTACACATAATTGATTCCCTTTAAAGAAGAACTTGTCGTGGAGAATATAATTGGATTGATTTCCTGCTAGGACATCATCCACCACACTAGCAAAATATGGGTCGTTACTAACAAATCATGAAAAAAATCGAACCCAAGTACCTTAGTACGCATAGTGGCAAGGAAGTGCGACGGCTGAGGGCATCGGCAACACAGGTTTAAAGCACCCGCTTTGTGTTTCAAGACAAATGTGAACATCTGCAATTACGCAGCCTACTTGGCTTGCCGGTGCGAAAGCTTGTCTTGAGTGTTAATATATTTCAAGGCATCATGATCAGAGCAAAGGACGAACTCACTATGGATAAGATAGTGTCGCCAATGTTTCAAGGCCTGGACCACGGCATAAAACTCTACATCATAGGTATTGTGGTTCAATTTGGCCCGATTTAGTTTTTCACTGAAGAACGCCACAGGCCTCACGTTCTGGCTCAATACTGCCTCGATGCTAACCTTAGAAGCGTCACAATGCAACTCAAACGGTTGGGAGAAATCAGGTATAACAAGGACTGGTGCGTAAATAAGCTGTTGTTTGATCAAACAAAAAGCTTCTATTGCTTCCTTGGACGAAGGGAACTTTCCCTCCTTGATGCAATCAATGATTGTTGCCATGATGGAGCTGAAGTGAGGAATGAACCGTGGATAAAAAGATGCTAAGCCGTGGAAACTTCGCACCTCATGAAGTTTGGCTGGCTGCGGCCACTGCTTAACTGCTTCCACCTTGGACTCATCCATGGAGATGCCATCTTTGGAGACAACATACCCAAGGAACAGCACTGTAGAAGGCACACTTGTTTATAGTTGTAAAACGTCTCTCCCTACGCAATATTGAAATAACTTCACGGAGATGAGTAGCATGTAACTCTGGATTAGCATTGTAAATCAAGGTATCATCAAAATAGATGACCACGATTTGCCGATGAAAGGATGCAGTACTTGGGTCATGATCCTCATAAAAGTACTAGGAGCGTTTGACAGACCGAAGGGCATTACCAACCATTCATAAAGGCCTTCCCGAGTCTTGATGGTTGTCTTCCATTCATCTCCAAACCGACTTCTGATTTGGTGATAACCACTCTTCAAAATCCAGCTTACTGAACACAATTGAACCACTCACTTGATCCAAAAGATCGTCCAAACGAGGAATGGGAAAACGATACTTACCCGTTATTTTGTTGATGGCACGACTGTCAACACGCATCCACCAACTACTGGGTTGGGTCAGTTTCTAATAGGCATTCTACCTTGGGCTATTGCACCTTTGTTGGGGATAATCTTGTTGCTTGGAGAAGCAAGAAACAGTCAGTTGTAGCTAGATCGAGTACAAAGGCTGAATATCAATCTATGGCATTAGAGTTGCATGTGAGTTAACATGGCTCAAACATCTCATGACTGAGTTAGGCATTAATGCTTCAACCTCTGTTGAGATGTTTTGTGACGATCAGGCTGCCAACCCTATCTTCCATGAGTGGACCAAGCATATTGAGATAAATTGTCATTTTATTCATGATAAGGTTCACTCTAGCGAGATTACTATACCTTACTCCAAATCCAGTGAACAAAGTTGCAGATATCGTCACGAAACAATTTTCCAAACCAAGTCATTCTATGTATTTGTCCAAGCTGGGAATGTTTGTTCGATATTCATGCCCTAGCTTAAAGGGGAGTATAGGAGGACATATGGGTATTTTTTCATTTCATTCATTTTGGGGTTGGGCCTGTCACTTATATACTGGATCTATCTTGACCTATAGGCCCATTATCTTCTCTTGTAGGCCCATTATGTATGCTGACCCTTTCCTGACTGTCTATCTCTTTGCACTAGTCATGGATAAATTAAATTGCATGGAGAGGCCCCTTGGTGTATGTTATTTGTAGATGACATAGTACTAGTTGATGTCATTAGACGGAATAAATGCAAAACTAGATCTATGGAGGGATACTTTGGAAACCAAGGGTTTAAAAATAAGATGGACCAAGATAGATTATATGGAGTGTAATTTTAGTAAGGGCATGCAAAGAGGTGAGGCGATAGTTGAAATTGATGGGCAGGAAATACCCTAAAGTAACCGTTCCATTCTCTAGGTTCAATTATCTGTACAGAGGAAGAGATTAAAGAGGATGTTGCTTATAGAATTAAAGCTGTGTGACTAAAGTGGAGATGCGCTTTTGGAGTACTATTTGACTGATGCATACCTGTCAGATTAAAGGGGAAATATTATAAACAGTAATAAGACTGGCTATGCATTATGAAGCAAAATGTTTGGCAATCAAGAAACAACATGTTCATGTAATGGGTATAGCGGATGAGATGTTGAGATGGATCAGTGGAAAGAATAGTAAGGACAAAATTAGAAATGAGTACATCTGAGGGAATGTTGGAGTAAAAGACATGGATGGAGAGTAGTAAAAAAAGATCTAAACATATGATCTAACAGAATATATGGTCATAGTCGTAGATAGAGTGGACGCCGGAGCAGGGTTCATGTAGTGGACCTCAAATAATGGGGATAAGGCTTTGGTGATTGATTGATTGATTGAGGTATCTCTTAAAATTCGTCCCATGCCTGTTTCTTTTGTTCCAAACTACAGTGATTAAGCATTGCCATATTAAGTTGTTATGTGTGAATATATGTCTACGCCAATGTTCACAAGATTTGAGGCTTTGGACTCAATTATATGCTCCTAACTTGTTGATAGACACGTTGTTTGATGAAAACGAAAATTCTTCCAGTTATCTTTTTCTATGCTGAGGTTCTACTTCCTTGTGTACATGTGGCATCACATTTTTCAATATTAAGTTCTGAGAAGATTTTACTATCCCCCGAACAAGGACCTGGGTTTTTATCCGCATAGATATCTGATATTTACCTTCATTGCCACTAAGGCACTAACTGCCTAACTGGTTATATTTTGGCGATGTAGCTTCTAGACATGTCCTCATATGGTTGTCTTATTGATCATAACTACTGTTGAACATCACAGCCATACATGGGACACAGACATGGTGCTGGAGTCCATAATTTTATGCCACCACCTTGGATATCTCCTAGTCCAAAATTATGACTCAATCATGATACTAATCCTCCAGTTTATGGACTTTATTTTTTCATTTTCCACCATTCTTTTCTCTACCATTGAGAAAAACACAACATATAAAATGGTTAGAATCTTCTAATCTGGTCAAATATTTGGGCATAGAACGTCTCTTAAGATTGCCTTTAATTGGTGGACCCACTCCTCTGCATATTGTCCGCATATTAAACTAGGTTGTTCATGGATCATTATAAGTTGCTTCTGGTGCCGGTTGTAACTTTTTAGCAGTCATGCAGTAAAAGCGATGGGAAAAATCAGCAAAATCATTTCTAAAATATGCCTATATTATTGCAGGAAAAATTGCAGAACAATGTAGAGGAGAGATTGTTGAAAGAATACCTTGATTTCTGATGTTGGGTTCAACAGTTGATGATGTTCCTCTTTTGATTTGTTATAGTGTTCGATTACAGATTTCATGCTGACAACAGTTGAGGTAAACATTATCATCTTTGTATTTCATCATACATGGAACTCTTTACTTAAATGTCACAACATCATGACGAAGACAGCTGAAGTAGTGAAAAGCAGACAAAATATCCAAATAGTTCAATTGAAGTCTTTCTTTTAGTTCAATCACTGATCCCATGAGTTTGAGAGGGAGTATTAGAGATATAATATTAAGTGCATTGTAATAAGGTGTATGAGATACACCATATCACAGTTGGTGTTACTCATCACATATTCTCGTAGTTGTCTGGATAAGGATTATTATCAATCAAGGTCAGATTAGTGTTGGATTAGTATTAGATTATATCTTGTTAGATTAGGATAGTTGTCTTTTTTTATGTTGAACTCTTGTATTGTAATGCTCTATAAAAGAGGTTGATTAGGCTTGGTGTAATTACCTATGATCAATAAATGTCTTTTCTTATTACTAATGACAACATGGGAAGTAAAAGCAGGAATTTACGAAGCAAGAAGCATTTGTTTAAAGAAAAGTCATTTTTTGGTTGACTCACTATTGCGATCAACCACCAAAGACTAATTAGCAATTTGCTATTCACAATTATTATTCATGAGTACTATCCCCCTCAATTTTTTTCATGGTATCAGAGTTCTAAAGCATATCACAGAGTAGTCGATCTTCACAAAGATGGCCAATTCACTGTGTCCTCCACCGACTATTTCGCCATGACATTGCCTTTGTAGCCATGTTTAACATGATCTTAATCAAGCTCACTGCTACCAATTATTTGATGTGGCATGCAAAATCAACTAGGGATATTCTTAAGGGTCAAGATCTCATCAAATATATGGATAGAATATTTTCTCCACCAACCCTTTGTTACCACTATTCTTACTAAGCCTTTGTTACCACTATTCTTACTAAGCCTCTCCTATCTATGTTTTGTGAACTGGTACCCTCTCTAATTTCTTACGAACTTTATCTCAATTTTGTATCTTTTCAAAACTCCGTTAGAAGTGTTTATTGCTCAAAAAAGGGGGTGTCGGGGTAGGACATGCCAACAATAGAGGATGACATGATTATCAAGGTGTTATGGGCTGGCATGGGGGCTAGTAAAATTAGTAATTCGTCCGACCAAATCCAATGTCAGACAGATTCCTCAGCACACTCAATATCTTCATAATTACTTCGGCTTTGTCTAACAAACCACCCTCCTCTCCGAGTACCAAGTTGGATGCAGGTGCTTCCTCACTCATGTATGAAAAAAATTGTTAGATCTGTGGACATGGTAGCCATATGCTACTAACATTTAATTAGTCCTACCAGAGTGAGAATATTCTATAGGCCTTTGCCACTGACGATATAGGATTCACATCATGAATGGTACCCTCATAGTGGTGCTATGCACATATGACAGGAGATATAGGTACTCACTATACTTTGCAACAATATCGTGGCAGGGATAAAGTTGTAATTAGTACTGGTTTCTCTTTACCTATTTCTCATATTGGATATCTTTACCTATCTCTTCCTGTTTGTTTTGGTTATCTTGATGTTAATAATGTGCTTTGAGTTCCAAATCTCTCGAAAAACTACATTGTACAGTTCTCTAATTCTTTTTCCATTCTTGATCAGAAAATGGGAAATGCGTTGGGAACCAAAACTAGATGTGGGGATTTGGACACGCTGGATAGCGATAAGCAAGCACTTCTTACATCTCAATCATCGTCTCCTAAGGGCTCTCTCCAACTCTGGCATCATCGTCTTGGTCATGTATCTTCGATTTAAACTAGTTTATTGTCTCAATAAAGATGGCCCACTTCATGTAACCAAAATTACAGTCTTCAATTTATAGTAGCTGTCAAATGGGAAAGAGCCACCAGCTTCTCTTTGTTTTAAATTCAAAAAGATGTATGCAACCCTAATTATCTTATTTTTCACTTTTCTTGAATTTCAAATTTTGTGAAAAATCAAAATAATCACTGAAAAAATTCTAGTGTGTTAATGGGACTAAATTTTTTAAATTTGTATTTTTATATCATCTTGGTGGTTGGAGAATTATTTAACAAATTTCACATGCCCCTACACCAAGCTCAAAATGGACACGTCGAACGGAATCACATCGTATTATTGAGGCCTACTTGACCCTTATGTTTCAGTCATGTTCTGACTACTCTTTGGGTTAAAGTGTTTGCAGCTGCCGAGTTCCTGATCAAAAGACTCCCCACAATGTATACAACTTAGACCCATTCTTCTCTACGACCATTTGGATGTCTTTGTTTTCTTTAGCTAAAAGATTATTCTGCTAATAAATTAGCTCTCAAAAGCCGCCTTTATATTTTCTTTTGGGTTACAGTAATTCGTAGAAGGGATTTTGATGTTTTCATGGCCATGTGTATATTTCTCTCTGTGAAATACCATGTGAAGTTGCACACAGTTTTGGTATTTGTGTACCTCAATTGAGGAGAACACAACTCTTGGTTATATTTATAGACAAAACAAATGTACAAAAAGGAAAGACTTCATGACTTTATCTACAAGGAATGAAAATACAAAGAGATCGAATAAAATACAACTTCAGAATCTTACCGATGGTAAGATCAAATCATACAAAGATGGTAAGATAAATTGTGCCCAAGATAGTAACTTGTGCCCGGGATAGTAATGTTGACATAGATCGAGCAAATCGTGCCGAAGATAGTAACTCGTGCTCGAGATAGTAACGATAGTAATTCGTGCCCAAGATAGTAATGTTGACATAGAGCAAATTGTGCTTAAGATAGTAACTTCTGCTCGAGATAGTAACATTGACATGGAGCAAATCGTGCCCGAGATAGTAGACCAAATCATGCCCAAGATAGTAGCTCGTGCCCAAGATAGTAACATTAACACTCTCCATGTGGTGTTTGATGAGGAAGTCTTTGCATTTTTGGGAGAACCTGTACCTTCCATTTTGGTCACTGGGTGGATCCCTTTTCAAGATGATACTACTCTAATTGTGACACATGTGCTATCCACCTCTAGTTCGATCAGCTGCTGAACCTACCAACCATCTGAGGACATCTCTTCCTTACCTGTTGCTGCCCATGCATAGTGATGCGAGTGGCATGATGACATCCCTATCCCCAATGTCCCTGTCGTTGATGTCCTTTCCAAGGATGTCTTTTCTATTGTCGATTGTGAGAACGCTTTAATAGTTGTCCCAGCTGTTAATGCTTCTCGCTTAGCTCCTACAGCCCTTCTTCGTCTATCACACGCCCTGACCAACACTCCTATCCTATGGAGGTGTCAATCCCAAATTTCCCCATCTCACCTTTGATATACCTTTAGCATTTCCTTGGTATTCCTCTCGCCCTACCATCTCAGTTCTCAATATTCACCCTATGCTCACACGAGCAAAGTTTCAGCATCCGTCTCAGGTGAATTTTACTACACTAAGCATGTTATTGCTTTCTGGGTTCTCTCTCCTTTGTGTGGTTTTCAAGCCTTCTATGTTTCTCTACCAAAATTGGTGGTCTACCTGTAAGCACCAAATATTGAGATTTTTGCTCATGTTGAGAAGCCAAGAACTGGTTCTAAACCACAACTACCAAAATTGGTGGTGCTCCCAGAAAGCACCAAATATCGGGATGAAAATTGGTGGTGCTCCCAATACTCCAAATATCGGGAGTTGCAACTTAAGCATCAATTCCAAGAGCGTAAGAGGTAATCTCTCAGTTAATGATCGTACATCCGCAAATTCAAGTGAACATGTGATTTCCTAGGCGTGCCATTGGGTGTCTCGTGTCGGATGAGGACATAGACTATTGGATGATTCAAACAAAGTATCTCATTCTTCCAAGTGACCTTATGATTCCCAAAATAGTCAAAAAAATATCAGAAGACAAATAATACGCTTTGACTACAACAACCAAGACTACAAAGCACTACAAAAATCCCATTTGACGTCAAGCCCAATTGGGCCCAAAAAAGATTCCCCTAGGATCATTTCGAGGTCCATCGTCATCATATAATGGTGGAGGTTGATTTGGCTGCATCAATGCTCTCCGTCTAGACTCTAGCTAGCTTATGTAATTACTTATACTGGATACTAGTTTGAAATATATTCTTTCTCTAAGAGATTAGAGAAGTATAACACTTTCTAAAGACTTTCTAGCATTTTACTATTCGATCATAGCTACTATTCACCTTCCAAGTCTTTTCACATATCCTTGACATTGCATGACCAATCACGAAATCCCATCTCAAATGAGGGGATTGGGCCGGGTTCTCACTTTTCCTTATGTGAGACTAAAAGAAAATTTTGAAACCAAGACTAAAAACATGAAACCAAATGCAAGTTTAAGATTTTGTGTGTTGATGTTAGAAGTTGAGTGTTCTCAAATATATAGGAAAATAAGGACAAAGTGTCGACGCTCGACACTTAGTTGCATGAAGAATCAATCTTAGGCACCGCTCCCACTTCCTCAAAAATAATTCACCCAGATTTGTTTGCAACAGCTGCTTCCTTGCTCTTGCACCCAAGTCCCCTCTTGAACATACTCTTTCTTCATGCAACTTTGGCTTGACGGAAATAACGGACTTTTTTTTTTCACAAAATTTTTCAGAAAATTACAGCCGTTAAAACAAAATTAACGTCTGTTATTTTTTAAGAATCAAAACGGTAATGGGTTTGGGGCATTACCGTTTTAATGGCCGTTAAAAACCTTTAAAACAGCGTTATTTTAAACCATCATCTATTTCACTTTGATGTGAAATGAAAGACATCTATCCTTCAACAGTTGGAAAAGAAGTTTTGATGTATGAACAAAGACAAAAATGCTTTTGTCCCTATACCAACAACAATAGGGCCAGCATGCACCATCACCTTCAATGACGGAAAATCAAAACAAGACTAAACTAAAATTTTTTTTTGAAAAAAAAAACATAGGCTTTCTATGGTAGGGCTAAAGAAAGACCTTCCTCCTCCAACTCAGTCCAGTACTCCTATTAAGTTAAAAAGAAACATAAGACAGCGTAAACAGCTCAGTTTTTCTCATTTTATCATTGAAGTGGCGATTTTTATTCTTCTAGCTAGTTAAAGCTCGGGCTTGGTAGACACTACGGTATTATTAAGAGAAGTAATTTTTGATAACTTCAAAAATGTAAATGCAATGGTGTTGAGCCTGTTTTCTCAATTGGATGACACATATAACCTCAACTTTAAATACATGATGCTTTCCAAGAATCCATGGTCATAGACCTAGTTAGTAAATTCTTCGCGAATGAACCGTATGAATTATTTAAAAAACGAACTGAATTGAACAATATCCTATTCAAAGGTTTGGAAAAATTCGCATATTGAACATGAAAAATCATTTTATAATATAAAAAGTTGTCAATATTTTACTTTTGTTTTAATTTTAAAAAAAATTTTTTGTTGATTTTTTTGACGCATCTTTAATGACAAATCCGGAGTGTACTCAAACAATTTCCATATTTTTTTGCTGCAGTACTCCGGAACATTACGCTTTCTCACATGTCATGTTTGGAATAAGTTATTGGATGTCACTTTTAAGCCAAAATTTGAACTAAGATGGCAATGTGGCAAGCTTAACACACACCTTAGCATTTAGGGTTTCTCCAAGATTGCAAGAGATGTTTCTGCTATCACAAAGCATTGGTGGGAAAAATGATACGAAGATAGAAGAGATGGACATATTCCCAATTACCAAATTTTCATTTTTCTGTGGTACCAGAAAGATTAATATTCTATAACATCCTTATAGAATAGAAATTAACTCAAGAAATGTAATAACAAGTCCAAATTTCAACTCCCCACATATAAAAATGAAGTATAACATGGTTTCCTTACCATTTTCATTACACAATCTTAAATCACTCTCCCATTAGTTTTCATGGTGGGGCAGATGGGATGGAGCTCGAATCTCAACATTTCAACATCACTAGGTTTCTAGCAATACCTAGTTCCCTCTTTTTTTGGCCTGCAAAATTAACCCAGTAGCTAACATAATAAGACCGTTTATACTGTTTCCTATTCAAATTCTCCTAAGTTTTGAGTCCTCATCCTAGTCCATGTCACAATTTCGATCATAATATGTGTAATTCTGCACTAAGTCTGGTGTCCATATGAGATATATTTTGTCTACGCACCATAAACACATGTAGATTCTGCGATCGAGTCCAAGCATGTGAAGAAGCTAACAAAGTTTTAGATTTTAGACCAGAAGAACGAAGGTTTACAGCACAAAGTCACAAAATCCTAGATGGAATGCATGTTTTCTATCCTACAGTCAAGGTTAAGTATCACTTTTAAATAATCAAATCATGTCAAATGTAATGAAATTTCTAAAACTTGTAGAGAGAGAGAGAGAGAGAGAGAGAGAGAGAGAGAGAGAGAGAGATTCTAGCTGACCTGGTACTGGCGAAATCATAGAGCTTCCCAGTGCTGGAGAAGATGACCAGACCTACTTCTGCATCACACAAGATCGCTAGCTCCTTGGCCTTCTTCAGCAATCCGTTCCTTCGCTTCGAGAAAGTCACTTGGCGGCTCGTCGAATTATCGATTCTTCGGATCACGATCTTTCCTCTCCCCATCTCCCGCTTGAAATTTTTAGGGTTCTTCTCTGGTTTTTTCTTGCTAGATTTAGAGAGAGAGAGAGAGAGAGAGTTAGTACTTAGTATTCAAACTTCAAAGCTTAACTAAGAGGGAAGAAATATGAAGAAATGAAGCGATAATGAACAAAAATTGGAGAATAATTTGAAGAAATGAAGATCAGAGACTAGAGATTTGATAAATATAGAAAAAAAATTCAAGAAAATAAAATCTTACTTCTTGGAACTGAAGAGAGAAAGAACAACAAAGCTTTTACATGAGACTTTCAGTGATGTTTCTTTCTGATTCCTTTACATTATAACGAAAGGTGAACGGCGGTTTTCGTAGTAGTAGAAAACTAGAAACCGTCTATTTTAGGAAACCAGAGCGGTTAGTGTTCCGAAACCGCTTCGTGGTTTTACTGTAAAGTCCCAAAAGGGTCTGGATTCGAGGCCGAATCACAGGGTGTTAAGAATTTTTAAATTTTAGTATTTCGATGGCGCCGCCTGCCTTATCGATCACTGACACGTGGGGAGACAAATACGTAGAACGTAATATAAGTTTCGAGGGCGTCTCCTTTTGTTGAGTTGCCCTTGACTTTTGTAAAATGTCGAATATATCCCTAGCTGAGCTAGCAGCTCAACTCAGCTTACATGTGCGCGACTCAGGTTAATTGTACACCATTAGATGTTTTGTGAGCTATAGCTTATTATATGATCGGCCTTTAGCTGACCGATTTTAATACCGGAACAATTCATCGACACACGGTATCCTCCAAGATTCAACAATGGGTCCCACCATCTATTATCTCTTCTACTCTCATTTTACAGGTACATTTTGCAAAATCTGGCCGGATAACCGTCTGATCATTATTAGATGGTTGGTATTGAGTCTACCAAATCCCACCTTGTTAGACCGTGAAAGACCGCACAGAGAACAGTTCCCATATATACGTATATGTATATGTGGGGTCGTGATCTAACAAGGTACACCTGAGATTTTTTTCAAATGTAGAAGTGCATTTTTGTTACTCAACGCTGCCATCTGGGCCCACTGACCGCATGAATGTTTAGCCCACCCCTTATTAGATATTCATACAAAAATCAGCTTGTTTGATGATTTTTAGCCGTTGGTTTTAGTACTCAAAAACACAGTTGAATTCAACGGCTATAAGCACACCTTAAAAGGTACTATAATCTAAAGGTTAGAGATTACCAATCAAGTTGATTTTTGGTGTGTATATCCACCAAGGGGTAGGATAAACATCCATGTGGTCAGTGGGCCCAGATGACATCGGTGAAGTTTGAAAAAGTCTCATGTATTCCTTGTTACATCTTAATTTTTCCATATATCATGGGTTATCCTAATAATGGTTCAAATGTGCCTACCACGTGCAAATCTGATCATAATTTTTGGAAAAAGATGTAACAAGGTATGCCTGAAACTGTTCATTTGCGGAAGCGGCAATTTTTGGTAGTTACCGATGCCATCTGGGCCGACTGACCGCTTGGATGTTTATCTCACCCCTTGGTGGATATACAGACCAAAAATCACCTTGATTGGTAATCTATAACCATTAGATTTTAACACTTTTTAGTACCATTTAAGGTGTTCTTATAGCCGTTGAATACAACCATCTTTTGAGTACTAAAACCAACGGCTAAGAATCATTAAGCAAGCTGATTTTTTGTATGAATGTCTATAAAAGGGTGGGCTAAACATCCATGCGGTCGGTGGGCCCAGATGGCAGTGGTGACTACCAAAAATGCCGCTTCCGCAAATGAAAAGATCTCAGGTATACCTTGTTACATCACGACCCTAATTTTTTTAAAGAAAGGAGAGGACACGTTGGTCACTGCAATTGAAGAGAAGGGCAATTTGGTCATTCCATGTCGTACTATGTTTCTCTAGATATTCGGGGTCGTTATAACTCGGTCAGAAGCCGAACGAATTGAAAGCAAGTGGGTTTGCGGGCGAGTACGTCCCAGGATGTTTAAGGTACCACGTGTCATTTAGAAACGTGGTGGGAGTGATCCAAATAAAAAGAAAGAAAAAGATTTTCTTTGACTGAGGTTTCCGAATAAGGCAAGAGGGAGACCGTGCATGTAGATCCAAACGTAAAAGGCTTCTTCCCGTTTTTTTCCCGCTTCGAACAAGTTGCTGTTTTCTTTTTTCGGTAATGTTTTCGAACAAGTTAGTTGGAACTTGAAACTGTCAACTGTCAAACCTATCTAAAAATTCCAAAACAATATGATATTTTAGCTAAAACCCCTTTAAACATTTACTAGAGGCCCTTACAATATCTCTATATATGTATAAAGCACCATCCATTTCTTGAATTAGTTTTGAGAAAAAAAAAACCATATATAAAACTCGAAAATCTCTGGAAAATAATTTCTTTTAAATGGTTATTTGATTTCTAAACCATAGAAAATAGAAATTATTAGTAATATTTGTATCCCGAATTAATAATTATATGTTGAATGTAGATTATAGTTTTATTTATACAAGTATTTTTGTTCTTTTTTCACATTTGATTTTTTTTCTTTTTAATTTGAGAGATTGAGAATCGCAATTAATTGCTGATTTAATTTTTTGTCGGTCTCGAATGAGTCGAATCGTCGCGTTAAGCGACTAAAAAATTGACCGATTCATGCCAACCGGCCAAGCGAGTGAGGAGCTGCATCAAGTGGAGAAACTCTTAAAATTAGCTATCTTACGCAAGGCGACCTTGTGACCGCTGACGACTTAATCTGCATTGCCAACCAATTGGAATCTTGTGTTAGCCCATAAATCATTAACTCTAGGAATTTTTTTTTTTTTTTGGGGTACATTTTATTGGGTTTTTAATTCGTGGAAAGACTAAATTTTGAGAAGAGGGCCAATGAGACCCTAGCTTGGAAATTATTTACTCAAATACCCAAACCAAAATGAGACCATATCAAGCACAAGGACCAGGAAAAGATCACAAAGTTAACTTATTACATTACAATTGCAATTGTTAAGCAAAATTGTCTAACGAATGCTCCCTCTTTATCTCTCACCACGCACATACGCACGTGTGCACGAGCATGAATGTCGCATGCTAGAGTGAACTATACGATTAACTAGGCATCGTACGTGATATCTTCTTTCGATCTGATCGTCACTATCATAAAACTTAAGTTACGTACCCTCATTGGATGCCAGATCCAACTAGGCCGGCCCCTCGCTTGCTGCAATCATCCAACAACCCCATACCTTATGCCATGGAAGGTGGTGCGCGTTGTATCGAACCACCAATATATTATATTTTATTATTATACATTCAAAAAGTATAATTGGACTAATATAGTTTAAAAAAAATTCAAATTAAAAATATTAACAGGAATTCCAAAAAGTAAAAAACTTGTAATAAAAGCCATAATGCCGTTATTTAACAGCCGTTCAACAATCGTTTAACACTTCATTATAATGTCGTTATATATCTATGTACTACCGTTATAACAGCCGTTATGAAATCATGGTATAGTGTTAATATTTGTCTTTAGAGACCCATGTGCACAACCCCATCCCATCTCACCCCCCCTCATACTTAATCTTGATCCTTAACTTCAAAGATCCAAATTCTATCCTTGGCTACACTAAAAAATAGATTATTATTATTATTTTTTGCAAAATTAGCATTTTATTAAATTTATAGAAAGATTAATAACTACTGAATTTCCATGTCAAAGGATAAAACAAATAATAGGGGAAGATTGAAAGCAGCAGAACACCAAAGAAAGTCCTTCACATCCAATGCCAAGCCACTCCACACTGAGGAACTTGAGACTTCACACATTCCTCGAGAATTCTTCCTTCGGTGCAACTGAGAAGTCTTCGCCATTTGAGAGTTTTGATAATTTTCATGCTTTAGTCTATCTACATTTCTGCTTACTTGAATAAAATACCAAATAGTTAATTTGAGATTATTTTACCTATATCCTTATCTCATATCCTTGAATATCATCCTTTGCCATGTTAAGTGACTTGGAAAGAAAAATGACCTTTTGTAAACGTACGTTCGTCTTCTTTTTCGTGGATCATCATCTCCTAGATAAGGAAAATTATCAGGTGTTGTGCGGTAATGATTTGACTTTGGTGATCAACCAAAGCACCATGTTTGATCAAAATTTTGTTCTGGCAAGGGTGGAGCCCACTGTTTGTAGAACCCATATGATCATCATTTCAATCTTGATCAATGATGGCTAAGAGTTGCACTTACGACTCCATCCAAGGAGTTCCATTCACGTAGGATTACGTGAAATATTTTTTGTTTGTTCTTGTTCGAGTTTGACTAGGGACCCAGAATTGTAAATTAAAAAAAAAAAAAAAACTCCTTAGAAATTTGCTCCTAGCCCTCGTTCAGGCGTGGGAATCCAAAGGCACGTGTCAAGACTCAACAGCCCGACGCACGTGGCGACACACATCAAATTCCGCCAATCGAGAGCACCCTTCACACACCTTTATCGAGCTCAGCCCAATGGGAAACAGTCGTACTACAGCTGAGGCACAAGTGTGTGAGTCATAGGAGTAAAACTTCTATCACACGAAATTGTAAATCACACAATCACAAGCCAATGAGTTCTCAGCACGTACACAAGTGCTTTTGCAACGTACCCATGTGCTTTTGCTTTTTAGGTGTACGTGCCGAGAACTCATTGGCTGTGTTTGTGTGATTTGCAATCCGATTGTGACAGAAGTTTTACTCGAGTCATAGCATGGCCAAAAGGAGTAACTCACTTGGAATGCACGTTTTACTATACATGGACATCTAGGTTTTGGCGTATATTGGTTGGGGACTGTAGGGTTTAGTGGCTGTCTTCATTAGCCCAACTTTCGATTGGCCGAAGCCATGTGATCCTCGGTTTCATAGACCAATGAGATTCTTTCTTATTGAAAAATCACCAATAACCAGGAGCTTGGACAAGTGTCAATCATCGCCAAATCATGTATGCACAAGCACCAAGGAGAAACGGACCTCCCATGAAATTTCCATTAGTTTATAATCCCAACAATGGAAATGTCCCTTTACTGAGTTATCTCCCTTTAAAGATTAGTTTTTGAAGTTGTAATTTTAATAGTATAATATAAGAAGCATTTTAACTTTATCTTACTCCCAACCTCACCCAAGGAAAGGAGATTTGCCTTTTTTTTTTTTTTTTTTTTGGAAGGAGAGGAGAAGCATGTCGTCCCTTTGATGCCTCCCCACATGGAATGAACAAAGTTGTGCTTTACGTGTTATTTGATAAAACCTTCATTTGATGTGCATGGATTGATATTGCCTTTCATAAGGCCTTTAAACTTTAACCTAGTTTCTACTTGAAGGATTTTTTTTTTTTTTTTGCATTTTAACACTTTTATGCCTTCATATACCTCTTCAATGTCACTAAATTAACCAAGTTAGAAGGATAAATATAAATATATAGGCAAAGTGGCATCTCATTGTGTATTTCTCATGTTTAGAAAGGGAAGGTGGTAAAAAATACTGAATATATATATATATATATATATGTTATTAATGGCCTATAGACGCTAGGATCTTCACGATGGTTTTGTAAAGGCATACGCAATCTGTAAAGGTTGAAGATATTGTGCCTTGATTTGAAAATAACCACTTTTTGTCTGATCAAATTGAGTTTTATTTGTTCAGATCTTTCTTGAGGATGGTTTTCATTTTTGCTGATTTAAGTGCGCACTAGTAAAATAATGATAAATTTGAGTCCATGAGAATAAATTTGTCCTTAATTTCACTTTGATTTTTGTCTAGTGCTTGATTGGGATTCAATGTAATAATCTTTCTTTCTTCTCTTTGAAATATTTTTTATTGTCTTTAAAATATACAAAAGTTGTGAGAGATACTACTTCTTATGTACCGACTTAAACATAAAGGATTTGATCTTTTAATATAATTTTTTAAACACCCTTCTAAGACATATTTGTAGCAAAAAATTGTGCTTAAGAAAATTACAAAAATACATCATTCTTCATTTAACCTTAATATGTAATCCAGTTTCATGATATCTATGAAAGTAAAATTCCAAAATTATAAGATTAAAGTGGTAATCAACTCAAAGTTAAAGTTGTGGCATGTAGCTCTCCTACTGTTAATAGATT
This sequence comes from Euptelea pleiosperma, assembly GCA_035048495.1. NCBI lineage: Eukaryota > Viridiplantae > Streptophyta > Magnoliopsida > Ranunculales > Eupteleaceae > Euptelea > Euptelea pleiosperma. Next base: position 29,423,441 of record CM068542.1, on the reverse strand, counting down.
AAGGAAAAAAATAGATATCACCATACAAAAACCAAAATTTGGTATGGTCCACACTAGAACATATACATGGGGAGGTGAGGCCCACATGATCTGAAAGGAAAATATTTTGAAAAGGCACTGTAGGCCCACCCCCAGGTGTATTCATGGTGCTATCCTGGTGAGGCGGCATGTTTGGTGTGGTGCGGCAATATAATTTTTTTCCAATAGATTACGTGACCCTAATATCGATTTCCTTCAATCCCAATGAAACAACTGTACACAGCTAACCTAACATCAGAACCTCTATTATACTGTGTGACGCACGTGTTACAATGATAGTACCAAATGCATTTGCGACTAGGAACAAAAGCTCATATGAGTATGCTTGTGTGATAATTGTGTAAAGGCGTGCATGACACGTGCATGATTCATGGAAAGAACAAATTGACTTGCCAATTAATTTGTATTCAAATGTACGTCAAAAAACAAATTGAAAACTTTATATTTTCAGATGTTAATTTGTCACATAATATGTATTGTAATATCATGATGTAATAACGTACGTTTAAGAATAAAATACACAATTTTGATAAAAATGAAGGAGCATATATAGTTTTGAAATTAGAAGTAATAACAAATATGGTATTCCTAACACAATGATCTTATGGTTCAAAACAACTACTTTTGCATTTTCCAGAAAGAAATGGTTCAGGTACCTCTTCTCTTATGAAACCATTAGGTGGAAAAAGAAAGTGAAAGAAAACTGTTGAGTTGTTTCACTCTCTTAGAAAGGTTTTTGACAATACAAAAAATGGGTCTATTGATGCTCTAGAGAATATTGCAGTAGCAATAACGAATTATTCTAAATTTTTATTACCATATAAAGTTTAGTCAAATTATTCTAAGAAATTTTTATTAATTTCTTTCCTCAATCCTCGCATATTCTTCTTGTTAACTTATTTCCTTTATAAAAGGAAAAAAATTTGGGGCTTTTCGTAAGCAAATATATATAATATGTAGAGTTTCATATTGTCTATACTTTTGTTCGTAATATACAATTGAAAATGCTAGCTTTGTAAAGGCAAATTAAGGAAACGTGTACTAGGTACGAGAATAAAAATACGATAGAGCATATCATGATGTGTAGAGTTGTTGAAGCTCCTCAAAGAAGGGTAAGAAATTTGATCACTTTTCTTTAGGTTAAAAAAAATTGATTACTTTGTTGTTGAAATTAATGGATTTTCACATAAAGAAAAGACCAAGCACGGCCTTGGTTCTACGAAGAACCAAATTATCCAGTTGACAAGCTCTGAACATTTTTATTTTTTAGAAATGTTAGTTGTGTTTCATTAAGTCAACTTTTTCATACTTCTTGACTGCCAAAAAAATGAAGAAAATTAAGAAAAGCAAAATTTCTCATAATCTTTTAGTGGAGGGTAAGCTACGGTATAGAGGTACTTGTACCATAATATTAATTCACAAAACGAAACAATTGATAATATTTACATTCCTTTGCATCTTCCTCTATTAATTAGAGAGAAATGGAGGAAAAATTCAATAATACATAATACAGTCATTTCCCTTAGAATGGCACTTGATTAGTAAGTTATTTACCCTATTTATTTATGTATACCCATGTTTATTGAAAGAATATACGATTTACATCTCTTGATAGGGACATAAGCCTTTAGGCATACCTATTATATAATTAAGGCGCGCTATCTATTTTAGTGGATAATACAGCCTAAAGTCTCTAATCTAAAGTCAAACTAGAGCACGTGGACGAATTGCGATGGGGCTGCGAGAGGCAAACCCGACAGAGGAGGAATAGGGATAATCTTCAGAGATCATCAAGGTACCTTACGGGAAGCCTATTGTAAAGGGCTGGGGATTACAACAAATTTTATTGCGGAATGCAGTGCTATCACCGAAGGAGTCGCCACCAATTAATAAGGGATGGTGGAATCTTTGGATTGAGACGGATTCAATGCCAATTGTCATGGCTTTTGGGCAAAAGAAGGTGCCTTGCAAGTTAGACCTCTGTGGGAGAATGCCATCAAGAATACCAATCACAGCTTCATATCGTCAACTTGGAGGAAGCAAACTTCTCAGCAAACGTCTTGGCGAATCATGGGGCTAACTTGCAAGAGGGTGTTTCTGTTTTCTTTGTGGAGCGACCTCCATTCCTCTATAAAATGGAGGATCCTCTTGCTAAGTATTACAGGTCTTCTTAGTTTTTGTGTTTCGCCTAGGGTGGGTGGCTTGGGTCTTGTTTGTAGGGTGCCTTTCGCTTCCCTAGTGCGGTTCGTATAGCCTTCTTTCTTTCCTTTTAATATACTTTTATACTTCGCAAAAAAAGAGAGCACGTGGCAATCATGCACATCAATTCATGAAGCATCCACCAACAACCTTAATATGTGGAGTCTATTCCTTGAATAGATCCAATCAATGGAACCTTATATCGAACAACCACAATCTACACAAGACTCGATCCGTATTTGAGGTTGAAAACTCGGTGGCTTGGGACTTGTCATTGAGACTACACTTTCCCTTTGCTTTTGTATGGGGTTCCAACGTTCCTTCTAAAATAGTTTTCTTCGTATGGTGTGCGACTTTAGAGAAAATTTTGATAACAACCTTATTGGACATAGTAAAATTATGGTGGACTTTCGTCGATGTACAAGGTGAGTGAGGAATCAATGAACCATCTTCTTCTCCATTGCAACACTGCTAGAGAGATTTGGTGTCCTTTCCTTTCTCTAATCTTAAAGATGTCCTGAGTGATGATCTAGAATATTGGTTAAGGATACTTTTAATAGCTGGTGGACCTATGTGCTTGCTCCATTTTGGAAGCATTTGTAGAGCATTCTTTCTTTTACAGTAATTTGGATTTTATGGATAAAGCTAGGAGAGGAATTCGGGAATGACTATTTGAAGACAAAGATGAATGTAGTCTCCTCATCATTCTCTCGACTAAAACCTTTTTGTTTGATCGAAGCTCATCAAAGAATGTAGGGGCATGTACTTTTGAAGATTTTTTTTAGATGGGAGGCTATTTTGTGTAGGGGAGATCAAAATCTTTTCTTTCTTTTTTCCTCTTCTTGTTTTTTTTTCTTTAGAGGTTATCTCGACCTCATCTTTCTTTTTGTAGTTTTGCATTTTTTAATTTGGTTCAATAAAGCATATACTTAAAAATAAAAATAAAATAAAAAATCCATGACTAGTGACTTGACTAGATCTCAATTCAAGACAATTCCTATTCAAGCCATCCTTATTTAATTACCATCCATCTTAGATTTTAATCATGGATAGTTGCCACCAACTGAGGGATAAAAAACCTCGGGTAATGACCTAAGGTCCTTAATTTCCATTTGAGCTTCAATTCTTAGATATCCTCCTATTTGAGGGGTCTCACTTCGGACAAATTGAGGAATATATCTAAAGTTAGATTGTTTTTGTTTGAGCCTTGACACACCAAGCACATGAATCCTCACTTTCCTTTATCAGCAAGAATCTAAAAAGAATATTTTAGGCACTAATAACCAATTTTTTTGTCTTAATGGATGAGTTATGGTTAATTTCTCTACAAATAGAGAATGAGATGGTTTTTTTTATTTTTTATGATAGACTTAAATTTTTTGAAGAAATTCTTAATAGAGTTCTTGCTTACTCATTAAGGATTCTACCCTTGCTTATCTAGATCATCAGGTCCAAATTTTTGTCCCCAAACCAAGCAATTTCTGTTGTCGTATTGCATGAGGCTTTATGTGTGCTTGCATCCCTAGCCATCAATCATGTAATACCCTGAACTTTCGTTCTAAGGTATTACGGTAAATTCACCTAAGAATAAAAACTTGAAACTTTTTCAAACTCTTATTATTGTTTTTATTGTTTAATTTCATGCTTGGGTATGTGTATTTAGTTTGGTTTCATTCTGACAACTTTGAAAAACCTGCTATTTTTGAAACTTGCTCTTTAGGGCTAAATTCCTACTAAAAATAATGAATCATAACTTGCATGAGACTTTTTCTTTCCCCAGCTAACATTCTAAAACTTTTATAAAAAAATTATTTTGTAGGCCCGAGACTCCAAAAATATTCCTATTTTATCCTTATCAACTTACCTATGAAATTTGAAAGCTTTTCTAAGACATAAAAACTCTAGTCGAAGATTTTGGGAGATTTTGACAAAAATAGTATTTTTATAATTTTTGAACTTCCTATCATTCGCATATTTTTTAAAATAATATTTAATTATATTTTATTTATTTAATAAGCGTGGGACCCGCAAATCACTTTCGGGTCATTCCAATGTCATTTGACACTTTTCTAGGGTTTTGAATGTTTTTATGATTTGTGTGTGTGACATGTGTCAATACCTTATTGTACGGACTTTTAAATTATATAATATAGTTTGATTGAATTAATTTATAATTATTTATGTTATGATTGTTGGGTGGGCCCGTACGGTCAATCTAGAAGCCTTTTGGGCTTAATAATAATCTTAATTGAGCCTAGTTGTTATATATGGGCCTTGGGCCCATTTCTAACCCATTAATAGTGTAAAATATAAGTTTTTGAGGGTTGAAAAAGTCATCCCTTTGTTAGTTACGAATTTCAACAAAATAGAAACCCTAATCCTTTCCTAAACCTATTTATGAAAACCCTAAAGTTTTAGAAGCTTTCACAAACCCAACTCCATTGAAGAATAGAGAAAGCTCGATTAAACCTTCATCCGGGCACTGATCGCACTCGAGCAAGAAGGAAGAATTGACGGAGACTCTGAATGGAAGAACATACTCCGAGGAGAGGACGGTCCGACGACTTTCAAATTTGAAAAAACTTTTGATTTTCATTAAAATTCAAGAAACCTTGAGGTAAGTGTGTTTGATCCATCCTATACTTGTTTTTCTTCAAGAGTTTGTTTTTCTTTCATTAGGTAATGGTTGATACTCATTATAAATTAATTTTGATTATATTTACTTTATTCTTATTGGGTTGAGCTTTATTTTGGGCCACCATGATGGGTTTGGCCATGGTCTATTTTGTGCCTATAACGGATGACTATGTTCTTTATCATTTTTGTTATATTTTTATAATTTAAATATTTTATAATTATTTTTTTCTAAATACTCTGTGAATCTATTTTTCAAAACCGTTTAGTTTGTATTTTTTTGATTTTTATTGATTAAGTTATGATTTTTCTAAGTTGTATGACTTTACCAAAAAACCCAGAATTTCAGATTTTACACGGTCTAATTCACTTGGGATTTCGATCTATATTTTTAACCTAAATATTTTTTTAATTATTTTTCATGGATACCTCTATCAATCTAGTTTCTAGAACCTTTGAGTTTATATTTTTCTGATTTGTATTGATTAAGTTATGATTTTTCAAACGTGCTGGACTTTTCTGTAAAACCCAGAATTCCAGATTTTATACGGTCCACTTCACTTGAGATTTCGATCTATATTTTTAACCTAAATATTTTTCTAATTATTTTTCATAAATACCTTTATCAATTTAGTTTTTAGAACCTTTGAGTTTGTATTTTTTCGATTTGTATTGATTAAGTTATAATTTTTTTAAATGTGCTAGACTTTTCTGTAAAACCCAGAATCCCAGATTCTGTCCGACCCACTTCATTAAGGTTTTCGACCCATATTTTGAATCTAAATATTTTTCTATTTCTTTTTTCTAAATACCTCCTTAAATCTAGTTTCTATAACATTTGAGTTTGTATTTTTCTGATTTGTATTGATTAAGTTATGATTTTTCAAATGTGTGGGACATTTCTGTATACCCACTTCATTAAGGGTTTCAACCCATATTTTGAATCTAAATATTTTTCTATTTCTTTTTTCTAAATACCTCCTTAAATCTAGTTTCTATAACATTTGAGTTTGTATTTTTCTGATTTGTATTGATTAAGTTATGATTTTTCAAATGTGTGGGACATTTCTGTATCCCCGATTCTGTCCGGCCCAATTAATTAAGAGTTTTGACCTATATTTTAAATCTGAATATTTTTCTATTTATTTTTTCTAAAAACCTCTGTGAATCTAGTTTTTAAATCTATTGAGTTTATATTTTTCTAATTCATATTTATTTAGTTATGATTTTTATAATGCAATACATTTTTTGTAAAAAACCTATTAATTGTTCGTGGTTCGGTCATGATTATTTACTATTAAGGTTTTAACCTTGTTGTTTGACTAAACCCTAGATGGTTTTACCTATACCTGTATGCATGGGAATCCCACCCATGTGTCTTGGATCTCTCATAGGGTTCGGCCAAGTGTCTTGGATCCCTCTTTAGGGTTCGACCTTGTGTCATGAATCCCTTATAGAGTTCGGCCATGGCGTGTTGGATTCTCTTGCGATTTTCACTTATATTATTCATCGATGTTGATTGTGATATTTGGTCATGTCTTATTGACTATTATACCTAGATGGTTCGACCTATACTTGTATGCATGGAGATCCCACCCATGTGTCTTGGATCTCTCATAGGGTTCGGCCAAGTGTCTTGGATCCCTCTTTAGGGTTCGACCTTGTGTCATGGATCCCTCATAGGGTTCGGCCATGGTGTGTTAGATTGCCTTGTGATTTTCACTTATATTGTTCATCCGTGCTGATCGTGACCTTCGGTGTTTATTTCATGTTATTCATGTTTAACTCTAATTCGTTCCCATGTTATCACTTTTAATGATCATGTGTTTATTTTATATTCTTATTTAAATGTTAAATACATGTGTGCATATGCCATGTAACCCTAGTACCATCTTGTTATCATACTATGATCATCACGTTATTTCATATAAAGGGTGCATAAGGGAACGGGGTTGAAGTATATTATATACGTTTATATTGGTTTTATCAATTAATCAGGGTTCGGTACCCTAGGGTGAAAGGCCCCAGACGTTATTATATCCTGCAGATGGGTCGATGAGACCGCTCCGAGTGCGGGAAGGAGATGGAGACCCTATGTGGTTATGGGTACTAGTTGCATTTGCATCTTGTACTTACTTGCATTCATCTTCGTATTCATGTCATCCTTATTATATGATTGAGATGCATACCTTGGTTAAAAACTTGTATAGTATGATATCATACCATGCACACTGTTGTATTACTGGGCCTCGGCTCACGGTGCTACACCGATACCATTTTCAGATTTTAAAGAGCGGGGTACGTGAGATGATTTTGAGACGAAAGGCTCCGGTGCATTCGAGGAGATCGGCGAGGATTTGGGGAGTCGATCCTACACTTTTTAGAAGACTTTATTTTGATTGTTCTAAATATTACTTATTTATTTTCACGGGCATGTAGTCCTTTGATTGAGAGCATGTTCTCATCTCCATCTCTCTATACTTAATTGATTGGTTGAATTATTTGAATTATGATTTATTTTAATTATTTGTTTTCTACATCTAGACTATTTCTTTTTACTTAGTGGGTTTTCGAATGAACCTTAGTAGTCTAATTGACATAATTGGACCACTAGGAGACATTCATGGATCACCTCTAGGTTCGGGTACGGGTCAATCCATGGATTTTTGAGTCGTATCTGGGTATCCGGATTCGGGGCGTGACAAATCAAGTTCATTAATTGTATAGATCTATTGAGCCATCCCTTATCAACTACCATGAAGCACTGAAGAAGCAAATTTTTAAGATGCATTGGTATTAGCAATGAAGTTTATGCTTCCAGATTTCTATTTTGTGAATTCACTATGTTTAGGATTTAGTTTTGACCTTGGGAATGTATTAAGCTCAACGAACATTGTTAATTACTTTTAATCACTACATGAAAAAATACTTTCAGCGACGGTTGGAGACCGTCGGTAAAGGATTAAAATTTGTCGCTATATGTTATACCGAAGGCCACCTCGATTGTCGCTATAAATTTCATCGGTAAAAGGTATTACCGATGGTCAGCTCAAAAATGTTCATTGCAAATAACACTTCGTGGGTTGGACAATTAATATACCAACGGGCATAAGGCATATACCGACGGCTCTGACCGTCGGTATATTTAAATATAATTTTTATTCATGAAACAGTTTTACCGAGGGTCAAAGCCGTCGCTGTAAGCGACATATAGCGACGAAATATTTACTGGCCGTCGGTATTAATCATATTTAGCGATAGCCGAACCGTCGGTATATCTCAATTTGGTTTACACTACCAAACCTTTTAGCGACGGTCAGTGGCCATCGCTATAACATGTATGTAGCCGTACATAGCCCGTCACTATAAGACATATATAGCAACGACAAAATATTCCAACCATTGCTATAAGACATATATAGCGATGGGCTATGTACTAGCCGTCACTACATACATATTATAGCGACGGCCACTGACCGTCGCTAAAAGGTTTGGTAGTGTAAATTTTTTTTTTATTTTTTTTGCATAATTTGTTGTACCTGTACCTATAATGTATATAATACTGCATTTTCCTATTCTATGTCCATTTTATCAAAACAGAGTGTAAAGAAAATTAAAAATTTAATATCTTAAATAATTAAATTTCTACAATATTGACTGTTTCAAATTTAACAATGTTATAAAAGTTTCAAAAATCAATCTGAAAGAGTAGAAGACACGATCAATCAGCATCTAGGCCCTGCAAAACAAATAAAAGTAAAATAATTAATATATAAAATGTTAAGATTCAATGTAAACGAAATGAAAAATTAAAGTTAAACTTAACAATCTTGAAAATGTCTAACTGGCGACAGATTCCTAATCGGATATCTGTTTTTCACCCCGTCTCTTCTATCATAATTGTTTCAACATAATAGAAGTGTTGTAAATAGTGTTGAGCTTTACTTGATTATCATACATCCTTACGGTTAGTATCCACTAAAATCATCCATTGATTTACCAAAAATCAGCCATTGATTCATCAAAAATCAGCCATTGATTCATCTTCTATATGGGTACACCAAAATGGGTGTCAAAAATGTGTTCTCAGGTGCAATCAATCAGCCATTTAAGGCATGGGTCGAGCTCTGTTGACAGATCTAAAATGACAGGGACACAATATAAGCCACGTGGCACACTGTTACAAGACTCAGACCATATGGATGTTTGTCCTATCCCATGGTGGACTTACAAACTAAAAATCAGCCTTATTAGTGATTTATAGGCTTTGGATTGGACTTATTTTCATGGGCTGATCTCATCTGTGGGAATTTGAGCAGTATTTGAGGTACAAAGATGTAACACTTATTAAATCACTAATCAGGCTGATTTGTGGTTTGTAAGTCCACCATGGGATTGGACTTATTTTCATGGGCTGATCTCAACTGTGGGAATTTGAGGTACAAAGATGCAACACTTATAAATCACTAATCAGGTTGATTTGTGGTTTGTAAGTCCACCATGGGATTGGACTTATTTTCATGGGCTGATCTCAACCGTGGGAATTTGAGCAGTATTTGAGGTACAAAGATGCAACACTTATAATTCACTAATCAGGCTGATTTGTGGTTTGTAAGTCCACCATGGGATAGGGCAAACATCCGTACGGTCAGAGTCCTGTAACAGTGTGCCACATGGCTTATATTGTGTCCCTGTCATTTTACCTGTCATTTTATATTTGTTAACGGAGCCAACCCTTAATTACCACGGACTATGCCCATGGAAACAACTCCAATCCAACGCTCGAAAATCACTAATCAGCTTGATCGGAGGGTTTAAAATTTGGGGAAGGTAGACTTACAGACGAAAAATTAGCTTGCAGACCAAAAATTTGGGGAAGGTAAGACTTACAGACTAAAAATTAGCTTGATCGGAGATTTCTAAGCGTTGGATTGTAGTCGTTTTCATGGGTTTTATCCCTAAACCCTCAAAAGAGGCTTTAAAAACTAACAAGGGTTAGAGATTATGAATCATGGTGATTTTTGCTGTATATATCCACTACGGAGTGGTAAAAACAACCACGCGGCCATATGGGGAAGGTGAGATAAGAAAAAAAAATCAAAAAACATACCTATTACAGCTTGGACGAACGGCCAAGATGACGAATGGAGGACGGCGACGGTGACGGCGACAAACGAACGGAGGACGGCGACAGACGAATGGAGCACTCCGGTGGAGGAGAGGGCAAAGGGGGTTGAAGGGAGGAGGAGAGGGCAAAGGGGGTTTCGCACAGCAGAGCTAGAGGAGAAGGGGTTTTCGCGCGGTTGCGAAAACCCAATTTTTTTTTTTTATATACCCAATCTTATAGCGACGGCCAGCACTTGACCATCGCTAAAACACACACACACACACACACACACATATATATAGCGACGGCTGAAACCGTCGGTAAATATATCTTATAACGAGGGGCAGGATCTGGCCGTCGCTATAATATTATTTAGCGACGGATTTTATCTGGCCGTCGCTATAGACACTACATTTTTGGGTGCCAAAACCTTGTACCGACGGTTGGGTATTTTACTGTTGCTATATGTATATTCAGAGACGGTTTTACCTGGCTATCGCTAAAAGTCCGTCGCTATAAGCCAAATTTCTTGTAGTGAATTTTGAATATTTGTCAATTCTGGCCATGAGGATATTTTTGCCTAGAAATACATTTGTTGAGCCACATGGCATACTCTTAGAGGAGTTTGGCCACTCCCTAGGTGGATGTACAAATTAATCAAAAATCATCCTGATTAGTGATTTCAAACCATTGGATCCTTGTACCCCAAAGAATGGACAGTAAATGCTCAAATTCCCACGGTTAAAGTCAAGCCATGAAAATGACTTATTTGAATCCAACGCGTGGAGATCTCTAATTAGGTTGATTTTTTGTTTGTAGGATTAGCCAAACATTCATACTGCCATGGCCTCTAAAATGTGCCACGTGGCTCATATTGTAGATGGTCAGCAACCATCAATGGTAAGCTATCGACAGTCAGCGAAGTTTTACTTAATGGTGGACGAGTAAAACTTTGATGAGGCCGATGACAGCCCACAATATGATCCACTTGGCATAATCTTAGAAGACTCTGACCGTATGGATATATGTTTGGCCAATCCCTAGCTGGACCTACAAACCAAAAATCAGCATGATTAATGATTTCAAACCTTTGGATCTTTGGACCCCAAATAATGGTCAATAATACTCAAATTCACACGGTTAAAATCAACCCGTGAAATATCTCCAATACAACTCCTAGAAATCACTTATCATGTTGATTTTGTTTTGTAGGTCCACCTAGACATTAGCCCCACATCCATACGGTCAGCGTGTCATCAAAGTTTTACTCAATTTGGACGAGAGACTCCAGTCGAGACTCGAGACCGGAAATCTTCTTATTTTCAATAGGGTCGGGCTCCGTTGACAGGTGAAAATGACAGGATTCTGTATTGGGACACAATATAAGCCACGTGGCACACTCTTATAGGAATCTGACCGTATGGATGTTTGTCCAATCCCATGGAGGACCTACAAACAAAAAATCAGCCTGATTAATGATTTATAGGCTTTGGATCTTTGTACCTCAAATACTGCTCAAATTCCCACAGTTGATATCAGCCCATGAAAATAAGTCCAAATCAAAGCCAATAAATCACTAATCAGGCTGATTTTTGGTTCGTAGGTCCACCATGGGATTGGACAAACATCCATACAGGAAGATTCCTATAAGAGTGTGCCACGTGGCTTATATTGTGTCCCTGTACAGAATCCTGTTATTTTTCACCTGTCAACGGAGCCCGACCCTTTTCAATATTTTAAGCAAAAGGTGTCGGGTCTTCCTCGTTCGAAAAATCGAAAAGCATCCAACGAAGCGTCAAATCCAAGGTTTTAATATTAAAATATATTACTTTAATTTCAATTCGATCCAATTCTTTCTTCTCTAATCTTATGTGATTCGTTTCCCCAAATTTGAAGATCTTTATTTCTTCTGAATTTCTATTTATTTCAGAGAAGAATTTGAACTAGAACAAAGGGGTCTTCGATTTTCTAGGGTTTTATGGCGATTCCTTCTGAACAAGCCACCAGCATTTGCAGTCACTGGTAAGAGATCGTTCTGGTTTTAAATTTTTGTTATTTATTGTAGTAATAATGCGGCGATTTCTAATTTTCGGGGTTTCTGGTTGTAATTCTAATCTCTTGTAAGCAATGCCGGATACAATTGACAGTTTCGATAATTTTCAGATGCCTTCTTATTTCTTTTACATGTTTCAATCAGCCGGCTACAAATCAAAATCATTAAAATATTATTCTATGCAATTGGTCTGATTGGACTTTGTTTAACAGAATTGTGTAGCATGTGCAAATACGGTCCCGTTTTGGCTGGCTATATTTCGAAATTCTGGCTAGTAGTTTTGAAATTATAATTGAATGTATATCTGATGCTACGAGTGACATTCTAGAGTTGCCATAGTTACTGCACTTCATTAAAATTTAACCTTTTTATGCATCTCCAATTTCTTTCATTGAGGAGGAAAATGGAACCGGCAAATGGTTTACCAGCTTATAATAAAATCTGGTGGCATGTTTGAGTTAACTGTTCTCTTGATTATGAATTATTCAGATAAGTGACATTTTCCCTTTTTTTTTTTGCGTTAATGTTTTTAGTGGCAGGGCTATTCCATCTGCAAATATTGATTTGCATTATGCACATTGTTCCCGGAATCTAGAAAGATGTAAGCTTTGTGGAGATATGGTTCCGAGAAGGCAAGCTGAGAAACATTACCTGAACACCCATGCTCCGGTATGTTAATTTATCAGTGAATTTTCTTTTTTTTTTGGGTAGAATTTTATGGATATAATCCAGAGGATATGCTTTAGGTGATCTGATTTAATGACTGGGTTATTTTCAAAGACCAAGTGGCTTCTATCTTCTAACTAATTTGGTTACCGTCTTTTATGCATGAATGAATTTTTCCTTTTTCCCCTTTTTTTTTTTTTTTTTTTCTTTTTTTTTTCTTTCAGGTGAATTTGACATAATCTACTGTTACACGATGCACTACTTTCATTAAAACATTTGATAAAGACATTGTGCACTACTCTTATTATAGCTTCGATCTAACTTTTATCTTTGGAGCAGGTAATCTTTCAATTGTTAACCTATATTCCGTATCACCATGAAGATGGCGTTGGATGTTGTAGAACATCATTGATTGGTATTAGTGTTGAACATATTATGTCATTACATTTGCATTAGACTATAAATATCTAGCCAAACTAGTCCATACTTTATGGATTATTAGAATCTTCCCATCCACTATACAGTCACGCATGAAAGAGATTGGCATGGACCTCCTATTCTAGTTCCATATTATCAGGATCAAGTTTTTGGAGCTTTGAGCAATTTCTTGACCAGTAAAACCCTTATAGATAAATCTTTAATTGCTCCACAAATGGTTTTTGATCACCATGATTTGTCATGAATTTTCCAACTTTGTCATTTTTAGATATATATCCAATTTGGATTTTGTAATCTTATGGTTTGTGATATGAATATGATAGCCCATTTCAACAACCTTGTATCTGAAAGTCTGTGGCTTTTAGTAATGAGAGCTTTTGTGGTTGGTACACTTGTATGATATTGCTGTTAGTCCTCATGTACTTATATACATGCTTTTACATGTTTATCCAGATATACATTTTTATGTGATTTGCATCTATCCATGCTGTTTGCTTAGTTTGTACATAACCTAATGAAAACACCTCTGCAACTAGCCACGTGCTGACGTTTTGTACTGTCTTTACAAAAATTTACAGTTGTCTCTGTTTGTGTGATTTTACAACAATTTACAGTTTATCCTGCCTGTAAATTTCAACTTATGATGCACATTGATGAAATATGGTTTTGATAATGATACGGAGAATGCTATTATCTGTCTTATGTTGGTGATTGAATTTGTATGAGATCAGGTAGCTTGTTCACTATGCAGTGAGACAGTAGAGCGTGAAATTTTAGCTTTCCATAAAGGTGAAAGTTGCCCCCGAAGGAGAGTCACATGTGAATATTGTGAGTTCCCATTGCCTGCAGTTGATCTCTTCAAGCATCAGGTGGTAACTGGTGATGATTCTGAGTTGAAATGAGAACATTCTCTAAGTTTAGGTACTTTGTTACAATAGCTGATGTAGTTTACTTTGCTTCCAAAATTGCAGGAAGTATGTGGGAACCGGACAGAGTATTGTCAGCTGTGTAGCAGATATATTAGGTTGCGTGAACGAAATGACCATGAAACCAGGTTTCATGGTAGATCAGATACTTTCGCGGGACCTTCCAGGTAAATAAACTATAATTTTATCACATTTAATCTTTAAATTAGTTCATTACCTGTCCTTTAAATTTATGTTGAAGCTCTCTTGCAAGTTGGTTGTACCAACATTTTTCTTGCTATTTCTCTGGATAATCTTAAATAGGTCTATCAGTAGTAATTTTAAAGACCATATGGTTAGTGTTGCTATCTTCTTAAGATGGCCGAATTACTCCGGGATTTCACAATATCATATGCTTCTATCATCCTTATGATTTCTTGGCTCTATATGCAGCCATACAATAGGATAAATATCAGTTCATTAAATGCTTGATTGAAAGTTATTCATCATAAAGTATACTGCAGATCTTAAGGCTAATTAACTTGGAACAAATTTATGACCTCATACATGTGTAACTACATTTTTTGTAAGTAAGTAATGATGATAATTGTATTAAACTATAAGAGAATATACAAGATTAGGGAAGAGCAGAGGAGTGCCAGCAGCACGCAATCTAGCCTACGTTACAATAGTGTGGTGATGCATAGATGTCACTTTCACAGCCAGCAAATGGTGAAGCAAGTACTCTACTAGTTTAATAAAACTCTCTCTCTCTCTCTCTCAAACCAAGCCCCTGCCCCCCTTCTCTCCCTCAAAATAAAAAAACAAGTGCTAAGCCAAATCCAAGGTCCAGCTCTACGGTTCCGATGGCAGCAGGGCCCGCGTAAGTTTACAACTCTGAAACTTTAATATTGATCTCTTGTTCGTAATATAACCAAGGTCTAAAATTTTTGTTTCGGAGGAATGTCTCGGTTAAGTGAAAAACTGAGACAAACTCTGAAACGAAACGAAATAATGAAAAATGGCGAAACAGCGAAATTTCCGAAACATTCCGAAATCATGAAATCAAATTTTTTTTTGGATTGTATCATAATGTCTTGGCAAAACAAACCGAAACATTACGAAACGAAACAGACAAAATATTACGAAAGCTTAAACTATGAATATAACAAATAGAAACAGTAAGAGCAACCATGATCTTAATTTCCATTCTTTTATTTCCCATTATAGAACAAACTGAAATAACTCCAAAAGCTCTTGCTGCAAATGCCTCAGAAATTGCCCTTTTTATGGCAAGCCACTTTATTGATTGATAAACCCACTTATTGCAGCCGTGGACAACGTGGGTCTCATTACTCTCGGCTATAGACCCAAAAGACGTGTTTGTTTATCACTTGCTACACTTTTGGCTCCTCAGTTAACCTTTTTTGAAGTCACACTATTGTTATGTGGCTCATTGTAAATTTGCATAGTTGTTTTAAGTTGCTGTATTTTTTATAGCCATTGGATTATTTGGACGGCTTAGATTAGAATCATTAGATTAGGGTTATTTGAGTTAGTATTTAAACAATCTTTATGTAATTTGCTTATAATGAATGATGGTACAAGAAATAGAAAAACCCTTGAGAAATTTCATGTGAATGGAAAACATGGTGTGAATCCAGTACCTTGGTGCGATGCCAAGCTAATTCTATGCGAAGCGAAAGGTATCCTTCTGTCCCTGTCTCTCTCTATCATCTTCTCATTAACCTCCCGATCGCAGAATAGGGGTTCCCACATCTTGTATCACTTGTGTTTACACTCAAACAATATGCATGTGTCTATGCTTAAATATGTTATGAGTTCTAATTTGTCTGTAGGTTTTCTAGAATCATCTCCTATCATAGGGTCCATCTTCAACAATAGAAGGGGTAGTAATGAGTTTTTACATAGAAAAGCACCAATTAGGGGATTGATCAAGCTCAACTTTGATGGTAATGCATGTGGTTCTTGTGTGTGTGAAAATTCAAAAGATCGACATCAAACATAAAATGAGAGAAAGGGAGTGAAAAAGACAGAAGACACAATGGTTTTACGTGGTTTGTCACCAAGGTCCGTGACTATGTCCACAGGCCATGGTGGCAATCCACTATAAGCTGTTGTATTACAAGTATTCCCCCCCCCCCCCCCCCCCCCATTGGCTATGGGTTGTCCCTGCAATCGGTGAACCTTATGCTTGAAATCTACAGAGTCATGTTTGGCCTGGAATGGCTCATAATCACGATTGTCAATGATAAAAGCTCTGTAGTCAAGGTGTGTGCCTCAGGCAAAAGGTGCACCTAAAGTGCCTTAGAAGGGTCAAGTATAAGGCGCGCGCCTCAGACCAGGCTCCAGGCGCATCAGGTACGCGCCTCACTAAAATACATGTTTTTTCGTAAAAATTATGTACATTTGGTTTAAGAGTAAGGTCACAATCAAGGTCAAGAGGGCTTCAGTAAGGGAGTTGGAAGAGGAAGATGTCAATTTGGAGGAGACACAAGAAGAAGAATATATTGAGGAGGCTCACACATCCGATGATGATGGGGATGAAGCTAATGATTATATTTTAGACGATGACAATGTTAACTAGAACTAATTGTCGACGAGCCTCTCGGACTGGGTTGGTGGGCCTGTGGAAGACACTCTACGCTCATGTTAGTGGCAAGGAGTAATGTGGAGAGCTCATCCGAGATTTAATGATCGTACATTGGAGGGGGAGGGGCCTATTTATAGGCAGTGGATTCCTTCGTGCATCACTGCCTAGAGCATGTGTTGTTTTGAGGATGAGATGCAATCCTTTACTTTTGGAAGTAATAAGGATGATCTGTTACCTTATTTGTCTATCTTTCCAAATTTTACTTTGTTACGGTCCAAGCGAGTGCTAAGTAGGTTGGGTGATGTCTCTCGCAGATTGCTTTGGTCAGATATGCTGTGCTAAGGTGAGGTATGTCGTGATAAAGTTAGGTGTTAGGTATATTGTGCTAACTACTTGTTGGACATGTGCCAGACCCCCTCTGTCCGACTTCTTATTGGGCATATGTCTGACCTCTTGCGAGTATATGTCTAATCTATTACTCACGATCTCCTCTTAGGCATATGCCCAACTCTTGTGTTTGACCTCTTGTTGAGTATATGTCTAACTTCTTATGCTTGATACCTTGTTCAATGTAGTCTGAGGTAGACCAGTTATGTTCGGGGTAGACCTATCTAATGTTAACAGAGGGTGTGTTCCCGCGCACATGTTGTGTTGGCCTGACGACCCGTTGGTATACATAGTTGTTTCGCCTTTCACCAACAGGTCGATCTTTTGGGGTAAATGGTTGTTTAACATGGTATCAGAGCCTAAAGGTCTGAGAGGTTGCGGGTTTGAGTCTCCAGCGGAGTGTATTCCCGCTGAGGGGGCGTGTTAGCGGAGGGTGTGTTCCTCCGCACATGATGTGTTGGCCAGACGACCGATGGTATACATAGTTGTTTCGCCTTTCCCCAACAGGTCGATCTTTTGGGGTAATAAATGGTTGTTTAACATCTAACTGAGGAAGACTTGTTCTATTTGAGGACTGAAAGATAATGTACTTCTAAACTGTGATACAAGTGTGCTTCTGATGCTGTAGACATTTTGTTTTCTTTAACAATTCTCCCAAACCAACGAACATTGGAGGGGTGTTTTGAAGTGTTTGGAGCAAAGTAATTAAAGTGTTCTTGGTCCTATAGGATGTTGAACTTTAATGAAGCGGAAAGTAAGAACATTACTTCGAGGTCTTAAAAGTGTTCTGATAATTATTCTGGTCCTCTTGAGGTGGAAGGAGACTTATCCAGTGGGCTGTAACGAAGGGTTGGGCTTGTGGTGATTAGCACATGCATTGATCATGTTAGGGAATTGGCTAGGGATAGATTATTATCTTCTCTCACACAGCGCAAACCTTATTGCATACTCTTTTAACTAAAATGTGTACATAAGGACTATTTGTGTAGCGAATAGTATTTATCTAATTTTAGTAAAATTTCCCAAACTTTAATGCAAAAATTCATTGTTATAAGAAAAAAAAAAACCGGCATGCATTAATGCAACATGATTACACATAGTAGTGTGAAAAACAATGCCCTGGAGCTAAAGTTTGGTCCTTAGGATGATTTCTATTTTTAGTGGTTTTGATTTATTTATAAAAGTTTTATTGGGATATTTGGTGTTTCATGTGTGAAATTTGTGAAGTGATTTTTTTGGAGATTTTAAGGGTTTAAAGACGATAGAGAGTCAAAATAGGTTACTAATGGGATAAGTTAAGCAATTATAGTGTCTTATATGAATTATTAGGGTTAGAAGATATGGCGGTTGAGATTGCGTAGGAATTTTGAAGATTTTTTACTATTGAGATAACGTATAGACTTGATTTGACAACTTTTGCTTTTTGAAGTCAGGGAGCAGAATTTAAGTTTTTTCTTTACTGAAGATAACCTTTTCAGCCTAGGAAGTATTTGATCAACGTTGTCAGAGTTGAATCGGATTGAAAAATCATTAGGAATAGGATTCAAATTTTAAGATCTTAAGATACATTAATATTTTTATGATACGGTTTGACAAATATGGAATAATATCTAAAAAAAGTTAAGAAATTACAATATGTCGGAATCATCCGTAATTCATCCTGTAATGACAAAATTGTGCACACTTAAAAATAATAACAAAACAATTTACCTTGCAATCTTGATATCCTATCGAGGTATCATTCTAAATTCACAGTTCTACAAACACATCATTTCGCAAAAAAAGAAAAATCAGAAAAATCAGAATAATCTATCATCATCAAATAAATAAGTTTGCATCTCTCATCAACAAACTCTCAATTCTCAATAAATGCATGAATAGGCATTCTCTTTTTATACAAATAGGTGATTTTTCATGCAAAAAACACCACATGAAACTGTTCTTACAATAATTGCATTGCTAGAATTGCTTGTAATAGAATATAAAGTTTACGTATCTTTTTGAAAGTAGAATCAAATTAATAGTTGAAATGGAGCAAAAAATAGAGAAATTGGACTAGAGATGGTCACCTTATCCGTAGAATGTGTGTAGAAAAAATCCAATTCAACTTTATGTCTTTAACCTGAACCACTTAGGAGGTCCCTGTTAAGAGTCCTATTAAGTTTCTTTTTTACTAATTAAGTGCCCTTGTAACTTAAAGTATAAGTAAGAAACAAGAAGAAAGTCCAAAGATTTTGCATGGATCACCAAGCATGTGCAAGTTTCGATGCTTTGTATTTGGTTAATGTTGCTAATCCGTATCTAGTAATCTTTCTTCATATTTGATTGTCTTTTTATTATTATTTTTTTTGAATTTCTGAATTGCATTTGTTCTGCATCATACATGGCCTACTTTTTCCCAAGAATGGGCAACACATAATTTTAGGTTATATAGCTTCCACATTACATTGCCTTACACCAAAAATGATTGCAATCACCCTGCTTGGGGCCAGATTCTCCCTATTGTGTAGCACAGAAGCTCAGAATTCAAGTTGATTGATGCCCTTATAGGGATCTATGGCTTCTGCAATTATAAAATATATTTCTCAATTGAAACAACTCCTGTTCTGAAGGGAAAACTACCTCAACACTGGTAACCACTCGTAAAAGGATTTCGTGATTATGTTCTGTTCTATTATAACATTGCTATGATTCAGCTGAGTTTTTCAACTTAGTTGAAAGCTTGCATTCTGAAGCATTCTGTTCATGCAAGTGTATTGCACGTCTCTTTTATTTTCTGTCATGATCTTAACCTACTCTTTAGCTATGTAACAATGACACAGGCATGTGTCAGTCTCCAACATAGATACGAGGTGTTTGACACAGTGCCTTTGAGAAGCCCAAAACACAGACATATCCATTCACATATAATTTAGTATTTTAATTATATTCAAGTCAGATGGTAATTTATGATAAAAATATGGAAAAAAAAAAGAAATATATGAGAAGTACCAGAAAAATTTTCCATACACCATAGTGCTTTTTATTAATTGAGTAAATTTATAAGAGGGAAGACAATTAAACAACTTGTGTTTAACAACTTAATAGTGTATTGAGGATGCAGCACACCAGCCCTCTTTCAAAAATCGTTTTTTTATGAAAATATTGAAATAAAGGGTGACACTGCTGTATGCATTAGGATGTATGTCAGGACGTGTTGTCATGCGTAGCTCTTAGTATTTATGTGAAATTATTTAGAATCTGGAACCTTTGGTATAAAACTATAAACCTCTCAATGGGTTTTCATATGGATTATGTAGGGATGTAAGTGCACCTGAAAGAGGCCAAGGTGCTGAAAGGAGGCAACCACATGGTTTCTCACAGAGACGTGTACTGTTCACAATTGGTATAACAGGCGTTGCTGTTCTACTCGGATCATTTTTTCTCCAGAAAAAAGATAACAATCTACTGTAGTAATAGACTGGAATTTCATGGAGTATTTATTTCTTGCTTCAAGCAATGTACTCTATTTATGTGTTCTGAAATAGTTGAAATCGTAATTCTTTGACTGTATTGAACTTGCCGTGATCATGTAAAATACAAACAGATTATGCCTATTGCTTCCAACACTAAATGAGATCCACCATTTGATTGCAGTAACTCGTATTTTTCTTCTAATTCTATTTTTTGTAAAGTGGGTTAAATGTTTGATTGTTTGGTGTTGCTACTGGGTAGGCCTGTTTTTAACGCCATCTCTAAGGTCACTCCTGCAGGCAGTACCAACTTAGACCAGTAGGCATTTGCTCATCTCTTATTTTAAGCGGACTAGGGATATGATTGTTGTCGCTTCTTTCTTCAAGGTCCTGACTAGGTTACATAGAACATTGAGAAATACCAAGAAATCAACTGATCTGTTTCCCAATTCTACCCAAGACCCATTAACCATTTGATATATGGATTTTATTCCACCTCCCTGGTTCTTGAACTTAAATTTTATACAATTCAAGTTTTAGCACTGGATAAGATGGTAATGATCATCTGATAGATCTGATTTTTGGGCAATACAGGAGGACCCATCGATTGAACTACTGCATCTTCATCTGATGTTTAGACTTTAGATTGCCAGTATTTTGCCATTTACTCCTGAAGGAATGCCCCAACTCATTACGAGGTATGATTACAAATAATTTAACTAAAGCACCAATAATTGCTTTGTGGGTCTTAAATTGTCGAGGCATCCGAGAATGACAACCATAAAATAAAAAACCAGGCTGAAGATGTTCCATGGACGTTCAGGAATGTGGGCTTCAGCCTTTTAGATAAAAGTTTCGGCAATAATTTTTAATGTAATGCATATACAAAGACAACATTTATTTATTGGGTCAGGATCCGTGGACTCACAAAAGTGAACTCGTAAGTTCAGTCGTGTTCTCGGGCGTGGATTCCAAGAATCCAACGGTGGTTGCGCCCGAGAACATGACTGAACTTACGAGTTCACTTTTGTGAGTCCACGGATCCCGACCTTTATTTATTTGACTTTTGCTAGTCCTGTATTTAGGCCACGCGGCTGAAATGTTGGGACTTGGGCGACCTCTTGATGAAGCCAAAGCTAACGTGCATCGATTTACTAATACTTTTCTGTTCATGGGCCTGTTCAAAAACTGGGTCCAGACCCAATAGGAAAAAAGGTCAAATCAAATGTCTATCATCACTCAATCAGTGTATTTTTGGGCTGTGGCCGAATCAGTAGGTGGTCCAACATTAGTGGGTTCCAAGTGAAGTCAATGAATACACGGATAGATACAGAACCAGTAAAGAAAGCCTTCCAGTACATGACATTTAGGCTACCTTTCCCCCTCAATTAGCTAGCAATTGGCGCCTTTGCTCAATGATATGGTGAGCAAAAGTGCTCAATGATGCCTCTGTACCGCCAGATATACCTTGAAAATCGTGTTGACACTGTTTTTTGAAAAGTTCATATTTAAAAACACATTTTCAAGGTGTATCTGATGGTGCAGACACGTCTTTGAGCACTTATATGCTCAACACATTGTTGAGCAAAGGCGGATTCAATATTGGCTTGGGTTTGGTATTGATAGACAAATTTTTTATTCATGACATGACCTAAGCTACCCAAAATTGGTTCTTATTGGTTCCTATTGTGTTATAGACATTTGTTATTATAAAAAAAAAAAGGAATTTTTCCTGCTTTCGCACTGCTTACTTTTAAAGTAAGGTGCTTTCAATGAGGGATATCCAAATGAGAATTTTTGATCATAGGACTTTTTGATCCACGGCGCTCGACTTATAGTTAAGTGCCACCTATCCTCGGGTTAAGGTGGCGGTGGCACTTAACTCTAGTTACCCTTAATAGTGGAGAAAAAACAACTACAGTTAAATGCCATCTTAATCATATGGTTCGAAGTCTCGGCCGATCCTGTTCTGGATTGGGCTATCGAGATCAGGATTGACCCCCACCAATCTGAACGATATTTGGGTTTTATTGCCAAGATCGTTCAGATTGGGGCGATCACCTATCCCGAGTCCCGACACTTCAAACCATGATCTTAACCCCAGGACAGGTGGCACATAGCCATAAGTCTAGAACGCCATGAATCCAAAAGTCCCATGATCAGGTAATGGTGTCTTGGGCGAACCCATAACCAGGGAACATAGCGATATATTGGCCTGTAATCATTTTCTAATCAACATCTGCTTGAATGACGAGACAGGTTTCATTGACTTTAATGGAAAATGCATATACTATTATGCCGGCAATGACTTTGCAAATCACTCTTTCTTTATATTTTCAGGAATGTAGTTTTCCTCCAAGCTCCAACCAACCTTGTAATTGTATAAAACTAGTAGTTGAGACTTAAGCATCAAAACCTAAACAATTATAGCACCAATATGTATGTTTGAGTTGCATGCTTCATGTCCTATCTCCATTTCTTGTCCCCTCCCCATCCATCTCTCCTCTCTCCATGCAAAAGTCATGGAAATTCCTTTCTACAATTTACCATTCTTTCTACCCTTCCTGTTCCTCTTCTTCCTCTTTCTTCTTCCCTATGCTAACCCACTTTCCTTCAAAATATCCCGCTTCGACCCCGATGCCACCGACATTCTCTATGAAGGTGATGCGATACCCTCTGTCGGAGCCATTGAATTTAACAAAGTAAATTACTTATGCCGCGTCAGTCGAGCTACTTTAGCCGAACGAGTTCGCATTTGGGACTCTGCATCCGGAAAGCTTTCCGACTTCTCTACCCATTTCTCCTTCATCATCGACACTCAAAGTAGCCCCTTGTATGGCCATGGGCTTGCCTTCTTTCTTGCTCCTGTCGGCTTTCAAATTCCACCCAACTCTGCTGGAGGATTTCTAGGACTGTTTAACACCACAACTAGTGATGCCAAGTCTCGAAACCAAATCATTGTCGTTGAGTTCGACTCTTTTTCGAACCCAGAATGGGATCCTCCTGTTCAACATGTGGGGATCAACAAAAATTCAATTGCATCAGACGTGTATGTCGGTTGGAATGCTAGCTTGCATAGTGGGGATACCGCTAATGCTTGGGTTACTTATAATGCTACTACTAAGAACCTGAGTGTGTTTTGGACTTATGAAGAGAATCCTATTTTTCAAGGGAATTCTCTTCTTTCTTACCATGTTGATTTGATGCAAGTTTTACCTGAGTGGGTCACAATTGGGTTTTCAGCTGCTACAGGTCAGTATGTTGAGCGACATACTCTTCAATCATGGGAATTTAGTTCAAGTTTGGATATAAAGGAGGCAGAAGGAAAGAGTGAGGGAAGGAGTAGATTGGTGGTGGGTTTGGTTGTTTCAGCAGCTGTTTTGATAGGAGGGGTGGTTGGCATAGCATGGGTGATTTTGTGGAGAAAAAGAGCTAGGAAAGCAAAGGAGATGGTTAACCTCACATCCATAAATGGTGATTTTGAAAGAGGAGCTGGGCCTAAGAGGTTTTCTTATAGAGAACTGGTCTCAGCTACCAACAACTTCTCACATGAAAGGAAGTTGGGAGAAGGAGGATTTGGAGGTGTTTATAGGGGGTTCTTGAGTGATTTAGATTTGGTGGTGGCTGTGAAGAAAATCTCCAAGGGGTCCAAACAAGGGAGGAAGGAGTACATAACTGAGGTGAAGATTATAAGTAGGTTGAGGCATCGGAATCTGGTGCAACTCATTGGTTGGTGCCATGACCGAGGTGAGTTCCTACTTGTCTATGAGTTCATGCCCAATGGGAGCCTCGATTCTCATCTCTTTGGCAAAAGGAGTCCTCTCACTTGGGCTATTAGACATAAGATAGCTCTTGGCTTGGCCTCTGCGTTGCTCTATCTTCATGAAGAATGGGAGCAGTGTGTTGTCCACCGAGATATCAAATCGAGCAATGTGATGTTGGATTCCAGTTTCAATGCCAAGCTTGGTGACTTTGGGCTAGCTCGGCTCATGGACCATGAGCTAGGCCCCCAGACCACAGGGTTGGCAGGGACTTTAGGCTACTTGGCGCCAGAGTACATTAGCACAGGCAAGGCTAGTAAAGAATCAGATGTGTATAGCTTTGGAGTGGTAGCCTTGGAAATTGCTTGTGGCAGAAAATCAGTTGATCCCATGGAAGAGGAACCCCAAGTGGGTTTGGTGGAGTGGGCTTGGGAGCTCTATGGAAGGGGAAGGCTTCAAGTGGTAGTCGATGAGAGATTGTGTATGGACTTCGATGTGAAACAAGTGGAGTGTTTGATGATTGTTGGATTGTGGTGCGCACACCCCGATCGTAGTCTGAGGCCCTCCATAAGGCAAGCAATTCAGGTTCTTAAGTTCGAGGCGACGATACCAAATCTGCCACCAAAGATGCCTGTTCCCTTGTATCATGTCCCTGCACCAGCCGTTAGTACCAGTGAAGCCTCCATAACATGTACAAGCCTTGAAGTAGGTCGGTAAACTAGCATACCATTTCAGTTTGTAAGATATATATGTATGTATGTATGTATGTATGTATGTATGTGCACATTTATCTATTGGAAAAATGGTTGTAAGTTTGTAACCATTGTAATAAAATAAGGATTCACTAGCAGGTTCGATATCAAGACAAACAAGAGAAAAAAAAAATTAAAAATTAAAAACCGATCATGTACGGACCAGGGATTTACGAGGTTCATCAGTAAGGGCTATGACCATGAGTGATAAAGATCAAGAGCTTTCCCCTATGTGAATTGAATTATATATAGTGCGAAATAAGCCTGCACAATGGCTTATATATAGGTCCCCGAACCCTAATCCTAACATAAGAAGGAAAACCCATTGCAGGTCACTAAAAATAGGAAATAGTGTAGTTTTTACATGAAGAAATTAAATACCCCTTATAACGCTCATCTAGGCTAAAGCCAATGGGTACATCAAATAGGACTGCAACTCAGGCGGCTTGGGTCAGGTTGGGGGTCAACTTGAGTCCAACACGACCTTCGAGTCTTTGAGCCCGAGCCCAACCCATCCCAATCCGAGGTCGGGCCTGAGAATCCCAGCCCCTCCAGGCATTGCTTTTCTAGTAAGAAGTGTAGTCAGGGTAAACTTGATAAAGTAGCTTTTCCCTCCTCTCTTTCACAAGCAACAAGATCTGCTCCTCTCTCTCTTGCTTTGAAGTCATAGTTTGCGTAGTAGTTAGCTACCGAGCTCAACCCGATCGGGATGGTCGAGTTGATGTGGTTTGGTCGGGTTGACCTATTTCCTGCAAATTTGATTTCTTCTCCAATTGTCATTGATTTTTCCCCGGACTCGATTGCCATTTTCATTGAAAATGGAAAAATAATAAAAAATTAAAGGGAGTTTTTGACATAACCCCCATGTTATTTTGAAAATTTGACATACCCCCCCACAATTTGAAAAAGCTGACATACCGCCCTATGACTCGGTCCACTGTCATTTGACCAGTGTTGACTCGAGTTGACTACCAAATTTTATATTAAATGACAGAAACGGCCTTGTCTTCACATTTGGAACAAGGGTTTGGGCTATAACCTAAACCCCAAATCGAACGGCTATGAACGATGACCAGCCAAGAGACTCCAATGGGTTGGTCGCCCATCACCGGCGACCAACCCACCAGAGTCTCATGGCCGACCGACCACTACTCCGGCAACAATTTAAAACTCAAAGTTTTGAAGAAAAAAAAAAAAAGCATACAATTATATTTCTAAAAATTTCATTAATAAAAATGAAAAACAAGAATAAGAGCAATTTGGATTTTAAGCTTTTGATACATGGATTTTGGAAAGATGGGTTCTCTCAATTTTAAAAAGCGTATTCCCTTGTGAGTTTTATTTATTTTTATTTTCAATCTTTTCTTAATTCATAAAAAAAAAAAAAAAAATCTCAAGTTTATGAACAATGTTTTTTATTTTTATTTTTAATCTCCTCTTTTCATGTTTGATTTGGGGTTTGGGTTTTGGCCCAAACCCAAATCCTTGTTCTAAGGTTGAAGACAAGGGCACTTTTGTAATTAATATAAAATTTGGTAGTCAACTCGGTTCAACACTGGTCAAATGACAATGACCGAGTCATAGGGGGGTATGTCAGCTTTTTCAAATCATGGGGGGGTATGTCAAATTTTAAATATAAGATGGGGGTGTATGTCAAAAATAAGACGAGAGAAATTGGAACCTCAAATGATAATAAAAACTTTCCACTTCAATTGGCAACAAATTCCACAAGGAGAGATAAAATTACGACCCAAAAGAGAACATCTCCGAGGATATTACCAGAGATATTCTTGCATACATATGCATCACAAATGATAAAGCTCACTCTTTTATCTTTAGATAGAATATCTCCAAGAATATTGGAGGAAATATTTTTTGCATGCATCACAGGTTTTGGAGCTCACTTTGGTAATTAGTTCCTTCTTGTGGAAGAGACCTAATAAGGATAAGAACAAATAGTTGTTAGGGCCCTAGTTGTTAAGTTCGGATACGGGAAAAATTCGAGAAGGCAAAAGTTCGAGTATAATTCGGTTATGGCCTAAAAATTCGCCAATAAAAATTCGGTCAAAAATTCGAAGAACGGTAAAAGTTCGCAACTGTATTCATTCGTGTTTCATTCGGTTATGATCCAAAAATTCGATGTTAAAAATTCGGACATTGGAACCAATGTTGTTTTCCACCCATGGGTTTGTTCATGAAGTTTGTAATGAAAAAATTTCTAAAATCCAACGACTACAAACTACCTATTAGGCTGGTTTTTGGCTTGTAGGTTCACAAGGGATGAATCCATTCATGGGATCAATGAACCTAAAAATATTTAGCATAACAAACACATGAGACTAATGAGATCTCGAGACTAAGTATTACTGACCAAACACCTCAAGTTTCCTCTTTGTAAAAAGATTAAAAAAAGCTTCTTATTAAAAAATTTATATTTAAGTATTCCTTGAAACTAGCTATGTCCTTATTACAAACATCTCAGATGTACCTTATAATATTATATTGAATATTTATGTCCATTGATATAACTTTGGATGCCCAAACATATGCAAATATGCATTAGGGTGGAGACGATGAGGAACGTGAATTCGAGAATGAAATTAGAGTTTTTTTTTTTTTTTTATCTTCTTTTTTTTTTTTTTTTAAACTCTATTTTCTAGCCGAATTAATCGTCTACCCGAATAAAACACGTTTTAATCGCATGGCCTTAATTATTCGCGAATAAATCCGAATTTTTGAATTGTTCGGCCGAATAATTCGTTTTGCCTTATAAAATGAATTGTTTGCGAACAATTCGCGAACTTGGCAACTAGGGTTAGGGCTGATGTGACAGACCCCACGCTGGTATATATGCTTGGATGTGGAGATTGTATAGAGATATATCAACCATCTATTCATTCCTTTTTAAAATGGAGGATCCTCATCTTACGTATTATAGATTTGAGTGACTCTTATTTTGTCGCCTTAGGCTTGAGGGCTATCTTCTTCTGGGTGCCAACCTAGTTGGGATGCTGTAGGAGACGGTGCTCTACCTCTGTGCGTTCTGTACAATTCTGTTTTCTCTTCAATATATTTTACATTCAACAAAAAAAGTATCGTAGCCATCTTTGCCATACTTGGATAACATAGCTTGTGAGATGTTTTGCATCAATGTCGACATAGGTTTTATTATCCACGGCAAATGGATTTGGTTCAAGTTGTCAAGTTAGCTACTATAAAAAGTATACAGTTAATTTAATCCGTGGTTTAACAAATCTCTCTCTCTCTCTCTCTCGTCTTGAATTCTATCATTATCATAGATGGGCTCGTGTAAGGTTAAGACCCATGCATCTAAGGGGCGACCTTGATCCGTTCACCGAGACCTTAGCTCCCCACGACGTCTCCCTCCGACACTTGGGGGTTAGGGAGCAATGCCATGCCCCCAGCCTGAACTTTTGGGTAATATTAATTCCTTTGTGGAAACTGCCTAATTTCTTTTATGAGTAGGTTTCTGTGTTGGTTTGGGACTAGGTGTCGTGACTTATCTATTATCTATTATCTATTATCTATACTAAAGCTTGACCCTGCTGAGGTGGCACTTTCTCCAGCTTTTTTATCTATCCCAAAAACACCCCTGCACAAAATATCTCTCTATCCATTCCTTCCACTCCCCCCTCTTTAATTCTCTCATTAATTCTTAAATTCCCTCACATCTCCAATTAATTCCAACGTCTTCTCTTTCCAATCCAACGACTCTCCCTGTTCTTATTTCATTCATTAATTTTTAATTAATTCAAAAATGTCTTTTCTCTTTTCAATTTCACGACTCTCCATCTCCTTATTTCATTCTTTAACCTATTCTCAGAACGTCCCTATTCAAAAATATTAAGCCTATCTATTAACTATACTAAAGCTCAGCATTGCTTACGTGGCACTCTCTCTATTTTTTTCATAATTTTTTTCGAAAATACCCCTACTAATTCCAAAAATACCCTCGACCTTGCTGAGGTGGCACTCTCTTTTTTAGCTTATTATGAAAAAGTCTTTACACAAAACGTCATTACAAATATTGGAAAGAATTTAATTTCCTTAAAATAAAATGTTTCAACTCCTTAATCTTTTGATCTCCCAAAATTTCTCCAACCTATTTAAGTAAATACCTACACTTTAAATTACGTGCTTACAAAAATATGGGTTCTTAAGACTTCAGCAAACCAAAACGTCTCACCTCCTTAAATTTTTGAACTCCTAAAATCTCTCCAACATAAGATTTTTCCAACTAAAATATACGTCTTTTCAATCCCTTACGCCGTCTCTTTATCTCTCTTCCTAATATTTTTCCGAAATTCCCTCTACCATTAAATGCAATTTAATGCTCTTTTCTATTCCTAATACATCTCCAATAAATATTCTTTAAAACCATACTTTTCCTTCATTTTTCTACGTTCACAAATTACTACAATTCTCTCCATAGATATTCTTAAAATCTCATTTTCTCCCTAAAAACTCTCTGAAAGTATCTTACCTTAACTCCTAAAATCTCTCATCTCAATTCTGCATACTCTCTCTCTCTCTCTCTCTCTCTCTCTCTCTATATATATATATATATATATATATATATATATATATATATATATTTTTTTCAGATTTGAACAAGGCAACATTGCATTATGCGGTCCTTTTAATTCGGTTTAATAATTTTTTATTTCAGAAAAATCTATCAAATGGTGCAAAAAAATATTTAACATCTTAGTGGTGAGTTCCTTTTAACTATATTAACTGTGTAAAAAAAATTACTCTTATTTATATATTTTTTTTGTTTTTTTTTTCAAATTTGAACAGGGTTACAGTTGATGACGCTTTTAATTTGGTTTAAGATTTTCTTCATGTTAGAGAAATCGATCGAATGGTGTAAAAAAAAATTACTCTGAGAATCTTAGTGGTGAGTTCCTTTTAATTATTATTTGTGTAAAAAAAATTACTTTTATTTATATTTCTTTGAATAGGATAACATTGCAATTGGTGCCCTTTAATTTAGTTTAAGATTTTCATCATGTTAGAGAAATCGATCAAATGGTGCAAAAAAAAAAAAAAAAAAAACTCCGAGAATCTTAACGATGAGTTCCTTTTAATTATGGAATTTTTGACATACCCCCCCATGTTATTTCTGAAATTTGACATGCCCCCCCACAATTTGAAAAAGCTGACATACACCCCTATGACCCAGTCCATCATCGTTGACTGACGTTGACTAAAATTTGACTACCAGTTTTTTTTTGAAAAAGACACAAATATCCCTTCAGCCTCGGAAGAAGAACATGTGGGTTTGGGTCCAAACTCCAAACCCTAACCTCGTATCAAACGGCTGTGGAGGACAGTGGCCGTTTGCAAGTGCAATACAACCAGTGCCCATGGAGAAGCACTATTCTCAACTTGGTGTGCATTTTGATCTAGTATCCTCGATTACATATAACTATTATATATATACACACTTACCTGCATTTTTGATATTTAAAGGATTTGAATAACACAATTCTTCCAAAAGATATAAAGGGGTTCTGATCATTTAGTTCCTAAATATCTTAAAAAAAAAAAGATCTAACGATTGATCCAAGAACAATACGAATAATATATCAAATGGTTTTGATCATTCAGGCTCTATTGATATTAGTCCAGTTTTTATTGAAAATAAAAATTCTAACCGCTGGAATATAGTCTTTTTATGGGTTTTATCGGGACTTGAACTGTGATAACTTGTTTGTTAAAAAGTGAGGTGAAAATTGGCGACCTTGGACCAACGAACCATGATATCCAATGGATGATGTTGCTTTCTCCCAGAGGAGTGGACGGCTGGCCATGCAACTATGATGGGTTGATCGCCAATGATGGAATCTCTTGGCCGACCGTTCACCATAGCCGTTTAATTTGGGGTTTGGGTTTGGCCCAGACCCTTGTTCCGAGGATGAAGACAAGGGCAGTTTTGTCTTTTAATAAAAAAATTAGTTGTCAAAAATTCCCTTTAATTAGTATGTGTAAAAAAAAAATATTCTTATTTATATTTATTTTTTATTTTTTTTTAAAATTTGAACAGAACAACGTTGCTGTTGGTGGCCTTTTAACGTACATTTCGATTATTTGTTTATTATTATATAATTATTTTAAACATATGCCTTAATATATTCTTTAACAATCGCCTGTGCTAAGCACAGGTCGACAACCCTAGTATATATAAGCTATTGTTGGGCTCCAATGACAGCCCTAAAATGACAGGCTCTCGTTACAGGACACAATATGAGCCACGTGGCACACTCTTAGAGGGCTCTGACTGTATGGATGTTTGGCCAATCCCGAGGTGGACCTACAAACCAAAAATCAGCCTGATTTGTTATTTCTAGGAGTTGGATCTTTGATCCTCAACCTCAAATACGGCTCAAATTCCTATTTTATTGAGCAGTGTTACGTTGGATCTTTGTACCTCAAATACTGGAATCAGCAAAGACAAAAAAAAAAACGGGTCTTAATCTTTATGTGTATCAAATTCCGTGGATAACCGGACAAAAATATGTGTGGTTGAGGCCATTGACTGTTGGATTCAAAGGATACAAGCAGTTGTTGACTTGTGAACTGTGTATCTCTTGAATCTAATGGTCATGGCCTCAAACCGCCCATATTTTTGTCTGGTACTATCCATGGATAGCATGGATCTATTGAATCCAACGGTCAATGCAGCCTCAACGGCACATATTTTTGTCCAGTAATCCGTAGGATAACATTTTCCTTAACAATCCCACAAAATAATTAAATAAACAAAACAATTGATTGGATAGATTGGAGTAAGGACGACCCAATTGGTGGCAGTCTGCTGCCGAACCAACCAAATGAACTGGCAAAGAATTGGTCCAACTGCCGTTTCCTTGCATCCGTGGAGCATTTTTTTAGTAGTTTGTGTTTCCCTTCCTATGCATACAACCACCAACCCAGTGTATAGGTGGCAGCCCCTGAATGCTGAATGTGCAGCCAGATAAATTAGATATGGCTGAACTGAACCACAGGCACACACTCTTGATCTTTTCTCCTTTGCCCTAAGGTTTTAAATAGACCGTCATATGGTGCAACGGACAGGGGGCGTTACCATTATAACGCCTGTTACAACACCCTGATATTAATTAATTAAAAGAAAAATAACACAAAAATAATGGGAATTAGGGAATAATTACAAATAATAATAACGGCTATATATCCATTACAACGGAAATGGATTTAATGGCCATATTTGTGAGATTTTATTTAAAAAAAAAGGATATTTTTTTTTAAAACTTTATAACAAGTTATAACGGCTGTATTAACATAGCGACAAATCAGAAATAATATAACAAAGTCAGAGCGCATTAACGTTATAACGGCCGTTTTATAAACGAGGCTTTGCCTATCCTATTTGTATGACAGCAAGCTACCATACAGAATTAATTGGTCTCCCATGTTCTAGCAACTTGGATGCAATAAGCCAAGATGTTCAACACCGTCCAAAAAATTGTGCGCACATACACAAAGTGACAAACCAAGGGAGACGGCAATGGACCTAGGTTTTGAAGTCCGGCAGAAAACGTTTCTTTATCTTTCGATTTAGACCAAGAACGTCGTAATTGTTATTCTCTTCAGAAGCTACAACACCGTACTCCTTTTAGCATCTCAAACTCCGAACACAAGAAACAAAATTGAATCCAAACAAAAGTCCATTTCAAATTATAATTCAATTTTGAATATTTTTTATGACATGCACTTAAGTGGGAGCAGGTATTATTTCTTCCCTTGGTTTTGAAAATGTCAAAAGTACTTGGTTTATAAAATGAAGCTGTAATGCTCTTCATAACCGTCCAGTCGTTGGGCTGTCTTGTGGGTTCTAACCGTCCAAAATTGCACAATTTTAGCCGACTGACCATTCAAAATATTCTTTTATACAGTTGAATAATGAGGGTAAGCGGCTTTGTTAATTGTAGAGAGCGCTAATTTGCACACCTCATTTTCTGTCGGGGGGCGGACTCCTGGTCGGGGCTCACCGGCCCCAAAAAAGATAGATCTCTCTCTAAAACTTGGCCGACCAGCGTCGACGGTCACTGGTTGGCAGCAAAATTCGCCAACAAAATGAGCCACCTGCACATTTTTAGAGGACACTTACCATATGGATGTTTGGACAATCCCTAGCTGGACCTACAAACCAAAAATCAGCTTCATTAGTGATTTCAAACCTTTCGATCTTGTACACCCCAAATAATGGCCGATAATGCTCAAATTCCCACAGTTAAAATCAATCATGAGTCTGGATCCAATCCAATGTTTAGAAATCACTAATCAGGTTGACTTTTGGTTTGTAGGTCAACCCATAGTTCGCAATTCAGCATGCGACAAAGATTCAGAATGGGAAAAGTTCGAGTTTAATTAATTCGGTTCTAGAATATAAAAGTTCGGTAAAAACTTCGGTCATTGTTGAAGTGCTATATTGGCTTAGCCTTAAAAAGCTTAAATTTTACTGAGTTTTTCATTTTATTCGGCAAACTAATACGTTTTTTTATTTAAAAAAAAAAAATTCAAAATTCATGAAAAATGCAAAATTCGTGTATTAAATGCGAATAATACACGTTTTATTCATTTAATCTTAAAATTCATGATTTTTATGTTTTATTTTATACAGCCGTATTAACATTTCTTCAATAAAACAGAAAATTTGCATATTAATTAAACGCGAATAATGCGTGAATTTACTAACTAGGGTTATGCCTCGACGAGGAGTCCGCCCGATAGGAAATGGGGTGTGCGCGGTCCCTTTGTATTTGATCGTTGATCGGATGGTTAGACTAATCCAATTTGATGAGGTAGGATTGGTAGACGTGTCAGCAAACCATGGAGTATCTAGTGGTGCATCCATCATGAAAACCTAACTTCTAATTGTCAAACAAGACAATAACAAGCGACTTTTGTGGATTTATATCACCTAACATAGAAATAAGAAAACAATTTATTAAAAAAACCTAACCGATACTTAAACTACCCCCAGGGCCTGCATGACATTCATCTCTCTCCGTCCTTCAATCATGGCCTCCTCTAATTCAAGAACTTCGCTTTTCTGGATACCTTTCTTCTTCTTATTGCTTCTCCCTTGTGCAAAACCAGCTTCCTTCAATTTCTCAGGTTTTCAACCAAACACACAGAACATATACTACCAAGGCGACGCATTTTCGTCGAGTGGAGTTCTTCAACTCACCAAGAATCAACGAGATGGTTCCCTTACTAGCAGTGTTGGACGTGCTTCATTTTCTGAACCGGTGCGCCTTTGGGACTCGTCCACAAGAAGACTCACTGATTTCAGTACACACTTCTCCTTTATCATTAGAGCAATCGATCCTTCCATGTATGGTGATGGGCTCTCCTTCTTCCTCACCCCTTTCCAATCTGACATCCCTACCAATTCAACTGGCGGGTTTCTAGGTCTATTCAGTGAACAATCTGCTATCAACTCGACGAAGAATCGAATTGTTGCCGTTGAGTTTGATAGTTATAAAAATGATTGGGATCCGAGTTCCGATCATGTCGGTATCAACGTCAACTCGATCGTATCTGTGGCTAATGTGACATGGAGAAGTAGCATCAAGAATGGTTCGAGAGCTAATGCTTGGGTAAGTTACAATTCTACTACGAAAAATTTAAGTGTCTTCTTGACTTATGCTGAAAATCCGATTTTTAGTGGGAATTCTAGCCTTTCTTATGTTGTTGATTTAAGGGATATTTTACCAGAATGGGTTAGTGTCGGGTTTTCGGCCGCCACCGGAAACTGGATCGAAATACATAACATTTTGTCTTGGGAATTTTATTCGAGTTTGGAGATTGAAAGGGAAAAGAAGAAGAATATTGGATTGGTGGTGGGTCTTGTTGCTGGTGTGGGTTTACTGAGTTGTGGTTGGGGTTGGTTTTGTTTCTCTGGTGGAAGAATAGGCCTGCAAGGAAGAAGGAAGATATGATCTTTGATGAGTCCATGGACGATGAATTCGAAAAAGGAACGGGGCCTAAGAGGTTCGCTTATAGCGAACTGGTTCGCGCAACAAATAACTTTGTGGAGGAAGGGAAGCTTGGAGAGGGAGGATTTGGAGGGGTTTACAAAGGATTGTTAGGCGATTCGAACATAGCGGTTAAGAGGGTCTCGAAAGGATCTAAACAAGGGAGAAAGGAGTATGTATCAGAGGTGAGGATCATTAGTCGATTACGACATAGGAATTTGGTTCAACTCATTGGTTGGTGTCATGAACAAGGCGAATTCCTTCTTGTTTACGAGCTCATGCCGAACGGGAGCCTCGATTCTCATCTCTTCGGCGGGAAAAACACGCTCGCATGGGAGATGAGATATAAGATAGCTCTTGGCTTGGCGTCTGCATTGCTTTATCTTCATGAAGAGGGGGAACAATGTGTTGTGCATAGAGATATCAAATCAAGTAATGTGCTGTTGGATTCAAGTTTTACTGCTAAATTAGGAGATTTTGGTCTAGCTAGGCTTGTGGACCATGAATTAGGGTAACAAACAACTGTGTTAGCTGGGACTATGGGCTATTTGGCTCCTGAATGTGTTACGACTGGTAAGGCTAGTAAGGAATCGGATGTTTATAGTTTCGGAATTGTCGCTCTCGAAATTGCTTGTGGTAGAAAACCTGTGGAACCTAAGGAAGAACCAAGCAAGGTGAGGCTGGTAGAATGGGTATGGGAGCAATATGGAAGAGGAAGAGTTGTTGAAGCGGCTGATGAGAGACTATTTATGGATTTTGATGAACGGCAGATAGAGTGCTTGATGGTTGTTGGGCTTTGGTGTGCTCATCCTGATCATACTCTTAGGCCTTCTATAAGGCAGGTGATTAATGTTCTTAATTTTGAATCTCCATTCCCTAACCTCCCATCTAAGTTGCCTGTGCCCATGTATTTTGCACCTCCTATGCATCAGTGTAGGTTTTCTTATGCATCATCATATGATCTTACGGATTCACAGAGAGATCATAGTCAGTGTTCTTATAGCAACTGCACCACCGATTCTTCGAAGCTAACTATGTCTTCTTCAGGTTCTTCCCCTTCTAAATCTCTCTTGTATTCACGAAAAGTTGATATGTAGTCTGCACAGGTCTGTCATTACGGATGGTTTTTTTTTTTGTTGTGATGAATGTATTTTCTTGTATTTAATAATCTAGAATGGATAGATATGTGATAAAATGGTGTTGTCTGACTCTCTCAGTCCAACATTTAGGGGTGCAAATGGGCTTGTCTAGCCCAATGGGATTCTGAGCCCAACTCACTTTGCTCTGGGCATGAACCATGTGTACGTGGCATGCTATAGGCTGGGTTGGACCTCACCATAAGCCTACTAAAACAAGCGGCCCAGGCTTTGGCTTAGCCTTGGACTTCAGCACGACTTTCGTGATACTGGACCCTATTCGAGAATGAATAGGGACTGGTTCATAGTGTGCCACGTTAGCCGAGCTTTTACCGTGCCCTTCTCCAAGACGAGAAATTTTTTGAAGTGGGTCTCTGTTGCTGTGGCATTGTGGGTGGTGTAAAACTTGCCACCTGGCATTAAAATATTGATGTTTGGCCAGTCCCTAAGTCGATCTTATACCAAAAATCATCCTGATTGGTGACTTCTAACCGGTATATTTTAGTATAATTTTCTTGGTTGAGCGTTATTTTGGGTACTAAAATCGAAGGTTTAAAGGGGCCCTTATAATGGTATAACGGATTGAGGACGCTACCCCTTTTTCCGTTACAACGGATTGTAACTCACGGGATCAAAAAGCAGAAAAAATGGAAAATGATACTTCCAGTAAAATTTATAATGGAATATAACAGGTTTTTTTAATAATTTTTCATAAAAATAATGGTTGTTATTTTCATTATAACGGCCATTATTTAAAAAAAAACGGCTGTCATGACAAAAATAACCACCATTATTTTCTGAACGTTAAAACTGCGGCATGTAACGTAACAGGTAGCTCTGTTTCCATTATAACGACCATGCATTATTTTCATTACGGAAAATTTCTTAAACAAAAATTAATTTTAATGTATTTACAAAAATAAAAATAACTTTTGAAAATTTCCAAAAAAAGTAACAAAACTTCAATAAAGTCAAATTTGACACTGACAGATGCTCTTTTAAAGACCATCTGACACTGATAGATGCTCTTCGCTCTTTTAAAGAGCGTTTCTCCCTGACAGATGGTGAAACATCCATACCGTCAGCATTGAATAAAACTTCGATGACAGGCCCTGTCATCAAGGCTGATGACAGGGCACAATAAGAGCCACGTGGAACACTCTTAAAGAACTCTGACCATATGGATGTTTGGCCAATCATTAGGTGGACCTACAAATCAAAGATCAGTCCGATTAGTGATTTCTAGGCATTCGATTAGAATTGTTTTCATGGGTTGATTTTAACCGTGCGAAATTTGAGCATTATTGACCATTATTTGAGGTACAAAGATCCAAAGGTTTGAAACCACAAATTAAGCAGATTTTTTGTTTGTGGGTCCATATAGGGATCGAAAAACATCCGTACAGTCAGAGTATTCTGAGAGTGCCACGTGGCTCTTATTGCATCCACGTGGTACACCCATTTTGGCGTACCCACAGAGATGAATCAATGGCTGATTTTTGGTGAAGATGATCTCTATGGTGAGGAGATCATCCTGACAAAAAAATCAAATCATTATGATATTCATAGACTGGTTTAGAAGTTGAAGAATTATGGACCGTCGATTTTACCGTGCAACTTGAAAACCACATTTAACACTTTTTTAAAAAGCGTTTGTCTGTTATAAACGCTCTTTCAAAGAGCGTCTGTCACGACTAACAGACGTATTTTTAAAGAGTGTTTAGTTACTTTTTGGAGAATTTTCAAAAGTTATTTTTATTTTTGTAAATACATTAAATTTAGTTTTCCTTTAAGAAATTTTCTGTTTTCATCTATTCAGTTTCAACAAAGAGTGGCTAAGATCTCATCCTCCAAATGGATGGTGGATCTCAGCCACTCACACTCGATTTTGGCAAACGCTTTGTCAGAGAGTACTGTAGTCATGGTCCACCCACTGTATGTAACAAAACACAGTGGTTGTCTCCCACTTATACCCCCTCTTATAGGTTTCAACAAAGAAGGCCAAGATCTTATCCCCCAAATGAACAGTAGATCTCAATCACTTACACCCGATTTTGGCAAACACTTTGTCGGAGAGTGCCGTGGGCACGGGCCACACACTAGCATACACATAATACGTAGTGGTTGACATGGGATGCTTTGGACGCCATAGAGTTGGGTAACAATGGAAAAAATTTAGATACTTGTATGCAGAAGATGAGCAGTAAATCTGGACCACTCATCTTAACTTTTTCTAACGCTGACTTTTAATCATAGTTAACAATTAAATTTTTTTCTAAATTAACATTATATTATTTAATTTCCTTTTCTAAACAAAACACTAATACAACAAGAAGTCTCCTTTTCTAGGTTACCTCCCTCCACGATACTCTTCTCCCCTCATCTACAACTACTTTGATCTTTTCGTGAACAAATTCCCCAGGTGCAGAGGATACTCCATGGGCACCCCCACCATCGGATCCATTGTTTGAGAATACAGCCAAGCCGAATATGCTTGGTCTGCGTAGAAGAGCTTATAGCCACAAATATCTCTTCTTCCTTTCACATTTCCGATAAATTAATGGGATAAGAGATCAAAGGATCAGATGGTCTTATGTCACCCAATATATTCAATCTAATTTCCAAGCATTTTGAACTTGCGTTGTAATCAATCATTGAATGCATTTTCTCTCAGCTGATGGTGGAAACACTGCTCACTGTAGCAGACACAGCAGTTCCGAAGTGATTTCCGTTCGGATCCCCGAGGTCAGTATCCATGACGGTGTAAAATTCAACGCCACAAGTCCAATTCCTTTTGTCTGTCGAACTACTAACTATCTCGACATCGCCGTACAAAGCAAGCTGGCCTAGAATCAAAGTGAGGATTTTCACCGAATATTTTGAACGAGAAATAAATCGATTTTATAGACAGTCCTACGAAATAGGAAATGATGAAAGCGAAGGAGAAAGAGGACCTGGAGATGGAAAAAATCACAATTTTCTCTCCGACAACTTCCTTGGAAGGGCAAAATGTGAATGATGGTTCGAGGAAGAAGAGTCTCGTGGAGGGAGAAGAGTGGTCCAGATTTACCACTCATCCTCTGCATCCAAAACCCTCTGCATCTAAATTTTTTTTGGTAACAACGAGTAGAAGTTTGATGAGGGACATATGACGGTCCACAATATGAGCCACGTATGGCACACTCCTAGTTGGTGGACCTCCATACCAAAAATCATTTTGATTAGTGATTTCTACCCTTTAGATTTGAGTATCCCAAATAATACAGGAAATCCCACGGTTAAAAATAAAAACCATTAAAAAAACTCTAAACCAATTGATATAAATAACTAAATCAGGCTAAATTTTGGTATGTGGGTCTGCCTATGGGTCATCCATATGTTCAGTGTTATGATACCCTTGTTGTAAGATAGAGTCAAATCCTTAGATTTAGGATCTTGACTTTCTTGTTAAAACATATCCTTTGATTTAGGATCCTTGAACGATCTGGACTCTTGTACATCCCTCTCTATTTAAAGAGATCATCATTAATGTAAACATAATCAAGAATTCACTCAGAATTTTACATGGTATCAGAGCAAAACCTCATCTCGTTGCTATTTCTTTGATTTTTTCCTTTGTTCTTCTGCCAATCAGCAAGAACAAATATATCATTTTTTTTTCCAAATGTATCTAGCTATCAGTAGAACCTTCTTTCTATAAAAGCCATCTGTATTTCCAATGGCTGAAAACACACAAAATGCTTCCGCCAATGCAACACCTGCAATCAATACACAGAGCTCGTTCTACCTTCATCACTCGGATAACCCAGGTATTACTCTTGTTACTCAACCATTGACGGGTGATAACTACGCCACATGGAGTCGTGCAATTAGCACTGTACTCAGTGCAAAGAACAAGATCGATTTCATTAATGAATCCATGTTTATTTTGGCAGCCTCTTTTGATTATTCTCTATGGAAACATTGCGACGATATGGTAAAATCCTAGATATACTCAGTTTCTTATCCAAGGATATCTTTGACAGCGTCATCTATACCTCCACCACTCATGAAATCTAGACAGAACTCCAAGAAAGATTCGCACGGAGCAACACCTCCTCGTATTTATCATCTTCGACGTGATATTGTCCTTTGCACACAAGACAACCTTTCGATCGCTGGTTATTTCACCAAGTTGAAAAGCCTTTGGGACGAGTTAGCATCCCTCATTATCACTCCTCAATGCTCTTGTGGTGCGGCACATGCCATACAACAACATCAACAAAAATTTTATCTCACAGATTTTTTAATGGGACTTCACGACTCTTACAGTGCCATTCGAGGACAAATACTCCTCATGGATCCACTCCTATCCGTCAATAAAGCTTATTCCCTGATTCTTCAAGAGGAGAAACAACGGTCTGTGATTACTCAATCTCCTAGTCCGTCAGAATCAATTGCTTTTGCAACATCATTTGGTCATCGCAATGGACGGACATTGTCCTATGAATCTATTAAGCCACGAGTCAATCGGCGTCTTCGTCCAACATGTGAACATTGTGGATGGGTTGGACATACTATGGATAAATACTTCGTTCTCCATGGCTACCCACCTGGCCATCGATTACATCAGCATACAACTAGTACCACCACCAACAAGCGAAACACAAGTGCTATTCAGCCAAGCACTCAGTCCTTCACTCCGGATCAATATCAACAATTATTGAATATGCTCAAAGAAGGTAGTTCACAGCCTTATGCGAATGTCGCAGGTAAATATATATCTTGTGCTTCAATGACACATACTTGGATCGTGGACACTGGAGCAACTGATCATATGATTTTCAATCCTTCCCTTTTTGATAGTTTTATTACTAACATGACTGTTTCCTCGGTTGCACTTTCAAATGGTGCTCATGCACCGGTGACTCATATCGGCACCGTTCATCTCCATCCCAACATTCATTTATACAATGTCCTTTGTGTTCCGTCATTTGATTTTAATCTCATTTCGGTCAGCAAACTTACTTCTTCTAATAATTGTTCCGCTCATTTTCTTCCTGATTCTTGTGTCTTTCAGGACCTACACTCGAAGACGATGATTGGAACAGCTAGACTACATGACGGCCTCTATCACCTTCAAACACCACTTATTGAAAATAAGCTTCCTCAAGCACATTTTGCTTCCTTTGATGTTTGGCATTGGCGTTTAGGCCATCTTTCTATGAATTGTGTGAAATTTTTATCTCAAAATAATAAAGCGATTTCTATTTCACATCATGATCATTACAAGATTTGTCCTTTAGCCAAACAAACAAAGCTACCTTTTTCTTTAAGCCGCATTACTACCATAGCACCATTTGATCTAATACATTGCGATATTTGGGGTGGATATTCCACACCATCATTCACTGGTGCACGGTATTTTTTAACCATTGTTGATGATTTCTCACGTTGCATTTGGGTTTTTCTTATGCGTTTTAAATCTGAAGCAAAATTTTTACTCCAACAATTTTTTGCTCTCATTCAAACTCAATTTCATCGAACATTCAAAACCTTGCGATCTGATAACGGGATTGAATTTCATGCCTTAAAGTCATTTTTTCAACAACATGGAATTATCCGTCAAACTAGTTGTGTTGCAACACCGCAACAAAACGGGGTTGAAAGAAAACACCAACACTTACTTGAAATTGCACGTGCCCTACTTTTCCAGGCCAAACTTCCCCTCACCTTTTGGGG
This sequence comes from Euptelea pleiosperma, assembly GCA_035048495.1. Classification (NCBI taxonomy): domain Eukaryota; kingdom Viridiplantae; phylum Streptophyta; class Magnoliopsida; order Ranunculales; family Eupteleaceae; genus Euptelea; species Euptelea pleiosperma. The sequence continues at coordinate 29,381,549 of CM068542.1, read as the reverse complement.
AGAATGTTTATTAATGGCTGTTTTCATCATCAATCGGTTACCTACATCTCTTTTATCGAACAAAACCCCATATGAAGTGCTTTTTAAAAAATTACCATCATATAATCATCTTTAGGTTTTTGGATGTCTATGTTATGTCTCAACTATTGCACATAATCGAGATAAATTTGCACCCCGTGCACAACCTTGCATTTTCATTGGTTATCCTTACGGACAAAAAGGATATCGTGTGTTTGATCTCCAAACAGAACGCATCTTCACCAGTCGTGATGTTGTTTTTCATGAACATATCTTCCCTTTTGCCAACTCCTCACTTAACACCCATATTACCAACTCGGCACTTCCCTTACCCGTACCTGACACTACTCCCATCCCTACTCCACTCACCACCGAATCTAGCATTTGCAATCAAGCACCAACTCACACCAACCCTTCCATCAATCACTCATCTGATCATATTGCTTCTATTCCCATTTCCCCCCATACCATTGATACAGCTGTATTGATTTCTACAACATTACCTTCCAAAAGATCTCGAAAACCACCTTCCTATCTCACAGCTTACGAATGCAATCTTCCTCTTTCCACGGCTGTGTTGTCTAGCTCACCGTTGTCGTCTTCACCAACATGTTCAATGAAAGGTACTTGATATCCTCTAAGTAACTTTATATCATATGATCAGTTATCTCTCACTCACCGGTCTTTTGTATCAGCTGTATCTTCAATTTCTAAACCTACATCTTTTTCAGAGGCAATGAGAAATGTCGAATGGTGTGCCGCCATGGAAATTGAATTTCGAGCACTAGAATCCAACAAGATATGGACGTTGACCAATTTATCGAAACACAAAAAAACTATTGGTTGTAAATGGGTCTACAAAGTCAAATACCGTTCTGATGGATCTATTGAAAGATACAAGGCTCGTCTCGTTGCCAAATGATTTAACCAAAAAGAAGGATTGGATTATCATGAAACTTTTGCACCAGTAGCGAAATTAGTCACAGTTCGATGTCTCATTGCAATTGCTTCAATACGGAACTGGCCCTTGCATCAACTGGACGTGCAGAATGCTTTCTTGCATGGTGACCTTCATGAAGAAGTCTACATGCACATTCCACCTAGTTTCTCTAGACGGGGGGAGCAACGTGTATGTCGCCTCCAGAAATCCATATATGGTCTTAAACAAGCATCTCGGCAATGGTTTGAAAAGTTTTCAACATCTTCAAGATGCGGGTTTTCATCAATCAAAGTATGATTATTCCCTTTTCACACAACATTCGTCTCAAGGGTTTACAGCCATACTTGTCTATGTGGACGATATTATTGTCACTGGAAACAATGCTCAAGCCATTATTGCTCTCAAGTCTTTTCTTCAAAATCGTTTTTACATTAAAGATCTGGGTTCTTTGAAATATTTTCTCGGTATTGAAGTTGCACGTTCATCCAAAGGCATTTGTCTCTCACAACGAAAGTATACTCTTGAAATTCTATAAGATGCAGGTTTACTTGGAGCGAAACCAGCCAATTTTCCAATGGAACAAAATCTTAAGCTTAACTCTTCTATGGGTGATTTACTTTCAGATCCCAAGATCTATCGTCTGCTTGTTGGACGCCTAATTTATCTCACAATCACGAGACCTGACATTGTGTTTTCTGTGAATTTACTATGTCAGTTCATGAGTGAACCACGAAAGCCACACCTTGATTCTGCATATTGGGTTCTTCGTTATCTCAAGCAAAGCCCAGGCCAAGGGATCCTTTTATCCGCACATAGCAGCTTGGAACTTCGAGCATATTGCGATTCAGATTGGGCTAGTTGTCCTAATATATGCCGGTCGACTACTGGTTATTGCATGTTTCTTGGCATTTCCCCCATCTCTTGGAAAACTAAGAAACAAACTACAGTCTCCCGATCTTCAGCCGAAGCCGAATATAGAGCAATGGCTTCTGCAACTTGTGAGATTACTTAGCTTCGTTCTCTGCTTTGTGAACTTGGAATCAACACCTCACAACCCACTCTCCTTCATTGTGACAATAAAGCAGCGTCACACATTGCGGCAAATCTTGTTTTCCACGAACGAACCAAGCACATCGAAATTGATTGCCATTTTGTTCGAGAAAAGATATCTAATGGCATCCTACAGACTTCTTACATTCCTACAGCCCATCAAATTGCGGATCTATTCACCAAACCTTTGGGCCATCATCAGTTTCATTTATTAATTGGCAAGCTGGGTGTTCTAGATATCCACGTCCCACCTTGAGGGGGAGTGTTACGATACCCTTGCTGTAAGATAGAGTCAAATCCTTAGATTTAGGATCTTGACTTTCTTGTTAAAACATATCCTTTGATTTAGGATCCTTGAACGATCTGGACTCTTGTACATCCCTCTCTGTTTAAAGAGATCATCATTAATGTAAACATAATCAAGAATTCACTCAGAATTTTACAGTCAGTGGTCTCTAAGAGTGTAACGCATAGTTCAAAGTCTCGGCCGGGCCATCTGGATCGGGATTGGAACCCACCGATCCGATCCAAACAATGCCTGTCTCGCCCGAGTTCTCTGTTTTCTGAAGGATTTTCACACCATCTCGGGGCGAGTTGGGGTTCCGTCCTCATTGTGGAGGTGAGACGCACTTCTTCCCACAAAGGCTGTTTTGTGCAACCCAAAAGTTTGCTTTGGGGTCGTTGAGTAGATTAATTAATAATTGCACTAGGAGAGAAAAAAAAGTAAGAAAGCAAAGGGTTTATTCTCTTGGCTCATTCCGTGGTAAGTCTTTTATCTTTTGGAGAATTTTCTTTCTTTTGAAATTGTGTGGTACGATCTTGAGGTTTTAAGGAGGTTTTGAGAGTGCAAAATATCCTCTTTGAAGAGAAGAAGAAAGTGTATGCATCTTCATCCTAAAGAGTTGTGAAGTTTGATCCACTTCGTCGGTTTGTCGTTCCTTTTTACTCAAGATCTCCATTTGAGGTATTTCCAACCCATTCGGTAAGGAAGCTTTGTTCTTCCATTCTTTGCATTTCCACCCCAAAATACCAAGCTTGGATTTTATGTATCAAGGCTGTTCTCCTCTAGTACGTTGTGCCACGTTAGCAAAAAAAAGTAAAAACTCTTGTATTAAAGGTTTAAAAAACGGCTGTTATAACGAAAATAACGGCCGTTATGTTATAAAGGATTCGGACCTACCCCTTTACGTTATGGACCGTTAAAACGCCCAGAAAATAACGGCCGTTATTTTTCGTTATTTTTTCGTTATAACGAAAATAACAACCATTATTTCTTGGAAAATTTTGTCAAAAAAAATGGCCGTTATTTTCGTTTTTTCCTGTTATTTTCCCATTATATTCCATTTTTTTCCGTTATTTTCTATTTTTGAAAATTTGAAATTCAAAATTTAAAATTCAAAACCATTTTTTCTATTTTTTCCGTTATTTCTGTTATATTCCGTTATTTTTCATTTTTTTCCGTTTTTGCACCTGAGTGTTTTTTTTTTGTTATAACGGCTGTTATAACGGAAAAAACGGTAACGCCCCCAGTCCGTTATACCGTTATAACGGTCCCCTTTAAACCTTGCTTGTATCTACTAGCACAACCGGTTAGTCGGTTTTGAAATTTTTTTTTTTTTTTTGTTTACTTTTTGAAATTGAGGCGACGTGGAGAAAGCTCCGTTGGGCCATTCTATTTGGTTAGACCGGCCCGGGAGCACAAAATCCACGTCCCCCCATTGGGAGGGGTTGTTATATAAGGTCAACTGTGGTTTGACTCAAACGAGCGCTGTGGGGCCCACATGGGAGAGGGTGAGGATGATCTCTCATTACTGATATCATCCTAAGAAAAATTCAGACCATTCCGAAGTTTCTGACCTCCAGCCAATTTTCTCTTCAAAAAATAAACGGCTCAGAACGAAGAGCAAATTTTGGTAGGGTCAGAAAACTCAGACTGGCCTAATTTTTTTGGAGGATGATCTCATCATCTCACAAAAAATTAGCCCCAAGGGCTCAACCACGTGGGCACCACTACGTTCTTTTGAGTCAAACGTCGTGGACACCATAATTATACTTTGGAAAAAGATGTAACAAGGTATGCCTGAAACTGTTCATTTGCGGAAGCGGTATTTTTAGTAGTCACCGCTGCCATCTGGGCCCACTGACCGCACGGATGTTTATCCCATCTCTTGTTGGATATACAGATCAAAAATCACCTTGATTGGTAATCTATAACCATTAGATTTTAACTTTTTAGCACTTTTTAAGGCGTTCTTATAGCCATTGAATGCAACCATTTTTTGAGTATTAAAACCAACGGCTAAAATTATGAAACAAGCTGATTTTTTGTATGAATGTCTATTAAGAGGTGGGCTAAACATCCATACGGTCAGTGGGCCCAGATGGCAGTGGCGACTACCAAAAATGCCGCTTCCGCAAATGAAAAGATCTCAGGTATACCTTGTTACATCACGACCCACTTATACTTTTGGGAGGGTTTCATAAAAGCAAAAGCACACGGGCACAATTACTTGTGTACGTGCCGAGAATTCATTGGCTTGTCATCGTGTGATTTGCAGGCTGCTGTGATGTGATAGAAGTTTTACTCTCGATTTTGTATCTTTGGACCTGTTGGGGGAAAAAAATAAAAATTTATTTTTCTTGGGAAGCAAAAGATCCTTTGCACCTACCGCGTGGACTTTTGGGAGGGGTTTTCTATAGGGCCACGTGTGCTTACCGTTTAAAAAATTTAAAGTAAAAATGATAAAAGAAAACTGAATCAACTCTTACCAAAAGAAAAAAGAGAGAAGGAAAATAAAACTTTAGTTAACCTAATCCATATACAAAAACAATAGAAGTGTTTCGGGGAAGGGGAAAATACGATGAAACTCATGTCTATCAAAGTCATAGATCTGAACCATTTAATTGGTGAGCCACTTCATGTGAAGCCATCCAAGTTTTAGATCTAGATTGGAAGATTAATTAAAATCCTCAAGCCATCAGCAATGAACGGTACCGATCGATCCTGAACTTCGTAGTGAGAAAAGTCTCAGCACACATGAAAAGTCATATTAGATAAGAAAGTCAGTGGTTGGAAAAATGGAATTAAAATATACAAAAAAAAAAATTGAGAGAAACAACGACACATTAACGGTTCGAACCCCATCTATGACCTAACTCCAAAACTCATATTGATAATCTTACGAACACCAAAACTTTTTATCCTTCGAAGGCTTCAAACATGGCTGTCTGCAACTCAACAAATTCTCTTTTTCAATCTGCAAAACTTCTTTTGTCTCTCTTTCAGATCTCCATCTTCTTCCTATTACTAATAATAATCCCCTCTGCAAATCCACTATCCTTCAACTTCACCCGTTTCGATCAAAACTCACTTGACATACACCGCGAGAATGATTCAACAATCGCTGGCGAAGCCATTGAACTCACCAGAAACCAGCTCGACCTTCCCATAACTGATAGTGTCGGTCGAGCCAGATATAAAGATGCAGTGCACTTGTGGGACGAGGCCACAGGAAAAGTTACCAACTTCACCACCCATTTCTCCTTTACCATTAACTCGCAAAATCAGTCCACATACGGCCATGGTCTTGCTTTCTTCCTTGCATCCATTGGTTCCGTTGCCCCTCCAAATTCAACAGGTGGGTTCCTTGGTCTAGTCAGCAGCATTCCCAACATCACAGTGGATCCAATTGTTGCAGTGGAGTTCGATAGTTTTCGAAACCGATGGGATCCAAGTGACGATCACATAGGTATCAACATCAACTCTATTGTATCCGAAAAAAATGTGACATGGAGTAGTAGTATTAAGGACGGGAGGAGAGCCAACGCTTGGGTTAGTTATGATTCTAGTACTCAAAATCTAAGTGTTTTCTTGACTTATGCTGACAATCCGGTTTTCAATGGGAGTTCTAGCCTGTCTCATAATGTTGATTTGAGGAGACATTTACCTGAATGGGTTGTCGTCGGGTTTTCAGCTGCCACGGGTGAGTCAGTCGAGTTACATAAAATTCATTCCTGGGATTTTAATTCAACTTTGGAGATCCCTGTATTCAATGAAACAAGGAAGAAGACAGGATTGGTAGTGGGATTGGTTGTTGGTGCGGGGGTTTTGATTGCCGGGTTTGGATTATTGGTTTGGTTTGTCTTGTGGAAAAAGAGGGCTAGAGATGTAGAAGAAGATGCTGATGTCATTGATGTGTCCATGGATGATGAATTTGAGAAGGGAACAGGGCCTAAAAGGTTCTCTTATAGTGAATTGGTACGTGCAACAAATAACTTTGCAGAGGAAGGGAAGCTTGGAGAGGGAGGATTTGGAGGGGTTTACAGAGGTTTTTTGAGTGAGTTGACATCGAATGTGGCAGTCAAGAGGGTCTCTAGTGGGTCTAAACAAGGGATAAAGGAGTATGTATCTGAGGTGAAGATCATTAGTCGATTGAGGCACAAGAACTTGGTGCAACTCGTCGGTTGGTGCCACGAACGAAGGGAGCTCTTACTTGTCTATGAGTTGATGCCCAATGGGAGTCTTGATTCTCACCTATTCGGAAAGAGAGACGTATTGACATGGGTGGTGAGGTACAAGATAGCTCTTGGCTTGGCCTCTGCGTTGCTCTATTTGCATGAAGAGTGGGAACAGTGCGTGGTACATAGGGACATCAAATCGAGCAATGTGATGTTGGATTCGAGCTTCAATGCTAAGCTTGGGGACTTTGGGCTGGCGAGGCTTGTAGACCATGGTCAAGGGTCACAAACCACTGTGTTGGCTGGGACCATGGGTTATATGGCTCCTGAATGTATGACTACTGGCAAGGCTAGCAAGGAATCGGATGTCTATAGCTTTGGAATAGTTGCTTTGGAAATTGCATGTGGGAGAAGGTCTGTTGAGCATAAAGCCGAAGCAAGTATGGTAAGGTTGGTAGAGTGGGTTTGGGAGCTCTATGGAAGAGGAAAGCTTCTTGAAGCAGCTGATGGGAGACTACAAATGGATTATGATCAGCAAGAGTTAGAGAGGTTGATGGTTGTTGGGCTATGGTGTGCTCACCCAGATTACACTATCCGGCCTCCTATAACGCAAGCTATTCATGTTCTTAATTCTGAAGCTCCATTGCCTATTCTCCCATCTAAGATGCCTGTGCCCACCTATTTTGCCCCTCCAATGAATATATGTATGTTTTCAAATTTATCATCTTACGATATGATGGATTCAACAAGAGATCGAACCCAGTGTTCCTGCAGTAGTTGCACTACTAATTCCTCGAAGTCAACAGTATCATCCATTACTGTTATAGATTCTCCGTCGTCGTCCCTCCTCTACTCGAGCAAAGTTTGAAATGTAATATTCTTATTTTTGGATTGTAACTTCTTCAATTGTATTTTTACTATATTCAACTAAAAAGTAGTAAAAAGTTGTTTTTTGTGTTTTTGCTACAATCTCCTTATTAGAGTATAGTAAGGTGCACGAGATGCACCATATCTTTACCAAAGTTGATAAATATCAATTAGGATTAGATTTGATTTGATTATGATTATATTTGATTTGATAAAGATTAGATTTGATTTGATTATGATTATATTTGATTTGATAAAGATTAGATTTGATTTGATTAGGATTTCTTTCATTTGTAAAACTCTTGTAATATAAGAGCTTTGAGTAGGTCAATGTAATCACTTAAGTTTATCTTAATTATATCGTAGTATCAGAGCAGGGAGGTCTCAGTAGGTCACGGGTTCAAGTCCCCATCAAAATATTAAGAGGGATCAAGTATTGTTTGGCTATATGGTCAGCACTCCGCTTGTGTTAGACCAGTGGACCCTTTGATATACATTGTTACACCTTCCTCTAATGGCTTAAGCTTTTAGAGTAAAGTTGTTGGATTAACACGATCCTTTGATTGGTAAATGTTGTTTTGATCCCCATTTCTCCTCCAATGTGGCATTAATAAAAGGATTAGAGCTAGTTACTTCAATCTTCTGTCAACCTTGAAATAGGTTGTTATATATACTGAAGAATCATATCACCATCGTTGCCATTACAATTCTAATGAGTTCCATGTCTTAGAGAAGTCGCTGAAGAAAAAGGTCGGATCCATGTGCCATGGCATTGGCAACAAAACTCTCACAACCTTTAGAGCTAGGCCAGCTATAGGCTGGGCTTGGACTTCACCTTTTAGCCCAGGAACCGGGTTTGGTCCTAGATCTAAAAGTTCGTCTATTTCAGGTCGGGCCCAGTCTCAAGTATTTTTTGAATGGGAAAATGGGTCCACCAAATCTTGAGGAAACTTTGCTCTCTCTCCAGAGCAATTTTGATATACGATCACTTAAGAAGCCTGACGTTGTCTCAAATGAGACGGATTGAGACGGAGTTGGATCGAAAAGCCATATCGATGCCCATTGATCCGACTTCCGGAGGCAATACTTCGAACCATGCTACATAGTGTGAATAGACGAATAAAATCAGACTTCATTATGAAGAGTATGCAAACATTGTTGTACCGTGAAAATGCATTTTTAATTAATTTTTAAAAATTAATCTTTTAATTGATATTTTATTTGCTTCTTCTATATTTTCTCTCATTTTTCATTATTTGGTATGTGGCATATATATTATGGTTCATTGCTCATTCTTTCCTTTATTACTTGTTGATCATCATCGATCGATAATCTAAAACGAGCTCTTTGAGTTCTTTATTTAAATGAGCTCTTTGAATCAAACAGCTAGTAATAAACCATTGAAAAAAAATGCTTGAATCCAATGGCTAAAAATCACTATTGAAGCTGATTTTTGGAATCTAGATCCAACAATGGATGGGACAAATATTCATGCATGGGTCAATTGGCCCGTAAGAGTCGTCGCATGGCATTTTTGGGTGGGATCGTCTGCTCCTGATGATAAGAGGAAACTTCTTTTTTACCTGATGTTACGAGCTCATTTTTACAGAGTAGCGCTTAGTTTCAAGGCCAAAGCTAAGATGGTTTTGCATCCAACATTAACTCCTATATAGGGTCGTCTAGATACAAGTTGAGGCCTAAGGCGAAAACTCTATACAAGGCCTTTTTTTATATTTAATATATTAATATATACGATATTAATTAAATCTATATTATTGGAAATATGTATATAAAAACTATTCTTGATAATCAAAAACTATGAAAAAAATTTAGACGCAGAGGACCCCAGTGTAGTCGATGTAGAGGACTCTCGTGGCCTTACGTAGATCATTTTTTGGGCCCAATGACTGTGTGGATGTTCAGCCCACCTATTTGTGGATAAACACACTAAAAATCCGCTTGATTGATGATATTTAGCCATTGGATTTACTACCCAAAAATCATGCTTGAATCTAATGGCTAGAATCATGTCCGAAAAATGACTAATCTCTATGGTTAGAGATAATCAATCAGGTTGATTTTTGTTTTGTACATCCAATAAGGGGTGAGCTAAAAATCCACGTGGTTAATAGGACCTGGGTGGGGGGCTTCTCTCACCAAGGGAACTTAGGCGATCGCTTTAATGGCCTTAAGGTAGAGCTGGCTATGCTCCTATAATGGCGATTTTTAAGACTTTATTCTTACTCTTGGGCTTGTTTGGAAATCTCATTTTTCAATACCTAGCCAGTTAAGTTCAATGTTGCAACTACTTTTCAAAAATCCGTCTGTGGTCCTGTTTTAAACACTATAACGAACACATATATACTAAGGACCAGACTTGGGCAGACTACGGCTGGTCCCATGTTCAAGGGTTCCAAACAGGCCTTATCAAAATGCGTTTACTTGGTATTGGCAGAAAAACTTTGAGGTACGTATAGGTGTTCATTAACGTTTGATCTCTCCACTCCAAAAAAATTGCTACGTGGCACACTCTTGGGCCCACTTATATACCAAAAACAGATTGATTGGTAATTTCTAGCCATTGGTTGTTCGCGCATTATTCATACGTGATATAGCTGTTGTATTTAAACAAGTCTTTAAGAAACTTGAAAATAATGGATAAGAATCACCATTCAGTATCTCAATAGGGTGGGCCAGCAATTCAGTTGGCTAGAAAGAGTGGCACCCCGCCTAGCTTTTTTGTCATACTCTTATGTCCACACGGAAATCAATTTTTTCTTCCCAGATAACTTTTTCCAACCACGAGATAAGGCCAGATAACTTTTTCCAACCACGAGATAAGGCCATGAATGGGTTAGCATTTCGAAGTCAAAATTCTAGAACCAAAAAAAGAGAGCCATACTCTTTATACGAATCGACTTGTCTTGTCGAGATTTTAAACAAAGAGAGCCATCACTACAAGAAATTTGATTTACAGCGATGAGATTTTAGCGACGGCCATGAAAATCCGTCGCTACAACAATATATAGCGACGGCCACACACCAGACCGCCGCAACAACTCGAAACTCATATTCACGGGTAAAAAGAATTGGGAAAGTGACAAATCTATAGCGACAGTGGAGGAAAAACCGTCGCGGTGTCGAAATGTAGCGATGGCCAAACACACGACCGTCACTATATATGGGTCTATAGCAACGTCCAGCGTTCGGCCGTCATTATTAGGGATATATAGAGATGGTCTCGACCGTTGCTATACATATCTTATACCGACGGTCAGTTTTTGGCCCTCGCTGTAGAGCCAATGTATAAAACAAAAAAAAAGGGGTTTCTCAAACCCGCGCGCGCAAACCCCTTCTCTTCTCCACCCGAAACCCCCTTCTGCCATTTCCTCCACCGGACTTGTCTCCTTCTGCCGCTGCTGCTACTGCCTTCCCTACCGTTCGTCGAGCATTCTCCTGGCGTCTTTCCGACTATACACCACCGTCCGTCTGCCATGCGTCATGTGAGTTTGTTTGGGTTTTTTATGCCTTAAACTATTTCTAATCCACGATTTTCCGCTGCTCCACTAACCGCATGGCTGTTTATCCCACTCCTTGTTGGATATATACATGAAAAATTACCCTGATAGCTAATCTCTAACCTTTTTTTTTGTTTGCTGTTTTGAAACCTTGGGTACCCATGAAAACAACTCCAATCCAACACTTAGAAATCTTTGATCAGGCTCATTTTTGGTATGTAAGTCTACTATGTTTGCGCAAAACATCCTTACAGTCAGTGGTTTGTAAGAATGTGGGACGTGACTCTTACCCACGTAGAGTAGAATTTGCTGACGGGCCTCAATATGAGCTAGCTACTTGGCATATTCTTAGGGATTTCTAATAAGATGGATGTTTGGGCTAACCCTAGATGGATATTCAGACTAAAAATTACCCTGATTAGTGATTTCTAAGCTTTGGATTGGAGTCATTTCCATGGGTAGATTTTTGATGGTAGAATTTGAGCATTATTGACCATGTTTAGGGTACAAAGATTGAAAGGTTTGAAATCAGTAATCAGGTTGATTATTGATTTCTTATTCCCATTATTGGGGTTTCAAAGATCTAAAGGTTTGAAATCAGTAATCAGGCTGATTATTGATTTCTTATTCCCATTATTAGGGTTTCAAAGATCTAAAGGTTTGAAATTAGTAATCAGGCTGATTAGTGATTTCTTATTGCCTTTTATTAGGGTTACAACAATGGTGAAGCCAGGATTTTGCTCAAGGGCAGGGCCGGCTCTACCTTAAGGCCATTAAGGTTGTCGCCTAAGGGCCCTTGGTGAGAGAAGGCCCCCTCCCTAGGTTCCACTAACCACATGGATTTTTAGCCCACCCTTTATTGGATATACAAACCAAAAATCAACCTGATTGATTATCTCTAGCATAGATTTTAGTACTTTTAAGGACTTGATTCTAGCCGTTGGATTCAAGCATATTTTTTGGGTAGTAAATCCAATGGATAGAAATCATCAATCAAGTTTGTTTATCTACCAATAAGTAGGCTGAACATCCATGCCATCATTGGACCAAAAAATAATCTATGTAGGGCATGAGAGTTCGATGCATCTAAAGTTTTGTATTTTAGATTATTAAGAATAGTTTTTATATAAAGATTTCAAAAATATAGTGTTTAATTTTTTAATTAATAGCATATATATTAATATATTAAATATAAAAAAGGCCTTATAAAAAGTTTTCGCCGTAGGCCTCAACTTATATCGAGACGGCCCTGCTAAAGGGTGGGCAAAGTGGCAAGTGGCAGTCAATAATAGTTGATGATATTGGCACCGATTTTTTTGCGTAAACTGTGATAGATGCCATCAACTTTGATGACAAACCACAGTATGGGCCATGTGGCACACTCTTAGAGACCATTGATTGTATGGATGTTTGGCCTATCCCTATGTGGACCTCTACAGACCAAAAACCAGCCTGCTTAGTGATTTCTAACCATTGAATTAGACTTTTTTTCATGGAAACTCTTTATCTATTGGATTTGAACAATATTTGAGGTAATTAGATCCAAAGGTTTGAAATCACTAATGAGGCCGATTTTTGGTTTGTAGGTCCACCTAGGGATGGGCCAAACATCCATGCAGTAAATGGTCTCTTAGAGTGTTGTACATGAGTAAAACTTTTGTCACACTGCAAAATACGAGCCACATGGTACACTCGTAGTGGACGCTGACTGTATGGATGTTTGGCAAGTCCCTCGGTGGAGCCAGTTATAGGTTTAGGTATTTAAAGGTTTTAAGTTAAGTCAAATTTATGACCTCGATAGCTAAGTTGGACAAATGAGGTCCTAATCTCCTGCAACTCAGGTTCTCGCTCTGTCTCAGTCCTCCAATGATCTCGCAATTATGTTCATTATTTCTTTATATGCCTGCAATTTTACAAAAGTGATGATTGGACGGTAATTAAATGCAGGATACATGTTATTGTTAACCATCTTTTAATGTAGATAATTTCTTTTTTCTTTTTCTTATTCCATTTCTTTAGGTATTTTTTGACTTTTACTTAGACATGCCTCCCTAAATGGATGATTTATTTTATGAAATAACAAATTTACCACTAATAATTGAAAAATTACTTAATTCATAAATATGAGTTATTGGTTGATTAATAAACTAAGGAGATTAATTTATGGAAGAAAAGTGTACATAGTGGTGCAAACTGTTATTACCCATAGGATGATGATTATATAATTTCAAGGCCAGCTGTGAAATTAATTTTTTGCCACTGCTAGATGAGAAAATAATTTGGGGAATTGAAGACTTAAGTTTTGCACAAAGGCCGTGTTTGATTACCAAGTGGAAAAATTGCATTTTCTTTGAAAAAAAAACACAACTGTCCATTGTTAGATAGCCATTTTAAATTTGTACAATTTTTCCTAACAAGCCATTTAAATATGGATAATTTTTCCTACTATACCCGGAATTCATTTCCCATCCAGATAGGTCAGAATTCATTTCCACCTAAAAATACACCTTTATTTTCTCACATGATTGAAATATGTGTTCTCAGTTGCAGTCAATCAGCCATTTAAGGCATTTCCCAGCTACATTTTCTCGGGAAAATTTTCTGTACAATCAAACACATTTCAATCATGTGAGAAAATAAAGGTGTATTTTTAGGTGGAAATGAATTCTGACCTATCTGGATGGAAAATGAATTCCAGGCTTAGTAGGAAAAATTATCCAAATTTAAATGGTTTGCTAGGAAAAATTATACAGATTTAAAATGGCAATCTAACAATGGACAGTTGTGTTTTCGCAAGGAAAATGCAATTCTCCCACTTGGCAATCAAACATGCCCTAAGTGTAAAAGTGGGTCTTTGATTTTAGCAGGTGGGACCCTGAGGAGTCTGAGGCAAAGGCTATCCTAAGTGGCATGCACACTGCCGAACGTGCACAATTGAATTACATTGTGGTGGAATCAGATGCTCGTGATTTCGTGGCAGTCCTCAAGTCTTGCTCTACTGAAGAAGGGTGGTTCTCCTAAGGCAAATGCACCCATATTTGGATGTTTCATCTTCTTTCTTATCTATCTCCTTTAATTTTGATGGTTGTGTAACTAACAATACTACTCATACTATCGCCCAGGGCAAAAACTCTCCTTTCCCCCAAGTGTTGGATGGCAAATCCCCCTCAATGGCTAATCGATTCCATTGAGGAGGATAAACGCCATCTCGAGGCCATAGGTTGATGTAGTTCTTTTTTGCTTATCTAATTATTCATATTTGGCTTACACAAAAAAAAATCCACTAAGTCTTTAAAAAGTCATGATAAAGTCCCATTCCCGGCCCTAGCTTTAGAGAAAAGGGAATAAAGAGTAGACCTGTAGTGGGAGACTTCGACTTAGGACTTGGCTCTTGGAGTGCGAAATCATCTAAAAAAATCTGTCAATCCGGGGGGAAGGGTTCGCAGTATTTGAAATCTTTTTCCGTTTAAAATGAAATTGAATGTGAAATCACTTCAACAAGATTCCCGTTCCAACCGTTGGTGACTTTATAACGACCCTAAATTAAAAAGGTTGTTATAAAGTGGGAAAGCATCCAACTATTAATTTGTAAGGAATATTTTCATATTCAATTTGGCAAAAATTTCGTTTGACATAAAAACATTCTTATAACCGTTCCTACAAACACAAGTGTAGTGTGGAAATGTTGTGGTGCGCATACTTCACCAACTACGTGAAGACAAAAAGACAGAGACGGTAAGAATCAAACGATTAATGATTGGAGTCATTTGAGTAACTGTCGATTTGTCAGTTAACGATCGTGTACGCTCAATTAAAAAGGTAAGTGACTTAGTGGCCATAGGAGTTTGTTAAAACGAACAAAATATAATGGTCAAACTGAGTCATTGGACTGACCCGAGTCTAAGTCAATAAAATTGACTAATGGGATAGTCCAATCGATTGGACACTTATCCCCAATCGATTGGACATAGCCCAATCGATTGGAGACTCTGTGTAATCGATTGGAAGCTACGAGGCATAAACTTATTTCAGTTCAAATCGATTGGAGACTTTGTGAAATCGATTGGAGCCTTCGGGACAAAAACTCATTTGAGTCAAATCGATTGGAGACTCTGTGAAATCGATTGAAGCCTTCGAGACAGAAATTTATTTGAGTCAAATCGATAGGAGACCACTGTGTAATCGATTAGAGCCTTCGGAACAAAAATTTTATTGGGCCCAATCGATTGGATACTTATCCCCAATAGATTGGACATGGCCCGATCGATTGGACCCAGTGTACAATTGATTGGACCATGCACAGAATTGGTCCTTCTCAGATCCAAAATTTTTTGTCCCATTATCCCACGTTCTGCACGACTCAGGGTCTTGGAATTCTATAAATACAACCATTTTATGCCTTCTCTAAACACACACAGAGACACATAATGACTTAATCTTTAAGAGAGAGAAGAAAATGTTTTATTTATTAGAGTGTCCATTCGAAGAACAAGAAGCTTGTTTTCCATTCACATCTTGTGAGCTTGTTCTCTTCTTGATCAAAGCCAAGTGCTTGATCCTTTCCTCAGCTTAGGTCTTCCACTTCTATATATGACCTAGTAGCCTGAGTGTACCAGTGTGACTCAACACCATTTGAGCAACCTAGGGTTCAGGGTGTACTGAATCCTTTACCTTCTGCAAAGGCGGGAGTGTTGAAAATTAATATCGGAGAAACCGATCGAAAGTAGGTTTGGGGTATACCAAATTGAACAAGCGGATAAGGCTTCTTGGCTAGAAGGGTGCGCGTGGATTCGTGGCGTTGATTCAGAGGACGTGGATGCATCAGCAGTGGGCCTTGGCTAAGGTTGTATGCTGTATTTGCAACGGTGCTGCGTAGGTAACCTTTGTTTCATTTAACTTTTCAGTTAGTGATACTTTCCGTTTGGACGTGGTCCCGTGGTTTTTCCTTGGCTAAGGTTTCCATGTAAAAAATATCGTGTCTTGTGTGATTGTTTGTTTGTATTCCGCATTCTATCATGATTAGATCAAATGACAAAAAGACAATATACCATGGAGGTATATTCGATTTGAGTTGGTTGTGATAATCCTTTTCAAACAACCAAGGCATGAGATTTTATCCCCATGACATAGACCAGTAAAATTATATAGGTATATTTAATTTAAAATACCTAATCAACTACCCCCCCTTCTAGGTATATTGAGTTAAAGAGAACGGACCGGTGGAATTTCAGTGACGTCCAGCGTTCGACCGTCATTATAAGGGATATATAGAGACAGTCTCGACCGTCGCTATACATATCTTATACCGACGGTCAGTTTCTGGCCCTCAAACCCGCGCTTGCGAACCCCTTCTCTTCTCCACCCGAAACCCCCTTCCGCCATTTCCTCCACTGGACTTGTCTCCTTCGGCCGCTGCTGCTACTGCCTTCCCTGTCGTTCGTCAAGCATTCTCCCGGCATCTTTCCGACCATACACCACCGTCCATCTGCCATGCGTCAGGTGAGTTTGTTTGGGTTTTTTATGCCTTAAACTATTTCTAATCCACGATTTTCCGCTACTCCACTGATTGCATGGCTGTTTTTCCCACTCCTTGTTGGATATATACATGAAAAATCACCTTGATAGCTAATCTCTAACCTTTTTTTTTTGTTTGCTGTTTTGAAACCCTGGGTACCCATGAAAACGACTCCAATCAAACACTTAGAAATCTCTGATCAGGCTAATTTTTGGTATGTAAGTCTACTATGTTTGGGCAAAACATCCTTACAGTCAGTGGTTTGTAAGAATGTGGGACGTGACTCTTACCCACGTAGAGTAGAATTTGCTGACGGGCCTCAATATGAGCTAGCTACTTGGCATATTCTTAGGGATTTCTAACAGGATGGATGTTTGGGCTAACCCTAGATGGATATACAGACTAAAAATTACCATGATTAGTGATTTCTAAGCTTTGGATTGGAGTCATTTCCATGGGTAGATTTTTGATGGTAGAATTTGAGCATTATTGACCATGTTTAGGGTACAAAGATTGAAAGGTTTGAAATCAGTAATCAGGCTGATTACTGATTTCTTATTCCCATTATTGGGGTTTAAAAGATCTAAAGGTTTGAAATCAGTAATCAGGCTGATTATTGATTTCTTATTCCCATTATTAGGGTTTCAAAGATCTAAAGGTTTGAAATTAGTAATCAGGCTGATTATTGATTTCTTATTGCCCTTTATTAGGGTTACAACAATGGTGAATCCAGGATTTTGCTCAAGGGCTCTCCATTAAGGTTGTCACCTAAGGGCCCTTGGTGAGAGAAGGCCCTCTCCCTAGGTTCCACTAACCACATGGATTTTAAACCCACCCCTTATTGGATATACAAACCAAAAATCAACCTGATTGATTATCTCTAGCATAGATTTTAGTACTTTTAAGGACATGATTCTAGTCGTTGGATTCAAGCATTTTTTTTGGGTAGTAAATCCAATGGATAGAAATCATCAATCAAGTTTGTTTAACCACCAATAAGTAGGCTGAACATCCATGCCATCATTGGACCAAAAAATAATCTACGTAGGTTATAAAGTTTTGTATTTTAGATTATTAAGAATAGTTTTTATATAAAAATTTCAATAATATAGTGTTTAATTTTTTAATTAATAGCATGTATATTAATATATTAAATATAGAAAAGGCCTTATAAAAAGTTTTCACCGTAGGCCTCAACTTATATCGAGACGGCCCTGCTAAAGGGTGGGTAAAGTGGCAAGTGGCAAGTGGCAGTTAATAATAGCTGATGATATTGGCACCGATTTTTTTGCGTAAACTGTGACAGATGTCATCAACTTTGATGACAAACCACAGTATGGGCCATGTGGCACACTCTTAGAGACCATTGATTATATGGATGTTTGGCCCATCCCTATGTGGACCTCTACAGACTAAAAACCAGCCTGCTTACTGATTTCTAACCATTGAATTAGACTTTTTTTCATGGAAACTCTTTAACTATTGGATTTGAACAATATTTGAGGTAATTAGATCCAAAGGTTTGAAATCACTAATGAGGCTGATTTTGGGTTTGTAGGTCCACCTAGGGATGGGCCAAACATCCATGCAGTAAATGGTCTCTTAGAGTGTTGTACATGAGTAAAACTTTTGTCACACTGCAAAATACGAGCCACATGGTACACTCTTAGTGGACGCTAACCGTATGGATGTTTGGCAAGTCCCTCGGTGGAGCCAGTTATAGGTTTAGGTATTTCAAGGTTTTAAGTTAAGTCAAATTTAGGACCTCGACAACTAAGTCGGGCAAATGAGGTCCTAATCTCCTGCAACTCGGGTTCTTGCTCTGACTCAGTCCTCCAATGATCTCGCAATTATGTTCATTATTTCTTTATATGCCTGCAATTTTACAAAAGTGATGATTGGACGGTAATTAAATGCAGGATACACTTTATTGTTAACCATCTTTTAATGTAGACAATTTCTTTTTCTTTTTCTTATTCCATTTCTTTAGGTTTTTTTTTACTTTTACTTAGACATGCCTCCCTAAATGGATGATTTATTTTATGAAAAAAAAAATTTACCACTAATAATTGAAAAATTACTTAATTCAGAAATATGAGTTATTGGTTGATTAATAAATTAAGGAGATTAATTTATGGAAGAAAAGTGTACATAGTGGTGCAAACTGTTATTACCCATAGGATGATGATTATATAATTTCAAGGCCAGCTGTGAAATTAATTTTTTGCCACTGCTAGATGAGAAAATAATTTGGGGAATTGAAGACTTTAGTTTTCCATAAAGGTCGTGTTTGATTACCAAGTGGGAAAATTGCATTTTCCTTGGAAAAAAACACAACTGTCCATTGTTAGATGGCCATTTTAAATCTGTATAATTTTTCCTAACAAGCCATTTAAATCTGGATAATTTTTCCTACTAAGCCCGAAATTCATTTCCCATCCATATAGGTCAGAATTCATTTCCACCTAAAAATACACCTTTATTTTCTCACATGATTGAAATATGTGTTCTCAGTTGCAATCAATCAGCCATTTAAGGCATTTCCCAGCTGCATTTTCTCAGGAAAATTTTCTGTACAATCAAACACATTTCAATCATGTAAGAAAATAAAGGTGTATTTTTAGGTGGAAATGAATTTTGACCTATCTGGATGGAAAATGAATTCCAGGCTTAGTAGGAAAAATTATCCAAATTTAAATGGTTCGGTAGGGAAAATTATACAGATTTAAAATGGCAATCTAACAATGGACAGTTGTGTTTTCGTAAGGAAAATGCAATTCTCCCACTTGGCAATCAAACACGCCCTAAGTGTAAAAGTGGGTCTTTGATATTATCAGGTAGGACCCTGAGGAGTCTGAGGCAAAGGCTATCCTAAGTGGCATGCACACTGCCAAACAAGCACATGCAATTGAATTACATTGTGGTGGAATCAGATGCTTGTGATTTTGTGGCAGTCCTCAAGTCTTGCTCTACTGCAGAAGGGTGGTTCTCCTCAGGCAAATGCACCCATATTTGGATATTTCGTCTTCTTTCTTATCTATCTCCTTTAATTTTGATGGCTGTGTAACTAACAATACTACTCATACTATCGCCGGGGGCAAAAACTCTCCTTTCCCCCAAGTGTGGGATGGCAAATCCCCCTCAATGGCTAATCGATTCCATTGAGGAGGATAAACGCCATCTCGAGGCCATAGGTTGATGTAGTTCTTTTTTGCTTATCTAATTATTCATATCTGGCTTACACAAAAAAAAATCCACTAAGTCTTTAAATAGCCATGATAAAGTCCCATTCCCGGCCCTAGCTTTAGAGAAAAGGGAATAAAGAGTAGACCTGTAGTGGGAGACTTCGACTTGGGACTTGGCTCTTGGAGTTTGAAATCATCTAAAAAAATCCGTCAATCCCGGGGGAAGGGTTCACAGTATTTTAAATCTTTTTCCGTTTAAAATGAAATTGAATGTGAAATCACTTCAACAGGATTCCCGTTCCAACGGCTAGTGACTTTATAACGACCGAAGATTAAAAATGTTGTTATAAAGTGAGAAAGCATCCAACTATTAATGAGAGTTACAGGCTACCTAGGGAATCTATCCATCTTTAAGAAAACAAAACATGATAAAGAAAGTGTGCTTTAAGTACACATGGCATGATTTTATTGGTGTTGGATACAATTATTCAAGTTTAAAAGTTATGATGGCTTTTAAAAAGAATTGTGCCCACCATGCCCGCCAAGCCCGTAGTGCTCGATGTTGGGTTACCACTTCCATAGTGGCAAGGTCAAAACGTCTTCACGTGTTGCACACTATCGCTTGTCGATGTCTTATTAATATCTTTTCTAGCAAACAATATGTTGAAAGATGCAAAGCCTTAAAGACAAAACCACAAGAAAAACTCTCTCCAAAATCACGCCATCTAAAAATGTATTTTTTTCTTGCTTTGTTTTTAGTGCATTGCATATGAGCAACCAGGCCCGCCTCAAACTTAAGGCCATAAAGGCGACTGCCTAAGGTCCCTTGGTGAGAAAAAGCCCCCTAGCCCAGGTCCCACTAACTAACCACATGGATTTTTTAGTCCACCCATTATTGGATATACAAACCAAAAATCAACCTGATTGATTATCTCTAGCCATAGATTTTATTACATTTTAGAACATTGATTCTAGCTGTTGGATATTCAATCATGTTTTTTGGGTAATAAATCCAATAGCTAAAAACCAACAATCAAGCTGATTTTTAGTGTGTTTATCTACAAATAGGTGGGTTGAACATCCACGCAGTCATTGGGCCCAAAAAATGATCTATGTAGGGCCACGAGAGTCCTCTGCATTAACTGCAAGCGAAAGTCCCCTTTATCTAAATTTTTTTCCTAGTTTTTGATTAACAAGAACATTTTTTATATAAAGATTTCCAATAATGTAGAGAGTTTAATTTGTTTTTAAGTAATACCATAAATATTAATATATTATTATATATAAAAAGGCCTTTAACCATATAGAGTTTTTGCCTTAGGCCTCACCTTGTATCGAGACGGCCCTGTGTGCAACTCAGGTAGGCTTCTATGAGGCAGGGCGTTTTGTGGAAACAGTACTTGAGTATGTTGGAAAAGCAATGGATTACGTATGGAAAGTTGTGAGTATTTCTTTTGAAAAAATTTAGATGCAGAGGACTTTGGATGCAGTCGAGGCAGAGGGGTCTCATGGCCCTACATGGCTCATTTGTTTTTGGGGCCACTAACCACAGGGATGTTTATCCCTCCCCTTGGTGTATATGCGTACTAAAAATCATCTTGGTTGATAATTTCTAGCCGTTGAATTAAGTGCCCAAAAAATGTGCAAAAAACACGGTTGAATCCAACGGCTACAACCAATCCTTAAAAGGTGCTAAAATATATGGCTAAATAAAAACAATGAGACTGATTTTTCGTATGAATATCCACCAAGGGGTGGGCTAAGATACATGCGGTTAGTAGGACCCAAAAATGAGCCATGTAGGTCCACGACTACATCCAAAGTCCTCTACGTCTAAATTTTTTCCTATTTCTTCAAGTTTATCTCTGGTGGCAGAGCAGATTTTCTTCCTCCATAAATGATTTCATCTCCTGTCATATGGATGATTTCATCTCCTTACGTATGTTGCACACGAACCGTTGGATCAGTGGGCCACCTCTTGATAAGGGCATAGCCCAAAAACTCATTGGATGGACGACATTTGAAACTAGTCTAATGGCACCTCAACAACTCCAACTCCAACTCCCAACGCCTATATTAAGTTACTAGCACCAAAACTCCTTAATCAGCCTCCCAGACTTTTTAACCTAACAACATGGCTGTCTGTAACTTAACAAATTCTCATTTCCAATCTCCAAAATTATCTTTGGCTCTCTTTCAGATCTCCATCTTCTTCCTATTACTAATCCCCCCTACAAACGCAATACACTTCAACTTCCCCAGTTTCGACCAAAATTCAGATGCTATACACCGCGAGAATGATACAACTATCACAGGCGATGCCATCCAACTCACCAGAAACCAACGTGACTTTCCCCAAACTAATAGTACGGGTCGAGCCAGATATAAAGATGCAGTGCGCTTGTGGGACAACACCACAGGAAAGCTTACCGACTTCACAACCCATTTCTCCTTTACCATTAACTCGCAAAATCAGCCCAAACATGGCGATGGACTTGCTTTCTTTCTCGCACCGAATGGTTCCGTTGCCCCTCCTAACTCAAAAGGTGGGTGCCTTGGTCTGGTCAGCTGCGTTCCCAACTCCACTGTAAATCGAATTGTTGCGGTGGAGTTCGACAGTTTTCGAAACGACTGGGACCCAAGTGGCGATCATGTAGGTATCAATATCAACTCTATTGCATCAGTGGCAAATGTGACCTGGAATAGTAGTATTAAGGACGGGAAGAAAGCCAACACTTGGGTTACTTATAATTCTAGTACCAAAAACCTTAGTGTTTTCTTGACTTACTCTGAAAATCCAGTTTTTAATGGGAGTTCTAACCTGTACCAAATAGTTGATTTGAGAGAACATTTACCTGAATGGGTTATTGTCGGATTTTCCGCTGCCACGGGAAATTCATACGAGATACATAACATTTACTCATGGGAATTTAATTCAACTTTGAACACTGAATTTAATTCGAGTTCGTGGAATGGTGGAGGTAAAACAAGTGACGCCAAGACAGGATTGATCGTGGGATTGACTGTTGGTCCGGGTGTTTTGATTGCTGGGGTTGGATTGGTTTGGTTTCTATTGTGGAAGAAGAGGGCTAGAGATATAGATGAAGATGAAGAGGTCCTTGATGTCTCCATGGATGTTGAATTTGAGAAGGGAACGGGTCCTAAAAGGTTCTCTTACGGTGAATTGGTACGCGCGACAAATAACTTTGCAGAGGAAGGGAAGCTCGGAGAGGGAGGATTTGGAGGGGTTTACAGAGGTTTTTTGAGTGAGTTGACCTCGAACGTGGCAGTTAAGAGGGTCTCTAGGGGGTCTAAACAAGGGATAAAGGAATACGTGTCCGAGGTGAAGATCATTAGTCGATTGAGGCACAAGAACTTGGTGCAACTCGTCGGTTGGTGCCACCAACGTAGAGAGCTACTACTAGTCTATGAGTTCATGTCCAATGGTAGCCTCGATTCCCACCTCTTCGGGCAGAAAAGCTTGCTGATATGGGTGGATAGGTATAAGATAGCTCTTGGATTGGCTTCTGCGTTGCTGTATCTTCATGAAGAGTGGGAACAATGTGTGGTGCATAGGGATATCAAATCTAGCAATGTGATGTTGGATTCGAGCTTCAATGCTAAACTTGGGGATTTTGGGCTGGCCAGACTTGTAGACCATGGGCAAGGGTCACAAACCACCGTGTTGGCTGGGACCATGGGCTATATGGCTCCTGAATGTGTTAGTACTGGCAAGGCTAGCAAGGAATCAGATGTCTATAGCTTTGGAATAGTTGCTTTGGAAATTGCCTGTGGGAGAAGGCCTGTTGAGCCGAAAGCAGAAGCAAGTATGGTAAGGTTGGTAGCGTGGGTTTGGGAGCTTTATGGAAGAGGAAAGCTTCTTGAAGCAGTCGACATGAGACTACAAATGGACTTTGATGAGCAAGAGATAGAGCGCTTGATGATTGTCGGGCTATGGTGTGCTCACCCTGATTATACAGTCCGCCCTTCTATAAGGCAAGCAATTCATGTTCTTAATTCTGAAGCTCCATTGCCTATTCTTCCATCCATGATGCCGGTGCCCACGTATTTTGCCCCTCCAATTAATATGTGTATATTTTCAAATGCATCATCCTATAGTGTTACGGATTCTGTGAGAGATCGAACCCAGTGTTCGAGCAGTAGTTGCACCCCTAATTCCTCAAAGTTAATAGTATCTTCTGCTGCTTCTTGAATAGGCATCTCTCCTCTACCCAAGCAAATTTGGAATGCAATATTTTTAAGTTTTTGCTTATAATTAATGTCATGGAGTGTATTTTGTTGTATTAAAATAAATCGTAGTAAAAAGATGTTTTTGTGTTTCTGATAGATTCTTTATTGGTAAAAGTTGTTTTAGAGATGTCGCTTAAGTAGAAGGTCCCCTGTGCCCTTGCAACAAAGACGATCAGAGATGGACCAGCAATATAGGCTGGGCTTGGAGTGCACCTTTCAACTCACAAACTGGGTCCGAACCTAGAATGAAAGGTCTGTCAGGTTCAGTTGGGGCCCAAGCCTCAATATAGCATTATATATGAATGGTGCTTGCATTAGCCCCAGCTAGCCACTTTTAAACGACTGTTTGGATTAAAGCTTGGAAAATACCATATATGAAAGGTCCTTGTGTGTCAAGGCCAAACATACCAGGTGTCTTGTTGACCAAGCACACAAGTTATGTGTCACCTCGAGATAAGTAATCGAAGCTCCTTACACCACGCACACCAGGTTAGCACATGTGGATCCAACCCATGGTTATCTTGTTGACCTTGTCGAGATTCTTTACCAATAGTTTGGTTTGTTGGTTGCAAGGATTTAAATTTCGGCCGAAATTTAGAACTATCACCCAAAATTTCGGTTTTTGACCTCATCAAAATTATTACCGAAACCGAAATTTAAATCTTGGTTGGTTGGAGATCGGAGGGCCAACTCCTTGGGGATCCTAGCTCAGACAGTAGAGCGGGGCTCCCCTAGGTGAGAGCTGCTGGCACTCCATGCCTTGGGAAGTGACAGGAATTGGAAATTAGACTCTTAAACATCCCCCCTCTCTCTCTCTCTCACCATAAAAGCTCTTAACTTAGGATCTCGGCATAACATTGGACTTAAGGGTGCGTATACTAGATCAGTATATATTGAGGTTGTCCAATGATTAAGAAACCTGATCTAGGTTGACTTCTGTCTGAGATTCTAGGTCTCAGACTCTAGGTTAGTGATGTCCAATACTATTGGAGAAATATGGACCACACATTTTTCTGGTGTCGTATGTTGAATGATATTTGTTTGTATTTTTAATTTTTTATTGAGCAATGGTGAGTTAGATGAGAAAGACAACACAAAACCTGCCTAGATCTTGCTCCAGGGCCTTCTACAAGGGCCAAGGTATTGGAGCAGGAGGGGGTGTTGAGTATCAAACAACGGAGATGCTCAAGTTATAGTAGGAGCATATGAAGAGAAAGTGAAACCCAGAGAGTTTTAATTTATTTTGTTATTTTTCAAGTTTGTACCACCCAGAGGGCAGCTGTCACGCGAGCTGCAAGACATGGAAGAAAATTGGTCCAAGAAAATATTTATTATGCTTATCAACCTTTGAGCTGTCGTGATAGGAGACAGATAATGTGAAAAAAGGGTTGAGATTACGGAAAGGAAGTGTGCTTCATAGTGGGGGCCCATGGCGCTGTAGTGCTAGGTGGGTAGGTACCACGTTCATTTCGACAAGGTCCACGGAGCCGTACTTCTAGGTGGGTCAAAGAAGGTCATGTGGATCCGTCATAGTGTTCTCATTAATCTCTACAACATCTCTTATTAAGAGAAGAGAAATGCCGTGGTAACATACAACATGAATCTAAGCCACTGGATAGAGATATCATGCTCCTGAGCCAATGGCAACGATGATGATGCTAAAATGGTTGTATTTGGGACCATAGGATAAAATGAATTGTCCCATGATGAGAAGAAAGAACAATAAACGAATAATAAAACAGAGATGCAAACAAACCACAACATAGAGATTTACGTGGTTCCCTCTAGATTTAGGTACGTCCATGGGTTCACACCGATTCTACTGTGCTTTAGGGAAAAAAAAATACATAGTATAAGATAACGATCTTCGTCTCTCACCAACAGAGGTATATATAACCCCAAGATGAAATTAGGGTTTCCGTATATCTATGTGAGAATAACTAAAATGCTCTCAGAAAAAGTGCCTTAGAGAATTACGAAGGGCCCTCAGGAGAATTATGAAAATGCCCTCAGCTGGACCCGCGGAATCATGCATTTATGTACAGTGCTTCAAGCATCATCAGTCTCTACATAACACAACACCCCATTCATTCTTAAATGTGTGAATGTCTGAATGGCAGATCCACAGTAGAGTTGGCCGTGTGTGTACAACGAGAACATGGTCAGTGGCGCACTCGTGAAGGGAAGATAAATGATTTAAAGTAGAAGGGGAAACACAAGATAATTATTCCTCTTTATATCATGGACATGGATGCATTTCATCAGCATCATATCCAAGACCTAAAAAGGTAGGTGATTCAAGTCAAAAAGAAAAAGGGGATATTCGGAGATGACCTGCTTACCCAAAACAGGGACAAATCTAGTATGCAACTGTTTGCATACTTAAAGATATGCAAACATTGTCAGTACTGTTGGATGTCCCTTGAAAACTGTGTTATTTTCAACTTTTATAAAAAATATATATTTTATAAATTAAAAACACATTTTTCAAGGAGCATTCAATGGTGGATACAATGTTTGCATACTCTTAAGTTTGCCAACAGTTGCATACTAGATTTGTCCCCAAGACAGGTAGATAACCGGGATTTTAACAGGGAAAATGCTACCCCACAATCACGGCCGCGGATAGTGGGACAAAAAGTATATGGTTGATGCTGTCGACGATCCACGAGGCAACAATATTTTCCCATAATTGTAGGGCTGAGGTTCCGAGGACCCCCTTTTTCTGATCCCTCTCAGTGTTCACACGCTCGGCAATGGATTTCACGAATCCAACTGTGGTTGTCAGTGACCCAAGTGAAAAAAGTGATGCCAACTGGGCGCTGACAACCACCCTTGGATTCTTGAAATCCACGGCCAAGCACATGAACACCGAGAGGGGTCAGAAAAAAGGGGTCCCCTTGAGCCCGACCCTATTAGTAGAGTCACACGATATTGCACGCAAAAAGCATCTAACACCAAAAAAGACTGCCACATGAACTAAAGGAAACATGGAGACGTCGCCAACCAGTTCCCTGTCTTTTGTTTGTTTTGTTTTCTAAAAAAGAAAAAGGTTAGATTCCCGAAGTAACCATTACCCCTCTTTCAATGTTAGACGTTTTAAATGCTTTAAATGTCCAACAACAAGTGAGCCTGTAACAAGCCTTATAGGGTCACCGTTAGACACTGAGTGTGAATGAGAATTCCAAACTACTTAGGGGCGGCGTTTGGGAATGAGAAGTAAAAGCACTTCTACTTGTAGTAGAAGATACAAGTTTTTTTTACCTCTAAAAGAGTCATAGAAATCAAGGGGGCGTTTGGCAACACAAAAATAAGTAACTTATTGACCTCTTAAGCCAAAAAGTTAAAAACTTAGTTTGGATGTGTTTCATATTTAACTTTTGAAAAGTTAAAAACTAACTTATAACTGAAGCTAATTTTTTTTAGCATTTAACTTCTAAGAGAAATTACTTCTAATAAATTAGAACTCCTAACACTTTTAATTGCTATGACTTTTCCGGAGGTAAAAAATCGACTAGTAACTTCTACTACAAGTAGAAGTGCAAAACAAAACACAGCGAAGGGAAACTAGTTGGCACGGTCTCCCAATTTTCTTAAGTATATGTGTCACGACTTTATCGGACACTTTTTGTTTATGATTATCTTATTTTACCTTTTGCAGTTGTTTGCCAAGTGGATTGCGAATCTCTCCAATCTAATGTTCAATAAACTTCAACCATGTATTCTTTTGTTGGGTCATCCCATATTTAGCAAATCTATGTTTCAAATCATGGTGTTTTCAAAACATAAAAACATCAAAAAAATTTGAAACAACCCCGTAATTTAAATTTTTTTAAAAATCTCAATAAAACCCATTCTTATATTTAAAATTAATTTTATTTATAATATATGTCACCTATTTTTTGTTTATAAAAATATTTTTAGAAAAAATTAAGAGACGCATTTTGAGACCTTGAAAAACGAGAAATATGTTTTGAAAATTATTAGTGTTCCTTATATTACTTAGGCTTAAGAGAAACATCATATAGTTTCGGTACTACTATACTTATATTATTACCCAAGCTATTACTTCATGTGTATATGAACATATATATGTATACCTTTTTTTGAGTGCATAGTTTTGGAATAAAAAAGTATTAAACCCAAAGTCCTCACTTATCGATCTTTTGACGTCCTCGTCTTTTTGACCAATTATTTGACTCCAATTTTTTTGAACCGAAATTGTTTTGAACTCACATTTTAGAGTGGGTGAAGTTTTGCCACTTCACGATTTGCTAACTATGGATCATCCATGGCCTATGGGGTAACATATGGAGTGGATCAATTGGTTGTACCATGTGTTCAGCACATGCAACTCAATTGGTTGTACCATTGAGCTGGATTCAAGAGATCCATGGTCCACGAGGCAAAAATAAACATTTTTACCTTTACAGTGTTGCCATGTGGACCATGGATCTCTTGAATCCAATGGTCAATGGCCTCAACGGTATACTTTTTTGTCCAATTCGGTGGGGTAGCATTTTCCAAGAAAATTTGCATTAGCTGTAATTTAAAATTCTTTACCACTAGCCAATAAGGAGACCATTTTGTAGTGTCACTATATTGAGATCATTTTAGCTACACCGACAGGTTCCTGTCACAACTATGTTTTCAAAAAAGAATTCAAATTCCAATTAAAAAACAGAGTTGTCGCGCAGGGGTGTAAATATGGGCTAGGCCTGGACTTTCCTTTTGGTGAATTTTGAATAGGCCTGGACCCAAGGTTTGATCTGATACAGTTCAAAAGTAAACCTGAAACCTCTAATGGGCTGGCCCATTTACAGCCATATTGTCACAGGTACACCTCGGAGGTAGAGCCACTTTGTGCAGCAAAGATGAACTAAATTTTTTGACATGAAAGGTGTCAACTAGTAAACTTGTAATAATGTTTCCGGTGCACATAAACCATCAAAGCATCCAACTCCAATAAAGATTTGAAACATAGAATAAGAGTTCCCTTTTACTAAAAACGAAAAAGAGAGGGAGAGCCATTAACAGACAAGAGGAGTACTAGTCACAAGAAAATCTCTAAATATTCGTGAACTAAAGTGGAACTATTCATGCAATCACAGGATCGATTAATACACAATAGGCTTTAATCAATTAAAGCACAAATCTTACACACTTGGATAAACACTAGAATATAGGTGTGCTAAACCTAATGAAGGAATAAGGAGGGCCGATGGCATGTGTAAATGAAGCCTTAGAACCCGGTGGAGAGGCGTGCTGTTGAGCGGTTGAAACTGGACTGGACTGATGAGGAGATAGAGATAAGAGATAGGAAAATTCTATTTCCACCCCACAAATTCTATAAGCACCCAACTAGTTCCTCTCTTGGATGAAAATGCTCTCCCTTATAAGGGAGGGAATTGAAAAAAGTACCCCATTTTCCCCTTTCTCTCTTCTCTCTTCCTTCTTTGGTTTGTGAGGGTTGAGAGGGCTCCATTAACACCGGCGACCTCTGCCCTTTCCCCCTGACGCCGGCAACCTCTTCCCTTTCCCCTCTTCCCTCTCTACTCTCATACCAAAAGACACTTCAGTCAACTCCCACGTCCTCTTTCCAATCGTTAAAGGGAATCATCAAATAGCTGAGGTAAGAACAACTCCAACATTGTCCTTATTCCACATTTTTTAAATGGAGATGTTCAGAGTCAAGATTTTAAATTTTGGACGAAACATCGAAATTTCAATTTCAATGAGGACCGAAATCCCCAAAATATAGCTTTTTAAAGCAAAACCAACTGAAAATTGAAACTTTTAATTGAAATTTCGGCCGAAATATCAGTTTTGGACCTCACCGAAATGGTACTAAAACCGAAATGGTTACCAAAACCGAAATGGTTACCAAAATCAAAATTTAAAAACTTGTTCATACAATAGAGGCTATCCTCACAAACATCACTTTATTCCAACATTTTTAGCCTCATAATAAGTGAAGTCAAATTTCAGAAACTCACACCATCCAATAAAATCATCAATCATTTTGAATACAAGTAAGGTGGGGGATAGTTTACAACTAATCCCAGGGCTGTCAATTGATAGTCGAAAATCCGAATCCGAATCTGAAGTTATATGACCATCGGAATCAGACAATGAACCTAAATAATAATTTTGTTCGGACAATGACATGTACTAGTTGAAAATTCTTCATTAAAGAAAATTCATTGTTAGAAAGGTCTATAAAAGTGTTGATTTATTAGAAAATCAACACATCTCTAATAAATGATCTTATGCTTATTATGTTTAATATATTATTATATGAAATGACACTTGTCAGTGAAGAAGTAGAACCATTTGAAAATTTGGATTTGACGGGTCAATTTACAACTAATACGGTATGTTCAGTGTAATTGAATCTACTCTTTTTTGTTAGAATGAATATTCATGTATTGTAATTTGATTTTCAAGTTTTCAACAGTCGTGATGACATGATCAAATGGGTTAGAGACATTGGGAAATCAGTTGGTTCCATTATTATTATAAAGAGAGCAGATATTGGAGTTTGCAGGAGGACTCCTAGAACTACTTTTGCTTGTAAGAGGGGTGGAAAGTATATGGATGCTAGAAAAACAATACTAAAAGAGAAAGTTCTAGTTCGACACACTGGAGCAAAAAGGTGTGGGTGTCCTTTCATATTAAAAGGTATAAAGATGCCTGTGGGGGAAAAATATTTGATCTAACCCACACAATCTTCGAGGTCAGACGATTCGGATCTTGGTGATGATCGGACGATTTTGATGCTCCCGGATGAAACTGCTTTCTCCTCTGCGAAGGATAGGATGATCTCCAGATAAGATTTGGTCGTACCTGTTGACAAGACTCCGACGCTCAAGTCAGCTGGGGAAATGTAACAGGATTCAAGAAAATAGTAAAGTGTTTCAGAGTTTAGGCTATCTAGATCTGGAGAGCAAGATCCTCTCCTCAGTTCTGAGGGTCTCATATTTATACACTTAGAACTGGCGTGACTCACCTTCCACGTGTCTAGTCATTATCAGTCAACGATGACTCGGATGGATTCTGTTATAATACAGAATCTTATGGTTATATCTTGACTTCCTTGATTCGGTTATACCTAAAATAACTGAAGTGACACTGAGGTGGCATCTTTCGTGTCAAGTATTCGGATAAGGGGATGTCGAATTCGTGATAGTTCAACTAGCTGCCATGTGGCCAATATTCATTAGTTAAGAAATTGATTGTGTTCAGAATACTTACCTCGTATGTAAGAGATCCTACCACGTAAGTCATTTGACCTCATCTGGCTTTGCCGGGATGAGATTGAAATAGATCCCGTCAAGTAAGTCTGGTGACCTTGTCGGAATAAATACATTCAGCCAGTCATGTGACTTTGCCGGGATGAGTTCCCGGGATAAGATGCTTGAGTTGCCAAAATGAGTTCCCGGGATGAGATACTTGAGTTGCCAGGATGAGTTCCCGGGATGAGATGCTTGAGTTGCCAGGATGAGTTCTCGAGATGAGATACTTGAGTTGCCAGGATGAGTTCCCGGGATGAGATGTTGGAGTTGCCAAGATGAGTTCCCGGGATGAGTGTACGTTAGAAATAATGCACCCTTTGAAATATCTTCGATGGATGCACACCTCGAGATATGTGCACATCAATCCTTGAGATTTGTGTGAAAATTATGGTACCCACAATGCCTATAGATGATCAGTGGATGATTCAAGTGGTATGTGGCTTCCACAACCATGCACTTGCATATTATTTTGAGGGTCATTCATTTGTTGGGAGGCTCAACAATGATGAAAAGCAAATGTTGGCAGATATGGCTAAAAGTTGTGTTAAGCCGCGGTCGATTCTTAATGTCCTGAAAGGGAGAGACCCCAACAATGCATCGATAATGAAAATAATTTACAATGTCCGGGCGAGTTTTAGATATATTGAAGCTGCCGGAAGAACTGAAATGCAACAATTGATGAAGAAATTTGAGGAACATTAGTATGTGGAAAGGCATAAGAATTCTGATACGTTGCTGGTTACAGATTTACTCTGGGCACATCCAGACTGCATACAACTTGCCAATTGTTTCCCCATTTTGTGGCTTATGGATTGTACCTACAAAATAAATAGGTATAAGTTGCTATTGTTAGAGATTGTTGGGGTCACATCGACAAATATGACATACTCCATCGCTTTTGTTTACCTTCAGGCCGAGAAAGAAGAAAACTTTGTTTGGGCATTGGAAAATTTGAAGTAAGTTCTCAACTCTGAAGCCTTCCCCTCAATTATTGTGACAGATAGAGAGTTGACTCTAATGAATGCATGCAAGAGTGTATTCCCAGAAGCAAGAAACTTTCTATGTCATTTTCACATATCGAGGAATATATTATCAAGGTGCAAAAAAATATTTGCAAGGAAAGAGGCATGGGATCAATTTATCTCAAAGTGGAATGACTTAGTTTTGTCTTCTACAGAGGAGGACTACAAAGATCGGCTATATTCATTTGAGATCGAGTTCTCACAGTACTCAAATGCTGTAAGATGCGTGAAAGAAAATTGGTTGACACAATACAAACAATGTTTTATGGCAATATGAACTGATCAGAACATCCACTTTGGAAATACCACGACCAACAGAGCTGAGAGTGCCAATGCCAAACTAAAGAGACATCTAATGACATCACAAGGCAACTTTGATTTGTCATGGGATACCATCTGAAATTTCA
Organism: Euptelea pleiosperma; assembly: GCA_035048495.1. Classification (NCBI taxonomy): domain Eukaryota; kingdom Viridiplantae; phylum Streptophyta; class Magnoliopsida; order Ranunculales; family Eupteleaceae; genus Euptelea; species Euptelea pleiosperma. The sequence continues at coordinate 29,349,023 of CM068542.1, read as the reverse complement.
CCCGTCCGTTCTCTTTAACTCAATATACCTAGAAGGGGGGGTTGATTAGGTATTTAAAATTATTTATACCTACATAATTTTACTGGTCTGTGGTGAGGGAATAAAATCGCATGTCTTAGTTGTTTGATAAAAGATTATCACAACCGACTCAAATTGAATGTACTTCTGTGGTATATTTTCTTTTCGTCATATGATCTAACCAAGATAGATTGTGGAATACAAACAAATAATCACACAAGATAAGAGATTTTTACGTAGAAACCTTAGCCAAGGAAAAAATCATGGGACCACGTCCAGACGGAAAGTATCGCTAACTGAAAAGTTAAACGAAACAAAGGTTACCTACGCAGCACTATTGCAAATACAACTTCCAACCTTAGCCAAGGCCTACTGCCGATGCGTCTACGTCCTTTGAATCAATGCTACGAATTCACGCACGCCCTTCCAGCCAAGAAGCCTTGTCCACTTGTACAGTTTGGTACACCCCAAACCTACCGTCGATCGGCTCCTCTGATCTTAATTCTCAACACTCCCGCCTTTGCAGAAGGTGAAGGATTCAGTACACCCTGAACCCTAGGTTGCTCAAATGGTGTTGAGTCACACTAGTACACTCAGGCTACTAGGTCATATATAAAAGTGGAAGACCTAAGCTGAGGAAATAATCAAACACTTGGCTTTAATCAAGAAGAGAACAAGCTCACAAGATGTGAATGGAAAATAAGCTTCTTGCTCTTCGAATGGACACTCTAATAAATAAAATATTTTCTTCTCTCTCTTAAAGATTGAGTCATTCTGTGTCTCTGTGTGTGTTTTGAGTCATTCGATTTAACTGAAATAAGTTTCTGCCTCGTAGCTTCCAATCGATTACACAGAATTTCCAATCGATTGGGCTATGTCCAATCGATTGGGGATAAGTGTCAAATCGATTAGACTATTCCATTAGTCAATTTTATTGACTTAGACTCGGATCAGTCTAATGACTCAGTTTGACCATTATATTTTGTTCATTTTAACAAACTCCTATGGCCACTAAGTCACTTACCTTCTTAATCAAGCGTACACGATCGTTAACTGACAAATCGGCAATTACTCAAATGACTCCAGTCGTCAATAGTCTGATTCTTACTGTCTCTGTCTTTTTGTCTTCACGCAGTTGGCGAAGTATGCGCACCACGACATCTCCACACTACACTTGTGCTTGTAGGAATGGTTATAAGAATGTTTTTATGTAAAACGAAATCTTTGCCAAATTGAATATGAAAATATTTCTTACAATCACTCCCTTTGGCAATTCTGTGACAAAAAATATTTAATCATATGGAGGTAAAAAATAGAAAATACAATCCCACCCTCTTACATGATTCACTCACTATCTCACACTCTTTCGGAGATAATCGAACAGATATAATGGAATTTCTTTTGATCTGTTCCCTACACATTCTACCAACAATACATACCATGTAATATCATCGGCAATCAGTAAATCATTAAAATGCAGTGAGTTAATTATGCACATCACTAGTAGAAAAATTGGAAAAATAATGAAAAAATTTTCTCATCCTAAATTTCTCTCTCCTTATCTCATGCATCAACTTATTTTTACCGCTATGATTTTTTCTCCCCCTTTTTGCATAGATTGGCAAAGGTATAGAAATATAAGCAAATAACAAGCATATAATAAATATCATCATGAAGAACAAGTGCATATTTACATACAAACCATAATACATATTGGTTTATACCCTGTAACACATAAGTAACACAAGCAAAGTATAACCATACACAATCTGAGTTGATCGGTGTACAATAATAACACAATAAAAACACCCGATAACTCTCAAGAAGTCTCTCTCTGGGAGTCTATGTAGATGGACCAGTACCATCATGCTGATCAGGGCCATGAGCTGGTGGATGCTATCCAAAGCCCATCATGGTAAACTGATACTCCATGTAACGCTGCATATCATACATGGAGCCTGACATCCTTTCCTGTCCCTCCTCTAAACGGCGAAAGCTCTGAGCCGTTCGCTCTTCATACGCTATGAGTCGCTGGTCGAATCCCACCATCTGATGATGAAGAGACTCAAAAGAGTAAGGGACATGCATCTCTGGAGGCTGGACAAAGGATGGATGTGGCTCTGGAGGATGCATCTCAGTATTTGTCTGCTGATCGCCCAGCTCGGTATCATCTCCTAAGTCCTCATCGAACATATCGTCAAAATGTAGAGGTACATCAGTCACTCTTCGAACCTGAGACATGCTCTTCCTAATAGTCGAAGGTCCAATAGGCCCCATGGGATAGCAAACCTCCTCAGCAGCTCGAATCGGTACATCCAGGTGAAGTAGAATAGAGCTCACCAGCAGAGGAAATGCAAGACACGGATGGTTAGCCAACTGGCTACCCGCTCTAACCCTGGCTCTAAATATGAACATCGGAAGGTCAATGACAAATCTAATGCCAAAATGATAAAGTAGCTGGAGACGATCAATGTTCACCTGTGCCCCATGGCCAGGTGGATCAATGTTGTACCCACAGATAAGGTGCAACAAACGATACTCAGGGAGAAGAGAGGTAAGAGGAATAAAAGTACTCTAATCAAATAGCTGCCCTGTGAGAGTCTTGGTCAAGGTGACTCTGGCAGTCGTCATCTCACAAGTGCTAGGAATGTACTCATATGAGGTAGGAGGATGAGGTATGTCCAACAAGGTAAAAATCAGATCATGTGTAATAGTCAGGTGAGCCCTAGAGACATAAGTCTGAAATGATAGCTCACTCGGGTCATCACACTGAATGGAGTGCATGTTGGCATAAAAGAGTTTAATTCATGTTGGCATAAAAGAGTTTAATCAAGACAGGGTAAAATTGAATGGTCAATCGAGTGATAGAAACCCACTCGCGAGATACGAACAATGAATGAACCATAGTACCCAAGATAGTGCTAAATTCAACTACTCGCTCAGTAGTGAATTTGCGACCAGAGAAATGCTCAAAACGATCTCTAGCATAATCGGAAATAAACGAGAAAATGGGAACACTCACCGAAGGAATATCGGTATGACCGGAACGACCCCGAGAATGAGCTCTCCTAGGTCCTCTGGATGATTTACCCCGCTCTGACTGCCGTGAACCACTGAGTCAACCACCTCGTTTGGCGCGAGATTGGGTCCGTTGAACCAGGGGTTCTTCATCGGCACTTTCCTCTTCTGAGACCACAAGAGATCTTCTACGATGAGGATTAGTCGTCATAAGCACCAAAAATGGAAGAAAATACCAAAAGAGTTCTATTTTTACCCAAAAACTTCACAAAAAAACAACGAAGATGATGAAGTAGAAAACCAAAAAATCAAGAGAATTGCTCCACAAAACCTTATGTGAACAGTAGATCGGGCACCTGCAATCGATTAGGAGAAATCTAGGAGGCGATTGGATCGATTGGGGTTGAAAATGACCCATTTTGGGTTTTATAAAACTGAACGTCGCGCTGTCCAATCGATTGGGCTAAGTGGCCAATCGATTGGAGCTTGCCCAATCGATTGGAGATGTCCGATCGATTGGTCTGTGATGTCCAATCGATTGGACTAGTCTGGGAATGAAAAAAAAAGTTTAAATTTTAAAAACCAATAGACTCATTTTTCAGGACCCCCAAATAAATCTTTTCAAGCTAAAAATTATTTTTAAAACTTTTCAAGAAAAGATAATATGCCAGAAAAATATTATAATTCAATTAATGAAGTCAATCTTGATAAGCACTAAACACTGATTCTTATTGAAGAGAATTAACTAACACATAGTTCAATCTTTTGCTTCAGCAAAAATTAATTATTTTAGACATTAGGGCAAGTCACAAATCACTAGTAATCATAGATTCAAATATCAACAATAATATTATCAAGTGTAAGTGATCTGAGTCCATCTATAGTACCAGATAAGATTTCAACAATAATTTCTCATAAGTATAAAAATCTGGAGGTATCCTGTATCTGATCATAAAATCTTCATTAGAGTTATTAATGGATATTACATACTCTCTTGTATACGGGTATTTGCTGATGGATAAGAATTTTTCTAGCAAATTGGCTGTCTTTTACACCATTTTTATTCACTTTGAGTATAAGTAGCTTTCACTCTCCATGTAGGTAGCCATTTTCTGCAGCAATGAGAATCAAATTTCAATTTCAAATAGGGTCATACAGATGGCTTTCACTCTAATTTTTGTGGAGGTAGCTGTTTCCTTAGAATAATAACTCTCATTGGGAAGCCAACAGTCGATTATAGTGTAATTTTGAAATCAACTGAAGGCAGGAATACTACTAATTTGAAGTTATAATTAGTAGAGGTTTATTCTTAATTCCAATAATACAAGATCTCATACCTTTATCAAATCTATTCCCACAGAAATAATCAGTGTGCATGTGAATATGAGATATACTGTTTCGATAATCTTCTAATGCACACTAGTAAAAATTGACCAATCATAATAATTAAAAGATATAATACACAGATTAATAAAATTTTATTAACAGTTAAGTTCTTTTTCTTTGAATGTTCTCAGAAATTACTGCTCATCAAATCGTATAATCAAATAATAATTTTAACATTCTTCTGTACAATTGATCTTTTGATTTTTTAAAATATTTTCAATTTTTATTCTTCAAAACGAAGCAAAAACAAAAAGAAGAAAAAGAAAATATCCCTAAAAAATAAAAATGGAGAACACGAGGGGATAGAGAGCACACTGCTCAGAAATAGGACATTATCGAACATTTCTCCTTCAGAGAATCTTTCCTAACCCACACAAATGTGATTTTGGTAGACAGATCAATCCTCTTAGGATATCTCCTCTTTTGAGTTACAAAACTCTGAGGTTGTTTGAATTTCTCAAGGGACTCAATCTCCTTGATTAATTCTCTAGACCTTTCCAGTAGGTCTTTCATCTTCATAGATAGCACATCAAAATAATTGATCTCATAATGTGTCTTCATAGAAAATCTCTGACTTTTCACATTTTGAGTGGTATTCACCACTTTTTTCTAGAGGATTTTGATGTCCTTTTCTCAACTTGTGACAGTCTCTAATCACATGACCCATATTTTTGCAGTACTTGCACTGACTATTGCTTTTGACAATTTTGATTGGGTCATTGATCTGAGTGGGAATAGCTTGGACTTTAATAAAAATCGTCTTGGAGGAAGACCCTTTTTCTTGATTGTTTTTGTAACCCAAACTATGTTTGTCTCCATTGACTTTTTTCACACGAAGAATCTCATCAAGCTTTGCAGAGCTGGATGAGAATCCTGACACATCCTTCTTTGATTTAAGAAGCTCATTCTCCGGGGATTCCTTATGTGTCATGCAAGTTTGGAATTCACATTCCAGCGACTTATTCCTTTTCAGCAGAGACTCATTCTCTTGCTCTAAATCAGTAATCAACACTTTAAATTTTTCAGTGTCAATTACTAAGGCTGCACTTTCAGAGTCAAAACATTTAACCCTGTCAGATAAAACTTTGTTAGCCTTAATAAATTTTATCGATTCCTCGTACAGTTCTTTCACACCAACTGTCGAGTCATCTGAGTCCCCATTGTAAGAGTCTTTCGAACTCTCATCATCATTTTTCTTGGAATCTCCATGAGAACCATATGGACTATTAAAATGAGCAACAAAAGCAGTATACTTATCAATCTTTTCATTGCTATCTGAATCATTAGAATGATCTTCTGATTCTTCATCCCATGTGCCATTGAACGCTTTTGCCTTGCCCTTGTATTCTTCTTTGTTTGGGCACACATTAGCAAAGTGACCAAAACCCTTACATTTGAAACATTGGAGTTCGCTTGAGCGACTTTCCTTAGGGTTCCTTTCACTTCTGCTACCTCTTTCATGAAATCTGGCATGTTCCTTAGATTTATCAAACGTTTTATTGTTCTTAACTCTATCATTTTTAGAATGAAAAAACTTTTTGAATTTTTTCACAAATAATATCATTTCGACTTTAGAGTCAACATCCGACTCATAATTTTGAGCTTCAGAAACTTTAAGGGCAATACCTTTTGATTTCTTTAGTTGTCTCAAATTCATCTCATAAGTTTGTAGAGACCCAACCAGTTCATCAACTTTGAGAGAGTCAATATCCTTGCTCTCCTTAATAGTAGTGACCTTAGCTTGAAATCTATCAAATAAAGATCTCAAGATTGTTCGGACTACTTTGGATTCAGGAATGACCTCACCCAAGTTGTGTGTAGAGTTCACAATATCACTGAATTGAGCATAGAACTCAGTGAAAATGTCATTCTTCTCCATTCTCATGGATTCGAACTTAGAAGTCAGCATTTGAAGTTTGAAGATTTTAATAGCTGACGTTCCTTCATGTGTGACTCTAAGAATGTCCCATGCTTATTTAGCCAAGGAACAAGTAGAGATTCTTTGAAACTCATTCTTATCAACTGCATTGAAAATAGCATTAAGCCTTTTCCTATTAAGACGACAACAATCTATGTCCTTTTTAGTCCAGTCGTTTTTAGGTTTGAGAATGGTTTTATCTCCTACTTCTATTGTGGGTGGTGACCAACCATCTACTACAGACATCCAGACTCTTTTATCAATAGACTTTAGAAAGGCCTTCATCTTAGCATTCCAATAGGCATAGTCTTCCCTATTAAACAATGGAGGTCTAGATGTATTTCCACATTCTCTCTGTATTTTGACAAATTAATGAAAATGGACTGGTTTCTCAAGAATCTAAATTCAGGTGATTAAACCTTAAGTAGAAATACCCGCTTTGATACCAATTAAAATTTCACCGGTCCGTTCTCTTTAACTCAATATACCTAGAATGGGGGGTTGATTAGGTATTTAAAATTATTTATACCTACACAGTTTTACTGGTCTGTGGTGAGGGAATAAAATCGTATGCCTTAGTTATTTGATAAAAGATTATCACAACCGACTCAAATTGAATATATCTCCGTGGTATATTTTCTTTTTGTCATTTGATCTAACCAAAATAGATTGCGGAATACAAACAAACAATCACACAAGACAAGAGATTTTTACGTGAAAACTTTAGCCAAGGAAAAAACCACGGGACCACGTCCAGACGGAAAATATCACTAACTAAAAAGTTAAACGAAACAATGGTTACCTACGCAGCACCGTTGCAAATACAGCTTCCAACCTTAGCCAATGCCTACTGCCGATGCATCCACATCCACGTCCATGTCCAATCGATTGGGGATAAGTATCCAATCGATTGGGCTCAATAAGATTTCTGTTCCGAAGGCTCCAATTGATTACATAGTGGTCACCTATCGATTTGACTCAAATAAGTTTCTGTCCCGAAGGCTCCAATCGATTTCATAGAGTCTCCAATCGATTTGACTCAAATGAGTTTCTATCCCGAAGGCTCCAATCGATTTCACAGAGTTTCCAATTGATTTGACTGAAATAAGTTTCTGCCTCGTATCTTCTAATAGATTACATAGAGTCTCCAATCGATTGGGCTATGTCCAATCGATTAGGGATAAGTGTCCAATCGATTGGACTATCCCATTAGTCAATTTTATTGATTTAGACTCGGGTCAGTCCAATGACTCAGTTCGATCATTATATTTTGTTCATTTTAACCAACTCCTATGGTCACTAAGTGACTTACCTTCCTAATCAAGCGTACATGATCGTTAACTAACAAATCGACAGTTACTCAGATGACTCCTGTTGTCAACTGTCTGATTCTTGCTGTCTCTGTCTTTTAGTCTTCACGTAGTTGGCGAAGTATGCGTACCACGACATCTCCACACTACACTTGTGCTCGTAAGAACGGTTACAAGAATGTTTTTATATCAAACGGAATCTTTGCCAAATTGAATATGAAAATATTTCTTACACCATCAACTCTTTGCTAGAGTTGCAACATGTTGAGATCAATGCCACATTTGAGAAAAGCTTGAACATTGTGAAGTATAAGTATAAAGTGGTGATTTGTAAGAAGTTGACGGGTTTTGTTTCTTTAAATGCACTAGAATTAGTAATTAATGAGGCAAAGCGGGCCGAGTCATGTGACCCAAATGATCTCTAGGCTTGTGGCTGTGTTATCCGACGCACGCATGGGTTACCATACGCACATGAGATTGCCTTTTACAAGCGCGAACACTGTCCCAATCCTTTGTCGTCTATCCATTCCCACTGGATGAAGCTTTCCAATGTACCCATAGTGACCACAGACGAGGTTCTAGAATGTGGTCCCCTAGTGCAGTAGTTTATTGAAAAATATGACAAGTGTAGTGAGAATGGCAGAAATGAGCTATTCAAAAAGCTGAAAGATATCGTGAACCCCGCTTCCACTTTATTACTTGAGCCGAAGGAGAAGATCAAGACTCGGGGTATACCAAGAACGTCATCGGCAAAGAGACTTGCACAGGCAGAATCATCTACGAAGAGAGATCCTTCAGCTTTTGAGATTCTGTCAATCGATGATAAGCAATCACAGACTCAGGCATAAAAAAAAACTAGCAATAAAAATGAAGCATATTCGCATTAGATCTGGCCAAGAGAGTCCCTCCTTTGGTGAGAGTCCATTCTTGGGCGATTTGCCTTTAGGGTTGCAAGATTACATATTACAAGTCAAAGATGTTCGTAGCGATGGGAATTGTGGGTTTCGAGCAGTGGCGACACTTATGGGTATGGGTGAAGATAAATGGCTTACGGTCAGAAGAGATATGATTGCCGAGTTGCAAGTTCATGTCAATTATTATGCCAAACTATATGGAGGCCAACAGACCGTCAATGAACTCATACAATCTTTGGATTCTTTTGAGATTTTTCTGCTGACAAAGTGTTGGATGACCTTGCTCGAAATGGGTCATATCATTGCAAGTTGTTATAATGTTGTGTTGCTTCATTTTTCGACTAGGTTGTGTTTAACATATCTACTATTGCTTTCACCACCCGAAGCACTCATGCGACGGAAGATAATAGCGATAGCCTTCGTTAATAACAATCATTTTGTTCAACTTTTGATACGTGGTAACTGTCCAATACCAAATGTTGCTGTCAATTGGATAAGATATGTCGACCCTATCGTTGTCGGATGGAGAGATGGGTACGAGGATAGGATGCAGAAGTTCGGGAAAATAGTTGATCCAGATGTTCCAACGTCGGATGTTCCGATCGTTGTGGATGACTGACAGTACATAGATACACAGTGCATGGTTGTATATACATAGTACATAGTTTTGGATATACATAGTACATAGGCTTGGGAGCCATCTTTTGTAGGCTTTTAAGCCATCTTTTGTAGGCTTGAGAGCTATCTTTTGTAGGCTTTTGAGCCATCTTTTGTAGGCTTGGGAGCCATCTTTTGTAGGCTTTTCAACCATATTTTGTAGGCTTGTGAGCCATCTTTTTGTAGGCTTATGGGCCATCAATAGCTAATGAAAATACTATTATCTTTTTGAAATCAATTTTACTTTCTGAAATCAATTTATTGTTCATAACAATTACTCCCTTGTTTATAAGAATACCAATTCATGAGATAGTAATGCAAAAGTGAGGCTGCATTGCCAGATGATTTCATCTGCTTAGTTTTATAATCTTGGTTATTTTAATTCCTCTCAATACTACTTTGTTGTCTTGGTTGAATTTTAGCCTATGTCATAGAAACACCTAGACTTTTATGGGCCTTGGTTTCAGATTGGATTGTTGTTATATTACCAATCAGCTGTTCACTAATGTGTTGGATATTTCATGATATGTTTACGGACTTATCTTGGAATGCATAAAGTAATTTTTGAACAACTGTTACCTAGATTCATTTTGTATTAATGACAATCATAAAAAGCCATGTAAAATGACAAGTGTTGCACAAGAGATGCTCCAACCATATGATTACCTTGTTCATGATTTTGTCAGAACATAAATTCAGCCAACAATAAATTCAAAAAGGGATATAGTCAACCATAGATACCATATTCGAAAAAATATAGCCAAAGTAGACAAAGTTTGTTGGATATCATCCATAGTTTTGAGGTGGATATCTTAAAAATACAAGAAAATGGATATCATCCTAACTTTAAAATACAAAAAAGAATGTCTCATCTTCTTCTTCTCTTTCTCTCTCATATTCTTCTCCTTCTTTCAGAATCATTTCCGTTGGCACTACTTGAACCCTCTCCAGCATCATGACCTCGAAGAATCGCTTTGACCTGCCTTGTTCTCTCTTTCATAATCTCAATCGTATCATTGGAGTTCGCCTGGTCAAGGATCTGCAATGCTTCCTCTATTATATGTGGATATAGCCTCCGTGGATCATAGCCACTTCGATTATCTGGGTTTTGGATGATAACGTGAAAAATGCTTTAAAACCACGGTAGATAATCCTTTTTACAATCCCAAGGATTCACGACTCGATCTCCACGTCGCTTCGCACATAAGGTGTGATCAGGCCATTGGTCCTAGTATTGGTCCAGCACATGGTACACCACCCTATATTGGGAGGAGATGCTTCCTCGGTTGGCTCGAACATGCTTATATGGTTCTAGAGGGATTGACTGCACATGACCAAACTGTCGAAGAACCGGATTTGGGTGATACAGTTCAAAAGTATGCGATATCAAGAAAGGGATAATCATCCCTCATTTCTCGATAGGGCTCCCATATGACCTGCAATAAAATAGAAATATATCAATGTAAAGAAATAATAATTGAAATAAAATAATATATTGTAACTTATCTCATTAGCTTCCAAAGAGTCAAGTGCCTCTCGCAGCACTATCACATTGTTAGGTGCATTTCCACTTGATGACGTTGGTAGCCAACGACTAATTCTGGGGTTGCCTACTTCGTACTCTAAATTGAGATTATCCCTTGTGAATGGGAAGTGTTCGTACACCCATGCCTGCAAAATAATAGTAATGATAAAAACTGACAAAAACAGTCTGGATTACATAAGAGAAAATTTTATAAAGTTTATCTCCAATAGTGTCACAGAGCCAGCAATTTGCTTGACTTCACACCTAGATGCAAGACCTAATTGTCTATAAAGAATTGCAAGTGTAGCTGCCCCCATGCATATTCGTGTACTTCATCGAGGTTCTGCAATACCTCAAGGTACACCACCGATTCCTTGGACCTACTCTTGTGCAAAAAATAGAACAATCGAGTACATAAAGAAGAAATGCCCTTACCGTACAATCTATTTCCTCTTTCGTGATGACTATGGCTTTGTCATGCCCTTCAAATTTTTCACGTAACCAGCACATCCTGACTATGCATCCCTGGTTCAAATTTAGTTCTTTTATGGCATCGTCTCTTGAAACTCTTAACGTTGCTAGCAAGCAACTTAGCAGCCTGATCATTATTCAAACCTAATTCCTCACAAGTCACCGCACGGCTATGAACATGGATGTCTAAAATATGGGATACATCATCCAGTGTGATAGTCATCTCACCAAATGGGAGATGAAAGATATTGGTTTCTGATTGCCATCTCTCGACAAATGCCAATATTATTGATTTATTTATTTTTTTATATGAATATGTTACCAGATTTACCAACCCTGAATACTCCACTGCACTCCTAAAATGACGTCGCTCTTTCTTCTAATCCCATGTCAATAATTTTGATGTGTGTAGCCCACGGCCAGCCTAGCCGTAGGGCCAATGAGAGAGAGAGAGAGAGAGAGAGAGAGAGATGTACCTGTGGAGGAAGTAGCGGCTACATCGACAGCATCCTCCGAGACGTACTTGTGGAGGAAGTGGCATCGACGGAGACAACATCCTCCTCCTTCTTCTATTTTGGTTTTTTTTTTTTTTACAGGGAGGGAGGGACGAAGAGGGGTGCTGGGGTTTTTTTTTTTGTCCCAAGGGCATTTTTAGCCAAAAAGCACCCAAATAGGGTGCTTATGGAATTTGTGGGGTGCTAATAGAATTTCCCTTCTTTATATTTGAGAGATTATAGAGAAAGGGATAAGAATTCTAAAATGTGTTCCTATGAATAAGGGATTTTAATAATCTTAGCAATGTATTATTTTCTTGATTTTAAAAAAAAACCTTTAAATTTCAGTTTCAACCATGGTTTAAAATCCGTTTCAGAGGAAAATCTAATCGAGACAAATTCCGAAATGAAACAAAACATTCCTAAAATATTGAAAAAAATGGCGACACGAGAAATATTTTGAAACTTTCTAAAACACTGTAAAATATTTCGAAACATTACAAATACATTCTCAAAATAATGCATTTAATGAATAAATAAGCTTAAAAATGATATTTTTTTTCTTGATTGTATTGGATTGTTTCAAAATGTCTCGATTTATATTGGCAAAACGAACCGAGACATTACAAAACAATGCAAATCGAACCGTAACAAACCGAATATATGAATGTTTCTTTTTTATTCTCTTAAAATCCAAATTGTTTCATACGAAACGTTACAAGTTTCTAAACCATGGTTTCATCCTAGGCCGAAACCTAGTCGAAACTGAAATTTAAATCCTTGCATGGCACACTCTTATAGCTGTTATATATATATATATAAACATTTTTCTTAGAAATTTGAATTTAATGTATAAAAGTCACCACTCAGCGTGTCACAAGGGCCCACCAAACATTAGCGCCGCCTGGCTTTTTTGCCGAAGCCAAAGTCTAGAGCAAAGAAAGAAAACGGAGTCAACCAGGGGTACCATCATGGCGTCAAGTCGCTAGGTTTCTTCTTATAGGCAAAATAGTGACGGTAAGACTGAGTCAAAGAAATCAATATTAGAAAAGAAAAAATGGATTATTCTTTAGGAGAGGAAATATTTAATGAAGTCGAGATCATCATCGTCAAAGGACTCCATCTCCGTACTTAATATTTGTCCCACCAAGTCATAAATCTGGACCATTAGATCGTTCGGCCACCTTTGAACATGGCATAGCCCAAACACTGGATTGTGTTGATATTTGTAGTAGTTACTTCAACATGCATAAACCAAGGTTTAAAAGAGGCTTTTAAACGGTATAACTGACTGGGGGGTGTTATCGTTAAAACGGATTGTAACAGACGGGGGAAAATGGAAAAAAAAATGGAATTTAATGGTTTTAAAGAAATTTAACAGAAAAAAATGGCACTGAATTCGAAATTTGAATTTAAAAAACAAAAAAACCGAATTTAAGAAAAAAATAATGGATTTTAACGGAAATAATTGCCTATTTTTTCCACAATTGTTTTTCAGATTTTAACGGCCATTATTTTTTAGGCATCAAAACAGTTTTTAGGGTAACGGGTTTGGAGCATTAACATTTTAACGGCCGTTTAAAAAGAATAATTTTAAACCATGGTACTATAAACCAAGGTTTTAAAAACGGCCATTTAAACGGTTGTAACGGCCATTTAAACGTCAACCCCCCAAGCCCATTTCTATTAAAAACGTTTAAACATGTTTTGACGCTTTACATTTTTTGGCCGTTAAAATCGTTTTAATGGCCATTAAAAACGTTTTAACAGCCGTTAAATTCTGGAAATTTTTGTGAAAAAAAACGGCTGTTAAATCCGTTAAATTCCATTTTTCTGTAAAATTACATTTTTTTCGTTTTTGAAATTTTCAATTTCAAATTTTGAATTTTGAATTTCAGGGCATTTTCCTTTTTTTAGTTAAAATCCGTTAAAATCCATTTTTTTCATTTTTGCCCCTGGCCGTTTTTTTCCATTTTAACGGCTGTTTTAATAGTTTTAACGGTAACGCTCCCAATCTGTTATACCGTTAAAACGGCCTCCTTTAAACCTTGCTATAAACTATTGTTTGCCCTCCAAATTTTAATCTAAGATGGGAGCAATAAGCGGTATAAATCGATGGTTGGGATCCAGTAATTATTTTGACATGAGGTTCATCACCTTGAACTTAGCATTGTTCCTTGTCCGATCCCATCGGATTGGGATCAGCAGGCACTGATCCATTCCATTTCAAGGTTGACTTGCCTGAGATGCACGTCCCTGAAGAAGCCTCACGCTGTCTAGAGCGACTGCCAGAAACGGAGTTGGATCGGAAATCGAGTCGTAGCCCGGTTGGCCACCGATCGGACTTCCGGTCCCAAGACTTTGAACAATGCTACATAATCTGAAAAAAACAAACAATGCTACATAATCTGAAAAAAACAAATAAAATCAACGTTCACGAGTGTAGACTATGAAGTATGCAAACATTGTATGTATGTACCTTGAAAATGCATTTTTCAAGGTTCACTGTTCGTACGTTCGTTCCTTCATCACTTGTTGATCATCCATCAACAATCTAAAACGATCGAACTCTAAACGAGCTCTTTGAATCAAACAGCTAGTAATAAACCATTGAAAACAAATTTTGAATCCAATGGCTAAAAAATTACTAATTAAGTTAACTTTTGGAATCTAGATATCCAATAATGGGTGGGACAAATTAAAATTCATGGGTCAATGAGCCCGTAACAGTTGCCACATGACATTTTTGGGATGGATAGTTTGGGCCCACTTATGTACAAAAAATTAGCCTGATTGATAAATTTCTAACCACCGGTTTTGAAGTCAGTCTAGAACAAAGAAAGAAAACCGAGTCGACCAGTGGTACCATCATGCAATCAAGGCGTTAGGTTTCTTCTAAGAAGGCAACTTAGTGACGGAAAGACTGAGTCAACAAATCAATATTTTGAAAAGTAGAGAAGGTGGATTATTCTTAGGAAGGGGAATATTAAAGGAGTTAAAGATCATCATCGTTAAAGGACTCGGCCTCCAAGTCATAGATCTGGACCATTCGATCAGTCGATCGGACACCTCTTGAATATAACATAGTTTAAAAACCGGATTGATATGTACAGGCGCGTGGTTTAGACTTTGAAGTATGACCGTTGGATGCACCTTGAAAACTGTATTTTTCATTAATTTTTTAAATGAATCTTTTTCAAAATAATTTTTTTATAAGTAAATTTTTTTTATTAATGACGACACTGCCTTTACTTATTGCCTAAGTGTATGAATCTTTAAAAAAGATTCTTAGATTCTTTTTTAATACCAACAATGTCCTTTTTTCAAAGCTTTCTCTTTTAAAAACTTAGGAAAGCATTCTAAGAAATATTTTAAAATACCCACAATCTTATCTTGTATGTTTTCATTAACATCATTGAGAAAAAGAAAAAGAAAAAGAGATATTAAGTTAGACGACCAAATCTATACTACTTTAAAGCCAAAACCTGGGTTGGGGCATGCCCCCTCACATGGGCTTCACAGGACGCTCACTCACGTCCAACGTACGTGCCTGCCGCCCCTAGTATTTTATAAAGAAATTAGAAGGATTTAAGAAAAGCATTCCCATATACAATATGCACCGGTCGATTTAGTTTTGTGCCATTAGAATAATGTTCTCCATGGAATCAGAAAGATTGGCTGTATCAACCTTTTCTTCTCATTTCACATAGTATGGATAGCTAGTTTTACTTTTATTTATTTATTATTATCTTCTTTTGTTCCCAATCATCTTTAGCTTGTTCAAAAATCACCGTTAATTAAGGCTGATTTTCGACGTGTATATCCACTAACGATTGGGGGAAACCAAGGTTTAAAAGGGGACGTTATAACGGTATAACGGACTGGGGCCGTTACCGTTTTTTCCATTATAACAAATTGTAACACTCAGGGGCAAAAACGGAAAATCATGGAAATAATAGATAGCACTGCAACTCAAACTTTCAAATTTCAAAAATGAAAATAACGAAAAAATAACGTAAATAATGGCAGTTTTTTTTTACAAAATTTCCTAGAAAATAACGTTTGTTATTTTCAGTAGAACGGAAAATTAACGGCCGTTATAATGCTACATAACGTAATGGGGGAAGTACGAATCCTTTACAACGGCCGTTGTTTAAACCATGTGTTAAACTATGGTTTTAAAAACGGCCGTTTAAATGGTAACGCCCCAAGCCCGTTTCTGTTAAAACCATTTAAACACGTTTTATCGATTTTGAAAAAAACGACCATTTTTTTTGTTTTAGCGGCTGTTAAAATTGTTTAAACAGCTGTTTAATTCTGAAAAATTTTGTGAAAAAACGGCCGTTAAATCCGTTTAATTCCATTAAAATCTGTTAAATTCTATTTTTTTAATTTTTAAATTTCAAATTTGAATTGATGCGCCATTTTTTCTGTTAAAATCGTTAAAATCCGTTTAATTCCGTTTTTTTCCATTTTTTTTCTATTTTTGCCCCTGGCCGTTTCAATCCGTTTTAACAGCCGTTTAAACGGTAATGCCCCCAGTCCGTTTAACCGTTAAAATGGCCTCCTTTAAACCTTGTGTTAAACTAATAATGAAGTCATAAAAAATTATGTTAATGTTGCAAGACACATACAACTCATGGAACTCTGGAAATGATGACAAAATCAACCTTGTGAACTCATTTTGCAAAATACCCCACCAAAATAGATCGTATGGATACGCGTGCAAGTTCTTGTTGGTACGTCGTTGCATGCGCACACACGTTAATATGGGGAATAGGATTGGGATCAGCAGGCACCGATCGATGCATTCCATCTCGAGGTTGTCTCGAATGAGACGGCTCGAGACTGAGTTGGATCGGAAAGCCATATCGATGCCCATTGATCCGACTTCCGATCCCAAGACTTCGAACCATGCTACATAGTGTGAAAAGACGAATAAAATCAGTCTTCACACGTGGGCAGATTATCAAGCATGAAACATTGTAGGTACCTTGAAATTGTATTTTTAATATTTAAAATTAATCTTTTCCTTGATATTTTATTTGCTTGTTCTCTATTTTCTCAATCGAATGTATTCTTTGTTTTTGTTATTTAAATGAGCTCTTTGATCAAACAGTTAGTAATAAACCATCGAAAAAAAATGCTTGAATCCAATGGCTAAAAATCACTAATTAAGTTGATTTTTGGAATCTAGATCCAACAATAGGCGAGACAAATACCCATGGGTCAATGGGCGCGTAAGAGTTGCCCCACATATGGCATTTTTGGGAGGGCTAGTTTGCTCCTTCTGAGTCTTGGTATTCGCAGAAAAAAACTTTGAGGTGTAGGTGTTCATTAAGGTTTGATATCTTCCATTCCGAAATGCCACGTGGCACACATTATTGGGCCCACTTATATATCAAATATAGATTGTTTGGTAATTTCTAGCCTTTGGATTCGACCACTGATTATTCATACGTGATATAGCTGTTGTACTTATGTACACACGGAAGTCAAATTTTTACTGCTCAGAGAACAAACTTTTTCGGACTACGTGGCTATGTGGCATAAGACCACGAATGTGTTACCGTTTTAAAAGTCAAAATTCTAGAACAAAAGGCAAAAAAAATCCAAGATAGAGTTGGATTAGAAATCCAGATCGGTACGTCAAAAAATGAAAAAAAATCGAAATAAGGAAGGAAAGAGATGACAACTCAACTACTCCAAGTCTGCCAACACGTCTAAGACCGAATCTATGCTATATGGCTATAGATATTAATATATAATCTCACCAAGTCCTTGATAGTTTCCAATCCTTCAAACATGGCTGTCTGCAACTCAACAAATTCTCATTTTCGATCTCCAAAGCTTCTTTTGATTTTATTTCAGATCTCCATCTTCCTCCTACTACTAATTCCCTTTGCAAACTCAATATCCTTCAACTTCCCCCTTTTCGCCCAAAACTCGCCTGACATACACAATGAAAATGATTCATATATCACGGGAGAAGAAATCATCCGACTCACGAACCAAGTAAATGGTGTCGGTCGAGCCACATATATACATGCAGTGCAGTTGTGGGAAAAGGACACAGGGAAGCTTACCGACTTCACCACCAATTTCTCCTTTACAATTGACTCAGAAAATAAGACCCACTACGGCGATGGGCTTGCTTTCTTCCTCGCACCCGTTAATTCCACCCTCCCTCCTGATTCATCAGGTAACTGCCTTGGTTTGGTCAACCGCAGCGAAACAGTATCTCCTTTCAACTCCTCAGCAAATCCATTTGTTGCAGTGGAGTTTGATACTTTTCACAACAAGGACTATGACCCAAGTGGCCAACATGTAGGTATAAATATCAACTCTATTAAATCGGAGAAAACTGTGCCATGGAATAATGCTACTATTCTTAACGGGATTAGAGCCAACGCTTCAGTTACTTATAATTCTAGTACCCAAAATCTAAGTGTTTTTTTGAATTACGCTGAAAATCCAATTTTTAATGGGAGTTTTACCCTCTCTCATTTAGTTAATTTAAGTAAATTTTTACCAGAACGGGTTATTGTCGGGTTTTCAGCTGCCACAGGATCATATATTGAGTTACATAAGATTCACTCTTGGGAATTTCATTCAACTTTGGATAGTGAAATTGAGGGTGACAAAAAAAAGAAGACAGGATTGATCGTGGGATTAGTTGTTGGTACGGGTGTTTTGATTGCAGGATTTGGATTGATTTGGTTTCTCTTGTGGAAGAAGAGGGCTAGAGAGATAGAAGAAGATAATGATGTCTTTGATGTGTCCATGGATGATGAATTTGAGAAGGGAACCGGCCCTAAAAGGTTCTCTTATGGTGAATTGGTTCGCGCAACAAGTAACTTTGCCGAGGAAGGGAAGCTCGGACAGGGAGGATTTGGAGGGGTTTACAGAGGTTTTTTGAGTGAGTTGACATTGAATGTCGCAGTTAAGAGGGTCTCTAAAGGGTCTAAACAAGGGATAAAGGAGTATGCATCCGAGGTGAAGATTATTAGTCGGTTGAGGCACAAGAACTTAGTACAACTCGTCGGTTGGTGTCATGAAAGAAGGGAGCTCTTACTTGTCTATGAGTTGATGCCCAATGGGAGTCTTGATTCTCACCTCTTGGGAAAGAAAGAACTATTGACATGGGTGGTGAGGTACAAGATAGCTCTTGGCTTGGCCTCTGCATTGCTCTATTTGCATGAAGAGTGGGAACAGTGCGTGGTACATAGGGACATCAAATCGAGCAATGTGATGTTGGATTCGAGCTTCAATGCTAAACTTGGGGACTTTGGTCTGGCGAGGCTTGTAGACCATGGTCAAGGGTCACAAACCACTGTTTTGGCTGGGACTGTGGGTTATATGGCTCCTGAATGTATGACTACTGGCAAGGCTAGCAAGGAATCGGATGTCTATAGCTTTGGAATAGTTGCTTTGGAAATTGCATGTGGGAGAAGGCCTGTTGAGCATAAAGCCGAAGAAAGTATGGTAAGGTTGGTAGAGTGGGTTTGGGAGCTCTATGGAAGAGGAAAGCTTCTTGAAGCAGCTGATGGGAGACTACAAATGGATTTTGATCAACAAGAGTTAGAGCGGTTGATGGTTGTTGGTCTATGGTGTGCTCACCCAGATCACACTATCCGGCCTCCTATAAGGCAAGCGATTCATGTTCTTAATTCTGAAGCTCCATTGCCTATTCTCCCATCCAAGATGCCTGTGCCCACCTATTTTGCCCCTCCAATGAATATGTGTATGTTTTCAAATGCATCATCCTATGGTATGATGGATTCAACCTTAGATCGAACCCGGTGTTCGTGCACTAGTTGCACCACTAATTCCTCGACTTGTACAGAATCTTCTGCGGCTTCTTCAACGGCATCCCTCCTCCACCCACGCAAAGTTGCAATGTAATATTTTTAGTTTTACCTTCTAAATGTCTTGGAATGTATTTTTCTATATTCACTAAATGGTGGTAATAAATGTCATAAAAAATTGTAATATTTTTAGTTTTTGGCTTGTAATGTCTTCTTCTGAGTGTATTTTTCTAGTTCACTAAACGGTGGTAATAAATGTTATAAAAATCAAGAATCAACCAGAAATGATGGCAACTGCAAATATTAACCCATGAAAATACTGTTCAAATTCGCACAGTTGAGATCAACCCATGAAAATAAGTCCAATCCAACGCCTATAAATCACTAATCAGGCTGATTTTTGGTTTGTAGGTTCACTTGGAGATTGGCCAAACATCCATACAGTCAAAGTCCTCTAAGAGTGAGCCACGTGGCTCATATTGTGTCCTTTAACCGGAGCCTGTCATTTTCGGGCGGTAAGTACTGGAGCCTGAGCCTTTTAATTTTGTCCACAAAACTTTTATGTCCACACGGAAATCAAATCTTTTCTCTCCATGTGAGTCATGTGACATAGGGAACGAAGAAAAGTCTAGAACAAAGAAAACCGAGTCAAAAAGTGGTATCATCATGCCATCAAGGCGTTAGGTTTCTTTTAATAGTGTAGTCAACAAATCAATGTTAGAAATAAGTTCAGGAAGAGTCAACAAATCAATATTAGAAAAGAAAAAGGCGGATTGTTCCTATGAAGTGGAATCCCATCCTGATCCAAGGTTTAAAGGGGACCGTTATTTTTCCGTTATAACAGAAAAAAGGCTCAGGGACATAAACGGAAAATAACGCTGAAATTCAAATTTTGAATTTCAAAATTTCATAATTTCAAAAATGGGAAATAACAAAAAAAAAAATGGAATATAAAGGAAAAATAATGAAAAAAAACGGCCATTTTTTTTTTCACAATTTTCATTATAACAGCTGTTATTTTTTGGGGGTTTTAATGGTCCATAATGTAACGGGGGAGGTCCGAATCCGTTATAACGGCTGTTATTTTGTTATAACGGACGTTTTTTAAACCTTGTCCTGATCAAGGGATTCGGATCGGTTCCATCTCGAGATTGTTTCACCCGAGATGCGCACTGTTCCCTGAACAAGCCTCACGCCATCTCGAACGAGATGATTCAAGGCCAGAGCCTTCTCGATGCAAGTTGGGGCCTAAGGCGAAAAGTTGTGAAAAGTGAAGTCTCACCTTTGATTGTGAGTTCTTATTTTATTCATTAATGAAGTGGGATATATATAGTTGACAAGGAAAGATGTTGTGCAAAATTGGAGATCTAAC
The DNA here is from genome assembly GCA_035048495.1 of Euptelea pleiosperma. Lineage (NCBI taxonomy): Eukaryota > Viridiplantae > Streptophyta > Magnoliopsida > Ranunculales > Eupteleaceae > Euptelea > Euptelea pleiosperma. Next base: position 29,328,132 of record CM068542.1, on the reverse strand, counting down.
GGATAGAATCTGAGATCCGATGTTGGGTGATCTGTCTAACTGAATAGGATCTGAGATCCGATGTAGCTGGGTGATCTGTTATGATCCGATGTAGCTGGGTGATCTCTATAACAGAATAGGATCTGAGATCCGATATAGCTGGATGATCCGTGTTCACGTAATCTTATCGCTAATACTCCCCCTCAAGTTGGAGCATGAGGATTGAGCATGCCCAACTTGGAAATGAGAGAGTGAAAGTGAGCGGAGCCAAGGGCTTTGGTGAAGATATCGGCGAGCTGCTTGGTTGTGTGAACATAGGCTGTAGTCAGTGAACCTTCCTGGAGCTTCTCACGAACAAGATGACAATCGATCTCAATGTGCTTGGTGCGTTCATGATAGACAGGGTTGGCGGCAATATGGAGGGCTGCTTGGTTGTCACAAAAAAGGGTAGATGGCTTGGTGGTGGATATGCACAAGTCAGTGATAAGTTGGCGAAGCCAAGTGAGCTCACATGTGGCATTGGCCATGGAACGATACTCAGCTTCGGCAGATGAGCGGGAAATAGTATGTTGCTTCTTAGTCTTCCAAGAGATGGGACTGTGACCAAGAAAGATGCAGTAGCCGGTGGAGCGACGGGTAGTAGGGCAGCTGGCCTAGTCAGAATCACAATAGGCATAGAGATGGAAGTCTGAGGTAGATGGGAGAAGAATGCCTTGTCCTGGAGAACTCTTAAGATATCGTAGAACCCTGTGAGCAGCATCCAAGTGAGGTTTGCGAGGAGCATGCATGAACTAGCTGAGAATATTGACAGAAAAAACAATATCTGGGCGAGTAATGGTGAGGTAGATTAGTCTGCCAATAAGTCTTCTATAGCGGGATGGATCAGGGAGTAACTGACCATCGGTGAGAGTAAGCTTCAGGTGTTGCTCCATGGGAAAAGATGATGTCTTAGAACCGAGGAGGCCGGAATCCTTGAGTATCTCCAAAGTATATTTCCGTTGAGAGAGAAAGATGCCACGCGTAGAACGTGCTAACTCAAGACCAAGGAAGTACTTGAGATCCCCGAGATCTTTCATTTTGAACTTTGAGTGGAGTAACACCTTCAAGTGAGAGATGGCATTTGGATCATTGCCAGTGATGATGATGTCATCCACATAAATGAGCACAAAAATGCGACCGGCCTGAGTGTGATGGAAGAAGAGAGAGTAATCGGCCTTAGACTGAGTAAACCCCGCATCAAGAAGAACTTGAGAGAACTTGGCAAACCAGTTACGAGATGCTTGTTTTAAGCCGTATAGGGATTTATTCAGTTTGCAAATGCGAGTCTCCCCCTGTCGCGAATAGCCAGGTGGAAGTTTCATGTAGACTTCTTCATCGAGATCACCATGGAGAAAGGTGTTGGTGACGTCCATTTGATGTAAGGGCCAATGACGGGCACTGGCAATAGCAAGAAGACAACGCACAGTGACAAGTTTGGCCACTGGGGCAAAAGTCTCATGGTAGTCAAGTCCTTCTTCTTGAGTATAGCCTTTGGCGACAAGGCGAGCTTTGTAACGCTCAATGGAGCCATCAGCTCGATGCTTGATTTTGAAGACCCATTTGCAACCAATGGGTTTCTTCTCAGGTGGGAGTCGAGTGAGTGTCCAAGTATTGTTGGCCTCCAAAGCTTGGATCTCAGCAGCCATGGCTTCTTTCCAATGGGTATCTTGGATAGCTTGGGAAAAAGAAGTAGGCTCGGAAACAGAGGTTATAGCAGCTAAAAAAACTTGATGAGATGAAGAGAATCTATCATAACTCAAAAAAGAAGATAAAGGATGAGATGTACCTGCAAGCTTTTGCTTCAAAGAAGCCAATGGGAGTGAGGTAGAAACAACCGCAGAGCACTCGTAGTCAGCTAGACGCCGTGAGACCTGTTTGGGACGTGTAGAGCGACGTGGGAGAACAGGAGACGTACTAACTAGAATAGGCGGGGGTGTTGGGGAAGCACCTAAATCGCTTGTAGGGGGTGATGGGTTAGGTGGGAGGTTGTGATCATGAGAAGAGTGGTCAAGGATGGGATGCGGAATAACAGTTGAGGAGTCGGTAGAAGATAAAGGGAACGATTGAAAAGGGAAGAGGTGTTCATGAAATGTGACATCCCAACTGATAAAGATGACTTGGGTGTCAAGATCAAGAACTTTATAACCACGTTAGCCATGAGGATATCCAAGGAAAATACAACGCCGGGCACGTGCATCGAATTTGGTTTTGTGGTAGATGTTGTGGGCATAGCAGAGGCAACCAAAGACACGTAAGTGTTTGTAGTTGGGTGGGACCTGAAAGAGGATTTCATGAGGACTCTTATGATGCAATAAAGGTGTGGGAAGGAGGTTGATTAAGTAGGTAGCAGTAAGAATACACTCACCCCAATAAGAAATAGGTAGGTGTGCTTGGAAACGTAGGGCCCTAGCAACATTCAATAGATGACGGTGTTTGCGTTCAACCACACCATTTTGTTGTGGTGTAGAAACACAACTGTGTTGATGGATGATTCCCTTGTCGTGAAAAAAAAAACGGATGTCATCATTGAAGAATTCAGAACCATTATCCGACCTAACAAGACGAATGATGCAATTGAATTGATTGTGTACCATATGAAAAAAAGATTTCAAGAACTGTGAAGTTTCAGATTTATAGCGCATAAGATAAGTCCAAGTAGAGCGGCTAAAATCATCCACAATAGTAAGAAAGTAATGTGCACCATTCAAAGAAGGAGTAGAATAGGGACCCCAAACATCAATATGAATTAACTCAAATATTTTATTTGTAGAAATAGAACTACGACTGAAAGGTAGTCGGGACTGTTTTGCCAATGGGCATACATGACAATGACAAGAAGATGAAAGCGAAACATCCGAAGTGGTCTTAGCTAAATACTGGACCCGGGAAGGAGAAGGGTGTCCCAACCGCCAATGCCAAAGATCAAAACGGGTAGTAGAAAATGCAGCAGGAGTTGACGGTTGAAGAAAGTAGAGGCCACCATGTTGTTTACCCACTCCAATCGTCTTCTTCGAGCATAGGTCTTGCAAAATACAATGATCAGGATAGAAGAAAACAGCACAATTTAAATGTTTGGTAATTGCACTAACAGATAATAAATTGTGACTGAATTGGGGAACACAAAGGACATGAGATAGTGGTAAGTGGGGTGATAGAGAAAGATCACCAGTTTCAGTGATGGGTATGAGATCACCATTGGGAAGCCTCACTGGATTTAGAGAAGAGTGAGGGTGCACCTTAGTAAAACATGAGTTAGAAGAAGTCATGTGGTGGGTGGCTCCGGTGTCTATAATCCAAGGAGTGGTGAAGGGTTGGGAAGGTGTATGAAAAAGTGTACCTGCCAAGTTTGCACTGGGAGTAGAATTACCCAAGGAGAGGAGACCAATGAGTTGATTGTACTGCTCAACTGTGAATGTGGGAATTGATGAAGATGCTGCCAGAGGATCTGCCTGGACATTGTGGGCAGCATGAGGAGCAGTGGGATGAGTGCCACGTGATATAGAGCCAGGGCTTGAATTATGGCGGGGAGGATAACCATGCTTTCCATAGCAACGCTCCTCTAGATGACCAAGCTTGCCACAATGGGTGCATCGAGGGCGATCTCTGCGAGGTCTGGACCCGTTTGCTCTTCCAAATGGTTGTTGGTGATGAGTTGCAGCTGCTGCAGATGGAAGAGTCACAATCGCATTAGCTGTCGGGTGGACACTAGATGGGATAGAATCATATCTGGTTCGAACAAGGCGTTGATTCTCTTCCTGCAAGATAAGACCATAGGCTCGGTTCAATGGGGGTAAGGGGTCCATCAATAGTATCTGACTTCGAATAGCGGAGAAGGAATCATTCAGTCCCATGAGAAATTGCATCACTCGTTCTTCATGTTGGACCGTAGAAAGAACGATCGGGGCACCACATGAGCAAGAAGAAACTGTGGTGTAGGAAGACAATTCGTCCCACAGTGCTTTCAATTTAGTAAAGTAAGCTGTGATAGAAATCTGTTCTTGACAGTGAGTGACAATATCACGTCGAATCCGGTAGATTTGTGCCTTGTTTCCTTGAGAGAAACGCTCACGAAGGTCTGTCCAAACAGCGCTAGCAGTCTCGGAGTAGATAATGCTATCGCGAAGGTCCTTGACAATGGCATTGAGAAACCATGAAAGGATCATCGTGTTGCAACGCGACCATGATCTGTAGGTCGGATCGGTGGTAGCGGGTTGGGGAATGGATCCGTCTACAAACCCGAGCTTGTTCTTGGCGTCGAGAGCCATTTTCATTGCCCTGTACCAAGAATGGTAGTTGTCGCCATCAAGGAGAGTGGTTACGAGAGTCGATCCAGGGCTATCTGATGCGTGAAGGTAGAAAGGATTGTCATAAAGATCATCGCTCTTAGTGGAAGCGGGTGTTGGGTGAGAGGGTTCATCGGACGACATGGTTGTGAATGATGCAACAAACCAAGGCGAAACAACAAAAAAAACGATCGATGATGGGCAAGGAGGAGCAACTGCAACGTGGTTAGTGATGGACGGAGAGCCTTATAGCTTTGATACCATGTGAAAAGTGAAGTCTCACCTTTGATTGTGAGTTCTTATTTTATTCATTAATGAAGTGGGATATATATAGTTGACAAGGAAAGATGTTGTGCAAAATTGGAGATCTAACGGATAGAATCTGAGATCCGATGTTGGGTGATCTGTCTAACTGAATAGGATCTGAGATCCGATGTAGCTGGGTGATCTGTTATGATCCGATGTAGCTGGGTGATCTCTATAACAGAATAGGATCTGAGATCCGATATAGCTGGATGATCCGTGTTCACGTAATCTTATCGCTAATAAAAGTCTATATAAGGCCTTTTTGTTATATTGAATATATTAATATATGTGATATTAATTAAAAAAGTAAACTATATATTATTCGAAATCTCTATATAAAAATTATTCTTGATATTCAAAACTACAGAAAAAATTTAAACGTAGAGGATGCAGAGGACTCTTGTGGCCCTACGTACATAGATCATTTTTTTGGGCACAATGACTGCATGAATGTTCAGCCCACCTAATGGTAGATAAACACACTAAAAATCAGTTTGATTGATGATTTTTAGCCATTAGATTTACCACCCAAAAAAATGCTTGAATCCAATGGCTAGAATCATGTCCAAAAAAGTACTAAAACCAATGGCTACAGATAATCAATCAGGTTGATTTTTGGTTCGTATATCCAATAAGAGGTGGGCTAAAAATTCATGTGATTATAGTGGGACCTGGGCTGGGGGCCTTTAGGTATAGCCGGCCCTGCTCAAGGCAGAGTTTGATCGAAAATCCAGATTGATGCCCACTGACTTCCAATCTAAAACTTTGAACCATGCTACATGATGTGAAAAGACGAATAAAATTGGTATATGAACACCTAATGCAGGCTTCGAAGTATGTAAACATAGCAAATAATGTTTGCATACTTTTTAGTCGAGTAGGACTTTGCTGACTGGCCACAATATGAGCCACATGGCACACTTTTAGAGGATGCTGACCGTATGGATGTTTGGCGAATCCCTAGGTGGACCTACAAATAAAAAATCAGTCTGATTAGTGATTTCAAACCTTTGGATCTTTAATTTGTACCCCAAATAATGGTCCATTCAAATTCCATGGTCCCAACACTCCAAAATCAGTAATCAGGATAATTTTTGGACTGTGTCATTCAGGTTTAGGCCAAACATCCATATGGTCAGTATCCTCTAAGAGCCTACCACATGGCTAATCTTGTGGCTGGTGGCGGTCAGCAGAGTTCTACAGTCCAATGTTTAAAAGGGGCCATTATAGAGGTATATAGCGGACTGAGGGCGTTAACCGGTTGTATTGTACAAGGGCAAAAATGGAAAAGAGGGGTAAATAATGGAAAAACAGCGCTGAATAAAATTTTGGGTATTTTAGTAACACCCCCCTGAAATTTGAAACTAATTTGTAATACTCCCGTATGCTTTCAAATTTTAGGATTACCCCCTTGACCTAGTTTAACAATGGCTGACTTAAGTTAAAACGGACTTGAATCACACTTCATTAGCATTGTACTTGCAAAATTATGGTCCTTTGATGCCCGTTAGAACAAACATAGCGGCCGTTATTTTCCGTGTGTTAAAACAGTACGTGATGTAACCGGCGAGGCCCAAATCCGTTATAAAATAACGGGCATTTTTTAATCCATGCTACACTGTACACCATGTGTAAAGAGTCAGACTAGTCTCACTGTGAAAGACGCATGGCATATGAAGAGCCACAAGGAATTTTATTTGGACAAATGGTAGCGGGAAAAATTAAAATTGTTATTAAATCTGTATAAACCTAGAAAATATAATTCAGATTAAGCAGTAATGAAACAGAATTCACTCACAAGTATGCTGCAACAAAAAACGTATAGCAATGACAGAGATCTGTAGAACAGAAAGAATAAACTTATCGGTGATATAGCAGTAGTAGAAGACGGCTGTTGTAGATCGAGGTTCGTGCTCTGCACGATGTCCTTAAGGTGAAAAACGCCGCCGCATATATGTTGTCGGCCTATTGTTGCGTACACCTCCCAGGATTCAACGATCTTCTCTTCTGTACCAGCACTGTACGAAGAGACGAACTCACTGTATCGAACTCCAGAAAATCGCAGTAAAGAAGAGAGTAAAACAGAGATGAATTTTTGTTGTTTAAAACAGTGAAGAGAGAGTCCAAATATATAAGGGATGTAATCCAACGGAAGGATCCTATACGTGGGGCACGTCTCCCACGAAATAGGTGGTGGGAAGTTACACACGGTTATCATTCTAAGAATAAGTCCAAACTTTGAGTAAAAAGATAGGATTTAAATTGGTTTCCCTTAAAAAGTTTTAGTTCAAAAGGTTTGAAATAAAGTAGCTAGTACAAAAGCAAAAGAGACAAAAAAGCACAATGGCAAGAGGTCTAAGGATCAAACCTCTTAACCATCTAATTTTTCAAAGAGGACTATAAATAGCATAAGACTATAAGATAAATCATTTTTTCCATTTTTTATTCAAATAAATCCAACAAAAAGAAAACTGCTTTACTTTTGTTGACTCACGAGTCCTTATTCAAGATACGGCTCTTATTAAATAAAAAATGAAAAGGTATTTTCGTCATTCTAGTTTTCTTCAACTTGGTGGTTGGTTGTAGTCAATTGTGAAGGTAGGCGTTTCAAATTCCCCTTTACCGGCTCTGACCGGGTCCAGGTTTCACCTGCTCATCCGTGGGGCCCTCCCACGATGGTGGTGACTAAAAACAGAGGGTTGTGATGTACCAAGGTATACCTGAGATCTTTTCACTTGCGGAAGCGGCATTTTTGGTAGTCACCACTGCCATCTGGGCCCATTGACCGTATGGATGTTTAGCCCACCCATTAATAGACATTTATACAAAAAATCGGCTAGTTTAATGATTTTTAGCTGTTGTTTTTAGTACTCAAAAAAATGGTTGCATTCAACGGCTATAAGAACTCCTTAAAAAGTGCTAAAATCTAATGGTTGTAAATTACCAATCAGGGTGATTTTTGGTGTGTATATCGACCAAGGGGTGGGATAAACATCCATGCGGTCAGTGGGCCCAGAAGACATCTGTGAGTAACAAAAATCGTGCTTCCGGCATTTCAAACAGTTTCAGGCATACCTTGTTACATCTTTTTCCTTAATAAATAATCTCACCAACTCTCTAATAGTTTTCAACCCATCAAACATGGCAGTCTGCGGGTGACAACAATTAAGAGCTTCCATTATATGCGAATCGATGGGCTTATATATGAGTCCTAAACCCTAATCCTAAACCGATAAGGAAACCTGCCCCAAACAGGAAACTAATAAGCAATTTCTCTAAAGGAATCATACCCAAAACTAACTTGACCTGCCGGGCTAGGCCCGGGCTTGTGGTGGGCTGGACCGCCATGAAGAAGTAAGGTCTGGGCCCTGCCCGCAGCCCACATGAGGATCGGACCGGCTGCAGACTAGGGCCGGGCCTAATTTAAAAAAATAAAAACTAAAACACATCAAGATCGAGAGGGGAGATGAGAGAAAACACTACATTTCTTTTAGAGTCTGGGTTCTGTACGCAAGGGAGTAGGGTATTTAGCATAACTTGCCAGTCATCCATTCATATTGGATAGTGTCTATCATGTAATTATTGCATCTCTCCCTTGTTTCATTTCTTCTTAGGGTTTTGCGAATGAGCTGGGCCAGCACGATAGGCTTTAAGGCCCATTCCACTTTGTCCAGGCATGGGCTTTGAAATTCAGTCTGTGGGCTAGGCCAGGGCTTGACAAAAAGACCCAATTTATTGCTGGGACTGCCTGGGCTTGGGATTGACATGTATGGCCCTTAATCTATACCTAGCCCAACTAGCTATTCTTTTATGACTTGTATTATTTCCTAGTAGGATCAAAATCAAGTTAAATTCTAGCTTGAATGGTTGTATACATGGTTTTAAAAATGGCCGTTCAAACGGTTTTAACGGCCGTTTAAACGGTAACGCCCCAAGCCTGTTTCTGTTAAAACCGTTTAAACACGTTTTGGCGCTTTGAATTTAACGGCCTTTTTTTTGTTGCTTTAACGGCCATTAAAATCGTTTTAACAGCCGTTGAATTCTGAAAAAAAATTGTGAAAACAACGACATATAAATCCGTTAAATTCCATTTTTTTTGAAATTTTGAAATTTCAAAATTTGAATTTCAGCACCACTTTTTCCATTTTTTTTTTTTTTCCTTTTTTGCCCCTGGCTGTTTCAATCCGTTTTAACGGTAACGCCCCCAGTCAGTTAAACCGTTAAAACGGCCTCCTTTAAACCTTGATTGTATACACTTGCGGCGTCCATGTAGTGTTTGTTCAAGTCTCTTCATCCTCATTTTTGGATAAAATATTGGCTAAATCAGCATTAGGCTGGGATTAAACCCAACAAGAGCCCAGACTGAATTAACTATAGCATCTAGTCGGGCTGGGCCTGGGCAGATATATCCACTTTTGGGCTGGACTTGGGCAACAGATTTGGAGGCTTGATTTGGGCCTGGCTACTAGGATCTTGGGCCTGTTTCGGGGCTCATCTTGGCATGGCCTAACACAACCCATTTGCAACAGTAATTTTCTTATTTTCTTTTGGGCTAGGGAACAAGGTGGAGGCTGGACTAAGGGTGTCAACGGGCACGAGTACTGTACCTAGAAACTGAACCTAATATATATGATGGTTCCAATTCTTGTAGGTTCTTATTCCAATACCAAAACAAGTGGTTCCAGATCTATAACCAAAAAAAAATCTGATTCTCTCATCCGGTTTTTTTTGTTTTTATTTTTATTTTTTGTGTGTTAGTTCTGGTTTACTGGTGTACCAAGAATCATAAGCTATTATATACTGAGGTTTCATGTCTTACCCTCGATGTTTACAGGTCCGCAACTGAAATAGCTAATCCTAAAATTGAGATAGTTGGGATAGGTTTCCATTGCATATCAATTAATTGGGTTCTTATTGACACCCTAGGCTGCCGACATATAGTCCTTCCCAGTTTGGTCCAAACTATCTGGGTACAGTAGAGAGAAAATTAAATCTTCTTCAGAACCAGATCTCATAGTTCAAAATGGTGCTCCCTTCTTATGGTAAATCCTGCGCTGACTGGGCACGTTGATTCCCCACTTAGTGGCCCTTTGATCTCATACCGAGCTTTTGAATGCCTGGAATGGAAAAAATAAAGAAACGTAAATCTGTACTAGCTCATGGAATTGGATATGACGAATGCAAGAGAGTTGATTTTTCCTAACATACTCGAACGGAAGCCACTATTCGATTGATCAGCTTTTCTCTCAACCTCCCTTCCATGGACTCCTTTGAGTAGCCAGGGGAGGACCACTAAGAAGGCTTCCTCAGCCCTAGCTGTCTCTTTTAGAGCGTACAAACTACAAAAGAAAGTCTTTATCTCCAACGAAGAGGGAATGGAACTGTTTGCCTAAACTACTTACCCGCTACAGCCGATACCGTGTTTGAACTTTGGAGGAAAGGCCACTATTTTCATGTAAAGTGGTATGGTTTTTGCTCCATTTTACTTTCTTCATTCAATTGAGATAGAGTTTGTTGAAGATCCCTCCGCCCTATTAGTAAAGCTACTTGATCATCTTCAGGCTTCTCAGAGGCACCTCCGACGGTAGCTTCTCAAGAAGTAGAACCTGACGACATATGTGATTGCTCGGACATAGACAATTTTAACTTTGACAATGTCGACTACGACCAATTGGACATTGTTTACAGACAACTAGAATTTGCGGAGATTGCACTTAGTGCTAGGCTTCTGCTGTCGGTCTGGGCCGTGTGATGAAACTGAACGTACTTTGGTTAGTCATTCATCTTGTATCGACTTGCGTCTGTCCTTCTGTGTAAGGAATATATTTATATTCTAATTGGCATAATTCCGTGTGACACAAAACACCGTGTAAGCGTTCCTATGTGTGCAAGTGAGACATTGAGTATGTTGTGATACGCATTACTCATTGACTGCTTGAAGACTAAGAGATAAAGACCGAAGACTCAGAAGAATGATTTATCTAAAGACTTAGTGTTTATCCGCATATAAATGTGCTTACTTAATTAGGAAGGTAAGTGACTTAGTGGCCTTAGATATAGGAGGTTTAAATTAAAAAATTACATAAATCTTAGTCACATTGCTAGACTTCAGTTCAGGGGCATTAATGCCATTAAAAAATTGAACTTGGCAAAGTCCAATCAATTGGACTGCGCAGTATGATCGATTTATATTGGATATCGATGGACAGAAACTTTGATCTATCAAATCGATCGATGGACCCTGAGACCGTACCCAATCGAATATTGGATTGATGTAGAAATAGTCTAAAATTATTTTGGATTTCTGGTATCCACTTCCTCCTCTTTCAAACTCTAGGCTCTTAACTTTCTCCATATAAGCCACCCTGGCTATTAGAACAAATACACATTAACTGAGCAAAGGTCTCTAAAGATACTAGAGCCTTAATATAATTGAGAGTTGAGTGTCTAAAGAGAAAAACCTTGATTAGTAAATCTTCTTCATTTAGGTTTTCCCCTCTCACAATCATAGCTTGAAGTTTCTGTTACTTAATCAAAAAGCTTGATCGAAACTCTGCTTAGGTTACCATCTAGATATTCAACCTAGTAAGTCAGAGAGTGCCACGTGTGAATCAATTACCATTGAGCAAACGTTTTAGGAGTTAGGATGTACTGAATCCTTCGCTTCCGGTGCTAAACCAACAAGTGAGATTAAGATGGGAGGTTACCAATCAACTATAGGTTTGAGGGTTACTAAACTGAACAGTGGCGAATGGATCTTGATCAGAAAGGCGCTTGTGGGACTCGACGTATGAAGCTAGAGGACGTGGATGCACCGATAGTTGGTATGAGGGTTGTACGTTGTAGGAATAGTGCTGTGTAGGTAACCTTTGTAACTCGAAACATTCTGATTAGTGATACTTTTCATTTGGACGTGGTCCCATACTTTTTTCTTGCAAAAGGTTTATACGATGAAATCATATGCGTAGCGGTTTGGTTAATTTTCCACACTCAGTTTAGATTAGAGCAAACAATCTAAGAAACAATATACTATCGAGATATATTCGATCTGATTCATTTGTGATAATCACTGACAGACACCTCTCTAGAATTAGGAAAAATACCTTGAAAAATATATTTTTTTTACTTTTTGAAAATAATATTTTTTATTGACATTTTTATTTGCTTGTTCTCTCTTATCTCTAGCTCATTCTTCATTATTTGGTGTGTGGCATATATATTATGGTTCATTGTATGTTACTTCTTCATCACTTGTTGATCATCAATCAAGAATCTAAAACGAGCTAGCTCTTTGGGTTTGTTGTTTAAATGAGCTCTTTGAATCAAATAGTTAGGATACATTGGAAAGAATGCTTGAATCCAATGGCTTAAAAATCACTAATTAAGCTGATTTTTGGAATCTAGATCCAACAATGGATGGGACAAATATTCATGGGTCATGACCCTGTAAGAGTTGCCACATGGCATTTAGGGAGGGGTAGTTTGCGCCTTCTGCTAAAAGGAAACTTTTTTAATTTCACCTGTTCTTATGAGCTCATTCTTGATGAGCAGCACTTAGGTTCAAGGCCAAAGCTTAGTGGCTTTGCATCCATCATTAAGTCTTATAATGGCTTTGCATCCAACATAAACTCCTATAATTGTTCTAGTAAAACTTAGCTTAATTGGTAAAAATGAACTCTAGTCTTACTCTTCAAGCTAGTTTCGAAATCTCATGTTTTCAATACTAGCCAGTCAAGGTCAATGTTACAACTAATTTTTCCATTAAGGTCCATCATCCTAATTAATATACGACATAGAATGGTTCAAAGTCTCGGCGGATCCCATCCAAGATCAGGGGATTTGGACGGGATCGATCTCAAGGTTGTCTCCCCTGATGCAATATTCCCTAAAGAAGCCTCACATTTTCTTGAGAGAGACACTCCAAGACAGAGTTCGATTAGAAATCCAAATCGATGCCCACCAACTTCCGATCCCCCGAGACTTTGAAGTATGCAAACATTGTATGTATCGTTGGATGCACCCTGAAAAATACGTTTTTTATTTTTAAAACTATTCTTTTTGAATAGTGGATTTACATATTTCTCGTCCATTTGAGCAGACAATGTTTGCATACTTTAAAGTCTACACCATAGAATGTATTTAAATCTAATGGATAAGGATTAGTGATTAGGGTGATTTTTGGTATGTATATCCACTAAGGGGTGGGCAAAACATTCATGTGGTTAGTTGGCCAAAAGGGCAGCTATGAGTAACCAAAATCATGAGTAGAACTTTGCTGACCACCCACAATATGATCCACGTGCCATACTCTTAGAGGACGCTGACCATATGGATGTTTGGCCAATCCCGAGGTGGACCTATAGACCAAAAATCAGCTTGACTACTGATTTCAAACCTTTGGATCTTTTTACCCCAAATAATCTTCAATAATGCTCAAATCCCCGATTAAACACCCATGAAATTGACTCCAATCCGACACTTAGAAAACATTACTCAATTTAATTTTGATCCGTATGTCATCGGAAGTGTTGATTTTAGAGATCAAATGACTTATTTTTCTTTAAGTTATACATGGAAGAGAGGGGTATTTTCTTTGAGGATGTTGTTTTCAAGTGAGGTTCCTTATTCTATCATAGATTATTGTTTTTTTTTTTTTTTTTTTGAGAGTTGAGTTGTTTGAATCTTCTTGTTTTTTTTGTTGTTTTTGTTTTTATTTTTTTGTTGTTATATTGTTGGCTTTGTCATGTAACAAGGTAGAGCCCTTTTGGTTAGTCACCGTTGACCTCTGTGTCATGCCTCGCAACTCGTACGCCAGAATATCTATATCCGCACACAAATCCCGATACGCGATCAGGAAACAGATCCAAAAAAAAATACGCCATAATAATGTAGTGCTAGCTAAATAAATCTAAAATGTTGAATTAAAATTAATAATCAAATAAACCACAATATCCGAAATAATGCAAATACTAACTGAAAGTAAATACATCCCAAGCCTCACTACATTTGTCTCTCAAAATAAATAACTACTCTAAAAATATTCTAAGTACTGACTACGTACAATCATGTGTGCATCTCTATTATCCATGCAGACCTAAAAATAAGAGATCCCACGAGGGTGAGTTCAACCGATTCGCAAGTAAAAGCCACATTAAATACTCCCAGTACATAACATCATATCAATAACAACCCAAATTATTATAAGTACAAAGATATAACTCAATGAAAATATATAAGATCATAATCAATTGACAAATGATTACAAACAACTCAATCTTGCATAGGCATAATACATGTAATCACATAATGACCATTAGGGTACGATTATATTCTCGTTCTCCCTTAACCCCATCATGTTAATAATGATAGGCACATAACCTGAATCTAATTACCACTGATAACCAAAATAACTGATCAACAGATCATATCTAATAAACAATATATATCTATAATTAATATATATTGTCACTAACTCAGTGTAACTATTAAAAGAATATATTGAAACTCAACATAGGATGCAATGCTCATGCATATGTCACAAGAGATAATCCCAACAACTTCGATACTCATACACAATGAAAGTTAACAATTAATACAGTGCTTATGCATTAATTAATCCGAGGAACGAATGGTCAATTTAAGTTAATCCAACGAATGGATAGACAAGCTAATAAATCCAATGTATTGATAGTCATGTGATCATTGACGATTTAGGATTTTGCACCCAAGGGCTTTTTATTATTCCTTACTTGTTATTTAGGGTTTGACGAATCGCCCAATGACCTATTAGAAGTGTTTATACACAGTGACACTTTGGATAAACCTTACAAAGCTTGCTATTTAGGATTCGACACACCGCCCAAGGACCTATCAAAAGTGCTTATATATATATAATGGTACTTCGGATAAATCCTACAAATTTAGGTATGCTCAACCTAAGTCATCTATTATATTTTTCATGATGAACAATACAACAATAGTTCATTAGTCAAGCATTATAACAATCTACATGATTCCCAGTCATCTTAAACAATAAGCATAATCAACATATGCACGATAGATCAAGATACGTCAAGAACCTGATAAAGAGCGCACTTTAATTAATATTCTACATAATTAATAATTATTTTAACAATAATGTAGTAGTCTAAATGTAATGGTAATAACTCATATTACCACGATAATGAAAGTAAGAACATATTTAATTAAGAATCGTAAGAAAATTCAAGAATCATAACAAAATTCGAAAATAAAGAATTGCGAATCGATAGGTAAAAATTAAGAATTACGGTGATGATATTTTTAATTTCAGAAATTATGTGATTTATATTAAATTATAAAAAAATATTATCTTATTCTACTCTTCAAAACATGTAATTTAAAAAAAAATAAAACTAAAAAAAGTTAAAAAATGAATTATGACAAAATATGCACTTTTAATAATAGCAAGAATTTAGTATTTCAATTTTTTGGGAATTATGTGATTCCGATTAAATTCTATAAAAACTATCACCTTATTTTACTCTTTAAAACACGCAATTTAAAAAAAAATTAGAGCTAAAAAAGGTTGAGAAACGAATGAGATAAAATTATGACAAAAATCACCTTTTAATAATTTTATAAGAATTTAAAAATAATTAAAGATTTTAGCAGTTTTTATATAGATTTACAATAAAATTTCTACATGATTTCTTAATCACCAAATAAAAAATTAAACATTATAGATTTATAAAAGATTAAACCTAAGAAGAAATAAATCTGAACACCATTAACCAATCAAAACCTTAATCATGTCGATTCATAAAAAAATATATAAAATAAGGATTCAAAATCATAAATTATATGGACTATGGCTCAAAGTATCTTGGCATACAAATTAACCCAAAGAAACTAAAAGAAATCGAAATAAAAATATCATGCTCACATAATAAATTAAAACCCTAATCACATACACACATAAAATATTAAAACCCTAATCATGTTTATCCATTAGTAAAATCAAGAGAACAACAATCAATATACAATAAAAGAAAATGATTAATGAAGTATTTATTTTCCCGTGACCGCTAATCCAAGGTACGGGAGAGAGTCGTCCACAACCGGAATATTTTCTCAAACCCTTGGCTTCAAAGAATAAATATGAGAAGAGAAAAGAGAATAGAGTTTAGATTTATGATTTGTGACAAGTGATTTACATAACTTTCTCTTGGCTTATAAAGGAAGGGTCAAAACCCTAATTTAGGTCCACTAATGAGCTAAAAACAAGTCCAAGGCTCATGTGTATCAACTGGGCTCCAAACTAGACAATAAAAATGTTTAAAAGCTCACTAAAATGGCCTCGAAAGCCTACTCCCACAAACATGATCCAAACAAATAATAATTAAATATTAACAATAATTACCCATAATTAATTATTAACTAATAATTAATAATTAAAAAATCGGGTCACTGTAGTCTGGGCCCAGCCCACTGACCGCATGGATGTTTTGCCCACCCCTTGGATATTCATACCAAAAGCAGCTTGATGATTTTTAATTAGCCGTTGGTTTTAGTACCCAAAATAAAGGTTGAATCCATTGGTTACGCCTTAAAAAGTAATAAAATCTAACGGCCTAAGATTAACAATCAGGATGAATTTTGGTCGGAATATCCACCAAGGATGGGACCCATGCATGCGGGCCCAGAGAGCAAGTGGCCAGTGACAAAAAGTCATCATACTTGGCGCCAAATCCACGTTGTTACATCTGTTTTACTCACGAGTCTTTACTAGTCAGCCTATGCGAAATTTTGTCAAATTTTGGGTTGGGCTCCCTTGACCAGCCTTTTATGACAGGCTCGCAAGACAGGCCGTGGCATGGATTCCGTGTATCCAATGGTGGTTTGCTTTGGCTTGGAAGGCTTTCGCAGCCTTCCAACAATTGTTACACCGTCTAAGTTTTAGATCTAAGATGGGAAGGCTAAAATCCTCAAGTCATTCTATGCTTCACGTAAAATTCCATGGGTTGGGGGCTACTTTTATTTGCCTAGGGTACATTAAGGTTCATCATCCTGAACTTATGACATAGCATGGTTCAAAGTCTTGGTTGATCCCATCCTAGATTAAGGGATTTGGATCAGTTTGATCTGGGGGTTGTCTCCCCTAAGATGCAGTGTTCCCTAAAGAAGCCTCACGTTGTCTCGAGCGAGACGCACCAAGACAGAGTTCAATCAGAAATCCAGATCAATGCCCATCAACTTCCGATCTCCCAAGATCTGGATCCACTTACCGCATGGATGTTTAGCCCAGCCGTTGGTAGACATTCATACCAGGTCTTTGGTATCATCACCCACAAACTTTACCAACTGAGCAAGCTGGCACCTTCACCAAAAATAGCTTGTTTGATGATTTTTACCCATTGGCTTTAGTATCCAAAAATTATTTTATTAAATGGCTAGAATCACACCTTAAAATGTATTTAAATCTAATGGCTGAGGATTACCAATCAGGGTGATTTTTGGTAACAAAAAGCACAAGTAGAACTTTGCTGACCCCCCACAGTATGAGTCACGTGGCATACTCTTAGAGGACACTGACCATATGGATGTTTGGCCAATCCCTAGGTGGACCTACAGAACAAAAATCAGCCTGATTACTGATTTCAAACCTTTGGATCTTTGTACCCGTCAATAATGTTCAAATCACGATTAAAAATCTACCCATGAAAACGACTCTAATCCTACGCATAGAAATCATCAAGCGAGATTCCTTAATCTATCGTAGGAAAATAGACGTTTTTGTTACTCACCACTGTTATCTGGGTCCACTGACGCATGGATTCCTTAATCTATCTTAGGAAAATAGACGTGTTTTTATGTTTTTGTTTTTTATTTTTTGTTGTCTCTGTTTTACTTTGGAGGCCATCTCATCATCAAAGCGTTTTTTTAATAAAATTCAGTTTTCCTATTAAAAAAAAAAAAAAAATCAATAAAGTAAAAAATCTCTAAGAATATGCCAAGTGTCATATTGTGAACGACTTTGCTGTCTCTAAAAATATGCCACATGTCTCGTACCGTGAACGCTACGTAACTTTGTTGACAAGAGACGGGCGACAAAGTTCTACTTAGAAAATGAAGCGTCAAGTCTACTTGTTAGAGCCATTTGCTACTCACTACTGTTTTCTGGGCCCACAGACGCATGGATGTTTAGCCCAACCCTTAGTCGGTGATTTTTAGCCGCTAGTTTTATTACCAAAGAAAAATTGGTTAAATCCATCGTTTAAAATCACGCCTTAAAAATTAATAAAATAGAGATTACCAATCAGGATGATTTTTGGTGTGTTTATCCACAAAGGGATGGGACCCCTTCCGTCAGTTGGACCAGAAAACAGCAAATTAAAAGAAAACAACAGCCTGATTAGTGATTTATAGGCGTTGGATTGGACTTATTTTCCTGGGTTGATCTCAACTGTGGGAATTTGAGCAGTATTTGAGGTACAAATATCCAACGTCTAGAAATCACTAATCAGGTTGATTTTTGGTTTGTTGGTCCAACTAGGGATTGCCCAAACATTTATACGGTCAGTCCTCTAAGAGTGTGCCGCATGGCTCATATTGTGTCCAGTAACCAGAGCCTGTCATTTTAGGGCGGTAACTGGAGCCCCACCCTTACTAAATTACCTTTTTTTTTTCACTCACGAGTCTTGTATTCACCATAGTCAGCAATTCGGTATACGGCAAAGATTCGAAATAGGAAAAGTTCGAGTTTAATTCGGTTTCAGGATAAAAAAATTGGTCAAAAATTCGGTCATTGTCGAAATGTCATAGTCGTTTAACCTTAAAAAGCCTGAAGTTTTACCAATTTTTCATTTTACACGGCCATTTAATAAGTTTTTATTTTAAAAAAAATATAAAATTCGTGTATTAAACGCGAATAATAGGCGTTTTATTCGCATAGTCTTAAAATTTGTGATTTTTTTCTGATTTTTTATTTTATACGGAAGTATTAAACGTTTCTTCAAAAAAATAAAAAATCCGGGTATTAAACATGTATAATAGGCGAATTTACTAACTGGGGTCTTGACTAGCCAGTAGTCTATGCTAGAGTCGACATGTCGTGTTTCAAATTCAAACAATGGATGAGAGCCGCACGGATGAAAAGTTCAAATTCAAACTGTGGTCGGAAAAGAATTGAATTTTGACTTACCTCCCTAACTAAGTAGGATTATTTAGAATGCCTCCATCCCATGATTCAAAAAATTAGATATAGCCAAACATTAAAAGACAAATAACCTTTGGCTATATCAGTATATAATCTAACCAACTCTTCAAAAAGTTTCCAACCCATCAAAGATGCCAGTCTGCAACTGCAACTCAACAAATTCTCAATTTCAATCTCCAAAACTTGTTTTGATTTTATTTCAAATCTCCATCTTCTTCCTACTACTAATCCCCTCTGCAAACTCAATATCCTTCAACTTCCCTACTTTCGATGAAAAGTCAGATGAAATATTATACCGCGAGGGTGATTCAATTATCTCGGGCGAAGGAGTCATCCAACTCACGAACCAAGTAAATGGTTTGGGTCGAGTCACATATAAAGATGCAGTGCGCTTGTGGGACAAGGACACAGGAAAGCTTACTGACTTCACCACCACTTTCACCTTTACAATTGACTCGGAAAATCGGACCGACTACGGCGATGGGCTTGTTTTCTTCCTCGCACCTAATGGTTCCAGCACCCCTCCTGATTCAACAGGTGGGAGCCTTGGTCTGGTCACCCGCAACGACACAGTATATCCCTACAACTCCACAGCATATCCATTTGTTGCAGTGGAGTTTGATAGCTTTTCAAACGACTGGGATCCAAGTAGCGAACCTATAGGTATAAACATCAACTCTATTAAATCAGTGAACAACCTGACATGGAATAGTCGTACTATTATTAACGGGATTAGAGGCCACGCTTGGGTTACTTATAATTCTACTACCCAAAACCTAAGTGTTTTCTTGAATTACGCTGAAAATTCAGTTTTTAATGGGAGTTTTACCTTGTATCATGTAGTTAATTTGAGTGAAGTTTTATCAGAATGGGTTATTGTAGGGTTTTCAGCTACCACAGGATGGTCAAACGAGAAACATAAGATTCATTCCTGGGAATTTAATTCAACTTTGAAGACTGAAAATGATTGGAGTCCTCCACCAATTTCACCATCGATTTATTCGAGTCCTCCGCTAATTTCACCGCCAATTCGTGAAGGTGAAACAAATAAGAAGAAAGGATTGATCGTGGGATTAGTTGTTGGTACGGGTGTTTTGATTGCAGGGTTGGGATTGATTTGGTTCGTCTTGTGGAAGAAGAAGGCTAGAGAGATAGAAGAAGACAATGAGGTCTTTGATGTGTCCATGGATGATGAATTTGAGAAGGGAACGGGGCCAAAAAGGTTCTCTTATACTGAATTAGTCCGCGCAACAAATAACTTTGCAAAGGAAGGGAAGCTTGGAGAGGGAGGATTTGGAGGGGTTTACGGAGGTTTCTTGAGCGAGTTGACTTCAAATGTGGCTGTTAAAAGGGTCTCTAGAGGGTCTAAACAAGGGATAAAGGAGTATATGTCAGAGGTGAAGATTATTAGTCGATTGAGGCACAGGAACTTGGTGCAACTAGTCGGTTGGTGCCACGAACGAAGGGAGCTCTTACTTGTCTATGAGCTCATGCCCAACGGGAGCCTTGATTTGCACCTCTTTGGACAGAAAGATCTATTGCCATGGGACATAAGGTACAAGATTGCTCTTGGATTGGCCTCTGCGCTGCTCTATCTTCATGAAGAGTGGGAACAATGTGTGGTGCATCGGGATATCAAATCGAGCAAT
Organism: Euptelea pleiosperma; assembly: GCA_035048495.1. Classification (NCBI taxonomy): domain Eukaryota; kingdom Viridiplantae; phylum Streptophyta; class Magnoliopsida; order Ranunculales; family Eupteleaceae; genus Euptelea; species Euptelea pleiosperma. Next base: position 29,307,679 of record CM068542.1, on the reverse strand, counting down.
GTGATGTTGGATTCAAGCTTCAATGCTAAGCTTGGTGACTTTGGGCTGGCGAGGCTTGTAGACCATGGTCAAGGGTCGTCACAAACCACTATGTTGGCTGGGACCATGGGTTATATGGCTCCTGAATATGTTACTACTAGCAAGGCTAGCAAGGAATCGGATGTCTATAGCTTTGGAATAGTTGCTTTGGAAATTGCATGTGGGAGAAGACCTGTTGAGCATAAAGCCGAAGCAAGTATGGTAAGGTTGGTACGTAGAGTGGGTTTGGGAGCTCTATGGAAGAGGAAAGCTTCTTGAAGCAGCTGATGGGAGACTACAAATGGATTTTGATCAGCAAGAGTTAGAGAGGTTGATGGTTGTTGGGCTATGGTGTGCTCACCCAGATCACACTGTCCGGCCTCCTATAAGGCAAGCGATTCATGTTCTTAATTCTGAAGCTCCATTGCCTATTCTCCCATCCAAGATGCCTGTGCCCACCTATTTTACCCCTCCTATAAATATGTGTATGTTTTCAAATGCATCATCCTACAGTATTATGGATTCTACTATAGATCGAACCCAGCGTTCGTATAGTAGTTGCACCACTAATTCTTCTAGTTTTACAGAATCTCTTGCAGCTTCTTCTTCATCGACATCCCTCCTCTACCCACGAAAAGTTGCATTATAATATTTTTAGTTTTAGGCTTGTAATGTCTTTGAATGTATTTTTCTATGTTCACCAAATGGTGGTAATAAATGTTCTAAGAATGTAATTTTTAGAGTTTTTGGCTTGTAATGTCTTCGAATGTATTTTTCTATGTTCACTAAACAATGATAATAAATGTTATAAATATCTAGAATCAAGCACAAATGATAACAACTACGAAAAAAAAAAAAAAAAATAGAGAAAAACAATCGGACAAACAAGAACACAGATTTACATGGTTCACTACTAAGGGCTCTGTCCCCAAAGAAATAATTAAGAGCTTCCATTATATGTGAATAGATGGCTTATATATGAGAGTCCCAAACCCTAATCCTAAATCGATAAGGAAACTTGCTCCGCCCAGCCTGCAAAGTTGTCTTCATGGGCTGCGGGCTAGCCTGCGTCACGAGTTCAACTCCCAAGACCAATCCTGGCCTAGAGGCTTAGGGGACTGGGCCAAAGCACAGAAAAATGGGCTGGATGCGGGAAGGATTTATAGTACTCCTACCCAAAACCACACTATATAACCGAACATATTTCTTTAATTAATGAGGAGAACTCCTTTTTCCAATTTAGAATGTCATCTTCTTCTTCAAAGTCGACATTTGAATCTAAAGGACAAAAGCTTTCCACATTTTTATATAAAATACTTATTTCTCGTGAAATAACGTCCAACACTAGTAAAATTTCCATACTTTTTGACAAAGGACACTCCTTGCTTTTGGAAACAAAAACATTTTTTTTTTAAATATTTCCTCTCCAATCCAACGTACAACACCTTTTGTGAAATCATCCAAGCTATGTGAGTCCACCTTCCGTTCTTAGGTCTAGTAAGTTTTTAATATTGATGGCCCATCTTTCGTTGCCACCTCATGGCCAACATCATGGCCCACCATGCAGGCTGACCTATCACACATGATGACCTACTATGTGGCATGACAACTTGGTCAATACCATGGCCTGCTTTCTTGGATCTTTGTTATAGCTGACCCTTCATGTCACCTTGTTGACCACACCTTGATCCACCTTGTTGTGATCTAACCCTCGTTCTGACATTTGTCCCATTGGCTTGGTCCATGTGTTAGTGGTCCATCACTTTCAATTAATGGCCCATCTTTTGGAAATCATCCTGCGTACCCATCTACGTCTTGGTCCAACATCATGGTCCGTCAACTAGTCTTTATGTCGTGGCCCACATCCGGGCCCGCTTGAAATCAAGATTAGGACATTTCACCAATAGTGACTATTGATCGTGTTGACAAATTTGCTTTTGGGCTTTCATGGTTTGATCTGGTGGATTATTGGGCGGATGATCGAACGATTTGCTTGCGATCAGACGGTAGAAATGGATGGTGATGATCAGATGGATCATCGAACGGTGGAGATCAGCCAAGGTAGGTCATAGATTAGAGTGATTGCGAAATGAGAGAGAGGATCGGATGGTTGATATAGGAAGAGAGAGAAAATATTATAAAATAAAGAGAAAATACTCGCAGAGGGTCTAGAACACTGGTCTTTGACTTGGTCTTCTCCATGGTTCACCACTGGCTCTCTAAGCTTTGACCATTGGTTCTGGAGGTTGATTGTGAGCTCGCATTCCATCAAAATCTTTCGATTGATGTCTCTACAATAGAAAAAGCACATAATGAGACTTAGGTGGCGTTTGGTAAAATTTATTTTAAGGTTTGATATCTTAAAGTGCTAAATATGAGATCTGAAATCTTAAAGTGCTGAATATAAGGTCTGAAAAAACTGTTTGGTAAACTATATGAAAAAATTGCTGAAATCTGAAAATAAGTGTTAAGTCTGTTTGGTAAACACAACCTGAAATGTCTGAAAATTGGCATTTTATCATATTTGCCCTTATTAAGTGTTAAGTGTTAAGTCTGTTTGGTAAATACAAGCAAACAAGGTCTAAAAATTGGTTATTTGCCATCATGTGCCTCGAGAGCCAAAATTACCACCCCCATCATTACCCATGCCTAATTATTAGCTAGAACATGTCTCCATCGGCATTTCTTTAGACCAAATCAACCAGCTCAAGCATCAGTTCTCAAAGTTGACAGGTAAATTTTGCTCCACGTATGAAGTTCTAGTTGCCAGTATCTGGAGGTATCTGGAGCTTTCGGACCCGATCAATAAACTTGAAGAAAGACACCAATGTTGATGAATGAGATTTTTAGGATTTTAATGATGTAGTCGTTGTTTAAATCCCAATCGATCAACAATTTCATGTAATACTTGCAACAAGAATACGATTAGTACAAAGACAAGTAAGAGTCGAACCCACAAGGACTTGTTGAAAATCTATTCTAAACCAAAAAATAATAAATAAACTAGGATAAAAAGTCTCCGTAGAGATAAGATGAAATTTGCACTAACTTACTAACTTGGATTAAAATGAACCAAAAATAATTAAAATATCCAAATAAAAAGAAAACTAGGGTATTGGATTCCACCAAAAGTGAGTATAGATAATTAATAAATTACTATCTCTAATTTATTTTCTCACATTTTTAACTTAAATCATGAATAATTCAATATTCTTGATTCGAAAGATTTAACTTTTGAGAATAATATTTTTGTTTTTAAAATAAATCATGTTTAATGATTGCATGTCAACTGCAAGCACACACCATCAAAGATCATAATCTAAGCATGGTGTGTCAATGCTCCGAAGAACATGTAATAAAAAACTATGAAATTTTTTTTTTTATAATCACCTTGTGGATTCTACCAAAAGTGAGTGTGGGGGAAAAATATCTGATCTAACCCACACAATCTTCGAGGTCAGACGATTCGATTTTTGGTGATGATCGGACGATTCTGATGCTCCAGGATGAAACTACTTTCTCCTCTGCGAAGGATAGGATGATCTCCAGATGAGATTTGATTGTACCTGTTGACAAGGCTCCGACGCTCAAGTCAGCTTAGGAAATGTAACAGGTTTCAGGAAATTAGTAAAAAAGTTTCAGAGTTTAGGCTATTTGGATCTGGAGAGCAAGATCCCCTTCTCAGTCCTGAGGGTCTTATATTTATAACCTTAGAACTAGCGTGACTCACCTTCCACGTGTCTAGTCATTATCAGTCAACGATGACTCAGACGGATTCTGTTACAAAACAGAATCTTATGATTATATTTTGACTTCCTTGATTCGGTTATACCTGAAATAACTGGAGCGACACTGAGGTGGCATCCTTCGTATCAGGTATTCGGATAAGGGGATGTCGAATTCGTGATAGTTCAACTAGCTGCCACGTGGCCAATATTCATTAGTCAAGAAATCGATTGTGTTTAGAATATTTACCTTGTACGTAAGAGATTCTGCCACGTAAGTCGTTTGACCTTATCTGGCTTTGCCGGGATGAGATTGTAATAGATCCCGTCAAGCCTGTTGACCTTGTCGAGATGAGATTGAAATAGATCCCGTCAAGCCCGTTGATCTTGTCGGGATGAGATTGAAATAGATCCCGTCAAGCCTGTTGACCTTGTCGGGACGAGATTGAAATAGATCCCGTCAAGCCTGTTGACCTTGTCGAGACGAGATTGAAATAGATCCCGTCAAGCCCGTTGATCTTGTCGGGACACAGTCATCCAACAAATCATAGGACCTTGCCGGGGTGATATCGAAATAGATCCCGGCAAGTAAGTCTGTTGGTCTTGTTGGGATGATATTGAAATAGACCCCGGCAACTGAATTGTCAACAATAATTGTGTCGGGCAAGATTGAATGCTTCCCGACATATTCAAGGCTGAGACGTTAATGCATTCTGTTAGCATCACCTCTATGTGTCGATCATTCCATCATGACACATGGCATTTCCAATTAATGGAAGGTATGCGACACGATGGGCAGTTTTAATGGCTCCTGATGATGACTCCGGCGCATTTAATTTCGCGTGCTGTCTACTAACACGTGTCATCTATTCGAATTCGCACGTGCTGAGCCAGGAACACGCGTCAATATTTTACTTGCTGGAAAATACGGCACCCACATCGCCCCCCTTTTTGAGAAGATCGATAAGTGACTGTCGTATCTTCTGAAAAAGATCCTGGCCCTCCACGTTTCATCTCTGTTTCTTGGCCGTTGGATCACATGGTAACCAATCGATCATTACCCTCCTCATTTAATACTGCGCCAGTTGTTGCTGTATACACGAGACGTGTCCGTACTAGCATGCTGCCCAACGTACGGTCGTCGAATGGAATTATTGACGGGTTCAGTACTCGAAGGAATAGGTAACTGAACCGTCAAGTAACAAATCCTTCGAATTTTGGCGCTAGGGATTTGATATCGCCAAATTTATCGACTTGATATAACCAGATCTTTGCCTATAAATAGCTCATTCCCCTCATTCTTCCATTTCTTCGCTTTGATCGGTGCTTTGCAACACTTCAAGTTTTAAGCTCAAGCTGTTCCTCACTTCTGCCTCCTCTGTTTGTCGCTTCCTGACTGTAACGGTACTTTCATCTTAACTCTTATCTCTTTTCTTCTACCTTCATCTTTCTCTCATCTATTTCAAATGGCTAGAGGTAGAATAGTTCTTGAGGATACCGAAGAAATGGTTCCCAGAGAACCTGTAGAAACCAGCGTTGCTGTAGAGGAAGAGTTAACCTCTGACTCGTTAGATCGAGAAGTAGATACGTATAGAGAGGAACCAATAGTTCCCCAAGTAATCGTCAGGGTCCCTACTCATGGAAATGACCCTTATATAGTAGGTTTGAGGAGGAAATTCGCCATTCCTTCTTCCGTTTTCATTAATGTCGGTTCTCGTCGTGGGGAAAATACCAACCCTGGCGAAATAAGCATCACTCGGCTTCAATTGAAGTTCGGGTTAACTCTACCTCTGACCCCTCTAGTGAGGGAAGTACTCTGGTTTTACGACCGGGCTCCCGGCCAGATGCACGGAAATTTCTAGCGTCTGATGAATAAGATAGAGTATTTCAACTCTACGAGTAAATACTAGATTGGTCTCTCCGAGATCGATTATCTGTACATTTTGAGGAGGTGCCCAGACTCCTTCGATACCGATATGTTCTGGTCGGTAGCTGCTCGGAAGAAAGAACAGAAGATAGTTGAGAGCCTGCCCGATAGTCATAAGGGATGGCACTCTGATCCTCTGCTGGTGACTGGATCTTGGGAATTTGACGAACGTGTGGAGGGGAGCTCCAGCAGCCATAGAGTCCGTACAAGCTTTAACTTGTCGGGTAAGCTCCTCTTTATATCTCGTCAATCTCATTTAGACTGAGCTAATCAACCTACTGATCAGTCCCCTCTTCTCTGCTGTAGACTATGTCAGACGTCCCTGGAAATATCCTCAGGATATAGACGACAAGGTCAAATATATTCTGAGGAAAATCCCCAAGGTAGTAAAGCAATGGTCCCTGGCGGGACTAATTGATAAAAATAAAAGGTCTTCAGCTTCTACTCCCGTCATCCCACGGGACCTGCGGATAACTGCTCCCGACTATTCGCGTAAGCGTCCCGCTCTTGAGATCACTGCAAGGGAGGATAGGCCTTGGGAAGATGAGGAAATAAGTCCCGAGATCCCCTTAATAAAAAGACCTCGTCAAATGAGGGAGTCGGCCCAAATAGACCCTCCTACAAGTCGGGATGCTCCTGCACCTTATCCCGTAGCCGAATTCTTTAGACATCTAGATGGTCGTCAGGAACCTCTGAATGATTTTGCCCGGGAACTGGTTCGGTCGGAAGAGGCAGAGGTATCTTCCTCTACACCCATATTTATTTCACACATTCTTTTATCTGATCAATTAATCCATTTTCTCTCTTGCAGATGGAGGGCCGAATGGCTGAAATGCGGAAGGACACTTTTGCAGCTCCAGCCCTGGCGCCAAGGAAGAAGAGGAAACTGGTCAAGGGATTAGCTCCTGAATTAGAAGCATCTCTGATTCGGGAAGGTATGGTTGCTTCTAGGGCCAATCTGGCCAGCGATTCTTCATTGAATCGTTCTTCTGAGGTTCCAGATCCTCCTTCAGTAGCCACCATACCTACTGCTTCTCCCTCGATCGCCACCACGATGTCACCTTCTGGGTTCCATCCTTCTCCAGGTCTTCATCAATCGTCCACCCCTCCATCAACCTCTCTACCAACCGATACTGTGGGACCCAGTCATTCAATAGGTGAGCATATTCGTTCTCCTTTATTCCCATCTGGTACAGTATTTGACATGGTTGATACATGGGTTACACTAAAAGAATTGTGGCAACAAGATAACCCCATTACAGGTTTACGGGATTTCAATGGCGAGGAACCGTATACCATGAATACTGGTTGCCTGCCTAACGGGAAGCCCATTACGGAGTAAAGCTCCATTGTTGATGCCGGGGTGGCTTCGACCTTAATTGAACGGATTTGTCTCCCCCGAGACAGATTGCGTTACATTGATATGCCTTCCCCAAAAGTGCCCTGCGAAGTCCTCAGTCTTTCCCTCTTGGAGATAATTGTTTTTCCGATTGACTCTCATGATGAATTTCTTGATTATAGACTAACACTCTTCTCCTGTGTGTAGAGTATCTATGCTTATGTAGGTCTGAAGGACTATCTTGGTGATCTCCTCCAAAACTACACTTCCCTTGTCGAAAAATCAAGCGCATCTGAGGCTAAGCTCAAACTGGCCGAAGAACAAATTCAAGCCGCCAACTTATCTGCCGAAGTTTCTAAAACCAAGGCTGAGATGGAGAAAAAGTTGGCCCTTGAAGCCCTTGCATCGAAGAAGAAAGCCGAAGATAACTTATTCAAAGTCAAGGTAGAAAGTGCAAAGTTCAAGGAGAGAGCCAGTTGCCTTCAAGAAGATCTGGACAAGATGACTGTTGAGAGGGATGAAATCAAGCAAGCATCTGATGCCCTCCAACAAGAATCTTACGACCGAGGATACCAGGAAGGCTTCGCCAAATGTGAAGCTATGATGGAAGAAGAAGGAGAAGAAGTTCAAGATGTAGTTCAGCCCGAAATAATTGTCTGGATGACTATTCCAAAAGAAGTATCCCGAGAACCTTCTCCATCCATCCCGGTACCTGAAGTCGCTCTAGATTCTTACCAAACAGACATGGTAACTCCAGGAGAGGATGTTACTGTAAATCCTGTTATTCAGTCGGCTGGCGGGCAGGATTCGACTCTATGATTTTTGTAATCTGACTGGATCAGGGGGGTTTCAAAATGTAGATGCCGTTTAAGGCTTTTTAATTTAATAGAAAATTTTTCTGTCATTGTATGAATTGAACTCTTATCCAGGCATGTCGTTGATGTGTTAGAATTTAATGATCCGAAAGAATATAGATCTGCCGGGAACCAAAGTAGGTTATCCCGACTCTCCGGTTTGTATACTTGAATTCTTATCAAGGCGAAAAGCCAAGACGTATAAGAATTCAAGGCTCCCGGCTAGGACTTCATAGTAGACGAGAATCTCTTTAATTCTAGTCGCATGACTAAGAATTTAGATCATCCCGGCCTTCCAGTATGTATACTCAAATTCTTTTCAAGGCGAAAAACCAAGATGTATAAGAATCCAAGGCTCCCGGCTAGGACTTCATAGTAGATGAGGATCTCTTTAATTCTAGTCGCATGACTAAGAATTTAGATCATCCCGGCCTTCTGGTATGTATACTCGAATTCTTTTCAAGGCGAAAAACCAAGATGTATAAGAATCCAAGGCTCCCGGCTAGGACTTCATAGTAGACGAGAATCTCGTTAATTCTAGTCGCATGACTAAGAATTTAGATCATCCCGGCCTTCCGGTTTGTATACTCGAATTCTTTTCAAGGCGAAAAACCAAGATGTATAAGAATCTAAGGCTCCCGGCTAGGACTTCATAGTCGACGGGAATCTCGTTAATTCTAGTCGCATGACTAAGAATTTAGATCATCCCAGCATTCCGGTTTATATACTTGAATTCTTATCAAGGCGAAAAACCAAGATGTATAAGAATCCAAGGCTCCCGGTTAGGACTTCATAGTCGACGGGAATCTCGTTAATTCTAGTCGCATGACTAAGAATTTAGATCATCCCGGCCTTCCGGTTTGTATACTTGAATTCTTATCAAGGCGAAAAATCAAGATGTATAAGAATCCAAGGCTCCCGGCTAGGACTTCATAGTCGACGGGAATCTCGTTAATTCTAGTCGCATGACTAAGAATTTAGATCATCCCGGCCTTCCGGTTTGTATACTCGAATTCTTTTCAAGGCGAAAAACCAAGATGTATAAGAATCCAAGGCTCCCGATTAGGACTTCATAGTTGACGGGAATTTCTTTAATTCTAGTCGCATGACTAAGAATTTAGATCATCCCGGCCTTCCGGTTTGTATACTTGAATTCTTATCAAGGCGAAAAACCAAGATGTATAAGAATCCAAGGCTCCCGGCTAGGACTTAAAGTTGATAATTGTGCTTCTTCTCGTATGAAAAACTTTGAATCATCTTTATTGATAGAAGATACGCATATTAAATGCGTTCCACGGTCTTTCAAATACATCTCCATCCTGTGTTTTCAAATAATACGCCTCGTTTTGTCCAATCCTGTCAATAAGATAAGGACCTTCCCAATTGGCACCCAACTTACCACTCCCAGGCTCTCTGGTATTGTCAAATACTTTCCTCAATACCAAGTCTCCAATTTTGAAGGTCCTGCGTCTAACACGGCGATCATACGATCGTTTGATGATTTGCTGATAATTAGCCAGTCTCACAACTGCCTGCTCGCGACGTTCTTCTAGTAAGTCATTATCCCGAGCCAAAATCCCTTTATTTTGTCCAGTATTGACAGCCTGAGTACGAGTTGTTGGGACAACAACTTCTGTAGGAATCACTGCTTATGACCCATAGGCCAGAGAAAATGGAGATTCCCCTGTAGTTCTTCTCGGGGTAGTTCGGTATGCTCATAATACTCCCGACAATTCTTCCGCCCATTTTCCCTTCGCTCGATCTAACCTCTTTTTCAAATTTTTGAGTATAACTCGATTTGCTCTCTCAGCAAGTCCATTACTCTGGGGGTATCTCGGGGTAGATAATCTTTTCTTTATATTCAAAGCTTGACACAAAGCTTTCACCTCGGCAGAATCAAACTGGGTTCCATTGTCTGTGACAATCTCCTCTGGAATGCCGAACCGGCAAATGATATTCTCCCATAAGAACCTCTTCACATGTGAAGATTGTACCTGAATTAACGGAACTGCTTCGATCCACTTTGTGAAGTAATCCGTGGCTACCAATAAGAACCTAACGTTCCCTGGGGCTGTCGGGAATGGTCCCATAATATCTAATCCCCATTTCGCAAATGGCCATGGACTGAATACATGATGTAACTCTTCGGCGGGAACTCTGATCAACGGAGAATATTTCTGGCACTTCTCACATTTCTTGACTAGCAACTTGGCATCTTTCTGCATATAGGGCCAAAAATAACCTTGGCTGAGAGCTTTATGTGCCAAGGTCCTCGCCCCCGAGTGATTTCCACATTCACCCGCGTGTATCTCAAGAAGAACTTGCTGAGATTCTCTGGGGGTAAGGCATTTGAGGAGGGGACCCGATGCTGATTTTCTGTACGAATCTTGGCCTACCATGGTATACCTTCTTCCAAGTCTCTGAACTCTTCTCGCGACATCTCTCCCAGATGGGAGTTCCTCATTTTGTAAATATCTCCGAAAATCATCCATCCAACTTGGCTCATGATCAACCTCAACCGGGGCAAAATAAACTTCAACTAGTAAATGAATACTTGGAAATTCTTGATAATCCACAGATATAGTCCTTGATTCAGTTCCTCCCATCATAGTAGATAAATAGGCCAAGGCATCAGCATGCCGATTTTCCATTCTTGGTCACTGGTGAACTTTTATGTTATCAAATCGCTCAGCCAAATGTTGAACAATATCTAAATAAGCTGCCATCCTCTCATCTCGGGCTAGATATGTCCCAGCGTATTGACTGACGACCAACTGTGAATCAGTATATACGGTAATATCTTTTATCCCGAGATCTAGTGCTGTCTGAAGTCCTGAAATCATTGCTTCATATTCTGCTTCATTATTGGATGCCACGAACCCGAGTTTAACAGATTTTTCCAATCTAGTATTCTCGGGTGTGACCAGGACAACTCCTATGCCTGATCCATTCTCGCTGGCTGATCCATCAGTAAACAGTCTCCACCCCGTCTTAGGATTCAACATTTCTGGTATTTCGGGAAGTGGAAGAATTTCACTGTCCTCGCGCCCAGTGTATGCCACATCTTGTACTAGAAAATTAGCCAAAAACCCGGCTAAAGCATGCCCCTTCTCGGATGTTCTTGGTGAGAACTGAATGTCGTACTGAGCCAAATAAATGGCCCATTTTGCCATTCTCCCTGACAAATCGATCTTACCGAGTATTGATTTCAAAGGATGCTCTGTGTAGACTGTAATAGTTCTCCCTTCGAAGTAGGGCTTAAGACATCTTGAAGCATAAATCAAATCCAGAGCAGCTTTCTCGATTGTGGCATATCTCATTTCTGCCCCAATAAGAGTTTTACTGGTAAAATATACTGGCCGTTCTTCTCGATCGAGCTCACGGAAGAGGACGGCGCTAATGGAATCATCAGTGGTAGCCAAATAGAGACCCAGAGGCTCCCCTTGATCAGGTTTAGAAAGAATTGGAGGTTGTGAAAGATAATGTTTGAGCTTTTGGAAGGCTTCATCACATTCCTCTGTCCAGTCAAACCTTCCATTCTTCTTCAAGAGCCTGAATAAAGGTCTGCATCTATCTGACGATCTTGCTATGAAGCGATTCAATGCTGCAATCTTTCCGGCAAGCTTTTGGACTTCCTTCCTGTTCTTCGGTGAAGGCATATCTGTCAAGGCCCTGATCTGCTCGGGATTAGCTTCAATTCCTCGCCTTGTAATGAGATAACCTAAAAATTTCCCAGAGGTTACTCCAAAAATGCATTTGGCAGGATTGAGCTTCATTTGATACTCTCGAAGACGATCGAATATTTTCCCGAGATCTTCCAGATGAAAATCCCGAGTCCTTGTCTTGACCATCATATCATCGATGTATACTTCCATTGTCACGCCAATCATATCATGGAACATTCTATTGACGAGACGTTGATAAGTTGCTCCCGCATTCTTGAGGCCAAAAGGCATCACTTTGTAACAAAAGACGCCCCTATCAGTCGTGAAGACCGTCATCTCCTGATCTGGCTCATACAGAGGGATCTGATTATACCCCCGAATACCCATCCATGAAAGATAAGATTTCATATCCTGAGGTGGCATCAACAAGTTGATCAATTCTCAGCAAGGGATACGGATCTTTAGGACATGCCTTATTCAAATGCGTGAAGTCTATGCAAACTCTGATCTTCCCACTCTTCTTCGGAATAGCCACTATGTTGGCTAACCATTGAGCATTGTTGACTTCGCGGATGAATCCGGCCTTTAGGAGTTTATCAATCTCTTCTTGGACTGCCTGCTGTTTCTCAGGAGCAATCCTCCGAGGTCTCTGCTTCATGGGTAAATACTCTTTATTTACCTGTAAATGATGGCAAGAAATGTCGGGAGGAATACCCGGCATATCATTGAATGACCATGCGAAAACATCTATATAAGATTTCAGAAAATCAGTGTAGGATATCTTCTCTTCGACAGATAAGCCAGCTCCGATAAAAGTATACTTCGAATTCTCCTTACTACCGAGGTTAACCTGATCAGTTTCCTCAACCGTAGGAATGGTCCTTTGCTTAAAGATATCATTATCATCTTCCCGGCTCAGCGCAGTCTGCTCCAGACTTGCCGGGACGCGCTCTGATTGCTATTGCTCTGCAATTAAAGATGAGGTTCCCTTTCCATGATGATCCTCCTGGACTGGGACCTCCTTCGATTTCAGGGCCATGGCATAACATTTTGTCGAGATGGCTTGATCTCCTTTGAGCTCCATAATCCCGTGATCAGTCGAGAATCGGAATAATTGATGATAGGTGGACGGTACTCCCTTTACTTCATGTATCCACCCTCTCCCCAAAATGCCATTATAGGGAGATGGTGTATCTAGAACAAGAAATTCGACCATAAACGTGATCGGTCCCGTCTTTACTGGCAAAATTACTTTCCCCATTGCATATTCTCTCTGGCCATTGAATCCGACCAGGGGAACATTGCTCTGGATAAGATCTGAAACCCATCTTCCGATAAGCTTCCGCAAACAGAATCTCGGCTGAGCTTCCTGGATCAATCAACAGACGCTTCACTTCATATTTACTCACAGGCAATGTGAGCACTAACGCATCCGAATGTGGATGATCTACTCCCACGAGATCTCTATCGGAGAAGAAAATGGCTGCGTCAGTGCTTTCCATCATTTCCACGGGATCAGTTATTCTAAGTCCCGTTGATAGATGCAAGATTTCATTCAGGTGTTCAACCTTCCTGATTTTGATCCTGTCCACCCTCTCCGTCTCTCCACGGGATAGTTGTCGTCCTCCCCCGTGTATAACGTCAATTACCAACCCACGTTCTTGCTGTTTAACGGGGTTCTTGTCTTTCTTGAGAACCTCGGCTCCAGCTACTGCCCCAGTCGTGCTAGCAATAAACTGTTGCAAAAATCCTTGGTTAATTAGGTCCTCAACCTTATGTCTCAGCGCTCAGCATTTGTCGGTTATGTGCCCTGCTTCTTGGTGGAAAGCACAAAATTTTGTCATATCTCTATCTCTCTTCAAGTCTGGCCTCATTGGTCTAGGATATTGAAGATATTTTTCGTTCTTAATCAGATCAAATATCTGACTATGGGTCTTGTTCAACGATGTAAAAATCCTCTTCCCTCGACGTGGATACTGTCCAGTACTTCCCGATTTCTCTTGTTTCTTCTCGGGAATTTCTGCTGTTGTAACCTCAATAGCAACCTTCTACTTTCCCTTCGAAATTTTGCTGGATGCTGGGGCCTTCTTTACCTCATTCACAGATATAGCCACTCCTTGGCCCCGTTGGAGTGTGTCATCTTCAAGTTTAGAATACTTTTCAACTCGAAGGAACAAGGCTTCAATACTCACCGGCCTATTCTTGGTTAAAGACATGTATAGACCAGAACTTGTGGACAACGCCTTGCGAAAGGCTGTAACGGCATGCTTATCATCACAATCTTCCACTGTGATCATGAGAGTATGGAATCTTTTTGTAAAATCCCACAACGTCTCCTTCTAATCACAACGTACATTGAACAATACGTCGACATCATTCTTATGTAATCTGTTGCAAGAATATCGAGTGATGAAGAGAGTACTCAACTTGGTGAAATCAGAAATGGTTCGGGGGGCTATCTGGTTAAACCAGATCAATGCATCATCGCTCAAAGTGGAAGGAAACATCCTACAAAGGAGTTCGTCATGAAATTCCCACATCGTCATCGCTTTTCTGAAGCGAAGTACGTGATTCACGGGATCTGTCGTTCTTGTGAATACTGAAAATTTGGGATACGAGAAAGATTTTGGGGCACGGTACCCCTGTATCTCTTCTGTAAAAGGAGAATCTCTGGGAACTCTCGTTGCCATTGCAGTCATTTTATCGGCCAAAGTTTCTTTCTTTCCCATCATCTCAGCTACCAGATCAGCAATCTGCTTCCTGGTTTCTGGTTGAATATGGTCTGAGCTTCGTTGACAGGAAGACTCAGCTTTACGACGCTTCTCCGGAAGTGGAAATTGGGAATCCCCATGTCTACTACATGGATTCCGCAAGACAGATTCCTCTAAATTTGACCTGTCTGAATGGAAATGACTCTTCTGATGATGACTATGTCCGACTGTACCAGATCTATAACCACCGGTTCGTTCAGCTGTCATCCGCTGCTTCAACTCCTCGTTTTCTTCACGCAACTGGGCAATCATCTTCTGCTGATTGTCCAGTTCTCTCGCTCTTCTGCCTTCTGTGATAGCATCTCTGAGATCGCTAGGAGGATTCTTCTCTCTTCCACTCCTGAGACTAGTGTGTCTGGTATCTACCATTATTTGAATCAAATATCTCTTAGAACGGAAAACTTCTAGTCGTTTCCCACAGACGGCGCCAAAAGATGTGGGGGAAAAATATCTGATCTAACCCACATAATCTTCGAGGTCAGACGATTCAGTTTTTGGTGATGATCGGACGATTCTGATGCTCCAAGATGAAACTACTTTCTCCTCTGCGAAGGATAGGATGATCTCCAGATGAGATTTGATTGTACCTGTTGACAAGGCTCCGACGCTCAAGTCAGCTTAGAAAATATAACAGGTTTCAGGAAATTAGTAAAAAGGTTTCAGAGTTTAGGCTATTTGGATCTGGAGAGCAAGATCCCCTTCTCAGTCCTAAGGGTCTTATATTTATAACCTTAGAACTGGCGTGACTCACCTTCCACGTGTCGGGCAAGATTGAATGCTTCCCGACATATTCAAGGCTGAGACGTTAATGCATTCTGTTAGCATCACCTCTATGTGTCGATCATTCCATCATGACACATGGCATTTCCAATTAATGGAAGGTATGCGACACGATGGGCAGTTTTAATGGCTCCTGATGATGACTTTGGCGCATTTAATTTTGCGTGCTGTCTACTAACACGTGTCATCTATTTGAATCCGCACGTGCTGAGCCAGGAACACGCGTCAATATTTTACTTGCTGGAAAATACGGCACCTACAGTGAGTATAAATAATTAATAAATTACTATCTCTAATTTATTTTCTCACATTTTTAACTTAAATCATGAATAATTCAATATTCTTGATTCAGAAGATTTAACTTTTGAGAATAATATTTTTTTTTCTAAAATAAATTACGTTTAATGATTACATGTCAACTGCAAGCACACACCATCAAAGATCATAATCTAAGCATGGTGTGCCAATGCTTCGAAGAATATGTAATAAAAAATTATGAAAAAAAATATTTTATAATCACGTTGTGAGAATTAATAAATTAGAAAAGTAATCTAAAAATTAAATACTTACCTCGGTGAAATCCTCAACCCTAGTATGAAATTAGCCAACCATTTTAATGAGACAAGAAGAGATGAATAAAAATATTATTTAATCCTGTAATATCCCAGATTTTCGAATGGGCTTTTGGGGCCTATGGGAGACCTTCGAGCCCATTTGGAGATCCATGGGCTTCATATTAGGGCTATGACCCATTGTAGATCACTCATCAGGCTATTATTTTGGTGTGTGAATTCTAGCACCATTAAATCAGGCCCGTGTTGGATCTGTGGATCTACCTCGATCGGCGAGATCGGCCTCGGATAGTGTGGTCTATAGAGACCACAAGATCTAATGGCTTGTAATCAATAATTCAGAATCTATCTATTAATCTAATCTTCAAGCTTATTCGAGGGTGTGGATCCACCTTGGCAAAATTTTCCTTCTGAGGGATCCGTAGGATCACTCAGTTGCTCGGCCATAGATCGTGTAGTCTACATGAGCCGCCTAATCCCGAGGGTCAAAAAAAAAAATAATCATCAATCGGATCAACCTTGTTTGGTGGGACCATTGAATGTGAACCGATTATTTGAGCTAGTGGGACCCCATCCTGTAATTTTAGAGCTTATTGTGTACACCGAATTGGTCGTGCGCATTGTTCACCAATCTTTCTAGCTCAATCCATTTCCTTGGCCCATCTACCCTAGCCCATATATCTCAGCCTGGGACAACTTATGCAGCGGTGCATGTTTCTACACCCCATTCTTCTCTCTCCCCTAACTACTTTATCAGGTAGAAATCCTATTTGGCCAGTGTAATACTCTCTCAACCTCCCCTGTTGTGCAGCTCAATCATTAGGCCATGTGTCTTCATGATACATGCAGATTCCCACCCCCTCAACTTCTACCAATCCTTAGTTGACACCTCCAGCAGCAACTCTCCCTATCCTCTTGCCTTGCATACAACCAACAAGGGGGATGCACCTATCAAATCTGACCCGTGTAACCCTCCACATGTCGATAAAAAAAAAAAAAAAAAAACCCCTAATCCTTAGCCTATGCCCTCCACCGCCTTAACGTCTTAACCCTAACCCTTATCCTCTAAACCGGCCTCCTTGCCCAACTAACGATTTCAGCTGCTGCTCCTCTGTTTTGCTCCATCACCCAAACCAGCCCGTTAGCTCGCCCTGGTTCGTTTCCTCTCCTTCACACGATCACCAACTCCAGGATTTCATCTATTGCTTGAGCACCCAACCTTCTGGACTAAACCATATGCTCCATGCGCCATGGACTCCATTCTCCATCAACTCTCACTTTGGCCATTTAGCCATCAAACACCAGCAGATCGCCTTCCCCTCTTTAACACCTTTTAAATGTCTCTCAATCCCCTTCTTCGTATTACAGCAACCATGGAGGTCCATCGCGATGGTATGCATGCATGCAACAACCCTTTAGTGAGTGAACAGCCAACCAACGCCTTCTTCCTCAAATCACTCAATCACCACTATTGTTGTTGGTTGTTGGGCACGGGGGTGGTGCTCCTAATCCCCTCGGTGGAGATGTTCCAAGGCTTTTGCGTTGCATGGAAGTGAACCCTAGATCACGGATGATGTTGATCTAACTTCTGCGATGAGAACCAACCTAAACATGCCTTCGATCCCACGGTCCCTCAACAGTAGATCAGAAGGAGCGCTTAGCAACGCATAACCTCCTCTGTTATACAACCACCTAGTTCACCTTCCGACTGGTCCAGCTGTTAAGCACCATTAGACCTTGAACCATAGCTCAACTTCCTTAAATCTGGTCCATCCTCTCTTTCTTTGTCATTTATCTTTCATGTTGCATCCACAATCATCTGTGGCTGTCCCATTTCTCAAGCATCGTATGGACAGAATCTCCATCATCAATTGTGGGACATTCAATGTGCCAAACATGCAGTAGCACTTCTCGACAACACACTCCGAGATCGGCGAAGCATATGTGAAGATCTGCCTCCGAAATTCGAGCTAAGGGGGAGATCGATCATCCACAAACCGTCAACTGGATAAGCACAACCCGGTGATCCTATTCAACGGTCAGTATTCCCTTTTGCTTAGTTTTCAATTTTGTTGTTGGAGTCTCTGTTTTGGGTTGCATGCCAAACCCAAAACAGAGTATAGAATATTGTGGTGTGTTATGGATTTAATAAAGACGTAGGTTTTGTTTTCTCAAAACTTCCCACGGTTGGTGTATACCCATGGAAATGAGTTCAATCCAATGGATGTAAATCATCAACTAAACGGGTGGTTAGATTCGTTCGTCCACCTACGGATGGGATAGACAACATTATGATCGGCGATCACTATTAGTCTGCTAAGTGTCAGGTGTTGCTACACCCAACCAAAGCCAGCTGGTAAGTGATCCACTTTTTGTCAATAAGAATGAACCCAGAAAAATGACTTCAATCCAACGTTTAGAAATCACTGATCATGCTGATTGTTGGTTCTTGGGACCACCTTAGATGTGGTCAAATATCTATACAGTCATCATACTTTGAGTGTGCCATGTGGCTTCCACTCAATTGGGACCCATCAGGTTCACTTGGGAGTTGGCAAAGCAATTCAACGGTTGTTAATTTTCAAACCTTATTGAATTTTGGTTGTGGGTCCAGCTGGTTGTGAACCAAACAATTTATATACACATGTAATAATGCATAATAGTTATTAGTTAGTGCTTTGTATGAATAAAGCTATTGTTAGTTGTCAGAGTAAGTTATAATTATAATCAATGTTAGTTGTTAACATTTTATTTTAATAAATTAATGTTAGTCGTTTTAAAAGGTTAGTTGTTAGTTATGACAATATTAGATATTAGTAGTCCTCTAAATATGAAATAGATATTTGTTACTGTTTTCTTAAGACTTAAATAATGATTAGTGGTTTTCTTGAATTTTATCATGGTGTTCATTAAATCCCATGGTTAAAACAAGACCATGTAAATGACTCTGATCCAACGGTTAGGATCACTAGTCATGCTGATTTTTGGTTTCCTAGGTCCACCTGAACATGGTTGGCCACCCTCGCAATTAGTAGTGTCCCTTGGGGGGGGGTGCCTCGTGGTGGAGTTCAATGCATGTGCCACCCCACCTAACTACCGTTTGATCCATGTGCAACAACCTTCAGCCCATCACCTTAGCTCCCACCAATACTCAAAGCCCCAAAGTTAATATCAATCTAGGAATTGATCTAACATCTATACGGTCAACTGTGTGGCCCAAGCATCCAACGGTTAGATTTCTCTAACCATGATGATTGTTGGTTCATGGGTACACGTAGGCTCGTGTTGGAGGTGACCCCACATTTTGATGTTAATGGACCCGAACGGTGTGTGAGCCAACCTCCCTTGGGTCAGTGGGACCCACATTGTCGTGTTTGCAGCTAATATCGGACCACTTGTTGTTCGATTTTGTTGTTGCCCAATCAACTCGCCGTGTTGACTCGGGTCCCCAGGTGCTTGGCAAAATGCCTAGGCCATGCCCAAACAATGCCCAACACTGCCCGTACATGCTAGGCTATGCCCAGGCACATGCCTAGCCATGACCAGGCTGTGCCCAGGCCAGCCAACCCGACTCGATCCATACCCGATCCGACTTGACCCAAGATATATTAATTTATTAATTAACTCAATAAATAAATAAATAAATAAAATAATAAAATAAATTATAGAAAAATATAATAATATTAAATTAAGTATTTATAATGCATATCAATTATAGGGGAGCCCAAAATAATTATAAATAAAATGATGAAAAATAATATAAATATATTTTGAGTTTAATTATAAATATAAATTAGGGAGAATTACTTAGATTTCTAAAAGAGTTAGAATATAGGGTTTTTGTTAAGGTTAGAATTTTACCAAAACTTGTGTTTCTTAAGAGTCTAAATCCGTCTTATTCCAAACTTAACCTAATTTCTTTTAAACTCTTTCATGGCGACGACATTCAATCTCGAAGGAGAACGACGAAGGAAGAAAGAGAATTTGGAGTCAGAGATAGTAAACATCAAAGTTTTGAAAAAGCGGACAAGCAGCTCAACCATCAAAGAGGAATAAAAGCGTTTAGCGGTGAGTGGTCCCCCTTCTTCTTCGTGCCTTGTATTAGGCTTTCCAGAACCAAAAATTGAATTAACAACTGCATTTGATATTAAAGAAATGTTCTGATTTTGCTTTTAGTTGAAAATGATCTTGAATCAAATGCTTTAACTTGCATATTTGAAATTGCATTTATTTGTTTATCAATTATGTATCTACAATTACTTGCACTTTTTTTAAATGTTCGCATGATTACACAATTTGAGGAATGGATTCTGAATTTAAAAGGCATTGTATATAATAAGATAAGCATGATTTTATTTGTGTGATCACGCGGACCCTAGAGATACATGCTTGCCCGATGGGCATTTAGTCGCGGGTGTAGGTGGGCAGCCGCACTGGATGAGCTCTGGATCCTTAGCAAATCTGCAGTCGTCGAACGTTTGACCAGCGGTGAAATTGGTTACGGGACAGACTCCAGCCGGTGAACTTGGGAGCTATGTATTATAGTGGATATGTGGAAATGGATTGGTTTTGGATGATGGTTATTTGGTTACTTGGAGAGAGACCCTAACTGGGGTGGTGAGAAAATCAGTCGTATCTCTAGTGGCATCCAAAGAAACTTGTGGGATCGAGTCCCGATTATTAAGTGAAAAGAGGATATTGGATAAAGGATAAGAGGAAATTAGATATTATACTGCATGTTATAGGTAGACCCATGAGTAACGCTTATTATGGGGTGAGAGGTTACGACTTGGGCCTGCCACTATTATGATTTAAAATCTGTATTTCGTGCATGTATTTCATGATCATTCTGTATTACCGTGGTGTATGAATTTAACTGCTTTATGGAATTGAGTTAACTGCTACTTTATAGGTTTTTATTTTGCTATCAAGGATTCTATCGCATCGTTGACTTTCAAACTTGTTTAGTTGCATCAAATGGTTTTTACAAGTGTTTTCTATGAAACTGACCTGTTTTGTATTTATCAACTCTTTTACCCTTGACATGTTGTTAGAAGTTGGACACACTCACGAGTTTTTTCATAAAAGCTCACCCACTCACAGTCCTCTTGCAGAGAAGAAATCGAAGGGCTGAGAAGAATTGAAGAATCATTCAGATTGATGGTGGAGAGGAAATCAAATGCAGTAGAGCGGATGATATTGGTAGTATAGTCGGTAGGTTGTCATCATTAGAATGTTTGAATTTCTTGTTCGTATTTATATTATATCAATGAATCTTAAACACCCCTCTATTATGTAATATCATGATAGCACACAGGATAATTATAATTTATATCTTGTCTAATTCAATTTGGTAGTCCGAGCATAGTCACAAGTCTAGTAAGTTTGCGCTTCCGTAGTTTTAAAAATAAAAATTTACTCTGATTTTCGCAACTCTGATTAGATGTGCGGACGAGTTTTGCCTTGCGTGTCTTGAAATTCAAGCGTTGGATTTAGGACACGCGGCACACACCTCGGGATTTGTGCAGTCGAAATCCGGGGCGTGACAAATCCAATGTTACACCCACTTCTTCTTATCTTTGATCACAGAAGCACAATTGTTCTTGGCTAATTACAGAGAATAAATAAATAAACTGAAAAATTAATAGAAGGAGAGAGAGATGGAGTGAGAGAGAGCTCTAGGCACCAAAATGAGAGAATAGGGGTGCCTTTTTTATAGGCCAAGTGAGGTGGAATGAAAATAAAGAAACATGAAAATGATTCCTAAAAGATATTAGGAAAAAAAAGAAGAGGATTAATGACAAAGGAAAATAAGGAAATAGAATAAAGAGAGAATAAAAGAAGAATAATAAATTTAAGGAAAGAAAATACGGGGAGATCGTGCCACATACGATGAGAATTGTGGAGGAAAAGTTTAGAGGAAAGAGTAAAGATTCTCTCATAAATATGATCTTTTGCATTACAATTTGGTCACTCTCTTTTGGGTTAGTTACACTCCCATGCCTTTGTCTTAATTAAATAGCTCCTATGCGATGTCTACCATTGATCTTGATCAACTTGATGATGACTTTGATTGGGCTTGATTTCTTGTGACTGTGGGCTTGATGCGTTCCTTACTTTGGCCTTTTGTCTTCAATTGGGCTCTTATGTGGTGATTCTCCTCCTCAAGCTTTGTTCTCGTTGATCTAAATCTCCTCGGGATACTTGATCTTGATCATGATGATGATCATTAATGTTGATGGATGTGATCTAGGCTTCCTGATGGCCTTCGGATCTCGAGAATTTGGCCAAAAGTGATCTTACAAGAGAAAATACACGTGATTAGAATCTTAATCAGAATTGCTCTACATGTAGGTCACTAGGACTCAATAATGCCTATTTTAAATATGATAATTATACACTTTTAGGCAATTATCACACCTCCCAAACCAGCATTTTGCTCGTCTCGAGCAAAACTAAAACTAAAAATTGAAAATAGGAAAATCCTAAGTCACTTTCACAGGCATCCCGATTGCACTTAGCGTGTGCAACAAGCCGTTTAACCCCTAGGTTACCCCTAGTGGACGTGTTGTCTTGTGAGGGTTTGCAATAAATATACCTACAAATTTCAAGATCTTCAAGAGGTAGTGCCATTGATTGGTCAAATCACTTTTAGATTATAAGATCCTAACATTCAAGGCATAAATTTGAAACTTATTTTCACCTTTAAATTTTGGTTATTGTTAATAATCAAGATGAGTTCTAATCACTATTCTCCTTTTATAAAATTTTCAAAAAAAATCTTAAAATTGAGTGCACAGTGTATTCTGGCTATACACAAATAGGGTTTGGTCTTCCTACAATAGTGATAACCCCAATAAGTACTAATAAATGTTCAATTTTGTCAAGTTTATTGATTCAAAACCAAGTTAGCTGTCCAGATTAACGAGTGGTTTTTGGATATTCGCCTTAATACCTCATGGGCTTTATCTGCGATATTCCAGTTCACTCGTTATTCGAATGCCACGACGGCTTTCACCTTCTTGTGTTTTTGGTCAGAATAACAAACCCAATTTTTTGTAGTTCTTTTCTTAATGTTACTTCAATTTTTCTATTTTCCATAGATGTAGACTATAACTTTTCTTAGCGTGGATGCGAAGTTGTACCTGAACCTCTAGGGAGCATACCCAAGGCCAAGCCAACTCAACTTCCTATGCTAAGGACCTCAACAATTTGGTAGCCCTTTTTTGTGCATCTGGTCTAATCCACTGGTTCCTTTTATTTTCATGTTCTCCCTTTTTTTTGTTGAAAGCGAACTTGTAGACAAGCCAGTCATGATTCATCAGGCTTGGTGTTCCCTTACACTCTAGGCAATCACAGAATCAACAACTAAAGTATTGGACCTAGACCTACATGTGTGAGCCAGATGTGAGTGACGTTTTTTTTGTTTTTGTAAATCGATTAAAAAGAGAGTAATAACCCAAACTCAAATTGACATTCTCAATTCTACCTTTCTTTTGTGGTTTATTTTTAGTTTCTCACTCAGTGCCTTTTCTTCTGGAATGCTATAGTCTTCAGGTATACAATGACACTAAGAGAAACCCCTTTTTTTGTTTTTATTTTTTTTTTTTTTTTTTTTTTTTTTTTTTTCTGAATATGATATAAATTACAAAAATGACACATTAAAAAAAGTTTATCCCTCACCCCCAAACCTTAACTAAACATTGTCCCTCCATGTTGAAAAATATGATACCAGTGTGATAAGCATGTATGGACAGATTGTTTTAGCAAGAAAGAGAGGGAAAGTGGAACTTATTACCGCTATTGATGTGGCAATGGAATAATTGCAGACCCTGTGAAAGAAAGTAAGAACAATGATAGAGTAATATGGTAGTATATTACAATGACTCCATGAAAACTGGGTTGCCTCCTAGTAAGCGCTATGTTTAACGTCATCAGCCCGACCTAACGGGTCCACAAGTGACCCTGATCACCTTTAAGAGGTTAATCGAGGTAGATAGGGTCTTGAAGAAGTACCTCCTCTACCTCTCCATTCTTCAGCTCGAAGAATGGTTTCAATCTTTGTCCATTTACCTTGAATATTTCACCATTCTTCGGATTTTCAACTTCGACTGCCCTGTGGGGGGGAATGGTTCGTACTAGAAATGGACCAGACCAACGGGATCTCAACTTACCCGAGAAAAGATGTAATCTGGAATTGTATAACAAGACTTTCATTCCCAGTTCTAAGGATTTTCTAACAATTGATTTGTCATGGAATACCTTCATTCTATCCTTATAGATTTTCGCACTGTGATATGTGTCATTTCTGATCTCATCTAGCTCATTGAGTTGTAACTTACGAAGATTTCCAGCCATGGGCAGATCAAAATTGAAAGTTTTGATTGCCCGATAGGCCAATTCCACTTGCAAATGACATGCCTTACCGTAGACAAGTCTGTAGGGGGACATCCCTATAGGTGTTTTATAAGCAGTACGGTATGCCCACAGTGCATCTAATAATCGTAAAGACCAGTCTTTGCAATTAGGATTAATTGTTTTCTCCAGAATCTGCTTAATTTGCCTATTTGAGACTTAAAACTTGTCACTGGTTTGTGGATGATAAGGTGTAGCAACCTTATGAGTAATAGAGTACTTATGCATCAGGCTACGGCATGAGCTATTACAAAAGTGGCTTCCTCCATCACTAATAATGGCTCTAGGGTTACCAAAGCGAGAAAAGATGTATTCTCTTATGAATTTGATTACCACATGGCGATCATTCATCTTACATGGTATGGCCTCCACCCATTTAGAAACATAATCTATTGCGAACAAGATTTTGGAAATAGACCCATAAAATCTATACCCCAGACATCAAAAAGTTCAACTATTAAGATGGGGTTAAGAGGCATCATATTGCGACGGGTGATTTTCCCTAACTTTTGACACCGCTCACAACTCATACGGAATGAATGGCAATCTTTGAAGAGAGGGGGCCAATAGAAACCACACTGCAAAATCTTTGTAGTGGTCTTCTTAGTACTAAAGTGGCCCCCACAAGCATGGTCATGGGAGAAAGAAATTACCTCATTGTACTCATGATCAGGAATACACCTTCGAATGATTTGATCAGGACAATACTTGAACAAGTATGGGTCGTCCCAAAAGAAGTGCATGACCTTGGTTAAAAACTTTTCTTTATCTTCCTTAGACCAATGCTCAGGCATTTGATTAGTAACAAGGTAATTCACTATATCAGTGAACCAAGGAAGCTGTGAGACAGATAATAATTGCTCATTAGGGAATCTCTCATTTATTGGTAACTCTTCTCCAGTGGATTCTAAATTTAGCCTTGAGAGGTGATCTGCTACAACATTCTCAGAACCTTTCTTGTCCCGAATTTCTAAATTGAACTCTTGTAGCAAAAGTATCCATCTAATAAGCCTGGCCTTAGCATCTTTCTTAGACAGAAGATATCTCAAGGCAGCATGATCAGTGTAGATGATAACTTTGGATCCTATAAGGTATGATCGAAACTTCTCCAAGGTAAAAACCACAGCTAACAATTCCTTCTCGGTGGTGGTGTAATTAAGCTGAGCGTCGTTGAGAGTCCTACTTGCATAATAGATTATATGAGGGAGTTTATCAATTTTCTACCCCAAAACAAGTCCTAGAGCGTAATCTGATGTATCACTGTCGGGCTGATTTTGGCAACACACGAAGCTGGAAGCAGGAGCGCGTGCTGGTGTCTCTTCTAGGGTTCTCAAGGTATGAGTTGTCTCTGTCAGTCTGTGAGAATGGTA
This sequence comes from Euptelea pleiosperma, assembly GCA_035048495.1. Taxonomy (NCBI): domain Eukaryota; kingdom Viridiplantae; phylum Streptophyta; class Magnoliopsida; order Ranunculales; family Eupteleaceae; genus Euptelea; species Euptelea pleiosperma. The sequence continues at coordinate 29,282,243 of CM068542.1, read as the reverse complement.
ATGCGGTGTGTGTCGTCTCTTCTGAACAACTACAAACATAATGGCATCCATTTCATACAGTAGAACTTGACTGAACTATCCTTCACTAACACCGTCATTCCAAACAGTCACAAACGTAACATGGGGTTGATTGATTAATGTCGCTTCTAGTTCATCATTCTCCAAGAAGGTAATCTTAATCTAGTCATGCTGAATGGGTCCCTCAGCCTGTCACACTGAGGGACTGGGGAATGTCCAAAATGCATCTAACGGGTTTAAAACATTGTTAAATGGAGTCATCCTCTACTTGGGTAGTCTCAAAGGTGTATGATTCAATTAATTCATTGATTAGTCCATGATTATCTTTTAAGCGTCCTGCTTTAAACAATGGAGAGAAAATCTCTAGATATCAATAACATTAATAGGTTCATTAAACGATGTGATAAAAACATTTATGCGGTGAGACAACTCCATTACATTCTAAGTGCCGGATTCTTAACCGTTTTTTGACCCTAAGCGGAATCCCCTCGACCTACAAAGGATAGGCTTGTTCTCTTGCTTCAGTCAATTCCCCTCAAGACGGGGAGTACATTACTCAATTATTAATCGTGTAGTAACCCGGCATAGAGTCCTTAGAAGAAGAACATCTATCCGGTATAGTTCATTAGGAATTACCTTTTTACTAATGTTGCACAGGATATCTGAACTCGAGATTCTGTATTTTTTTGGTAAATCTCACATACACTGAAGAAAAACACAAAGTCAAATTTTAGATGAATTTCGATAGAGTATAACCTTATCACAATGAAATAGCCGAAGATCCTTTTTTCTGTCCCTAGAGTCCTCTATTTATAGAATTCTGGGGAGGGGTCTGCACATGTTGCAGACTCACCTTTATAGGGAAAAAATGATTAAAATAATAAAAAATTATAAATAATCTTTAAAAAATGATTGCATACGGTTGTAGGGTCCCTAGGGATACACAACCGTATGACACTAACTCTGGTTGATTCTGTACGCTTTTCGAGGAAAATGGCCTATATGCTTTTCTGGATAAATGAGACCTCTCTGAAATTTTAACTGCATACGGTTGTGTAGGAGGAGGTCCTACACAATCGTATATCATTACTTTTTTCATCCTTTGCACACATATCGAGGAAAATGGCATGGGTGTTTTTCTGGATAAATAAGAGACCTCTTTGAAATTTTAACTACATACGGTTGTATAGGAGGAGCTCCTACATAACTGTATATCATTACTTTTTTTATCTTCTGTACACATCTCGAGGAAAATGGCATGGGTGCTTTTCTGGGGATATGAGGGGTATTTCTGAAAATATAATTGCATACGGTTGTGTAAGAGGATGTCCTACACAACCGTATGTGAATAGTTTTTCATCCCACTGCGCGGATCTTGAGGAAAAGGGCACATGTGCTTTTTCCCCTTTGTCACCGTAGATCTTCCAGATCTAACTCCATACGGTTGTGTAGCTTCCCTTCCTGCACAACTGTATCCAATTAGTTTCTCTGATCTGTGGGTGGTTGGCTAAGAAATTGAGGCATGCTCTTTATGCAGAAATCCAGCCCTATTCTGCCAAATCCGAGGACATACGGTTGTGTATCCCTATGCCTTACACAACCGTATGTAGTTACTTTCTGAAGGTATGGGCTGGTTCTGATCAAATTTGACCATGTTCATTTTCTTGAAATCCGTATCAATTGTGCCCTCTCTGACTGAATACGGTTGTGTATTCTCATCTCTTACACAACTGTATGGGCTCATCTCCCCAGCAAAATATCCTCTTAAAGTCCTCTGCTCTGATTGGTCCACTACTACACTGTTTGACTTTGACTTTGATAGTCAGTTTTTGGTCGTGATTTTCGTAACGATCCATATTTCACTATCAACATAAAGCCCCCTCGCCAGATGCACGCCAAGTGGGACAGTAAGTGCATTCGGTGAAATATAAGACAAAAGGAGGATGGAAGTTTATAAATAGTCACAGGGGGGCTCGTAAGGAAATACTAACCAAGAGAGCACTCCCAAAATCGATCCAAAGGAAGAGCAACATGTCGTCGAGGAAAAAGCGAGCGAGTTCCACTGAAACTACGGGGGAATCGATGGTCATTCAAGACATGACCTTCATGCAAATGTACCGGCGCGGTAGCTCTGCCAAAATTGTGAGAAATCCTAGACAAAGGTTCTAAATAACAAGGAACATCTAAAAACAAGGTAAAACAATCACAAAAGAGGAAAAATTGATGAAAAATTACGCAAAAATGGTGAAAAACGTCCTAAGAGGCCGAACCAAGGGTTGGGGAGATCTCCCAAACGAGGAGGAAACGTTTGGTGAGATTATAGGGGATGGAAAGAGGGGGAAAACGAAAATTCCCTCAAAATTTGGGAAGAAACCATGCTAAAATCGATCGGTTTTGTTTTTGTTTTTGTTTTTTTTTTTTTTTTTCTTTCAGAGACTAATAAAAGGGTGATTCCTCCCATCATTCCCATGAAACGGTTGACTGATCAAAGATCCTAAGTATATTGGTCTAAAGAAACGAAAATGAAATCTGACTTGATTTCGGTGATGTATGCAGGGTTGGATGCGAAGAAACACACACAAAGCGGCGTGAGTGGACAGTCACGTGGAACAGCTTGACGGAATTAGGTTGGAAACAAAAAAGAAGAAAATGGCATCGAAAGTGAAAGCTGGTAAAAGGAAATTAGCCGGGGGTACCATGTATATAAATGAAACTTCGAGATGCCAAGAGAAACGCCAAGAGAGGCCTCGGAGGCCGAAAGGCCTGCTCTGGTACCAGCCCGGGGACACGATAATGAGCTCGCCATTGTAGAGATTACAGCGGACGGAGAGTAATATATCACTCTGCAGCCAATGCAAGTAGCGGCCAAGAGGGGGGAGAAAAGCTGAAGTGATGCCCCTTTGGTAGATCAAGGAGTGTGTTAAATATGTGATGTTCTACTGCTGAGTGAAGTAAGGCGTTAAGAACTCAATAATAATAATAATAAATTTTTGTTTTGCAATTGCTACAATGTTTTAATTTAATGTACAGAGCATGTACAGAGTTGAAAATGGGGAGTGATATAGGTAGGGAGTGATATAGTTGAACTGAAGTTTGGGTAAGCCTTGGGTAAAAATTTGCTAGTGGGCACTGACTTTTGGTGAAAAAATGTGTAATGAGCAGGTGAAGGAGGGAAAGCTACCAGTACCATACTTAAAGATTTCCAAGCGTGAAGTAAACGCCGAGTGGGCCGTGGCAACACGTGAGACTGGGAGTGGGCCGTGGCGAAGCGGAAGCTAAATAGGTTCAGGTCATCTGCCAGTGAAAAAGCAAAAGTCATGATAGAAATCTCCGAGGAGATCAGCCTCGAACATCCAAAGGTGGTTGCAAGGAGACAACTGATGGAAGACATATTCCATGTCGCCGGCTTTTGTGTCCCCTTTTTGCTTTACTTCTTCCATACATGTATATCTTAAACATAATCACACATAGAAATGGATATCACATCTGTAATAGAGAAAAATCAATGCCTCAAAGAGGTATAAGATGTAATCACACAGAAATGGATGTCACATCGAAAACAAGTCCCTGGTGTCGATGTGTTGGTGAAGCACCTGACGTGGGTTGTATTAGGGAAATCTTTACTCGAGGGAGCTCTAATAAATAAAGTAAGGAGTGACGCTTCTGCAAATTGAGACCGGCGTCACAAAAAATCAACGTTTGATAACAGGTTAAGTATAATCATACATAGAAAATGAAGCGTTAGAAATATATTAGAGAAAAGCCAACGCCCATTCAACTCTTAACAATAATACTTCTTCAACCACTTGTCATTAATTGATGCTTCTTACTTAAAACTATCGGAAGTTGCTATGCGATAATAATCGGAATCGAACGCTTTGGTGATGACGTATAATTCTTCCTCAAAATTGGGTGTAAACTTAGTGTACGAGGTTGACGCCCGCACATGATCAGCCACTTTCATAGCGATGTCCCCCAGCCCTAAGGCTCGGAACTTGACCTTCTTATCGTATGCCCTTGACATTCTGTGAACATAAACCTCCAGACTCTTTCTGGCTCGGAGGCAATGTTCATCAACTGCTAACAGGTCACAGTGTCTGAGGAAAACGTACTCAATTTCACGGTAACCCAGCACTACGACAGATTCCATATGAGGAGTGGGAATTCGAACTTCGATGGGGGCAATAGCTTCAGTACCATACACAAGAGAAAAGGGGATTTCACCAGTTGAGGTACGTGTAGCGGTACAGTAAGCCCACAAAGCGTTCACCAGCTTCACATGTCAATCTCGTTGGCACAAATTAATAGTTTTCTTAAGAATCTTTAACAAAACTCTGTTAATGGCTTCAACTTGTCTGTTTCCTAGTGGATAATATGTCGTAGACTAGCTATGAAATATGTCGTATTTCCTTAGCAGCTCTTCCACATCTCCTTGGAACTGAGTCCCATGGTCGGTGACAATCTTCTGGGGAATCTCAAATCTGAAAATAATGTGATTCATTATAAACTCGGCGACAGTCACGGAAGTAGTTCGTCGTAAAGGAATAACTTCAACCCACTTAGTGAAATACTCCGTGGCCATTAGTATCCAAACATGATTTTTGCTGGAGGCTGGATTGATTTTTCTAATGAGATCCAGCCTCCAAGTCTGGAAAGGCCGATAAGATTTGATAGGATGAAGATAACTCGGTGGCAAACGGTCGACATCTGAGTGTAATTGGCATATTCGACACTTTTGAACAAGGTTGACGCTGTCCTTGTGCAAATGAGGCCAATAGTACACTAGATGTATTACTTGATGAGCCAGCCTGACCTTGCTCTGATGTTCACCACAGTCTCCCTCATGTACTTCTCTTAAGATGATCTTCCCTTCTCTGCGCGAGACACAACGCAATAGGACTCCACTGTAACTACGCTTAAACAACCTGTTGCCCAGGACTACATATCGGACTGCCTGCCGCTTGACATTTCTAGATTCATCTCGATCGGTCGGGGCACAACCATGCTTCAACCAATCCCATATGGGCCAAAACCATTCATCCTCGGTAACTCAGCGAAGACGTTGCGAGCGTCTACAAGAAAAGATTCTTCCCAGTCAATTTCCAAAAAGGAGGTTGGTAAAATCCTCTTGATTACACGGACATCCTTGGCATACTCGTCGGGTCCCATCTGAATTTTGGCCGCTATGGTGGCCAAGGAATCAGCATGAGAATTTTCTGCCCGACAAATATGTACCAGCTCAAACGTCTCAAAAGATGAGAGTAACCTCAGAACCTTCCGCTGATAGGGCTTCAAATGTTCTTCTTTGACTTTGAATAGGTCCGTAACTTGATAGATGACCAACATAGAGTCCCCAAAAATTTGCAAATGACGGATGTTTGTCAGGATGGCCATTTCCAAGCCGATAACTAAGGCCTCGTATTCTGCCATATTGTTAGTGCATTCGAATTCGAAATTAAAGGAAAAGACACAAGGGCACCTTCCAGTGATCGAAACACGATGCTGGCCCCTCTGTCGTTCGGCGAATCCAATCTGTTAGGAGATCCATCGAAAAACATGAGCCAGGGTTCCAAGACGGTAGTGGTTTCAAAAACTTCCTCATCTGGGAAATCCTCGATAATGATTGCTTTGGAGGATACTGGATTCTCGGCCAATAGGTCGGCCATAGCTTGTCCCTTAATTGACCTCTGCATCTTACATGTGATATTAAATTCACTCAGCATTAAGGACCATCTGGCCAAACGATCCGAAAGAACTGGCTGACTTAAAAGGTATTTTATAGGGTCGCTTCCACACATCAATGTAACAGAGTGAGCCAACATGTAGTGGCGAAGCTTCTGAGAAGCAAAAACTAAAGCTAAACAAGCCCGTTCGATTTTGGAATAGCGAGTTTCGGCTGGTAACAAAACCCGACTAAGATAATAAATAGGTTTCTCTACACCCTCTTCATCCTCTTGGGCCAAAAGAACACCCATAGCATTTTCCAGGGTGGATAGATAAAGAACTAAGGGCTATCCATGAATAGGCACCATTAAAGTCGGAGGTTTGAGTAATTCCTGCTTAATTTCCAAGAAAGCTTTCTCGCATTCCTCAAACCAAGTAAAAACGACATCTTTCTTTAGCAACCCTGTAAGCAGAAGCATCTTCGAGGAGAAATTAGGTATAAAGCGGCGAATATAAGATAAACGTCTCAACATACTCTTGATTTGTTTAAGAGTTTTAGGACGAGGTAAACTTTGTATCGCATCTAACTTGGTCGGGTCAATCTCAATTCCCCGATGTCGAATCAAGAATCCCAAGAACTTACCAGAACTGACCCTAAATGCACATTTCAACGGGTTCATCTTCAAATTTGTTTGCCTGCACCGATCGAACACCTTCCTCAAAACATCACAATGGCTCTCCCTTGTGGGAGATCTTACGACTATATCGTCGACGTAATTCTCCACCTCATAACGCATCATCTCGTCAAAGATCTTAGTCATAGCCCTTTGGTAGGTTGCCCCTGCATTCTTTAAGCCAAAAGGCATAACTGCGAAGCAAAAGCTGCCCACCGAGGAGTAAAAACTAGTATGGATCTCATCTACTGAGGAAAGAAAGACATATTGGCATGGGTGGTGAGGTACAAGATAGCTCTTGGCTTGGCCTCTGCGTTGCTCTATTTGCATGAAAAGTGGGAACAGTGCGTGGTTCATAAGGACATCAAATCGAGCAATGTGATGTTGGATTTGAGCTTCAATGCTAAACTTGGAGACTTTGAGCTAGCGAGGCTTGTAGACCATGGTCAAGGGTCACAAACCACTGTGTTGGCTCGGACCATGGGCTATATGGCTCCTGAATGTATGACCACTGGCAAGGCTAGTAAGGAATCAGATGTCTATAGCTTTGGAATAGTTGCTTTGGAAATTGCATGTGGGAGGAGGCCTGTTGAGCCGAAAGCCGAGGCAAGTATGGTAAGGTTGGTAGAGTGGGTTTGGGAGCTTTATGGAAGAGGAAAGCTTCTTGAAGCAGTCGACATGAAACTACAAATGAATTTTGATCAGCAAGAGTTAGAGCAGTTGATGGTTGTTGGGCTATGGTGTGCTCACCCAGATTACACTCTCCGGCCTCCTATAAGGCAAGCGATTCATGTTCTTAATTCAGATGCTCCATTGCCTAATCTCCCATCTAAGATGCCCGTGCCCACCTATTTTGCCCCTCCTATAAATATGTGTTTGTTTTCAAATGCATCATCCTATGGTATGAAGGATTCAACGAGATATCAAACCCAGTGTTCGTGCACTAGTTGCACCACTAATTCCTCGACTTTTACAGAATCTTCTGCGGCTTCTTCTTCATCGGCATCCCTCCTCTACCCACCCAAAGTTGCAATGTAATATTTTTAGTTTTGTCTTTTATGTCTTCGAATGTATTATGCTATGGTAAATGTCTTTGAATGCAATTATTTTTAGTTTTTTGGCGACGGTGGTAATTAATAACTGTTATAAAAATTGCTAATCAACCACAAATGATGGCAACTTCAAAAGAAGAGAAGAACAATCGCACACAGATTTACATGGTTCACGTTCACCACTAAGGGCTACGTTTGCGGGTGACAATAATTAAGAGCTTCCATTATATGTGAATCGATGGGCTTATATATGAGTTCCAAACCCTAATCCTAAACCGATAAGGAATCCTGCTCCAAACAGGAAACTAATAAGCAATTTCTCTAAAGGAATCTTACCCAAAACTAACTTGGCCTGCCGGGCTAGGCCCGGGCCTGTGGTGGGCTGAGGATTGGTGGGTCGGACCGCCGTGAAGAAGTAAGGTCTGGGCCTGCCCGCAGCCCACATGAGGACCGGCTGCGGACTTGGCCAGCTGGACTAGGGCCAGGCCTAATTTCAAAAAATAAAAAATAAAACACATGTAAGATCGAGAGGGGAGATGAGAGAACTTTTAATATTCTTTTTTGAGTCCGTCTAGAGCTACACCCATTTCTTACATCCAATTCCTACACCCAGGGGTGGGGCCCACATGGATATCACATTGGACAATCCAACCGCACAATGAGTTTTTCATGCTATGGTTACCCTCCTGACAAAATATCACAAAAATTCAACATTCCTAACCTCATGAAAAATAAACTTTAAGAACTCCATGTGGGCCCCACCCCCCGGATGTAGGAACTGGATGTAAGAAATGGGTGTAGCTCTAGACAGACTCTTCTTTTTTAGGGGGAAACTTTAAAATGCAAATTTTGGGGTGGGGGACTTGAAAAATCAAATTATAAGGAGAGTGGACAGGCAGGCTTTGCGGGCCGGCCCCATCCTGCGAAGCTGTCTTCATGGGTTGTGGGCCAGGTTGGGTCACAGACTTAACTCCCAAGCCCAATCCAGGCCCAGAGGCTTAGCGTGATGGGCCAGGCAAGACTAAACACAGAAAAACAGGCTGGGCGGTGGTCATTATTGTACCAAACACACCATATCACACCAAAAGTCATTATCGTCATCACTATTCTTATAGTTACCTTGAAAATGTCTATGTGCCATGGGAACAAATTAAAGTCATCATGAGCTTTGGAGCTATCCCTGCTATAGGCTGGGCTTAGGCTGCACCTTTCTACCTACGAGCCTGGTCTGGACTTGCATCAAATTAAAGTCTGTCTAGTTCATGAGGCCAGGCCCTTGCCTCAACATGAAAATATATTTGAATTGGGCTTGCATCAGGCCCAACTAGCCCGCTTCTAAACATCTCTTGGATCGGGCCTAGAAAAATATCATGATAGGTTCCTTATCAATATCATATACCAAAACAGATCCTCAAAACGTTTTTGGTATATAGAAGGGCTCTCAATATTAATTTTGAGCTGTTGATATAATGAAGGCCCAAGATCGTAGTGGCCACTACATTTCTTTTAGAGTCTGGGTACTGCCAGTCATCCATTCATATTGGATAATGTCTATCATGTAATTATTGCATCTCTCCCTTGTTTCATTTTTTCTTAGGGTTTTGCAAATGAGCTGGGCCAGCACGATAGGCTCTAAGGCCCATTCCGCTTTGTCCAGGCATGAGCTTTGAAATTCAGTCTGTGGGCTAGGACAGGGCTTGACAAAGAAACCCAATTTATTGCTGGGCCTGGCTTGGGATTGACATGTGTGGCCCTTATACTATAGATTAACCTAACCCAACTAGCTATTCTTTTATGAGTTGTATTATTTCCTAGTAGGATCAAAATCAAGTTAAGTTCTAGCTTGAATGGTTGTATACACTGCGGCGTCCATGAAGTGTTTGTTCATCTAGTCGGGCTGGGCCTGGGCAGATATATCCACTTTTGGGCTGGGCTTGGGCTACAGATTTGGAGGCTTGATTTGGGCCTGACTACTAAGATCTTCTGCTTGTTTCGGGCCTCATCCTGGCATGGCCTAACCCAACCCATTTGCAACAGTAATTTTCTTATTTTCTTTTGGGCTAGGCAACAAGATGGAGGCTGGACTAAGGGTGTCGACGGGACGAATGTACCTAGAAACTGAACCTAATATAAATGATGGTTCCAATTCTTCTAGGTTCTTATTCCAATACCAAAACAAGTGGTTCCAAAACTATAACCGAAATATATCTGATTCTCCCATCGAGTATATATTATAAAGTTCAGAGAGTGCCACGTGTGAATCAATCACCATTGAGCAAACGTTTTAGGAGTCAGGATGTACTGAATCATTCGCTTCCGATGCTGAACCGGCAAGTGAGATTAAGATCGGGGGGTTACCGATCAACTATAGGTTTGAGGGTTACTAAACTGAATAGTGGTAAAGGGATCTTGATCGGAAAGGTGCTCGTGGGACTCGACATGTGAAGTTAGAGGACGTGGATGCACCGACAGTTGGCATGAGGGTTGTATGCTGTAGGAACAGTGCTGTGTAGGAACCTTTGTAACTCAGAACACTCTAATTAGTGATACTTTCTATCTGGACTTGTCCCATGATTTTTTCTTGCAAAGGTTTATAAGATAAAATCGTATGCATAATAGTTTGGTTAATTTTCTGCACTCTATTTAGATTAAAGCAAACGATCTAAGAAATAATATATTACGGAGATATATTCGATCTGAGTCATTTGTGATAATCACTGATAGACACCCCTCGATATAGAATTAGGTATATGCAAACATTGTATATTACTTGAAAAATACATTTTTTTTATTTTTGAAAATAATCTCTTTTATTGACATTTTATTTGCTTGTTCTCTCTTATCTCTCATTCTTCATTATTTGGTGTGTGGCATATATATTATATATGGTTCATTGTATGTAACGTTACTTCCTCGTCACTTGTTGATCATCGATCGAGAATCTAAAACGAGCTAGCTCTTTGGGTTTGTGATTTAAATGAGCTCTTTGAACAAATAGTTAGGAGACATTGGAAAGAATACTTGAATCCAATGCCTTAAAAATCACTAATTAAGCTGATTTTTGGAATCTAGATCCAACAATGGGTGGGACAAATATTCATGGGTCATGATCAGCCTGTAAGAGTTGCGCCACATGGCATTTTGGGAGGGGTAGTTTGCTCCTTTAGCTAAAAGGAAACATTTTTAAGTTCACCTGTTCTTATGAGCTCATTCTTGTTGAGCAGCACTTAAGGTTCAAGGCCAAAGCTTAGTGTCATTGCATCCAGCATTAAGTCTTATAATGGCTTTGCATCCAACATAAACTCGTATAAATCTTCTAGTAAAACTCAGCTTGGTAAAAATGAACTCTAGTCTTACTCTTCGGGCTTGTTTCCAAATCTCATGTTTTCAGTACTAGCCAGTCACGGTCAATGTTACAACTCCTTTTTCCATTAAGGTCCATATCATCCTAAACTTACGACATAGAATGGTTCAAAGTCTCAGCGGATCCCATCCAAGATCAGGGGATTTGGATGGGATTGATCTCGAGGTTGTCTCGCCTGATGCAATGTTCCCTAAAGAAGCCTCATGTTGTCTTAAGCAAGACACTCCAAGACAGAGTTCGATCAGAAATCCAGATCGTTGCCCACCAACTTCTGATCCCCCGAGACTTTGAAGTATGCAAACATTGTATGAACCGTTGGATGCGCCCTGAAAAATACTTTTAATCTTTTTGAACAGTGGAATTACGTATTTCTCGTCCATCTGAGCAGACAATGTTTGCTTACTTTGAAGTCTACACTATAGACTAGTCTCGCTGTGAAAAGACGGAAGGAAGATAGGGGTATTTTCTTTGAGGAGGCCGTTTTCAAGTGAGATTCATTAATCTATCATAGACTTCTTTTTTATATTTTGGGAGAGTTGAGTTGTTTGGGTCTTCTTGTTTTCCCATTGTTTTTGTTTTTATTTTTTTTGTTGTTATATTGTTGTCTTTGTCATTATGTAACAAGGTAGAGCCATTTTGGTTAGTCACCGTTGACCTCTGGGCCCAGCGGACCCCTTCGATATTCATACCAAAAGCAGCTTGATGGTTTTTAGACGTTGGTGTTGGTTTTAGTACCCAAAATAAAGGTTGAATCAATCGGTTAGACTCACGCCTTAAGAAGTAATAAATTCTAATAGCCTAAGATTAACAATCAGGATGACTTTTGGTCTGTATATCCACAGCCTAAGATTAACAATCAGGATGACTTTTGGTCTGTATATCCACCAAGGATGGGACCCATGCATGCAGGCCCAGAGAGCAAGTGGTCAGTAACAAAAAATCATGATACCTGGCGCCAAATCCACAGTTGTTACATCTGTTTTCAAAATTAAAAGAAAACTGCTTTGGTTTTACTCACCAGTCTTTACTAGTCAGCCTAGGGCGAAATTTTGTCAAACTTTGGGTCAGGCTCCCTTGACTAGCCTTTTATGACAGGCTCACAGGACCGGGCCTTGTCAGGCATGGATTCTGAGTATCCAACGGTGGTTTGCTTTGGCTTGGAAGCCTTCCAACAATTGTTACACCGTCTAAGTTTTAGATCTAAGATGGGAAGGCTAAAATCCTCGAGTCATTCTATGCTTCACGTAAAATTCCATGGGTGGTTGGGGGCTACTTTTATTGGCCTAGGGTACATTAAGGTCCATTGTCCTGTACTTACGACATAGCATGGTTCGAAGTCTCGGCCGATCCCATCCTAGATTAAGGAATTCGGATCAGTATCCGATCTCGGGGTTGTCACGCCTAAGATGCAGTGTTCACTAAAGAAGCCTCGCGTTGTCTTGAGCGAGATGTACCAAAATAGAGTTCAATCAGAAATCCAGATCGATGCCCACCAACTTCCGATCTCCCGAGACTTCACCATGCTAAATATTATGAAAAGATGAAAAAAATTGGTATGCAAAGGTGGTGCAGACTTTGAAGTATCCAAACATTGAAGCCCTACTTGGTTCACAGCAAATTGAGTGCAATGCACTCACTTGCCACAATTTTGGGATTGCAAGTGATTGGTTGGAGGCGTGCAAATGAACTGCCGTGCAAGTGGTTGACAAGCCCTTGCAAACTCCTTAACAAAATAAATGCAAGGAAGTGCAGCCCAAAAATTGATGCAAGCAAGTGCATTATGTTAGCTTAACATTTTTTTTCCGAATAATAATAATAATAATAATAATAATAATAACAACCGTAAATATTTTTTATTATTATTATCTTTTTATTTTTAGTTTTCTATTTTTTGAGGGTCAAGATCAGGGGACAACCATTTTTGACAACCATTTGGCATACCCACATAAAAGATGAATCAATGGCTGATTTTTGGTGAGGATGATCTCTACGGTGAGGAGATCGTCCTCACAAAACTTCAAATCATTCCGATATTAATAGACTGATTTAGAAGTTGAAGAATTATGGACTGTCTATTTTTACTGTGTAACTTGAAAACCACATTTGAGGGGGATAAAAATTCAGAATGTGCTGATTTTTTGTGGGGGTGATCTATATAGTGAGGAGATCATCCTCACCAAAAATCAGCCATTGACTCATCTTCTATGTGGGTACACCAAATGGTTGTCAAAAGTAGTTGTCCCCCGATCCCGACCCTTTTTGATATAGCTGGTCTCGGTCCCCTAACCCCAAGCTTTCCCCTCCAAAACAATAATAATAATAATAATAATAACAATAAAAATTATAATCAAGATTTAAAAGGGGCCGTTATAACGGTATAATGGACTTGGTGCATTATCCTTTTTTCCATTATAAGTGCCGTTATAACGAATTTTAATGCCCAGGGGCAAAAATGGAAAATAATGGGGAAAACGAAAAAAAATGGTGCTGAAATTCAAATTTTCAAAAATGAAAATAACGAAAAATAACTAAAATAACAGCTGTTATTTCACAAAAATTTTCAGAGAATCACGGTCGTTATTTTCGTTATGACAGAAAAAATGAAAAATAACGTCCGTTATAACAAAAATAACAGCCGTTATTTTTAAGCGTTTTAACAGTACATAACGTAATGGGGGAGGTCCGAATCCAATATAACAGCCGTGTTTTAAATCATGATTATAATAACAATAATTATAATTATAATTAATAATAATAATAATAATGAAATCAACAATGATAACAATAATATTACAATAATAATTTTATTGTGCATTTTTTTGTAAAATCGAGAAATAAAATAATCCATTGCATTCATTTGCAATGCACTACCAACCAATCATAAGCTAAACTTCAGTTGCATCTATTTACATGGGTGAACCAAACAGTTGTAATTGACTTACATCGGAAGTGATTGCAACACAATTCATTGTATTTGCACCCAAGTGCAGTGAACCAAGCAGGGCCTGCATGTGCAGTTGGATGTGCATGAAAGTGGCATATATAGACTAGTCTCGCTATGAAAAGACGCATGACATACATGGTTCAAAATCTTGGGATCAGTGTGGTCAGATCGGCCACCGTGGATCCTGATTCGGATCAGTCCGATCCAACACTGTCTCAGAGCCTTTCGCTTGAGATGACATCAGATTTCTTCATGGAACAATGCATTGCGGGCTAGACGATCCCAAAATAAAAGGGGTCAGTAGTGCCTGTCAATCATGATCCAGGTAGAGATATTTTTGTTACTCGCCATTGCGATCTGGATCCACACTCACTGCATGGATGTTTAGCCCAGCCCTTGGTAGACATTCATACCAAAAAATAGTTTGTTTGATGATTTTTATCCACTGGCTTTAGTATCCAAAAATTATTGTATTAAATGGCTAGAATCACACCTTAAAATGTATTTAAATCTAATGGCTGGGGATTACCGAACAGGGTGATTTTTGGTAACAAAAATCACGAGCAGAACTTTGCTGACTGCCCACAATATGACACACGTGGCATACTCTTAGAGGACGCTGACCAATCCCTAGGTGGACCTACAGAACAAAAATCAGCCTGATTACTGATTTCAAACCTTTGGATCTTTGTACCCGTCAATAATGCTCAAATCACGGTTAAAAATCTACCCATGAAAACGACTCTAATCCTACACATAGAAATAACTAATTAATGGGGCTAATTTTTTGTCTGTATGCCGTTGAAAGTGTTGATTTTAGAGATCAAAAGGCTCATCTTTCTTTGGTTCAAGTTATAGAAGGAGGGTATTTTCTTTGAGAGGTGGTTTTCAAGCGAGATTCCTTAGGGGGTGTTTGGCAACACAAAAATAAGTAAGTTAATTAACTTTCATAATAAAAAAAGTTAGAAAGTTTTTTTTTGATGTGTTGTATCTTTGAACTTTTGAAAAGCTAAAAACTAACTTAAAACTGAAGCTAAACTTTTTAGCTTTTAACATCTAAGAGATATTTACTTCTCAAAAATTAGAACGCCTCCTACGCTTTTAATTTCTCCAACTTTTTTTTGAGGTGAAAAATCAACTAGTAACTTCTACTACAAATAGAAGTGCTTTTACTTCTCGTTCCCAAACGGATCCTTACTCTATCATAGGAAAACAGACGTTTTTATCGTCTGTTGTTTTTGATGTTTTGGAGAGTTATTTGGGTCTTCTGGATGTCCTTATGTTTTTGTTTTTTATTTTTTGTTGCCTTTGTTTTATTCTGGAGGCCATCTCATCATCCAAGCGATTTTTTAATAAAATTCAGTTTTCTTAGTAGAAAAAAAAAATCAATAAATTCAAAAATCTCTAAGAATATGCCATGTGTCATATCGTGAACGACTTTGCTGTCTCTAAGAATTTGCCACATGTCTCATGCAGTGAACGTCAAGTAACTTCGCTGACCAGCGATGGGCGACAAAGTTCTACTTAGAAAATGAGGCGTCAAGTCTACTTTGTTACATTTTTTTCCATTTAGCGGTGACTACCAAAAATGCCGCTTTCCGTGTTTGAAAAGATCTCAGGTATACCTTCTTACATCACGACCCTTTTTGTTACACACCACTGTTATCTGGGTCCACTGACGCATGGATGTTTGGCCCATGGTTTTAAAAACGGCGGTTTAAACGATTTTAACGGCCGTTTAAAAGGTAACGCGCCAAGCCCGTTTCCGTTAAAACCATTTAAACATGTTTTAACGCTTTTGAATTTAACGGCCATTTTTTTTTAACGGCGTTAAAATCATTTAAACAGCCGTTAAATTCTGAAAAATTTTGTGAAAAAAACGGCAGTTAAATCCATTAAAATATGTTAAATTCTGTTTTTTTCTTTTTTTTTCAAATTTCAAAATTTGAATTTCAGCGCCCTTTTTTTCGTTAAAATTGTTAAAATCCATTTAATTCCATTAAATTCTATTTTTTCATTTTTGCACCTGGCCGTTTAAACGGCAACGCCCCCAGTCTGCTTAACCGTTAAAACGGCCTCCTTTAAACCTTGGTTTTGCCCACCCCTTAGAAATTCATACAAAAAATCAGCTTATTTGGTGATTTTTAGCCGCTGGTTTTATTACGCAAAAATAATGGTTAAATCCATCGTTTAGAATCACGCCTTAAAAATTAATAAATCTAATGGCTAGAGATTACCAATCAAGATGATTTTTGGTGTGTATATCCACAAAGGGATGGGACCCATTCCGTCAGTTGGACCAGAAAACAGCGTTGCCTAACAAAAAATCACAGTACCTGGCGCCGAGTCTACGTTGTAACATCTGTTTTCAAAATTAAATGAAAACAACAGGGGGGGGCATTACTAAAGGGGCGGACTCCAGGTACCCCCATTTTTTACCTCGACTTTTGGCGTACCCGTACCCACATAGAAGATGAATCAATGGCTGATTTTAGGTGAGGATGATCTCTCACCATATAGATCACCGCTACAAAAAATCAGCCCATTCTGAAATTTCTAACCCCGTCAAATGTGGTTTTCAAGTTACACGGAAAAAATCGACGGTTCATAATTCTTCAACTTCTAAACCAGTCTATGAATATCAGAATGATTTGAATTTTTGTGAGGATGATCTCCTCACCAAAAATCAGCCATTAATGATTCATCTTCTATGAGGGTACGCCAAAGTGGGGGTAAAAAATGGAGGTCCCTTGAGTCCGACCCATTACTTACCCTTTTTTTTTTGTTTTTTTGACTTACGAGTCTTGACTCTTGACTAGCCAGTCTACGGGTCGGAAAAAAATTGAATTTTGACTTACCTCCCTGACTAAGTAGGATTATTAGAATGCCACCCATACCATGATTCAAAAAATTAGATATAGCCTAATATTAAAAGACAAATAACATTTGGCTATATCAGTATATAATCTAACCAACTCTTCAAAAAGTTTCCAATCCATCAAACATGGCAGTCTGCAACTCAACAAATTCTCAATTTCAATCTCCAAATCTTCTTTTGATTTTATTTGAGATCTCCATCTTCTTCCTACTTCTAATCCCCTCTGTAAACTCAATATCCTTCAACTTCCCCACTTTCGACGAAAACTCAAATGTAAAACGCGAGGGTGATTCATTATACTCGGGCGGAGACATCCTACTCACGAACAAAGTAAATGGTGTCGGTCGAGTCACATATAAAGATGCATTTCGCTTGTGGGACAAGAACACAGGGAAGCTTACTGACTTCACCACCAATTTCTCCTTTACTATTGACTCGCAAAATCAGACCATGTACGCCGATGGGCTTGCTTTGTTCTTCGCACCCGAAGGTTCGATCGTCCCTCCTAATTCAGATGGTGGGTGGCTTGGTCTGGTCCGCAACGACTCCACATTTTACAACTCCACAGCTAATCCATTTGCTGCAGTGGAGTTTGATACTTTTCAAAACCCCGCATGGGATCCAAGTAGCTATACAGAACATGTAGGTATAAACATCAACTCTATTAAATCAGTGAATACCGTGAGATGGAATAATAGTATTATTATTCAAGGGATTAGAGGCCACGCTTTGGTTACTTATAATTCTAGTACCCAAAATCTAAGTGTTTTCTTGACTTACGCTGAAAATCCAATTTTTAATGGGAGTTTTACCCTGTCTCATGTAGTTAATTTGAGTCAGATTTTACCCGAACGGGTTATTGTTGGGTTTTCAGCTACCACAGGATGGTCAAACGAGATACATAAGATTCATTCATGGGGATTTCATTCATCTTTGAAGACTGAAAATGATTCAAGTAGTCCTCCCCCGATTTTAGTGCCGATTTCACCGTCGATTTCACGGCCGATTCGTGAAGGTGAAACAAATAAGAAGACAGGATTGATCGTGGGATTAGTTGTTGGTACAGGTGTTCTGATTGTAGGGTTGGGATTGATTTCGTTTGTCTTGTGGAAGAAGAAGGCTAGAGAGATAGAAGAAGACAATGAGGTCTTTGTTGTGTCCATGGATGATGAATTTGAGAAGGGAACGGGACCTAGAAGGTTCTCTTATAGTGAATTGATACAGGCAACAAATAACTTTGCAGAGGAAGGGAAACTTGGAGAGGGAGGATTTGGAGGGGTTTACAAAGGTTATTTGAGTGAGTTGTACTCAGCGAATGTGGCTGTTAAGAGGGTCTCTAAAGGGTCTAAACAAGGGATAAAGGAGTATGTATCCGAGGTGAAGATCATTAGTCGATTGAGGCATAAGAACTTGGTGCAACTCGTCGGTTGGTGCCATGAACGAAGGGAGCTCTTACTTGTCTATGAGTTGATGCCCAATGGGAGTCTTGATTCTCACCTGTTCGGACAGAAAGACGTATTGACATGGGTGGTGAGGTACAAGATAGCTCTTGGCTTGGCCTCTGCGTTGCTCTATTTGCATGAAGAGTGGGAACAGTGCGTGGTACATAGGGACATCAAATCGAGCAATGTGATGTTGGATTCGAGCTTCAATGCTAAGCTTGGGGACTTTGGGCTGGCGAGGCTTGTAGACCATGGTGAAGGGTCACAAACCACTGTGTTGGCTGGGACCATGGGTTATATGGCTCCTGAATGTATGACTACTGGCAAGGCTAGCAAGGAATCGGATGTCTATAGCTTTGGAATAGTCGCTTTGGAAATTGCATGTGGGAGAAGGTCTGTTGAGCATAAAGCCGAAGCAAGTATGGTAAGGTTGGTAGAGTGGGTTTGGGAGCTCTATGGAAGAGGAAAGCTTCTTGAAGCAGCTGATGGGAGACTACAAAAGGATTTTGATCAGCAAGAGTTAGAGAGGTTGATGGTTGTAGGGCTATGGTGTGCTCACCCAGATTACACAGTCCGCCCTTCTATAAAGCAAGCCATTCCAATTCTTAATTGTGAAGCTCCATTGCCTATTCTCCCATCCAAGATGCCTGTGCCTACCTATTTTGCCCCCCCTATAAATATGTGTCTGTATTCAAATGCATCATCCTATGGTATTATGGACTCTACGAGAGATCGGGCCCAGAGTTCGTACAGTAGTTGCGCCACTAATTCCTCAACTCTTACGGAATCTTCTGCAGCTTCTTCATCGACTTCTGCAGCTTCTTCATCGACATCCCTCCTCTACCCACGCAAAGTTGCAATGTAATATTTTTACTTTTTGGCTTGTGATGTCTTTGAATGTATTTTTTTGTGTTCACGAAACGATGGTAATAAATGTTATAAAAATGAAATATTTTTAGTTTTTGGCTTATAATGTCTTCGAATGTAGTTTAATTTTGGCCTGAGAATCAACCACAAATGATTGCAACTGCAAACGAAGAGAAACAATGGCACACGAGAACACAGATTTACATGATTCACCACTAAGGACTACGTCCATGGATAACAATAACTAAGAGCTTCCATTAGATGGCTTACATATGAGTCCCAGACCCTAATCCTAAATCGATAAGGAAACCCACTCCAAAATAGGAAACTAAGCAATTTCTCTAAAGGAATCTTACCCAAAACTAAGGGTGTAAATTTGGCCCGCCGGGCTGGGCCCAGGAGTGTGGTGGGTCGGGTCGTGATCGTAAATTAAGGTTTGTGTCCAGCCCACAGCCCACAGCCCACATGTAGGCCTGTCTAGTGAGAGTCGGGATTAGGGCCAAGAGGATGGGCCAGGCCTCATTTCATAAAGTAAAAAATAAAATAAAAAATAAAAAATAAAACACATTAAAATTGAGAGGAGAGAGGAGAGAAAACTTTAATATTCTTTTTTTAGGGGAAACTTTAAAATTCAAATTTTGGGGGAGGGGGACTTCGAAATTAAAATTTAAGGGAGGGTGGGTGCGTTTAGCGGGCCGAGCCCAGCATGAGTAGGTGTCTTCATGGGCTGAGGGCCAGGCCAGGTCACGGACTCAACTCTCAAGCCCAAACCCGGCCCAAAAGCTTAGCGAACTGGGCCAGGCCAAACTAAGCACAGAAAAATGGGCCAAGCCGCAGGCGAACTTTACAGTACCCCTACCCAAACCTTTCCATTTTGGATTACAATAAACTTGAGATCTCTCTCTTAAAACAAATTGGGCTGGAGGCGTTGCCCTTGAACCTCCTAATGTTAGGGAGGAGTGTGCCCCGACAGTTAAGGGGGTGTTTAGATCGCTATTTTTAGACTTGAAAAAGTCCTTTTTCAACAAAATAGTCTTTTTTCCCAAATAATAGATTGTTTGGATGGGCATTTTCTAAAAAGTATTTATTCCATAAAAAATATATTTTTTAAGCCAAAAGTCTTTTTACAAAAAAATAACTGAAAGTTGTTTTCAATTAAAAAAAAGACTTTTTTTGAAATTTTTCTAGTTCAATGAACATAATAAACAAAGAAATAGGTTTTGGTAGAAAATCCCCTTCCAAAAAAATAAAGACATTATACTGGTGGGGCCAACTAAAAGAAGATAAAGACATTTTGCATTAATGATGATCCAAACGACTTTTTTAAGAAAAACATGTACATTTTCAAAAATATAATTTCAGAAAAGTATTTTTTTTTTTAAAAATGGTGTTCTAAACACCCCCTAAACCTCGAGAGAGATTCAATAATCTCGATCGAAGGATTCATCGAAGTCACGAACAAAGTAAATGGTATCGGTCGAGCCACATATAAACATGAAGTGCGCTTGTGGGACGACAAAGGAAAGCTTATACTGACCGCATACAACATTAGATGTTTCTTGTGATTTTGCTACATTATTCTTTAGTTTGTAAAAAAAGAGAACCAATAAGATAAAAGATGACTATTGGTTGTAAGAAAATCTCTAAATGTGCATGAACTAAGGTGGAACATTTCATGCAGTAATAGGAACAACTCATACACAGTAACAATCTTACAAAATTCTCTTGTTTTGGGGGGTACAACAGCTTAGTTGGTCAGGTGTTTAGGGGGTTGTACCCACAAACCTCAGATCGAGTCTTTGGGGGGTAATACCCAAAGACCTAGGATCGATCTGTTCTTACCTTTGGGATGATATTTACATTATGGTTATATAATATTGCAAGACAAAATAAGATAAATAGTGTTCATCTAAATGTAATCGTAACTGGTGTGAGCCTTAATGTAGGCTCGTTGTGGGGAAAAAATATCTGATCTATCCCACACAATCTTCGAGGTATAAACGACTCGTATCTCGAGGTAGATCAGTTGGATGGATCGAATCTGAAGCTTTAGGATCTGGATTCTTCTTTGCTGCTACTGACAGGATAACTTCTTCAAGGATGACGGTGGTGTACCTGTTGACAACACTCCGACGCTTAAGTTAGTATCTGGTATATCTCACAGGTTGAACACTCAAAAGGTCAACAGTAAGAAAGTCCAGGATTAAAGATTTTTGGATCTCGAGATCAAGATCCCTTCTCTAGTTCTGGAAGTATTATATTTATAGCTTGTAAATGATCTGACTCATACCCCACGTGTCCACTTCTCATTGGCCAGATCTTGTAAAGACCCGCTTCAGAATGTAACATAATATCTGAAACCTATTAAGCGCTACGATACCCTATCATATGTTTTGGGAACGTCTGACTAGAACCAGACCCACACACATGGTAATCGGCCAATACAATTAAATCTAAAAAGAATCAGACGAAACGGACACCGCAATTAGACTCGCCATGTCGAATTACGCTAAGGGCACCATTTTCATAAATGTCAACCTGTGCCCGAACCCCACACCTCGACCCACGGGTCTCATGCAAAAAAAAAAAAAAAAAAGGGTCAAATTCACCTTTTTGGGTAAAGCACGTGGATGAATTTCCACCTTTCTTGCATGACATCATGACATCATAGTTATGCCATTTGGACTCCAAATTCTATTAAAAATCTTTAAAAGTTAGATATATAAATAGGGAAGAACAAAAAAATTTATTTTTTACAAAACTCTTGAGAAAATTAGTAGCTTCTCGAGGAAGTAGAGAGAGAGAAAGGAGAAGCCATTAGAGGGTAGAAAATTGAAAGATTTCCTCACCATTGATCTCTATTACTTGGATTGCAGTCGGTGTAGGAGTAGAGGAACACGAAGAAAAAAACATTTGCCCGTTGTGCACCCGGATGTTCCAAGTAGGTGGTTTAAATCTTCAAATGATTTCATATTTCCTCTATAATATGCTAATATCTAAAGAAAGCTATCTCAGTGAGAATTATCCTATTTATTTTCTTATCTAATTCATGATAATCATTTTGTTGTTGTAATTATATTCCTGATTATTGTCTTGTGGTGAATATTTCAGAAAAAAAAATATAAATCAATATCTACTTTAAAAAAAAAAAAAAAATTAGATTTTTCCACTATATAGAACAGAAAATTTTCAAAACCCTTCCTTTTAGTCTTAAATCCATTTTTGCTAAATAACTAGAGAAAACAAAAACAAAAAAAACCTAACTAGACTAAGCCTCGAACTGGTTTCAATGGTGAACCAGTCTGAAGTGTCACCATTTTTGGGGTGGGTTTTGACGACGAACCGCCCATTAGATCAAAATGAAGATCTGTGAGGATCATATGGTGGTCTTAATGAAGGTTTTGTGGTTGTTTGGGGTCCACAAGAGAGCGTGGGAGGCAGGGGTGTGATACCCCTGTTTTAACGACCTTGTGGGTTGTCCCAAAAGGAAAAAAAAGAAAAGAAAAATTTGAATGAATAAATGAAGAGAGGAAAGGCAAGAAAAAAATAAACATTTACATACAAATAAATACACAATGTAATAAAGAACCAATATAAAAACAATAAAATATTGAACATATAAGAAAGAGAAAAGATTTATAATAGTATATGTATGATAATAAAACTTGAAAAAAAAAAGGGGTAAAATGGCCAACCATCTTTATGTTCCGTGGTACAAAACTGTGGGCCCTTTCATCCACAAAATATTGCTAATTACCCATTTGCTGAACCACCATGGAGATGACCCAAATCAAATTGTTTGAGACTCACCAAACATGCTGAAAATTCAGTATGCAAGTCCATTTAGACATATGCCTAACATCCATACGGTCAAGTCTCCAATAGGATGTGATACATCCAATCGGTGCTCAAATCGACGGGTTGGATCTAGCCATCGAAGAGGCCGAAATCCAATGGCTAACAACACCAATCAAGTAAAGAAAAAAAGGAAAAAAAAACTCGCTGGTGGGCCCTCCGAAGTACGGGCCGAACACTTATATATATGGTCAGTGACGCACTCTTCAAACTCTAAAGTTCCCGGTTGAAGCGACCCAATTCAACGGTTAGAAATCAATAACCCGGCTGAACCGTACTAGATCACTTCATGTACCCGGGTATATGCCAAATATCTGTAGGGTCAAATCTTAAAGGGTGCTGCCACTTGTAACTGCTACCATGAGTAAGTGATAGCACATGTAGGTGTCGCCACATATTACCACATGTGAGGACATCCAAGAGTAAACTAACGTAGATGGAAAAATATGCACATGTACCAAATGAACAAATAAAACAAGTAAATACTAAATAAGTACATATACTATATGATTTAGTATCATAAACGAGTAATCCAAATTACATTTGTGGTGTTATGGCCATTTAGGTGTAAACGGAAAACTACAAGAGGTCGACCGAAACTAAAAATCTATACAAACACATGTACACACCCACGCACCATATATACGTATGAATATCACCACACAAATCTATAAATTAAAATAAAATAAAAAAATTATGCTCCAATAAATACTATTTCTAAGATAAGAAATTTTGCAAGATTTAAATAAAAAAAAAACTTTTCAACCTAAGGCGATGCTAGGGAATGTTTTAATTGTCAACACCATTTTCAAATCAATATATACCAACCCTCTTGATTTCTTCATTTTTTCAAAAAAGAAAATCGCTGCACACACTTCGTTCGACTTTTGATTTTCGCTGAACTTTCATTGGAAATTTAATTTAGAGTAATTGCAACTTAAAAATATGGATTTTTATAACAAGTTGACTTGAGAAAGTTTCCGCGAAAAAGAAAACGAGAATTTTGGAAATGGATCGATTTGTGAGATCTCTGACACGACTGAGGGTGTGGGATGCTTAGGCTACCCTGGATATGTGGATTTGGATTTTGGATTGGGTGCCTACGTAAACCCAGGTTACTGACTATTTCAAATATGGATTGATTGTTGGTTTTGAGATTGGGGCCCCTACTAGCATACACACACGTCAGAGTGTTAGGAGATCAAATGAAATGATAAGAATTGAAAGAGAAAAGTTAACAAAGAGGATTTAAATCAGAAATAAAATAAAAAAACCTTAGAAGGCTTAGGCCTATATATCTATATGTATCAATCAGGGTGAATTAGAAGGGCCAGGAAATTCTTAGATAGATGCTATATCTATACGTTCTCTTAGTGGTTATGGGACATTATTAGGACCATAGGATATTAGCAGTTGTTCTAGAATTTTAGTTCTTTTGAGGAACCCTGTATGATGCACTGTTTACTACGGTTGGCCAAGGTTATATTGTACGCCTGATAGGCATTTAGACATGGAGCATGATGTACTCGGCCCGGACTTTCCATGGATCCATAGAATCTCTGCAGACGTTGAACGTCTTTGCCGACGTGATAAGTAGGCTAACGGCGACCTGAGCCGGAAAAGGAGGGTTCTGCGTGGACCCCACGCTAAGTATGGGGTCAAGCAGTGAGGCACCCGACCGAAAAATCAGGACAGGAGAAGACCGCTCGGCCCGCGCAAAAAGGCCAAACGATGCAATTCCACATCGGTAATTATTGGAATGATTGCTATGACCGGGGCTAATTACCAGTAGTAGCCTGAAGTAGATCTTTATAAACCCTGCATCATTCACAAATTGCTATTTATATTTAGTGTGGAAAATGTGAAGATATTGAAGAACTATGGAGAACCTGATTTTTAACATTGTTCATCTAGTTTTAACTTTCGTACATTGTTATATTAATTCTGCAAATTACTTGTTATTTTAACTAAGTCCAGTAGCTGCATATTAATAGACTATGCCAGTTACTGCCATCTATTTTTGTTTTATCGATTATTTTCACTTGGAGATGAAATCATGAGTACTTTAAACCACATCCTCACTACTGGGCTTTTCCCCAAAAACTCACCCCTACTCCCCAACCCCTTTCAGATTTCCCCATAGAGGAGCCAGAGTACTTAGAAGAGTTGGTAGCTGTCGAGGATCCCGAGTTAGAGTTTGCAGACTACGAGGAGTTTTAGAGTGGCATCGTTATTCTGGTAGATCCATGACGCTAGTACATTATTTTGTAGCTAGAGTATTTATTAGTTGGTTTCATTTTGTTATTTTTTTGGATTACCGTACATATTACCCTTACAACTATACATACATTATCATGTTCAGCATGTTCTATGTACATACGTATTTTGGACATATATAAATGAATGAATGTTTATATTTCAAAAACGATCTTGTCATCGTTGAATTTGTTACTTGACTAAACCTAATGGACTTAGTAGACTTTTTCGCTACATTATTAGAGTATGAAATTAGCACTATAACTTTGGACTTTAGCAATCATAATGATACAAGGACTACTGGGAGAATCAGTTACACCTCGGGATCTGTGCTAGGTCTCGGGGCGTGACAGAAGATGGTATCAGAGCTCCACTAGTAAATCATTTTGGGAAAGATTGGAGCTCAGACAGAACTAGCAATAGGAAGATTTGACATAAGGCATGAAAAAAAAATGCAACAAAATAAAAGACTTGAAAGCCAAAAGCCTTAAATAATAAAAGCTTTTAAGACTAAAGGCCTTATTGTGGATATTTTCAATAGTACATTTAAAATTGATCTTTAGGAGCATTTTTGGAGTCCTTACAATTGTGCCTTTTAACTTGAAGGTACGTTATGAGGACTCGTAGCTCTGAACGAATTGCTCCAGGTGATGGGCCAAATAGCCCAAAGTCAACAACAAATGATGGGCAGGATTACTGAATTATTGGAAAGGCAGATTCCGCCCCCTGTGCAGTCACAGACACCACCACCACCACCGGATCAGACATCGCCACAAACATCCCTACCAGTTCCTTCACCAGCCCCGCAATATTACCCTGAGCCTAGGGCCTATAGAGAGCCGAATGGCATTGGCAACTTAATTCGGGACTTTAAGAGATTGCACCCACCAGTATTCGGAGGGGCTATTGATCCAATGGAGGCTGAGAGTTGGAGGCCGAGAGGTGGATAATCAGATGGAGAAAATATTTGATGTAACCCCCTGTGACGAATACTAGAGAGTCACTTTGGCAGCTTTCGCTAGAAGGAGAAGCTAACCATTGGTGGAGAATGGTCAAGAGGACATCTGGAGGTGAGCCAACCATTGGAAGTAGTTTCAACAACTATTCCTGGAGAAACACTTTCCTGAGTGTGCTAGGGACAAGAAGCACACAGAATTTATGGAATTGACACAAGGGGGTATGATAGTAGATCAGTACGAGGCTCGATTCACAGAGTTGTCAAGATTTGCAGAAGATTTACTTTCCACTGAGGAGAGGAAGGCAAAAAGATTTGAGCAAGGCCTTCGTCCCTCTATCAGGAGCAAATTAGCGGCTCTAAGGTTGAGACGATATCCAGAAGTAGTGGAATTGGTAGAAAAGAGCGAGGGCGATTTGTCGAGACTGAGGGATCATCAACTTAGGTGACGACCCCCGTCAAACAGTAGACCCGACATGGTCAAGAAGGTTAGGATCGAGGATCAGCCAGGATCATCGAGGTAGCCGACCCGACACCCTCAACCGCCACCATCACAGCAACTGGGGCAATATGTACGGCCTCAGAAGCCTAGGCCACCGCAGCAACAGAGGCCTCGTAATTCCAGCACCTAAGCCCCAGGGGCATCAAAGGCCATCATTGCCCCCACAAAAGGCAACAGCCAAAGAAGGCACAACCCTCAAGACCGAGAGTGCCTAATCAGTTGAAGTGCTACAGCTGCAGAGAGACAGGGCATATCAAGAGAAATTGTCCTCGAGAGGCTCAACAAACTGGCAGAGATCAGAGTCGCGTGACTCAAGGACTCATGTTCACTCTTACCCAGAGAGATGCAGAGGCTACAGACGATGTGATTGAAGGTACCTTGCTGATCTCAAGTAGTTTGGTACATGCTTTGATGGATACTAGCTCCACACACTCCTTTATAGCACCACACTTAATTGAGGCTTTGGGATTAGTACCATCACTTACTGGTAGATTGCTTTCTTTGACGACACCTTTGGGAGATAGGACAGTTCCGAGCAAGATATGCAAATCATGCGTAGTCAGGATTGGTAGTCTAGAGATGCCATATGATTTGACTATTCTCGACATGCATGATTTTGACGTCATCCTAAGAATGGATTGGTTAGCAGCATTCCATGCACAAGTGGACTGCTTCGAGAAGACTGTCACTTTCCGTATACCGGGGCAACCGAGTGTCAAATTCTTTGGTCCTAAGACTCGTTTAGTCCATTCCATGTTAGTCAAAAGACGTACAAGTGATGATGATTTTGGCTTCTTAGCCAACGTCTTTGGGGAGGAGAAAAAGGAGATACCTACTCTAGATTCTATTCATGTGGTTCAAGAGTACCCAGATGTATTTCCAGATGAGTTGCTGGGATTACCGCCAATGCGAGCCATAGAGTTCTCGATTGACCTCATTCCGGGCACTTCCCCCATCTCCATTACACCATATCGGATGGCACCCATAGAGATGAGAGAGCTTAAGACCCAGATACAGGAGTTGCTGGACCTTGGTTTTATCAGACCTAGCGCTTCGCCATGGGGAGCTCTAGTGCTATTCGTGAAGAAGAAAGATGGATCCCTTCGACTTTGCATTGACTATAGGCAGTTGAATAGGGTTACCATCAAGAATAGATATCTTCTCCCTCGGATAGATGACCTATTTGACCAGCTGAAAGGTGCTCAGTATTTCTCAAAGATCGATCTCAGATTTGCTTACCATCAGTTGGGGATCAAGGAGGAGGACATCCCAAAAATGACTTTCAGTACTCGCTATGGTCACTACGAGTACTTGGTAATGCCATTTGGACTCACAAATGCCCCGGCTGTATTTATGGATTTGATGAATGGGATATTCAGAAAGTACTTAGATTAGTTTGTCCTAATATTCATCAACGATATCCTGATATATTCTCAGAGTCAAAATGAGCACGATGAGCATTTGTGGATTACACTTCAGACCCTAAGGGATCACCAGTTGTATGGAAAGTTGAGCAAGTGCGAGTTTTGGCTGACCGAGTTAAATTCCTTGGGCATGTAGTTTCTTGAGATGGCATTTCAATAGATCCATCCAAGGTGGAAGCAGTGCTCAATTGGTCCAAGCCCACTACAGTCACTGAGATCAGGAGCTTCTTGGGACTGGCTTGCTATTATCATCGTTTTGTAAAAGACTTTTCCCGCATTGCGGCACCACTGACTCAATTGACCCAGAAGGGTGTGCGCTTTGATTGGGATGAGAAGTGTGAGCAGGCTTTTCAGAAGCTAACTTACGACAGCGCCAGTGTTGACCATACCTACTTCAGGGGATGAGTTTGTGATATGCAATGATGCATCTCAAAGAGGTTTAGGGTGTGTTCTTATGCAGAATAGCAGGGTAGTCGCATATGCCTCTAGACAGTTGAAAAACCATGAAAAAAACTACCCTACTCATGATCTAGAATTGCCTACCATAGTATTCGCACTAAAAATTTGGCGATACTATCTCTATGAAGAGAAGTTTAAATTATACTCAGATCATAAGAGCCTTAAGTACCTATTCTCACAGAAAGAATTGAATATGAGGCAGAGGCACTGGATGGAGTTCTTGAAAGACTATGATTTCACCTTACACTACCACCCAGGCAAGGCGAATGTAGTTGCAGATGCATTGAGCAGAAAGAGGGAGGGCATTTTGGCCCATCTGATGGTTCGAGAGTGGGAGATGTTGGAGTCGCCAGCTAACTTTGACCTCATCGCTCGTCCACCAGGAAACACAGTCTTTGTTTCGTATCCTATAGTTCAACTAACATTGACTCAAAAGATTATTTCAGCCCAGGTGTCAGATTCAGAGTTTGAGGTGCATAGTCCGAGAGCGGCAGATGATCTTGATAATGATTGGTCTTTCCACTCAGATGGTAGTTTGGGGTTCCGAGATAGATTGTGGGTTCCGATAGACGATCAAATCAGACTGGAGATTTTGGATGAGGCCCACAAAAGCAGATATACTATTCATCCTAGAGGAACTAAGATGTATAAGGATCTTCAGAGACAATTCTAGTGGTTAGGGATGCCTGACCTGTCAGCAAGTCAAGGCAGAGCACCAGAGACCCGGAGGAGTCATGCAGCCACTCTCAATCGCTGGATGGAAATGGAAGCATGTTACCATGGACTTTGTCATGGGCTTGCTGAGGACTCGAAATAGTCGTGACTTAGTTTGGGTTATAGTGGATCGATTGACTAAGTCGGCGCATTTCTTACCAATTTTATCCACCTATTCCATAGAGAGACTGAGTAGACTATATCTTGATGAGATAGTAAAGTTACATGGAGTGCCAATCTCAATCGTCTCTGACAGAGATCCACGATTTACAGCACGATTATAGCAAAGCCTGCAGAAAGCGCTTGGTACAAACCTCCAGTTCAGTACAGCATATCACCCGCAGACAAACGGTCAGTCCGAGCGAGTTATCTAGATCTTGGAGGACATGCTCCGGGTTTGTGCCCTTTATTTTGGGGGAGATTGGGAGTCTCACCTGTTCTTAGCCGAGTTTGCTCACAATAATAGCTACTAGGCTAGTATCGGCATGGCACCTTTTGAAGCACTTTATGGGCGACCTTGTCACCGTTATGCTGGACAAAAGTTGGAGAGGGCAGTTTGCTTGGCCCAGAGCTGGTATAGTAGACCACTAAGAAGGTCACGGTCATCAAAGAAAGCTTGCGAGTAGCGCAGAGTCGACAGAAGAGTTATGCAGACAGGCGACGTTGACCTCTCGAGTTTCAGGAGGGAGATCATGTATTCCTAAGGGTTTCTCCTAGAAAGGGTATTACTAGATTTGGTTTGCGTGGGAAGCTCATGCCATGATACATTGGACCATTTCAAATATCGGAGAAGATCGGAGTTGTAGCATACCGACTGCATTACCACCCTACCTGGCAAATGTTTACAATGTATTCCACGTGTCGATGTTGAGGAAGTATGAACCAGATCCTTCTCACGTCATTGACTAGAAGCCGTTGGAAATCCGAGACGATGTTTCGTACATAGAGGAACCAGTTCAAATCTTGGATCATAGAGAGAAGATCTTGAGAAATTGAACGATTCCCCTAGTGAAAGTTATGTGGAGACGGCAAGACGCGGAAGAGGCCACCTGGGAGAAAGAATTAGATATGCGAGAGCGCCATCCTTACCTTTTTACCGATTGAGGTATGATTTCAATTTCGAGGACGAAATTTTTATAAGGGAGGGAGGATGTAAAGACCCGCTTCAAAACGTAACATAATATCTGAAACCTATTGAGCGCTATGATACCTTGTCAGATGTTTCGGGAACATCTGACTAGAACCAGACCCACACACATGGTAATCGACCAATACAATTAAGTCTAAAAAGAATTAAACAAAACGGACACCGCCATTAGACTCGCCACGTCAAATTACCTTAGGGGCACCATTTTCATAAATGTCAACATGTGCCCGAACCCCGCACCTCGACCCACGGGTCTCATGCAAAAAAAAAAAGAAAAAAAAGGGTCAAATTAACCTTTTTGGGTAAAGCACGTGGATGAATTTCCACCTTTCTTGCATGACATCATAGTTATGTCATTTGGACTCTAAATTCTATTAAAAATCTTTAAAAGTTAGATATATAAATAGGGAAGAGCAAAAAAAATTTTTTTACTAAACTCTTGAGAAAACTAGTAGCTTCTCGAGGAAGTAGTAGAGAGAGAGAGGGGAGAAGCCATTAGAGGGTAGAAAATTGAAAGATTTCCTCACCATTGATCTCTATTACTTGGATTTCAGCCGGTGAAGGCGTAAAGGAGCACGAAAAAAAGGGCTTTTGCCCATTGTGCACCCGGATGTTCAAAGTAGGTGGTTTAAATCTTCGAATGATTTCATATTTCCTCTATAATATGCTAATATCTGAAGAAAGCTATCTCAGTGAGAATTATCCTATTTATTTTCTTATCAAATTCATGATAATCATTTTGTTGTTGTAATTATATTCCTGATTATTGTCTTGAGGTGAATATTTCATAAAAAAATAATATATAAATCAATATCTACTTTTAAAAAAAAAAGAAATCAGATTTTTCCACTGTCAAGAACAGGAATTTTTCAAAACCCTTCCTTTTAGTCTTAAATCCATTTTTGCTAAATAACTAGAGAAAAAAAAAAAAAAATTAACTAGACTAAGCCTCGGACTGGTTTCAATGGTGAACCAGTCTGAAGTGTCACCATTTTTGGGGTGGGATTTGAGGACAAACCGCCCATTAGATCAAAATGAAGATCTGTGAGGATCATAGGGTGGTCTTAATGAAGGTGTGATTGTTTGGGGTCCACAAGAGAGCGTGGGAGGTAGGGGTGTGATACCCCTGTTTTAACGACCTTGTGGGTTGTCCCAAAAGAAAAAAAAAAGAAAAATTTGAATGAATAAATGAAGAGAGGAAGGACAAGAAAAAAATAAACATTTACATATAAATAAATACACAATGTAATAAAGAACCAATATAATAGCAATAAATTTATATAACAAAACAGGGAAGTTGTCTCCCCACTTATACCCCCTCTTATCTGTTTCAACAAAGAAGGGCCGAGATCTTATCCCCCCAAATGACGGTGGATCTCAGCCACTCATACCCGATTTTGGAGAATGCTTTGTCGGAGATTGCCAAGGGCACGGGCCACCCGGCCACAAGTCTATATAACAAAATAGGGAAGTTGTCTCCCCCTCTTATACCCCATCTTATATGTTTCAACAAAGAAGGGCCAAGATCTTATCTCCAAAATAGACAGTGGATCTTAGCCACTCACACCCGATTTTGGCAAACGCTTTGTTGGAGAGTATCGTGGGCACATGCCACCCACTATCTACATAACAAAACAGGACGGTTGTCTCCCCTCTTATCTGGCTTCATAAAGGATGGCCGAGATCTTATCACACCAAATGGATGGTGGATCTCAGCCACTCACACTCAATTTTAATAAACGCTTTGTCGATGAGTGATGTGGGCACGGGTCACCTACTATCTATATAACAAAACAGGACGGTTGTCTACCCCTCTTATCCGACTTCATAAAGGATGGCCGAGATCTTATCACACCAAATGGACGGTGGATCTCAGCCACTCACACCCAATTTTGACAAATGCTTTGTCGATTAGTGTCGTGGGCACAGGTCACCTACTATCTATATAACAAAACAGGGAAGTTGTCTCCCCACTTATACCCCCTCTTATATGTTTCAACAAAGGGCTGAGATCTTACCCCCAAATGGACGGTGGGTCTCAACCACTCACAACTGATTTTGGCAAATGCTTTGACGGGGAGTGTTGAGGGCACATGCCACCCACTATCAATATAAAAAGTGACTGCGGTTTTCTTATACCCCCTCTTATCTTATATGGCTTCAATAATGAGTGGCTGAGATCCACTATGCTTCATATCGATGGCTGAGATTAACTCTCACCCGATTTTGACAAACACTTTGTCAGAAAGTGCCGCGAGCATGGGCCACCCATGCATATAACAAGACAACTCAGTTGTATTCTCTTATCTTATCCATCCATCTAACGTGGATGGTTAGATAAAGAGTGGTTGAGATCAAATCCATCGATCTAATGTGGACGGTTAGCTTTTAGCCACTCAATCCGCTTCATTTGACCTCAATTTATTCAAAATTTGAATTTCAACACCGTTATTTTTTGTTAATTCTGTTATTTTCCCATTTCTCCCTTTGTGCATTACAATCCGTCATAAAAGCCGTTACAATGGAAAAAATGGTAACGCCCCAGTCCGTTATACAGTTTGAGTGCCAAAGGGACCCAATTTTTGCAAAAGCTTTTGTCAAAGAGTGCCGTGGGCATGGGCCATTTACTATTCTATATAACAAAACACAGTGGTTGTCTCCCCAGTTATACCTCCCCTTATAGGCATCAACAAAGAAGGGCCGAGATCTAAACCTCCCCCAAATGGACGGTGGATCTCAGCCACTTACCTGATTTTGGCAAAATCTTTGTCAAGGAGTGCCAATGGCACGGGGCACCCACTAGTATTGAACATATAAAAAAGAGAAAAGATTTATAATAGTATATGTATGATAATAAAACTTGAAAAAAAAAGGGGTAAAATGGCCAACCATCCTTATGTTTGGTGGTACAAAATTGTGGGCCCTTTCATCCACAAAATAATGCTAATTACCCATTTGCTGAACCATTATGGAGATATGATATTCGCTCAAAAGTGCATATTTTTCACTGTTATCTTCTAAGCGTTATCACACTCTCCTATGTAAAACTGCTCTATTTACCCACTTTTCTACGTATGAGTCTCTTCTGTTGTGTAAAACACACTTTTCTGGACGAAATGGTATATTTGCATCAATTAAACACATTTTCAGAAGTCTAGATATTAAGTCATTTTGATGAGACGTCTTATTACGCATTTTTACTATTGCAGCAAACCCGATCGGGTGGTTCTCGAGGCTTGTCGGACTACGATCAACCACAGAAGCTCACTATGATAGCCTAAAAAACCAACAAGTATGACAAGAAGATAAGGGTCAAGTACAAGCTGGGCTGGAGAATCGAAAAGCTAGATCAAGAACCAAAAGCCGAGTGTGAAGTCAGGACCAATCAAAGGAGAGGATGATGTCTGAGCCCGTGAACCAAGACAGTGTCTGATTACAATGGCGGGCCAACAGGCGGACTATGCATGCAAATGAAAGTGGGATTAGCTTGAACAAGTGTTCGGATACATGCCAAAAATGAGCAAAAAGCTAGAACTCGAGCATAACACGGCATTAAAACACCTAAGCTTGGTCACCTCCAAATCTGACCATTGGATCAAGGCCGTTAGATCTACCTATTAATTGCTACATCTTGAAGATGATTATAGTAGGTTAGCACATGGACAAGTCATCATCAAGGGTTGATAATCATGGATTAAGGGTAGACCGTGGTGTTGAGTATCAATGCCTAGACCAACAGCATGAACAAGAGGAAAGACGGACATGAAATAAATGGTCCGAATCACAAGTGGGATGGTGAGATGAAAACACGCTGTTCAATGGGATCCGCGCACGTGTTGGATCACCGAAGGTTGCTGAATAGTGATATATCACGTGGGCTCGATGATCGCTACATGGTCGACTCATCAAAGTCAATCAAGGGAGTAAAGGTGGACCATCAATCGAAGTGGACGATGGATCACCAATGTACATGCAACGGTGTAGATCAACACACGTTGAGAGTTATTGCCTCAATCTTGGTTGTTAAAAGTGGTAGCAACATGTGTGGAGAAGACAAGTGGAACCAAGTGCTGGATGTTGATAAATGGATGGGTGGTGAATAAAAAGAGAAACATTCTCCACCAAAAGAGGCATGGGAATAGAATTAAAAAATGGGTGGCAAATGCATGGATTGCCACACAACGAGACACATGGAATAGTTTCCCATCATGTTGACTTTCCCAAATAAAGAAAACTAACATTTTTTTCTTTCTTTTAAAAAGGGGTGAATTCATAAAAGAAAATTGGAAAGTAATTTTAGGAAATGGCATGGACGGTGAATTCAACAAGAAGAAAGATCTCTTGCTTATTTGGAAAGTGGTTTGTGAGAAATGTTTTTATATGGACAGCAACATAGAAGATGCCATAAGTTGCTGGACATAGAATAGAAAATTATGGCATCATTTGGTTGAATGGTGGTCTAGGAGACAGAATTCTTGAAATAAAAGTGGGGCCCACTTCTATGACACATGATCAACAATGAGGGCCTTCAATGTGACGCCCTAAAGAATAAGAGGACTTCTTCTTTTCACAGGCTGGCACCAAAAAAAAAACCGATGCTCTCCACGTCCTTACCTCTGACCACCTCTCTCCATCTCACTTATATGGAAGCCGTTCCTCTTCGAAAAAAGGGGGCCCAACTTGCTGCCCTTCACTCCGACCAACCTGCAACTTTCCTAAAAACGGCCACCTGCATAGCACCATACGGCTACCATCTCCTTGGCCGAGGTCTTGCGGTACACCTCCATCTCCTCTTCAACGCCATTGAGCTTCATCTCCACCACGTTGCCTACTCGCAGCCACACGTACCAGCAAGGAAGGATGATCTAGTTCTTCTCCTCAACCTCTCCATCGACCTACAACATTGAGTTGTAGGTTCGGACCTCAAACATCGCCCATCAAGCTCTCCATATCCACCGTTCCCACATCCTCAGGGGGGTCTGCAGCATCATGATCTCCTTGCGGGCTCTACTTGAAGAACTCCTCCTCCCACAACCGCATGCAACCCTTGCGGTTTGCGTATCCAACACAACTCTCACCTAGTGCACCGGCATGCACTTCTCCTTCCCTTGGCCTCGCACCTGCAACCTCTTCTCTGGTCATCTACAACTCACCAAGGTTTAATGGCCACCCTTCTCAAAGCATCAAAAATTGCTGCCCCATCAACTCTTCTTGCGAGCTCGGAACACCACTACTAAGCTTCTTCTTCTTGATCGTGGATACCCTTCAATGCTTTCACAGCAGGTAACTCAGTCCATCTTCATCCCCACACACCTCCATCCTACAAGGCCGAACGACATCCTACAAGTGGGTGCACCTTGGCCATACACGTGGTAAGCATTTCTACCTCTCTCCATTAATAGTTTCTCTCTCTTCTATTGGTTTTCTCTCTCTAGTTTTCTTTCTCTAGCTCACTTTCTCTCTCTAATTTCCATATTTTCTAGTTAGATTTCTTGCTTTCTAATGTAGTTTGCTTCTTTAAAAGTATTGTAATTTCCATGATTTTTAATAAAAGATTGTTGGTTTGATCTGTGATTCATGGTTCCTGTTGAAATCCAAAGCATATTTAAACTCGATTTCCACCATCCTCATCCCTCCATCATTCTTAGCATTTTTTGTAAATATTTATGTTCTAATTTGCGCGAACTAACCTCGAGTGCGGATTCGACATCCGACTTTCCACTGTGCAAAGAATTGTCTATTTTTGCAGAAAATAAAGTCTTAGATAATTAAAAATGTATTGAAATTAGGGTTTTCGTAACCAACGACGCGGAAAAACCCTACTTTCAAGATGACCCAAATCAAATTGTTTGAGACTCACCAATGAAACGATAGGGTGCCTACGTGGACCCAGGCTACTGACTATTTCAGATATGGATTGATTGTTGGTTCTGAGATAGGGGCCCCTACTAGCATACACACACGTCAGAGTGTTAGGAGATCAAATGAAATGATAAGAATTGAAAGAGAAAAGTTTCTAGAAAAGTTAACAGAGAGGATTTAAATAAGAAATTAAAAAAAAAACCTTAGAAGGCTTAGGCCTATATATCTATATGTATATATCAGGGTGAATTAGAAGGGCCAGGAAATTCTTAGATAGATGCTATACATATGTGTTCTCATAGTGGTTATGGGACATTATTAGGACCATAGGATATTAGTAGTTGTCCTAGAATTTCGGTTCTTCTGAGGAACCCAGTATGATGCACTGTTTACTGCGGTTGGCCAAGGGTTATATTGTACGCCTGATAGGCATTTAGACATGGAGCATGATGTACTCGGCCCGGACTTTCCATGGATCCATAGAATCTCTGCAGACGTTGAACATCTTTGCCGATGTGATAATTAGGCTAACGGCGACCTGAGTTGGAAAATGAGGGTTCTGCGTGGACCCCACGCTGAGTATGGGGTCAAGCAGTGAGGCACCCGACCGAAAAATCAGGACAGGAGAAGACCGCTCGGCCCGCGCAAAAAGGCCAAACGATGCAATTCCACATCGGTAATTATTGGAATGATTGCTATGACCGGGGCTAATTACCAGTAGTAGCATGAAGTAGATCTTTATAAACCCTGCATCATTCACAAATTGCTATTTATATTTAGTGTGGAAAATGTGAAGATATTAAAGAACTATGGAGAACCTGATTTTTAACACTGTTCATCTAGTTTTAACTTTCGTACATTGCTATATTAATTCTGCAAATTACTTGTTATTTTAACTAAGTCCGGTAGCTGCATATTAATAGACTATGCCAGTTACTGCCATCTATTTTTGTTTTATCGATTATTTTCACTTGGAGATGAAATCATGAGTAGTTTAAACCACATCCCTACTACTGGGCTTTTCCCCAAAAACTCACCCCTACTCCCCAACCCCTTTCAGATTTTCCATAGAGGAGCCAGAGTACTTAGAAGAGTTGGTAGCTGTCGAGGATCCCGAGTCAGAGTTTGCAGACTACGAGGGGTTTTAGAGTGGCACCGTTATTCTAGTAGATCCATGAAGCTAGTACATCTTTTTGTAGCTAGAGTATTTATCAGTTGGTTTCATTTTGTTATATTTTTGGATTACTGTACATATTACCCTCACAACTATACATATATTATCATGTTCAGCATGTTCTATGTACATACGTATTTTGGACATATATAAATGAATGAATGTTTAGATTTCAAAAACGATCGTGCCATCCTTGAATTTGTTACTTAACTGAACCTAATGGACTTAGTAGACTTTTTCGCTACATTATTAGAGTCTGAAATTAGCACTATAACTCTGGAGTTTAGCAATCATGAGAATAGAAGGACTACTGGGAGAATCAGTTACACCTCGGGATCTGTGCTAGGTCTCGGGGCGTGACAGATCCAATCTCGCAAGAGTCTGTCTGATACAACCTCTTCCTATTGGATTTGAACTTCTTACATTTAGTTAGATCTGGAATAGCTTAGGCGCCAGCTTACGTGGTAGATATTTTGAATGAAAAAGTGGCAGAAATATTAGTAATGATAAGATCTGTTGCCAAGTGGTACTCTCTGTATAGATGCTAACATGTAATTAGTCTATTGGTTTAGGATACTAATCTGTTCATGGAATTTGATATCGTTATTTACTGGCAAAGGAAGAAAGCTTCACCGGTCAAATATAATTTTGAGGAACTTGTCGGGAAAGGTCGAATGCCATGACCGCCAAGTACAATGTAGAACTTTTTGGGATGGGTTGATTGCCTTAATCGCCAGGTATAATGCTGAACTTGTCGGGAAGGTTTGAACGCCTTGACTGTCAAGTATATAGTGAAGAACATGTCGGGAAAGGTAGAATGCCATAAACGCCAAGTACAATGTAAAACTTATCAGGATGGGTTGAACGGCCATGACCACCAAGTATAAAGTAGAACTTGTCGGGAAGGGTTGAACACGAAGTATAGTAAATAATTTGCTGGGAAAGATTGATTACCTTGCCGACAAATTTTTTGCTGACTTTAATGCACTTCGTTACTTACTTGTCTTGAGATGTATTTTTCTCGGACGTCTTATTAGATACATGTACCTCTGATGTGTCTAATGTGTAACTGAAAAAGTTGATAGTTGTCTCTGATGAATCCCTCTGGCACATTTATTCATGCGGCTTTCGAGATGCCAAGTGTTGACATTTTGTGTTTCACACGTGCGACGCTAATGACACGTGTAACCATCTCATAGGCTGGAAAATACGGTACCCACACTTGTGCTTGTAGTAACCGAAATTGTTTTCTTCCAAAGGGTATTTTGATGCAGGACATTTAACCAATACTCCCCAAAAGCCGCGACTGTTGGTAGCGTGAGATTAAATTCCTTTATCTCATAGGATCTATCTAGGTTCTCGGTTGACACGACCCCTCGTAGGCCCATATCACACAGGCCACCTCCTCGTGGGCCCATATCACACAGGCCACCCCACCCCGAGTGTGCTCCATATTACACAGGCTACCCCACTCGAGCCCGGTGTCAAAATGCCCCTGCATTAATCACCCCCGGTGAGGAGACTCGAACACGAGACCTCCCGCTCTGATACCACTTTGATGCAGGACATTTAACCAATACTCCCCAAAAGCCACGACTGTTGGTAGCGTGAGATTAAATTCATTTATCTCATAGGATCTATCTAGGTTCTCGGTTGACACGACCCCTCGTGGGCCCATATCACACAGGCCACTCCAACCCGAGTGTGCTCCATATTACACAGGCTGCCCCACTCGAGCCCGGTGTGAAAATGCCCTTGCATTAATTTGGTAACTATACAATCTAGGGTTAACTCATGATCATGTCAGAAAAGAAAGTCAGGGTGGTAGGTAGTTAACCCTGTCAAAGGCCAGAGACAGACGGCGGTCAGAAGGTTAATTGCCTCAATAGAGAATGTTAGGGGTGTAGGTGGCATAGGCAGAGGGAAAGGTCAGAAGGCAGGTAGCATGGTCAAGCAGAAGCATGTGTTAGTAAGAAGTGTGGACCAGAAGTCAACCAAAACGTGAATGAAGTAACAAGCAACCGACACGTTAGGTCTATAAATAGCGGTATTTTGGGGCGAAAATTAGGTACGAGTGCTGACCCATCCTCTAGTGCCCTGAAATTTACACTAAGACTGAGTAAAGCATCAGAGGCTCTTCCGGTGGAGGACCACCTGGCGGAGTTCTTGTAGGGGATTCTCAGGGACGTCGGCGAGTTAGTCAGAGTTCTCGACAGTAGACCACGGAGACCTCGGCACAAGACTACGGATCTTGGCAAGAGAATCTCTGGGAGGCGTGCATCTTGAGGGGGTATGAGGCCATGAGGGTATTTCCCCCCATAGTATGTATTTGGAAAAAGGAAACTCCGAAAAGGTTGGGAAAATTTAAGTAGCGGTCAACAAAGTTGATGACCGGCCATTAGAAGAGCCATGTGGCACATTCTTGGACGACACTGACCGTATGGATATTTGGCCAATCCCTATGTGGAGCTACAAACCAAAACTCGGCCTGATTAGTAAGTTGAAACCTTTGAATTTTTGTTGCCCAAACGATGGTCAATAATTCTCAAATTAAACTTATAAAAATCAACCCATGAAAAGGACTCCAATCCAAGTCTTAGAAATAACGGGCTAATTTTTGGTCTGTATGTCCGTCTAGGGTTGGGCCAAACCAAGGTTTAAAAGAGGCCGTTTTAACGTTAAAACGGACAGGCAAAAATGGGGAAAAAAATGGATTTTAACGGAAATAACAAGAAAAACTGAAAATATGGGGCTGAAATTCAAAATTTCAAATTTGAATAGAATTTAACGGAAATATAATAGATTTTAATATTGTTTTTTTTTCACAAATTTTTCCAGATTTTAACGGCTGTTAAAACAAAAAAAAAAAGGCCATTATTTTCTAAGCGTCAAAATGGTTCTTAATGTAACCGGCTTGGGGTGTTACCGTTTTAACGGCCGTTAAAACCGTTAAATCAGCATTATTTTAAACCATGAGCCAAACGTCCATACTTTCAAAAATCTCTAAGAATATGCCACGTGACTCCTATTGTAGTCGGCAACTTTGCCGTAGCGTCCACATGATTTGAGAGGAGAATATTCCAAATCAGGAGGGCCACCA
The DNA here is from genome assembly GCA_035048495.1 of Euptelea pleiosperma. Lineage (NCBI taxonomy): Eukaryota > Viridiplantae > Streptophyta > Magnoliopsida > Ranunculales > Eupteleaceae > Euptelea > Euptelea pleiosperma. The sequence continues at coordinate 29,241,892 of CM068542.1, read as the reverse complement.
TTCATGTCAAATATAGAAGACCCTTGGTTTGTAGGGCGCCCTTCGATCGGGTTAAGCATGGCTATTTATCAATAAGTGCCACCCCAACCCCATATATAGTTAGTGGCGACTTATGAGGTGAGCACCTCTTATCTTGGAATCCACCTTTGCTCAACGGCATCTCTGCACAGTTCGATACATCTAAAAAATTTTGCTTTTTGATTTTTATAATTTGAAATTTTTGAAAACAATTGGAATATGTTTTCAAAGAGTAGAACTTTGCTCCCTTCAACAAAGTGGCTAACCGATCATAATATGAGCCATGTGGCATATTCTTAGATCTTTCTAATCTTATGGATGTTTCGCCAACTGTAGACGGACATACAGACCGAAAATTAGCCTGGTTAGTGATTTCTAAGCGTTGGATTGGAGTCATTTTCAGGGGTTCATTTTTACTCGTGGATTTGAGCATTATTGACCATTGTTTGGGTACAAAGATCCAAAGGCTTGAAATCACTAATCAAGCTGATTTTGGGTTTGTACATCCATACGGTCAACATCCTCTAAAAGCATGCCACATGGCTCATATTGTGGTCGGTCAGCATCTTTGCTGACTGGCGCCAGTAGCAAATTTCTACTCGTTTTTCAAGATGAATCTGAGCAGAGGTTGCACTAAGCATTTTTTGGATGGGTCGGGCTAAGGGGACTCCTTTTTCTGACGCCTCTCGGAAGTTGTGTGCTCGACCGTGTATTCCGAGAATCCAACTGTGGTCGATAGTGCTGAGCTGACATTCACGGCACACACTCTGAGAGGGGTCAGAAAAGGGGGTTCCTCAGAGCCTGAGCCTTTCTCAACACATCATTTACAGTAGGGGCCCACGGACGAGAATTGGAGACGTTGGTGGGAGTTCTTTCCTTTTGACCGTTTTTAGTTCTTTCTAAATTTATTCCCATCCGTAAGATCTCACGGTGGACTTATTTCCTACGGAGAATCCAACGGTGGCTATCCCCTAGGGTTTTGGACGAGGGCTTTCATGGCTGCTACTGCAGCCTTGCCGGCCAACGGAGGATCGCCGGCAAGTCTTGTTTCTTCTCCACATACTCATCCTCCTATACCCGCACCTCTCACCAATGCAAATAGACAAGCTGGGTCGTATGCTGCATCTCTCATGGGCTTCAAACAGTTTATTGACATTCCTGTGGACGCGAGGATTGGATCGAAGGAGGGATGTGGAGCAGTTTCTTTCTCCCCTACAGACATCACGAAATCAGAACTGCAAATGCACAAGACGCTCATCGGAAAGTTCATTTCGGGCCGGCCATCCGTGGAAGATATTCGACATGGGGTCAAGAACTTATGGAAATCTCAGAAATCTATCGTCGTTAGAGTTTTAGATGCTAGACACATTATGTTTAAATTCGAGGATGAGGAAGACCTTCTTAAGGTATGGACTCGTGAGATAAACCAAATTAAGGGGTATTATTTTCACTTGTTCAGGTAGAGTAGCGATTTTAACACGAGAAAAGAAACCTCTCTTGCGTCGGTTTGGATACAGTTCCGAGATCTTCCGTTAAATATGTTCAATCCTTCGTTGTTAGTTCCTATTGCATCGGCTGTTGGTAGGTATCTCACAATTGATTCTGCGACTAAAACATTGATCCGGCCGAATACGGCTAGGGTTTGTGTGGAGTTGGATGTTTCAAAGCCTCTACCGAATAAGGTTTGGATTGGTATTGGGAAAGGAGATGGGTTCTGGCAGGAAGTATACTATGAAAAGCCTCCCTGATATTGCACTATTTGTTCTTTACATGGACATGATGCCTCTAACTATCGCAAGAGGTTGGTGCAGCACCAAGACAATATTCATAATCATACTCAGACTCAGGATATTAGTAAGAACCCTAAACCCACTGGACAGGTGGCCAAGGTTAATGAATGGATTGAGGTCAGTAAGAAGAAGGGGCGTGATCAACAAGTCAGCGTTGTTCTCAGTGAAGGGGACTTACCAGGCAAGAAGGACACGGAGACGGTGGGAAATTGTGTGAACAAGTTTCAGGCTCTTAATCCAAAAGATATTGCAGAGGTTGACATTGAAAAAATTGGGAAGTTAGCAGAAGGAAAGGAGGGAGGTAATGTGGAGAGCTCTGCTTTTGGAACAAAAATATTTCGTAGTCCATCTAAATTGGTAGCATGGAAATAGAACCACAGAGTACTGGAGAATGCTTGAATACTGTGGCTAGTGGGATGAAGCAGGTTGTTGCAGTGGACAATGGTTGTGGATTGCTCACCAAGCCTGCGGAAAAAGGGAAAGAAGCTTTGATCGACAATAAGCAACAACAAGGAGGAGATAACTTGCAGTCCCTGGTGGGAAGATCGAGCCAAAAACTCCTAGAGTGTGTGGAGGGAGAGGATGATATCGAGAAAAGGGAAGCCCTGAGCAACCACATGTGACGTCGTCTCCTAAAAATGATATGGTACCTAATACCTTAGATATTGTTTCTGATTATGTGGGGGATGAGCAAACATTGGATGTTTCCTCGGAATATGAAATTGAAGAGAGTTCGGACCCTGAGACTCGAATCAAGTCTAGCATGGTTCGTTACTCAGAACACCTATCGACCCAGGTATGCCTAAAACTTCTAAAAGAAGTAGAAAAAAAAAGTATACTCTAATATGGTACTGTTCTCTGATATGCCTCGTGGAATGTCCACTAAAGCACACACCAAAAAACAATTACAGTTGATTGCCAATGATGGACAAAATCTTAATTTGGAACGCGAGAGGGGTAGGCAATAGAGCCACCTCCGGTCATCTTAGAAAGCTTGTTTCTAATCAAGCTCCTAAGATGGTGATGATTGCAGAACCAATGAAAAACACTACCTTTATTGCATGTTTAGGTTCTATCATTAAGCTTAAGAATTGCATGCACAACGGTGATCAAGGGGGGAAAATTTGGCTTTACTGGGATGATACTATTGTGGTAGATCTTTTGTTTGCTATTACTCAGTTGTTGCATGTATGCATTAAAGATGATATTTCAAGTTGTCAATTTCTGGCATCTTTTGTTTATGCTAAATGTTCTGCCAGAGACAGAAGAGATTTGTGGATGACCTTGCATAATCTAGGGACAGTTATGTCATCTCCATGGATAGTGGGAGGTGATTTTAACTGTGTCACTCCGAACTCAGATAAAATCGGTGGGAATGTTCCTGATAGTACCGCAGTCAGCGACTTTAATGAGATGATTAATGATTATGGCCTTGTTGTTGCGGGTTATATTGGCTCTAAATATACGTGGTGCAATAATCAAGAAGGTAACAATCGTATTTGGGCGAGGCTGGATTGGGTGTTTGTGAACTCCCTCTGGTTAACTAGGTTGCCTTCCATCGTTGTTAATCACTTGCCCAGGATTTGCTCAGATCACTCTCCTATGTTGGTCTCTTTTATGCATAATGTCTATAGAGGTATGAAGCCTTTCAGGTTTCAACGGATGTGGGTATATCATGATAATTTTTTGGAGTTTGTGAGGACGGCCTGGGAACCATCGATCCAAGGGGATGCGTTGCACATTTTGGCTTTAAAATTGAAGATTCTCAGAAATCGTCTGAAAAACTGGAACAAGCACACATTTGGGAATATTCATAATAACCTCCATGTTATTGAAAATAAAATTATGGTGCTGGAATAGAAGATGATTGTGAATTGGGTCACTGAGGATTTGATTGAGTGGGAGAAAATGCAAGCTTTATAGAAGAAAACTCTGTTGCAGGAAGAAATTTTCTGGAAGCAGAAGTCTATAATGAAATGGCATAAAAAAGGAGACTCCAATACTAATTTTTTCCATGCTACCACTAAGGAAATGAAGAAATATGGTCTGGATAAAGGTCTTTTTCTTCAAAACGGGACTTGGTCAGAAAATCAGGGGGATATGCATAAGGGTGAAGTGGAGTATTTTAATGACGTTCTCCAGTTAGAGGGTTGTTCTGTGGAGGAGGATTTGTTTGACTATATTCCTGATATTGTGAATGATGAAGACAATGCGGCTTTTATTGTTCTGCCTGATCGTGATGAGGTTAAAGAAGCTGTGTTCAGTATTCCTCAAGATAGTGCTCTAGGTCCAGACGGTTTCTCAGCTGCGTTCTTTCAATCTTGTTAGGATATTATCAGGAATAATGTTTTCCACGCAGCGGTTGATTTTTTCAAAGGTAGCATGATCCCTAATTCCTTCACGAATAATTTTATCTCTATGGTTCCCAAAAAAGAGTACTCTCCGCATTTTGTTGATTTCAGGCCAATTAGTCTCTTCAATGTGATGTATAAAGTTTTCTCTAAAATCATCACTACCAGACTTAGTGAGATTATGGGGAAGCTTATCTCTCGGGAACAAGATGCCTTCGTTAAAGATAGATTAATAATGGAAAATGTTGGCCTTGCTCATGAATTAGTTCAATGTATTCGGAAGAAAGTTTTTAGGGGTAATTTGGTGCTTAAGATCGATATGGCTAAAGCATATGATCATGTGGAATGGCCTTTCCTTAAGATGGTGCTCAAGAGATTTGGGTTTAGAGACCAGTGGATTAGACTCATTTCCAATTGCATTGGCAATAATTGGTTTTCTGTCCTATTCTAAGGTACGTATGATGGCCACTTTAAAGCCACTAGAGGTCTCAGACAGGGTGACCCTCAATCCCCATATCTTTTCATATTGTACTCAAAGGTGCTGAGCAGAGGTCTGAAGATCCAGTTTGATACTAGTAAAATTGGTTACTTTCATACCCCGAGGAACTATACTCCCGTCACTCACTTATGTATGCAGATGATTTGGTCATTTTCTTGAATGGGAGGACATCTTCGATTGAAGGATGTATGACGTTTCTTCAGCGTTACTGTACTTGTTCTGGTTAACAGGTTAATGCCGGTAAAAGTTCTTTTGCTATGCATTCCAATACCTCTTCGGATATAATAGAGATTGTCAAAAGGCGCACTAATTTTTTGCACAAGAAGCTTCCGTTCATTTATCTCGGAGTCCCTATTTATGATGATAGGATGAAGATAAACTACTTCAATGACTTGATGAATAAAGTCCAGAAGAAAGTGGCTGGATGAAAATTTTGACTACTGTCGCAAGGTGGTAAGCTTATTCTATTTCGCCATTCCCTCTTTAGTATGCCTATATACTTGCTATCGGCCACCTCGGTTCCTAAAGCTGTCATGGTTATGCTAGAAAAAATTTTCTCTGATTTCTTCTGGGGGGGAGCATGAAGGACAGGTGAAAAAGAAATGGGTTGCATGGAAAAATATCTGCAAACCGGTTCAAGAAGGTGGGCTTGGTGTCAGAGACATTTATGAGGTTATGGAATGCTTTCGAATGAAGAGAATGTGGAATACCTCATCCAATAAATCTTTGTGAGGTCAGTTTATGCATGACAAGTATTTGAGAAATGTAAGTCTCAACCGTTTAGAAGCGCCTAGAGGGGGAACTACGCAGATGTGGAGAGACTCTTTGAAGGCATTGGATTTCATTAGACATAACTCTTCCTGGTTGATAAAGGATGGGCATATGAGTTTCTAGTTTGATAATTGGTCGGGTAATTGGCCTATAGCTGATAAAGTGCATACCGATGACATCCGAGATAGGAATATTACTCTTTTTGAAGCGTCAGAGAGAAATTTTTTGCTTGAGCCTCTGAGGCAGGAAAATGTGGATGATATCACCACTAATTATGAGGGTAGTTTTTCGCTAATGGTGAGGATGAAAAGAGGCGGATTTGGCTTCCTTCTAGTCATGGCGATTTTACTATCAAGTCAACTTATAATAGTTGTAGAGCGAAAAATCCTCAGTGGTATTTGGCGAAATGGGTTTGGCATAAAAATGTGCCTATTAAAATTGTAATTTTCATCTAGAAATTAGCTCAAGGTATCATCCCAGTCGATTCGGTGCTTCAGAAGAGTTTTGTTAAGTTGGCATCTTGTTGTTACTGTTGTTCCTCTCCTAATTCTGAGAATCTCAAGCTTTTATTCATTGAGAGCGATATCGCGAAAGCAGTGTGGAAGCCTTCTGAAGATATCTTTGAGATTAATAGCCATAATTGTATTGGGATTGAGGCATTGTTACGAAAATAGTTTAAAGCTACGTCTTATCACTCTCAAGTGGGTATTTTACACGTCATTACGCCGTTGGTGATTCTTTGGGAGATTTGGTTAGAGAGAAACAAGCGTAAATATGAGGGTAAGGGTAAATAGCATTTCCTACATTATTAAGAAGATATGGCGATGGATTAGCGACATTAACTCCATGATTTCTCCGACTAAACCTAATGACGATCGTTTCAATCACATTCTGGTTAAGCTGCATTTGGAGAATTCTTATGTCTAGAGCAGTAGATCGAAAATTGTTTGTTGGAAGAAGCCGAATTTTGGCGAGATGGCGCTCAATGTAGATGGGGCGTCTTCCAGTAATAACCTCGCCAGTGGGGGTGGGGTCATTAGAGACTAGTTCGGCAACCTTATTATGACTTTCCACTCTTTTTATAGCAAAGGTACAAATAATCTTGTAGAGTTGAGCGCTCTTTTCGATGGGATTCATGTTTGCAATAAGCTTGGTCTCCATAAAGTTCATATTCAGTCTGACTCTGAGTTAGTGGTGTCTTGGATTACTAGGCCTGTCTTTATTCACTGGCTTCTAAAACCTTGGTGGTGGAAAATAATGGAGATTCTTAAAGAATTTGACTTCTCTATAACTCATGTCTATAGAGAATTGAACACTGTAGCGGATTACATGGCCCTTTTAGGGCTTCTTAACAAATCCTATATGGAGATTAGAGAGAACATCCCCCCTAAGCTTACTGGCATTCTTCAGTTGGATGAGATCGGTACCCCGTATATTAGAGCCTAGCCTGATTTGGTTAGTTGCTATCCTTTTACACTCTTTTTCAGCTGTATAGCTTCACCACCCCCCCGGTCTAGGTGTATTTTTCTCATTTTCTTTCAATAAATTCTCCTCCCCCCGTGGAGGTTCACTAAAAGAAAAAAAACTTCTATCACAACGGAGTGCATATCACACAATCACAAGCTAATGAGTTCTCGGCACGTACCCAAGTGCTTTTTGCAATGCACCAATGTGCTTTTGCTTTGAGGTGTACGTGTGCGGAGAACACATTGGCTTGTGATTGTTTGATTTACAATCGCTAAACGAAGGCCTTCGTGTGTAGTGTCAAGTACCTTCTGCAGTAACCCCAGGGTTGAGTTCTCTGATGGTCAGGACTCCACTCCAGAGAGGTTCTGAGTTCAACTCTCATTGGGGCAACCGGCCACCCGCCAACCCTGGAAGTGACTCAGTCCACATCAAACTCTCGCATATCACTTGGCACCTGTGGAGGGGTGACGATTAGTCGGGTGCTCTAAGAGGCCGGATACCCTCGGTTTAAAAAAAAAAATGTCCCTTCTGTAGTAACCTCTTAACCATTTTTCACACTTTCCTCCATACATCGACTAGAACTTTGTGCTGACCAGCACAGGTCAGCAAAGTTGTTGATCGACCAACCACAGTGGCATATTCTTAGAGAATTCTGACCAGTAGATGTTTGTCCCAACTCTAGATGGACATATAGACCAAAAACTAGTCGGATTATTGTCTAAGCGTTGGATTATAGTCTTTTTCATGAGTTGATTTTAATCGTAATTTGAGTGACTATTATTTCGGGTACAAATATCCAAAGGTTTGAAATCACAAATCAGACTGATTTATGGTTTCTAGGTCCACCTAGGGATTGGCCAAACACCCATACAATCAGTGTCCTCTAAGAATGTGCCACACGGCTCATTGTGTGGTCGGTCAGCAACTTCGCTGACACTGGTGCTGGTCAGCGAAGTTCTACTCCCATCCATCATTGCTGTAAAATGATAAAATATTTGATCCTAATGTTTTTTTACCAAGGGTCTGAGCCAGACCTAAATATGCCACGTGGAACATTCTTAGAGATTAATGACCGTACGGGATGTTTGAAGTTTGAACCATCATATATAGTCTTCCTAGATGAACCTGGAGACCAAAAATCAGCCTGATTGGTGGTTTTTAGGCATTGGATCTGAGTACCCCCAATGTAATGCTACAATCCCACAATTGAAAATCAACCGAAGTCTCAAATCCAACGGTTAGAAACCATCAACGGTCATCGATCTCTAAGAATAATCCACGTGGCGTTTTGTGGTGTGACCCCGAAAAACACAATTCGTGGTGCCGGCCTACACCACCCATTAAACAATTCTAAAGAAGCATCTTCCCCAAGAAACCGTAAGGAAAACATCAAAAACATCCAAACAGATCTCTCCCCTCAATCCATCCGCCCTCCGTCTGCTCCCTCTTCCATACCTTCCATCGTTAAATTCAACAATTAAAAGAACCAGTCCAACGAATCCATCTTCTCCAACCCCTGAAGAAATGGCTCATCCCTTCCTCTTCATGATCTTCATCATTTACCTTCTTCCCATAGCCACCCCTTCCACAATCTTCAATTTCTCCTCTTTTACTCCCAACACTCCTAACATCACCTACTCTGGAGATGCTTTCGCCTCCAGCGAGAAGACCATCCAACTAACAAGAAACCAAGCCGATGGTGACTTACTTCAAAGTTCTGGCCGTGCTGTCTTCGCCAGACCAATCCAACTCTGGAACCCCACCACCGGCAAGGCAGCAGACTTCATTACACATTTCCAGTTCATCATCAAAGGACTAGACGCTGAGCGTTTCGGAGACGGCCTTGCTTTCTTCATGGCACCTGTTGGCTCCATGCTGCCTGAAAATTCAACTGGAGAATGGTTAGGCCTCTTCAATTCATCCACCAACAATTCTCCATCCACCAGACTCGTTGCGGTTGAGTTCGACACTTTCAAGAACGATTGGGATCCTGATGGAAATCATGTAGGAATCAACATGAATTCCATAGTTTCCATTACTAATGTCACTTGGAAGACTGATATTAGAGCTGGCCAGAATGGATCAGCTTGGATAGGTTATAATTCTACGACGAAAAATCTCTTTGTTTATCTAACATACAATCAAGATCCATACAAAGGTGTTCCAAGCTTATCATACACTGTGGATTTAACAACAATTCTTCCAGAAGAGGTGATCGTTGGGTTCTCGGCTTCTACAGGATCTTCAACCGAACTCCACAAAATTCTATCGTGGGACTTTTCCTCGGATATAAGTCAGAGAAGCGAGAAAAATAAACACCGGCATAAGAAGAGTGCTTGGCTGGCGGGATTTGTCGTGATCCTTACAATCTTAATAGCAGGATTGGGCTATGCATTGTTCTTCTGGAGAAGAGCAAAGAAGAAGAAAGGAAATGAAGATGTGATGGCCATAGATACTTCCATGGAAGATAAATTTGTGAATGGAACAGGACCTCGGAGATTTACTTACAAAGAATTGGTGTTTGCTACTAATAGCTTTCATGGTGATGGGAAGCTTGGACAAGGAGGATTTGGAGGGGTTTATAAAGGTATTTTAAAGGATAAAACCAATGAAATCGTAGCCGTTAAAAGGATCTCCAGAGGCTCAAGTCAAGGGAGGAAAGAATACATCTCAGAAGTCACAGTAATCAGCCGTTTAAGACATCGGAACCTCGTGAGATTGATCGGGTGGTGTCACGAGTACGGGGAGTTCCTTCTTGTTTATGAGTACATGCCTAACAGCAGCCTTGACACTCATCTTTTCGGAAAGAAAAATCCTCTAACTTGGGTAATAAGATACAAAATAGCTCTCGGGTTAGCTTCTGCTTTGCTTTATCTACATGAGGAATGGGAGCAGTGTGTGGTGCATAGAGATATCAAATCAAGCAATGTGATGTTGGATTCAGGTTTCAATGCAAAGCTTGGAGATTTTGGTCTTGCTAGGCTTGTTGATCACGAGCTAGGATCACAGACAACAGTGTTGGCTGGGACGATGGGCTATCTTGCACCAGAGTGTGTAACAATCGGCAAAGCTAGTAAGGAATCCGATGTTTATAGTTTTGGAGTTGTTGCCTTAGAAATTGCTTGTGGAAGAAAGCCTGTTGAACCCAAAGCTGAGGAATTCAAAGTGAGAATGGTCGAGTGGGTATGGCAGCTTTATGGAAGAGGAAGGCTTCTTGAAGCGGCGGATGAAAGACTTAGTACAGATTTTGATGAGAAAGAAATGGAGCGTTTGATGATTGTTGGGCTTTGGTGTGCTCATCCTGATTACAAATTAAGGCCTACGATTAGACAAGCTATTCAGGTACTGAATCTTGAAGCTTCATTACCGAGTCTTCCAGGGAAGATGCCTGTGCCTACGTATTATGCGCCTCCGATGGACATGTGTCAATTCTCGTATACAAGTAATGGTGGGACTTGGTGTGTGAAGGACGACAAAACACGTTGTTCGTGTAGTAGCTGCAACAATTCCTCGTCTAGGACATCTTCAACAGCTTCTTCTACGAAATCCCTCTTGAACACACATAAGGCGGAAGTCGACGTTTGTTTGAGTTAGTACAGAAGTGTGAGTTTCTATGTGTTGCTTTAGTTACTAGTTTTTGTATTTCTTTCCATTTTTTCTGGCTTCTCTTCAGAAATGTTGGTTGGTGTGTGCTGAAGCAACTTTCTTTCTGTTTTTTTGTTATTGAAGGTGAAGATGTATATGTCTACTGTAACAAAAATGACCAGTTTCTGACTACCATCCTTTTTTCTTTTTTTTTTCTAAAAATACCCTTACATATTCACTACTTATTTCAATGCAGATAAGGGTATTTTAGACTTGAATTTATACATAGTAACTATTCGAGAAGACTTCACCAGCTATCTATCTTTAGTTCTTTACTACCTACAAAGGAAGAGCTTTGTTTATGAGGGCCCATTTTTTGCCATTTTTTAAAAAAGGGTCACGATCGGGGGACAACCATTTTTGACAACTATTTTTGACAACCATTTGGTGTACACACATAGAAGATGAATCAATGGTTGATTTTTGGTGATGAGGAGATCATTCTCACAAAAATTCAACTCATTCCTAAATTTGTAGACTGGTTTAGAAGTTGAAGAATTATGGACCGTTTATTTTTACTGTGTAACTTGAACACCACATTTGATGGGGTTAGAAATTTCAGAATGGGCTGATTTTTTGTTGGGGTGATCTATATAGTGAGGAGACCATCTTCCCCAAAAATCAGCCATTGATTCATCTCCTATGTGGGTAAGCCAAAATGGTTGTATTTCATAATGGGCTGATTTTTTTTTGTTTGGGTGACCTATATGGTGAGGAGATCATCCTCCCCCACAATCAGCCATTGATTCATCTTCTATATATATAGGTACACCAAATGGTTGTCTCCCGATCCCTATCTTTTTAAAAATATTTATGCACTTTCACTACTTATTTCTATGGTGCACAAAACCATTGTCACTTCTTTGTGACATATATATACCAATAATGATATGGTGCACTTCACAATAACTTACTAAAATATACTAATACTAATCTTTCAGATATATACTCTAATATATAGCTAGGTTGGACATTAAAGTCTATCCTTGTTAAATGTCAGGATTCTCTTGCCCTGCCCCCAAAAATGCCATATGGCACAATCTTTCAGCACCTCTGACCAATGTATATATATGTTTGTCTCACACTTTAGTAGACCTACACACCAATATTATTGGTGATTTTTAACCATAGGATTTGAGTCGTACTCCCAAAAATGCTAGAATTCAACGGCTAGAGACCACCTGAAGAAATATGCTCGAATAACGATGGCTATGTATCACTAGAATAACGATGGCTATGTATCGCTAGTCAGTATAATTTTTATGTCTTGGTCAATCAAGTTGTGGATCAATAGGTCTGAAAGAGTGTTCCACGTCTCGCGTTTTTCTTGTATCAGACATTGATATCCTTCGTGATCTGCCTTTATTAAGCATTGTCAAACTATTAAAAGATGGATATATATAGTGATATAACAAGGTAGACCTGATGCCAAATGGCATCAGGTAGAGCGATTTTGTTACACGCCTCTGCCCTCTTGACCCACCGACCCCATGGATTCATACCAAAAATCATCTTCTTTTATTATTTCTAGCCATTGGATTTAGTACCAACAAAATGCTGAATCCGGCTAGAATCACACCTTAAAAAGTTGTAAAAATCTGAGCGATTTGTGGGCTGTCTATCCACCATCCATGACGGCATTTGGCGTCAGGTCTACCTGTTACATATTTTTCCTTTTAAGAATATACAAAACTTCATGAAAGTTGCTCAATAATCACGATCCATATATGGCCCGCCCTAACGCATATCTTGCACGGCAATCTCCATTCACAACGCAACAGCGGCGAAGGAATTGTGGCTAAGTTAGGAGAGACGTACGTTTGGCTTTAAAGCCATGATAAAATTGCGTATGAGAAAAGAAATTTTAGATTTCAGATGTATAGAGAGAGAGAGAGAGAGAGAGAGAGAGAGTATTCTTCGTCTCTAATGTAAGGAAATAAACCCAAATATCGATTCTCAGCTACTTTTGAATTTCGGGCTTCTGCATAGAGATTGCATAGGTGAGAGACGGACATTTATACATGCATTTAATTAATCACCGTTTTTTTTCTGCGAAAACTGAATTAAGATTCACATTGCTAAGTCGATACTTTTCAGAAATTTTTTGCCGAGTAAGGATCTAAATTAAGGTTGTTGTTTTTCTCCAAGCAAAGCCATCAAGGGGCAAGAATCAATGTCGCAACTCGGAGTTCATCTGCAAATACAAGATCAAAATGTATTAATTTCTCATATTTTTGCTTCTTTTTTTTTTGCCTTTTTCCATCGAATAGCACCAATGATCACAAGTTTTGTTCTAACATCCTTGTCATTGTGCATGCAAATCTTTGTGATCGTTATCTATATATAAGGGTTTTAATTTGCATGAATATATATATATCTCCATAATCAGATGGTGATTAGGATATCAATTTGCAGGTGGTGATGGATAATGGCCTCCTCCAGGTCACCTTATCGAATCCCGAAGGAATTGTCACAGGAATACAATACAATGGGATTGAAAATTTACTTGAAGTTCTTAATGAAGAAGTTAATAGAGGGTATTGTAGTTTGTTTACCAGTGTTTTTTTCCCCTTTCACAGGAATGCATTTTTCAATTTAAGTCATGGGGTCTTTTGGTCAGCAGATTGACCCTCCCTTGATTTGGTCAATGGTCAAAATCAGCTTAAGTAAATAAGTTCCAAATAGTTGATATGCAGGAGGTCTGTCACCATTTGATCACAATCGAACGGTGGTAGGTGGTGCGATGTTAACCAAGATATCTCATCACCCCCTAAACGGAAAGCTTGAACTTATTATTTTTTGTTAATGGAATTTGTAGGTACTGGGATATTGTTTGGAACGAACCGGGAGGTGCCGGGGTACAGGATGTGTAAGTCGTCTTTCTCTATTCAAGCAATCAAGCGATGTACGTACGTCTTGGCCAATAAGTCATGTGGATCAAATGATCCTAACTTCCTAATAACCGTCCAACCAATTATATTTCTCTTGGACATGCATCCATCAGACTAGTTTTGGTCTAACAGCTCATGCATCCAGATGCATGGGGTCCACCAATTGGACAGTCTAGATTGATAGAAGAATATTGTTACATGCAGGATAAAGGGCACTAGTTTTAAGGTTATAGTGGAAGATGAGAGCCAGGTGGAGATTTCCTTCACAAGAACATGGGATCCCTCCCTCCAGGGAAAACTCATTCCCTTAAATATAGACAAGAGGTCGGATTTTAAGCCTTTTCCTTTTTAATAAATAGGATTTTTTTTTTATTACTATTATAAAAACAAAAAAACAAATATTTCTAGCTCGAATAATTGACTCGCAGGTTCATAATGATGCGTGGTCGCACCGGCTTCTACTCGTATGCGATTTATGAGCGTTTGGAAGGATGGCCTGATTTCGACCTCGCTAAAACAAGAATTGTTTTCAAGCTAAGAAAGGACAAGTAAATTAATTACCTCCCCTTACTCTACAAGTAATTTTCATTAACAGAATGGTAATTTTCCCGGACTTAACGTTAAAACAAATGTCGTTATAATTTCCATTATCAATGCTATTTTGAAAAAATGTTAAAAAATAATGAAATAATAATTTTTTTACCACATTTTGACTCTGACCCATTATAAAGGCTGCTGTTATAATCGACATAACGGTATTGTTATAATATTATATCAGTCCTATTAAAAAATCATTTATAATTATTTAATTTAATGCAATTTTATTAGAAAGTAATTATTTTATTTCATATAAAACATCATAAAAAAGGGCATTTTGTGAAATAACATAACGGAATCGGTTGTTTGCAAACTCTTATATTTCATAATTTTCCGAAAAATGCCCCTTCAACTATCTAATATTTATTGAATATAAACAAGGGCATTTTGTTACTGTAAAACTATTTTTGGTTCAAGTTTCAATTTATAAGGACTGTATTAATATATTGATCGTTGTGATCACCGTCATCGATGAGATTATTAAGCACCGCTACAATGGATGATGCACATTCATAAAATCCATAGTGTTTTATTTCAAACCTTAGTGATGATGAAGCATTTGAAATGGATAGGTTTCACTACATGGCCATAGCAGATAACAAGCAGAGGATCATGCCCATGCCAGATGATCGTTTGTCGGGACGAGGACAACCCTTAGCCTACCCTGAAGCAGTCCTACTGATAAATCCTATCAACCCGGACCTCAAAGGAGAGGTTACTCCCTGTGGAATTTTAGATCTCTGCTTATTATTTTCATAATATTTGTGTTTAAAATTGTGTTAAATCCTCCAAAACTATGGGACTTATATTTCCCTTAGCGACCGAGGTGTCAGGAATGTTGTCTTGACAAAGTGTCGGAAACAATCACAAGAAAGACATCAAGCAGTAATGATAGGACCATGCGAACCCGCTGATGAAATTTAGTTTTCCTTCTAATCATTTTTTCCTTGAATTAATAATGTTTTCGTATTATTTTCATAATAATGTATTAAATCCTCCGGGGGGCTGTATGGTCGCATTTGTCACATTTTGTTTGATTCTATGTCGCGCAGGTGGATGACAAGTACCAATATTCGAGCGACAACAAAGATGACAGGGTCCATGGGTGGATAAGCTTTGATCCTCCCATTGGATTCTGGAAGATCACACCCAGCACTGAATTCCAGACGGGTGGGCCTGTCAAGCAGCACCTCACCTCCCATGTAGGGCCCACCACTCTCTCTGTAAGTGTCTCGCCTTCCAGAAGTGCGTAGGATAATAATCCTGTCAAACCTCACCGTAAGTATCTCAAAATCTTACTTGTTCAGGTGTTTCTTGGTGCTCACTACGCGGGAGAGGATCTGGTACCGAAATTCCGAAACGGAGAAGCGTGGAAAAAGGTTTTTGGACCTGTTTTTATCTATCTCAATTCGGCATTTGACGGAGAAGATTCACGTTCACTTTGGGAGGACGCAAAAGCACAGGTTAATTTGTTTCTTCAAACTCCAAACTATATCTGATTACGGGAATCCTTGGTGGAACCTATATTGAATGGTGGTTCCAAGCACAATTTTGCTGCCTCAGCTCCCAAAATGCCACGTGAAAATCTTTGGGGTCCACTGATCCTTGGATGTTTGGCCCACCACTCTGTGGACCCACATAACAAAAATCAGCCAGGGGATGATTTCTAGCCGTTTAATTCAAGAATTTTACAAGGAGTGATTCTATAATTGGATTTGAGCAATTTTTTTTGTGGTACTCAAAGCCAACGGCTAGAAATCAATATTCAGGCTGTTTGCAAATTTTTATAGGTCACCTTAAAAGTCTGCTGTTTTTTTTTTTTTGTTTTTTTCTAAAGAAGGTATTTTAGTGACACCCCCTGAAATTTGAAAGTAATTTGTAATACCCCCCTTATACTCTCAAACTTTAGGATTACCCCCCTTGACCTAACATTGGTTGACTTCAGTTAAAACAGACTTGAATCGCACGCATTAACATTGTACTCGTAATAATATGGTCCTTTCATAATAGTGCATTAACTGGCGCATGATGTATGTTAAATTTTAACGTTAGTCAAATGATGGTTAAACTAGGTCAAGGGGGGTAATCCTAAAGTTTGAAAGTATACTCTCTCAGTCACCCTAGTTATTTTTCAGATGTTGATTGAAGTCCAAAGCTGGCCATACAATTTCCCAGCTTCTCAGGATTTCCCTTCTTCTGATCAACGTGGTACTGTTAGTGGCAGATTACTAGTCCAAGACAGGTACTTCTCTCTCTCTCACAGTCTCACTCACATCCAATGGTTCTGAATCCATCTTTGTTACAAAACCCAGTCAATTAAATTCGATTAAACTTATATAATTTTACTTGTTTTTAGGTATATTAATGAAGAACGTCATATATCAGCAGACTCTGCCTATGTGGGGTTGGCTCTACCTGGTAATGTCGGATCGTGGCAAAGAGAATGCAAGGTGAAGTGATTTTTAACTAACTTAGCTATCTGTTGAAAGTGCTTTATGTCCCGAACCATCCCGAACCATCCCTCCATGTTGCATGTTTATTTGCTTCTCTCAGGGCTACCAGTTCTGGACTAGAGCCGACGCTGATGGGTATTTCTCCATTAGTGATATTCGAACCGGAGATTATAATCTTTACGCATGGGTCCCTGGTTTTATTGGAGATTACAAATACGATAATGCTGATATCACCATCACAGAAGGTTTTAAAAAATTCTCAATTTATGCTAATTTCTTGCATTCTATTTTATGCAATATCTTGATGTTTGGTTAACATGTAAAGCAGGATGTGATATCAACCTGGGTGATCTTGTATATGAACCTCCAAGAGACGGTCCCACCTTGTGGGAGATAGGCATCCCAGACCGTTCTGCTGCAGAATTCTACGTTCCGGACCCTAATCCAAACTACATCAACAAACTTTATGTCGATCATCCCGATAGGTTAATTAATTGAGACTGTGATTGTCGCTCATCACTGATCAAATATTAATTGGAGTAATAATAAAACATTCAATGGACAGGTTTAGGCAGTATGGATTATGGGAGAGGTACGCGGATTTATATCCTGATGGAGATCTTGTCTACACAGTCGGTGTTAGTGACTACCGGAAAGATTGGTTCTTTGCACAAGTTACCAGGTGTGAGATTCATCCAACAATGTTTAACCTAATCAAGCTTCCCTTTCCTTTTGTGTATATGGGAGTCCTGGTTCTTGGTAACAAAGTAGGCATAAGTTAATTGATCTCAACCATGCGCTACTTGCATTGCAGGAAGAGAGAAAATAAGACATATGAAGGAACTACATGGCAGATTATATTCAAACTTGACAATGTGGACCAAACTGGAACTTATAAACTTCGATTAGCACTTGCATCTGCGCACGTTGCCGAATTGCAAGTATGGACCAAAATGCAGTTATTTTCTTTTGCATTTTTAAGCCTTTTTATTTCGCGTCTCTCTATAATATTACCAATTTTCTCTCAAGTTTCACTTTGTATTTTTTAAATTTATGTTAGAATAACTGCATTTTTCTCATTTTTCGTCAAGGTTCGAGTCAACGACGCAAAAGTGAATCCCCCTCACTTCACATCTGGGCAAATAGGGAAGGACAACTCAATCGCAAGGCATGGCATTCATGGATTGTATTGGTTATATAATGTTGATGTACCGGGTTCTCGGCTTGTGGAAGGAGACAACACCATCTTTCTGACTCAACCAAAAAGCAGCAGCCCTTTCCAGGGGATAATGTATGACTATATTCGTTTAGAAAGGCCCCCAGCTTCCAATTCCAACACGAAAATGTTGAGCTTGTAATCATGGAAACCCTTAACCCGAATACAGCAAGACTGTTGTAAGAAACTGACAGTTAAAGGATTTGTATGTTAGAAAATGTTGATTTATATATGAAGGGTCTGTTTGGATCCCTAGAAAAAAAAAAGTTCTAAATTAAAGAAAAAATAGTAATTGGCAAGAGATCGATGACATACTTAAGTAATTGCATGCAACAAATATTTATATATCCACGTTTGGGTCGCATCTGATTTAATTTCTCATCCAATGGATATTGTCAGTGTACGTGGGCCTGTCAGTTTTGACAACCATTTTGGCGTACCCACAGAGAAGATGAATCATTGGCTGATTTTTGGTGAGGATGATCTCCTCACCATATAAGATCACCCCCACAAAAGATCTCTCTTATTCAATAAAAATCAATTTGCATGAATAACATCTGTTATTTTGAAAAAAAAAATTCATTTTTTAATGTTACCGATGTTCTTTTGAAAAAAAAAAAAAATTTACGAATGTTTCCATGTCAAATCACATTGGCCCCACCTCCATTAGGATGCCTTGTAATAGTGTAATGCATTAAGCTCTTTCTTGATATACTTTTATTTGTGAGATTAATAGTTTGGGTAGCAATTTTATATACTCGACACCTCCACGTATAGAAAGAGTCCGTATAGAAAGAGTCCACATAACAAATTTACTCCTCAGTGTTACAAACATATTGGCCTAGACCAAAATTTTCCTACACCAGAAGGCTAAAAGCTCTAAGGGAAAAGGCTGACTTGAACTAAGCAAAGAGTGCTAACTTGAGTATTGCACGGTTGCTAGTAATAATAAAAAATTAGGTCCATGACATTGTGCTCACTGACCCATAAATGTTTGGCCGTTACAGCTATTTGATTTGAGTATTTTTCTTAAGGTATTGACGTCTGACCCCTGAAATTTGAAAGTAATTACTAATACCCCTTTTGGATTTTAGGGAGTATTTCTAATTACTTTCAAATTTAAGAGAGTAATATATGGGCTTTAGAATACGTACTTTCTCCCTATACATCAATACTCAAATTTCTTTTTCGTCTGCAAGCTCTTTGCGAACAAATGATGGGAAAAAAATTAGACCTCTTAAAGGCCCAAAAGAACTGGACATGAAGGGAAGAAGACAAGGACCCGAAGGGAATGGGTAACAAAGGAAAGAAGATGGTCCCTACATATGCAAGTGGGCATTTGACAGGGGCATTTTGGTCTTTTTGGTGTCAAATAACACGTCAATCTACCAGCACACATCACATGTAGCTCATTCAATGTTAAAGAAGTAAAAAAAATCCTTATACCTAATATGTCATCAATTTCCTTGAATTGATAAAAATTGTTTCTTTATGTTTTTGAAATTTTTTTACTTTACAAGAGTGATTTGTTCATTCAAAACTTTCACATTTCAACTCAACTTTGTAAGCAAATATTACATCTGATCGTGACACTTAAACTCTATGGCTAGCAAAATTTAGATGATTCATGTCTATCATCAAAGTTGATGATGTACCCATAATGTGAGACATGTGGCACATTCTTAGAGGCTACTGGCCATATAGATGTTTGGTCCATCCCTAGATAGACTTATGTAACAAAAACAAGTCTGATCAGTGATCTGTAACCTTGGATCATAATGATCAATATCTATGGTTAAAAATAAACGAAGAAAAAGACTCCAATAGAAATCACTAATTATGATGAATTTTGATATGTAAGTCCAACTAGGGACGGGCAAAACATTCATAGGGTCAATGGTCTCCAAGAGTATGCCACGTGGCCCATATGGCACATCATCAATGGTGTCAAAACTCATTGTTGAGAAAAGAAAGAGTTAATCAGAAGCACCGTACATACCCACTGTTAAAAAAATAATGATCACATGGTCCAAGGTCCATAGACGTACGTGTATGATGGTGTCATTTTGTCATTGGCCAAAAATGCACTAATGCTAAAAATCTATGGTTGAAAACAAACCATGAAAAAGGCTCTAATCCAATGGATAGAAACTGCTAATTACGATGAATTTTGGAGATGGGAAAAAACACATATACGGTCAGTGGTCTCTAAATGTGTGCCACATGTAGGGTGTTGCGTCGCGTAGGGTGCACGCATGCCCTAGTTAAGTTTAAAACGACGTGCCTATGAGAGAGACCTATAACCAATGTTACCCAAATACAGGATATTGATTTAAAGAAGGATAAATCACTTTTCTACCTGTGAATCCCTGGTTAAGTTTAAAATGAGATGCCCATATGATTCGAGCATTATATGGTGGTACTCAGATCCAACAGTACTAACGGGGTTGATTTTTAGTATGTAGATCTACCTAGGGATGGGCCCAATATTCAATGATGATGGTCGTCAGCTAGAGTGTTGCACGGGGCTCAAACTGCAGTCCACCAAGGGATTGGCCAAATATTCAAAGTTGAGGGTGGTCAGTCGACCCTCCTGACTCCGCCACTAGACAAGTACCCCTGACAATGTCAAACCGACAATTGTAGTCCATTTCGAGTAAAACTTCTGTCACAATGGGATTGCAAATCACACAAACACAGCCAATGAGTTCTTGGCACGTACACCTAAAAAGCAAAAGCACATGGGTATGTTGCAAAAGCACTCACTACAAGAAATTTGGCTTATAGCGACAGACTTTTAGCGACGGCCAAGAAAACCGTCTCTAAATAAGAATATAGCGACGGTAAAATGCCCAACCGTCGATACATGGATTTGGCACCAAAAAATACATTATATATAGCAACGGCCAGATATAATTCGTCGCTAAAACTATATATAGCGACGGCCAGATGCTGACCCTCGTTATAAGGCACATTTACCGACGGTTTTTGGCCGTCGCTATATACAGTTTTAGCGAGGGTTTTTGGCCGTCGCTATATATAGTTTTAGCGACGAATTATATCTGGCCGTTGCTATATATAATGTATTTTTTGGTGCCAAATCCATGTATCGACGGTTGGGCATTTTACCGTCGCTATATTCTTATTTAGAGACGGTTTTCTTGGCCGTCGCTAAAAGTCTGTCGCTATAAGCCAAATTTCTTGTAGTGAGTGCTTTTGCAACATACCCATGTGCTTTTGCTTTTTAGGTGTACGTGCCAAGAACTCATTGGCTGTGTTTGTGTGATTTGCAATCCCATTGTGACAGAAGTTTTACTCGAAATGGACTACAATTGTCGTTTGACATTGTCAGGGGTACTTGTCTAGTGGCGGAGTCAGGAGGGTCGACTGACCACCCTCAACTTTGAATATTTGGCCAATCCCTTGGTGGACTGCAGTTTGAGCCCCGTGCAACACGACCATCATCATTGAATATTGGGCCCATCCCTAGGTAGATCTACATACTAAAAATCAACCCCGTTAGTACTGTTGGATCTGAGTACCACCATATAATGCTCGAATCATATGGGCATCTCATTTTAAACTTAACCAGGGATTCACAGGTAAAAGTGATTTATCCTTCTTTAAATCAATATCCTGTATTTGGGTAACATTGGTTATAGGTCTCTCTCATAGGCACGTCGTTTTAAACTTAACTAGGGCATGCGTGCACCCTACGCGACGCAACACCCTACATGTGGCACACATTTAGAGACCACTGACCGTATATGTGTTTTTTCCCATCTCCAAAATTCATCGTAATTAGCAGTTTCTATCCATTGGATTAGAGCCTTTTTCATGGTTTGTTTTCAACCATAGATTTTTAGCATTAGTGCATTTTTGGCCAATGACAAAATGACACCATCATACACGTACGTCTATGGACCTTGGACCATGTGATCATTATTTTTTAACAGTGGGTATGTACGGTGCTTCTGATTAACTCTTTCTTTTCTCAACAATGAGTTTTGACACCATTGATGATGTGCCATATGGGCCACGTGGCATACTCTTGGAGACCATTGACCCTATGAATGTTTTGCCCGTCCCTAGTTGGACTTACATATCAAAATTCATCATAATTAGTGATTTCTATTGGAGTCTTTTTCTTCGTTTATTTTAACCATAGATATTGATCATTATGATCCAAGGTTACAGATCACTGATCAGACTTGTTTTTGTTACATAAGTCTATCTAGGGATGGACCAAACATCTATATGGCCAGTAGCCTCTAAGAATGTGCCACATGTCTCACATTATGGGTACATCATCAACTTTGATGATAGACATGAATCATCTAAATTTTGCTAGCCATAGAGTTTAAGTGTCACGATCAGATGTAATATTTGCTTACAAAGTTGAGTTGAAATGTGAAAGTTTTGAATGAACAAATCAGTCTTGTAAAGTAAAAAAATTTCAAAAACATAAAGAAACAATTTTTATCAATTCAAGGAAATTGATGACATATTAGGTATAAGGATTTTTTTTACTTCTTTAACATTGAATGAGCTACATGTGATGTGTGCTGGTAGATTGACGTGTTATTTGACACCAAAAAGACCAAAATGCCCCTGTCAAATGCCCACTTGCATATGTAGGGACCATCTTCTTTCCTTTGTTACCCATTCCCTTCGGGTCCTTGTCTTCTTCCCTTCATGTCCAGTTCTTTTGGGCCTTTAAGAGGTCTAATTTTTTTCCCATCATTTGTTCGCAAAGAGCTTGCAGACGAAAAAGAAATTTGAGTATTGATGTATAGGGAGAAAGTACGTATTCTAAAGCCCATATATTACTCTCTTAAATTTGAAAGTAATTAGAAATACTCCCTAAAATCCAAAAGGGGTATTAGTAATTACTTTCAAATTTCAGGGTCAGACGTCAATACCTTAAGAAAAATACTCAAATCAAATAGCTGTAACGGCCAAACATTTATGGGTCAGTGAGCACAATGTCATGGACCTAATTTTTATTATTACTAGCAACCGTGCAATACTCAAGTTAGCACTCTTTGCGTTCAAGTCAGCCTTTTCCCTTAGAGCTTTTAGCCTTCTGGTGTAGGAAAATTTTGGTCTAGGCCAATATGTTTGTAACACTGAGGAGTAAATTTGTTATGTGGACTCTTTCTATACGGACTCTTTCTATACGTGGAGGTGTCGAGTATATAAAATTGCTACCCAAACTATTAATCTCACAAATAAAAGTATATCAAGAAAGAGCTTAATGCATTACACTATTACAAGGCATCCTAATGGAGGTGGGGCCAATGTGATTTGACATGGAAACATTCGTAAATTTTTTTTTTTTTTCAAAAGAACATCGGTAACATTAAAAAATGAATTTTTTTTTTCAAAATAACAGATGTTATTCATGCAAATTGATTTTTATTGAATAAGAGAGATCTTTTGTGGGGGTGATCTTATATGGTGAGGAGATCATCCTCACCAAAAATCAGCCAATGATTCATCTTCTCTGTGGGTACGCCAAAATGGTTGTCAAAACTGACAGGCCCACGTACACTGACAATATCCATTGGATGAGAAATTAAATCAGATGCGACCCAAACGTGGATATATAAATATTTGTTGCATGCAATTACTTAAGTATGTCATCGATCTCTTGCCAATTACTATTTTTTTTTAATTTAGAACTTTTTTTTTTCTAGGGATCCAAACAGACCCCATATATAAATCAACATTTTCTAAATACAAATCCTTTAACTGTCAGTTTCTTACAACAGTCTTGCTGTATTCGGGTTAAGGGTTTCCATGATTACAAGCTCAACATTTTCGTGTTGGAATTGGAAGCTGGGGGCCTTTCTAAACGAATATAGTCATACATTATCCCCTGGAAAGGGCTGCTGCTTTTGGTTGAGTCAGAAAGATGGTGTTGTCTCCTTCCACAAGCCGAGAACCCGGTACATCAACATTATATAACCAATACAATCCATGAATGCCATGCCTTGCGATTGAGTTGTCCTTCCCTATTTGCCCAGATGTGAAGTGAGGGGGATTCACTTTTGCGTCGTTGACTCGAACCTTGACGAAAAATGAGAAAAATGCAGTTATTAACTAAATTTAAAAAATACAAAGTGAAACTTGAGAGAAAATTGGTAATATTATAGAGAGACGCGAAATAAAAAGGCTTAAAAATGCAAAAGAAATAACTGCATTTTGGTCCATACTTGCAATTCGGCAACGTGCGCAGATGCAAGTGCTAATCGAAGTTTATAAGTTCCAGTTTGGTCCACATTGTCAAGTTTGAATATAATCTGCCATGTAGTTCCTTCATATGTCTTATTTTCTCTCTTCCTGCAATGCAAGTAGCGCATGGTTGAGATCAATGAAACTTATGCCTACTTTGTTACCAAGAACCAGGACTCCCATATACACAAAAGGAAAGGGAAGCTTGATTAGGTTAAACATTGTTGGATGAATCTCACACCTGGTAACTTGTGCAAAGAACCAATCTTTCCGGTAGTCACTAACACCGACTGTGTAGACAAGATCTCCATCAGGATATAAATCCGCGTACCTCTCCCATAATCCATACTGCCTAAACCTGTCCATTGAATGTTTTATTATTACTCCAATTAATATTTGATCAGTGATGAGCGACAATCACAGTCTCAATTAATTAACCTATCGGGATGATCGACATAAAGTTTGTTGATGTAGTTTGGATTAGGGTCCGGAACGTAGAATTCTGCAGCAGAACGGTCTGGGATGCCTATCTCCCACAAGGTGGGACCGTCTCTTGGAGGTTCATATACAAGATCACCCAGGTTGATATCACATCCTGCTTTACATGTTAACCAAACATCAAGATATTGCATAAAATAGAATGCAAGAAATTAGCATAAATTGAGAATTTTTTAAAACCTTCTGTGATGGTGATATCAGCATTATCGTATTTGTAATCTCCAATAAACCAGGGACCCATGCGTAAAGATTATAATCTCCGGTTCGAATATCACTAATGAG